>CM045744.1:41536475-41581475 GCA_024760905.1 Plotosus lineatus | reverse complement strand
CCACTGTTTCTAAACCATACAACATCGCTGGCCTCATCACCGTCTTGTACACTTTTCTCTTCATTCTTGCCGATACCCTCCTATCACACATCACACCGGACACTTTTCTCCATCCATTCCAACCTGCATGCACGCGCTTCTTCACCTCTTTTCCACACTCTCCATTGCTCTGGATTGTTGAGCCTAAGTACTTAAAATCCTCCACCTTCTTTATCTCTGCTCCCTGTAACCTCAAAGTTCCTCTTGGGTCCTTGTCGTTCACACAAATGTATTCTGTCTTACTAAGACTAACCTTCAATCCCCTCCTTTCCAGGGCATACCTCCACCTCTCTAGATTTTCCTCCACTTGGTCTCTGCTCTCACTACAGATCACTATGTCATCTGCAAACATCATAGTCCATGGAGATTCTTGTCTAACCTCGTCTGTTAGCCTGTCCATCACCATAGCAAACAAGAAGGGGCTCAGAGATGATCCCTTGATGCAGTCCCATCTCCACCTTGAACTCTTCTGTCACACCGACAGCACACCTCACCACTGTCTTACAGCTATCATACATGTCCTGCACCACTCTAACATTCTTCTCTGTCACTCCAGACTTCCTCATACAATACCACAGTTCTTCTCTCGGCACCCTGTCATATGCTTTCTCCAGATCCACAAAGGCACAATGCAGCTCCTTCTGACCTTCTCTGTACTCTCTATTAACATCCTCAAAGCAAACACTGCATCTGTGTTGCTCTTTCTTGGCATGAAACCAAACTGTTGTTCACAAATGCTGACCTCTGCCCTTAGTCTTGCTTCCACTATTCTTTCCCATAGCTTCATTGTATGGCTCATCAACTTTATCCCTCTGTAGTTGCCACAACTCTGTACATCTCCCTTGTTCTTAAAAATGGGCACAAGCACACTTCTCCTCAATTCCTCTGGCATCTGCTCACTTTCTAAGACCTTGTTGAATATTCTTGTCAGAAAATCTACTGCTACCTCTCCTAGACACTTCCATACCTCAACTGGTATGTCATCAGGGCCAACTGCCTTCCCACTCTTCATCCTCTTCAATGCCCTCCTCACTTCTCCCTTACTAATCTTTGCTACTTCCTGCTCCTCAACGGTCACCCCTTCTACTCTTTTTTCTCTCTCATTTTCCTCATTCATCAGGTCTTCAACGCATTCTTTCCATCTTCCATCTTCCCAGCACACTTCTGTCATCAGTCAATACATTTCCCTCTCTGTCCTTTATCACTCTAACTTGCTGCACGTCTTTCCCATCTCTATTTCTCTGCTGTGCTAACCTGTATAGATCATTTTCTCCTCCTTACTGTTCAACCTATCATACAAGTCATCATACGCCCTCTGTTTGGCCTTTGACACTGCTACCTTCGCCTTACGCTGTGTCTCCCTGTACTCCTGTTTACTCTCTTCGGTCCTCTCAATGTCCCACTTCTTCTTGGCTAACCTCTTCTTTTGTACACACTCCTGCACTTCCTCATTCCACCACCAAGTTTCCTTATCTACTCTCCTTCCAGAGGACACACCAAGTACTCTCCTACCGGTCTCCCTGATCACATTGGCTGTAGTTGTCCAGTCCTCTGGAAGCACTTCCTGACTACCCAAAGACTGATTCAACTCCTTCTTGAATACAACACGACACTCTTCCTTTTTCAGCTTCCACCACTTTGTCTTCTGCTCTGCCTTTGCCTTTTTCACCTTCCTCACCATCAGCATCATCCTGCACACCACCATCCTATGCTGTTTGGCAACACTCTCACCCACTACTACTTTGCAGTCACTGACTTCCTTCAAATTACATCGCCTACACAAGATGTAGTCTACCTGTGTGCTCTTACCTCCGCTTTCATAAGTCACCCTATGCTTCTGTTTCTTCTTGAAGAAAGTATTCACCACAGCCATTTCCATCCTTTTTGCAAAATCGATCAACATCTGTCCTTCTGTGTTCCTGTCCTGGATACCAAACCTGCCCATCACTTCCTCGTCCCCTCTGTTGCCTGCACCAACATGTCCATTGAAGTCTGCTCCAATGACCACTCTTTCACCTCTGGGGGTACTCTGCATCACTTCATCTAACTCACTCCAGAATCTCTCCTTCTCTTCTAGCTTACATCCTGCCTGTGGGGCATAAGCACTAACAACATTGACCATCACGCCTTCAATTTCTAACTTGAGACTCATCACTCTGTCTGACACTCTTTTCACTTCTAGAACATTCCTGACAAACCCCTCCAAGATGACTCCTACTCCATTTCTCTTCCCATCCACACCATTATAAAACAGTTTAAACCCTGCTCCTAAGCTTCTAGCCTTTCTACCTTTCCACCTGGTCTCCTGAACACACAGTATGTCCACCTTCCTCCTCTGCATCATGTCAGCCAGCTACCTATCTTTTCCTTGCATAGTTCCAACATTCAAAGTCCCTACTCTCAGTCCTAGGCTCACGCATTTCCTCTTCTCTCTCTGTCTACGGACACGCCTCCCGCCTCTCCTTCTTCGACGTCTTCGACCAACAGTAGTCCAATTTCCATCAGCACCCTGTTGGTTGACAGCACTGATGGCTGTCGTTGTTAACCCGGGCCTCGACCGATCCGGTATGAATTCTGTATTGATCATTTGCATTTTTAAATGTGGCAGAAGTTTTACGCCGGATGCCCTTCCTGTCGCAACCCTCTGCATTTATCTGGGCTTGGGACCGGCATAAGGGGGAGAGACACTGGTTAGTGCCCCCCCCCCACCTCATGGCTGCATTAAACAGTTACAAATAAATGAAATGTATGAAAAACAGCAAGGCTCCAAATGGTATATGTAAGGCGTGTGTGCGTGTGTGTGCGTGTGTATGTGTGTGTGTGTGTGTGTGTGTGTGTGTGTGTGTGTGTGTGTGTATGCAGCGTGCGTGGGTATGTGTGTGTGTGTGTGTGTGTGTGCGCTGGTGTGTGTGTGTGTGTGTGTGTGTGTGTGTGTGTGTGTGTGTGTGTGTGTGTGCGTGCGTGGGTATGTGTGTGTGTGTGTGTGTGTGTGTATGTATGTGTGTGTTTGTGTGTGTGTGCGCTGGGTGTGTGTGTGTGTGTGTGTGTGTGTGTGTGTGTGTGTTTATGTGTGTGTGTATATATGTGTGTGTGTGTGTGTATATGTGTGTATGTGTGTGTGTGTGTGTGGGTGTGTATATGTGTGTGTGGGTGTGTGTGTGTATGCGTGCGTGGGTATGTGTGTGTGTGTGTGTGTGTGTGTGTGTGTGTGTGTGTGTATGTATGTGTGTGTTTGTGTGTGTGTGTGCGCTGGTGTGTGTGTGTGTGTGTGTGTGTGTGTTTATGTGTGTGTGTATATGTGTGTGTGTGTGTGTGTGTATATGTGTGTATGTGGGTGTGTATATGTGTGTGTGGGTGTGTATATGTGTGTGTGTGTATGTGTGGGTGTGTATATGCGTGTGTGTGTGTGTGTGTGTATGTGTGGGTGTGTATATGCGTGTGTGTGTGTGTGTGTGTGTGTGTGTGTGTGTGTGTATATGTATATGTGTGTGTGTGTGTGTGTGTGTGTGTGTGTGGTGTGTATATGCGTGTGTGTGTGTGTGTGTGTGTGTGTGTGTGTGTGTGTAAGTGTGTGTGTGTATATGCGTGTGTGTGTGTGTGTGTGTGTGTAAGTGTGGGTGTGTATATGCGTGTGTGTGTGTGTGTGTGTGTGTGTGTGTGTTTGGTTAAACCCTCACAGGTGAGCGCCACAGGTGAGGATGTGTGTAGCAGGAGCAGAGCAGGAGCAGAGCAGAGGGTACTCTCAGCCTGTGGGTCCGGAGTGGCACGAGCCTGCTCGGTGTTCCCTGCCCCCGGGAATGCTGGGTATTCACATGTATGGCCTGTTTTCCTTGACAAACTGTGACAAGCATCGTTCAGAAAGGCAAAGAAATATTTGCTGAAGGAGAAGTTCCCAGTCTGCCATTTCCCACTCTGGTGTCACTGGGGAATGATTGAAGGATTCTGGGAAACTGGGTCCTGATGCAGGTCCATGGTAGCATTGTCAGGTTACAGAGTGGACTGGTGTATGCAAATATAACGAGGAGGGGTGAATATTAATGAGTCATGACTGTTATAGTAGTGCTGATAACCTCATTTACATATTTAAGATCATCACTGAAAGAAGGAGATAACAACGGGTATGTCAGCTGGGGCCGCACAGTGACGTAGTGGGGGAGGGATATCACATCATATTTATCGTATCGTATCTTCTTCTTTATTTCCACAAATGTCATTCAATAAATCACAGAAATGATCATGGAGCCCTTATAATATTCACTTTATATACTGTACCTCTGCTTCACCTCTTTCCAGTTGCATTTAAAGATCTTCCCATACAGTATTACAAAATGTAAAAGTATTATTCGTATCAACGTGATTTCAATGACGTCTCTTCACAACAGTCCGTGTTATTCTCTTTATCACCACTAGATGTCAGTAGTGTTCCTATGTCACTAGATTGGAGTGCTGTATTATGATCTGTCTGTTTTTTCCTTCCACAGTCAGTGGTTTTCATTGTGGACGCCACGTTTCCTCTAATAACCAACCAAGGCTTATTTTTCGAGAACTATGATCTTATCATGTCACACAGCTCTGTTTAAGATTACACAAGATAAGGTCAGATGAAGACAATGAAACGATAAAGATAAAGAGAGATCCTGTGATGGCCTGGTGAGCTGTCCAGGGTGTACCCTGCCCACGCCCAGAGTCGGCTGAGATGGGCGCCAGCCTTCCCGTGACCCTAATTAGGATTAAGAATTCCTGAATTCTAATTAGGATTCAGAAAATGAATGAATGAATGAAAAGACAAAGAGAAGATATCATTTAAAGTAAAGATAAAAACAAGAGAAAATAAAGGCAAGACTACACAAGATGAAGACAAAATGATACAAGATAAATACAAGATAAAATTATATATGATAAAGACAAGATAAATACAAGACAAGACGAATGCAAAAGAGAATTAAAAGATGACATTAAAAAAGCAGATAAAGGTAAAGACAATATAAGACAAATACACGATACAATTAATACATACGATTGCGCTCAATATAGACGAGATAAAATTAAAATATTAAATAAGAACAAGATAAAGATAAGAGGTCAGTGGTGGCCTAATGGTAAAGGTGCTGGACCACGAATCCCAAGGTTGGGGGTTCAAGTCCCACTCTCATCGGGTCGTCACCTCCCCCTGTGGGTTATCAAAGGCCGGTCATGTCTCTCACTGTCTATGGTGAGCGATTCATGTAAAAAAAAAAAACATTGCTGACTTTCGACAAGAGGAGCTGCATTGCCGTCAGCGTGTTTCTGCCCTGCGATTGCCTGGTGAGCCGTCCAGGGTCTACTCTGCCCTTGCCCAGAGTCGGCTGAAATGGGCACCAGCCTCCCTGCAATGCTAATTAGGATTAAGCGGTTACAAAAAATGAATGAATAAAGATATGAGAAGATACTGTAGATACAAATCCAATATAAAAAAATCAAATGAAAAGATAAATTCGAAAAAATACAAAATAGAGATAAATATATTGGTACAGACAAGACAGCAGGTAAAATATAAATATAAATATAAAGACCAGACAAAATGTAGGTAAAGACAGATCAGGATAACAACAATATAAGATGAGACACACTTCAGAAAACATGACCAAGTGACAATCAAACATAATAATAATAATAATAATAATAATAAATGAATAATTAATTAATACAAACACTCCCAAGTGAGCTCAGACTCCACTTCCCTTCACATCGCACCCCATGTTTAACATCCCAAATTCCTACAAACCGCAGAATCGTTTTATTTTTGTTGCCTTAAAATTTCAGAGAAATTAAAATATTTTTCACTCATAAGAGGTAAAGTCTGTTGGGTTTTTTACACCCGAGCCTCGCGGCTCATCAGGCCGGCGCTTATCCGCGGTTTCTGTAGCGTGAAGCGACCAGAAGTTCAACTCCCCCTGGATGTGACGCTAGTCCATCGCAGGTTACCTTCCCAGTATATTTTTACTGGTTCCCATTTATACTGCTGGGTGAACAGAGGCACACATGTGGTTGAGACCTTGCCCAGGGGTCTGAGCACAGTGGGGGGTCTGAGTGGGATTCGAACTCACAACCTCCCGATCATGAGCGCAGCACCCTAACCACTACGTCACCGGCCCCACCACCCATAAGAGCTGGATATCTTATACCGGATCAGATATACAGTGAAACCGCGGAGACACTCACCTGAACTATTGTGTTACTGTTACAAGGACACATGCCTAGACCTGCCCATCAATCAGGAAGAGGAAGAACGACTAGACAGAAACACGATATAAACGGCAGACAAACCATGAGAAACAGACGTACTTTCGGAAAGAATTTATCATACCTGAGGTTTATGTTCATGATGTAAACAACAGAAGTTCGTCTGAGGTCATTATAGTCGTCTGTCCAACAGCCTTCATCTTAAAGAAATTTCAATTCAAAAGTAAACAATGCAGCCCTATGACGGCATGGGGAGCTGTGCCGGTTGTACTCCGCCTTCGACCAGATTCGGCTGAGATGGGTATCAGTCTCCCCGCGACCGTAATTAGGATTAAGCGGTTCAGAAAATGAATGAATGAATGAATGAATGAGTAAACAATGCAGGAATTTTTGGGGGGCGGGGTGATCACCCAAGAGGTGCGACAGAAAAAACGGACGTGTTGCTTTTCATTTGCTCAAAACATTTTCAACTTTGTCTCGCAGCATATGCAACATCTCATTTTGGTGGCCTGGTTCATAAATTCACCTCAAAAAGTTCCAAACATTCCGCGTCACAAATGATGTCGTGAAATGAAACTCTCATGGAGTGTAATCTTAAAATCTTCACGAATACTCCGCACATGTCATGAGAAGCTCACAAAGTTGTTTTGCTTGGAAATGATTCGTTTTTATTTCACAAGGAAAAGCAACAAGTTGGAGACTTCCAACCGAGAAACTTTCAGACTTGCGGCATCTGTAATATTCTGGATATTTTGACCTCGTTTATATTTCATTTTACTTTATTTACAAATAATTCGACAATAAAAAGTGAATGGTTTGAGAACAAAAAAGAACACAAATGACTGATTTATAGTAAAAGATATGAAACCCAATTTCAAATTACTCGCAAATTCGTTCACAAAATTCCTGTGCGATTTACTGTTGATTTTTGCAAAATCAGGTTTTTCAGCCGCAAAAAAAGATTCACTTAATTTGGAGTCAGAAAATATTCGGGTCACAGGGAGACCGGCACCATCTCAGTCAACTCTGAGCGAGTACACCCCGGATGGCTCATCAGGCCATCACAGGGCAGGAACACGCTGTCGGCTATGCAGCTCCTCTTGACGAAAGTCAGCAATGGTTCTTTTACATGAACCTCCCACCAGAGACAGCGAGAGACACGGCCGGCCTTTGATAACCCAGTTAGCCGCACTGATGGACAGCAGTGACGACCCGTTGAGAATGGGGCTTGAACCCCCTACCTTGGGATCGGTGATCCAGCACCTTTACCACCGGCCACCACTGCACACAGTCATAACATATCTTGGTTGAATTTATATATACACAGTGGTAGCTCACCTTACGATAGGACCAATGGGAGGCCAGTGGGGTGGGATGTTTGAACGTCATTGTTGGGAGAGCAACTCGTGCACTGTTTGAATGTTTGAATGGCGCGTTTGAATTTTTAAGATGGCGCTTTCGTGACGTAAACTTGTTTCGTATCCAGAAACAAAAATTTTGGGAAAATGCGTTTCGTAAACTGAATTTTTCGTTTGGAGACTTTCGTAAATTAAGGTACCACTGTGTGTGTGTGTGTGTGTGTATATAATAAAATATTTTTTTTAATTACAAGATAATAAGTTTTCTTTTAGGGCAGTGGTGGTCTAGTGGTATAGGACGCTGGATCGCTGGATCCAAAGGTTGGGGGTTCGAGTCCCACGCTCCACAAGGTTGTCACTGTCCTCCCCAGTGCGGCTAACTGGGTTATCAAAGGCGGGCCATGTCTGTCACTGTCTATGGTGCGAGGCATGTAAAAGAACCATTGCTGACTTTCGTAAAGAGTTTCCGCCCTGCGATGGCCTGGCGAGCTGTCCAGGGTGTACTCTGCCCTCGCCAAAAGTTGGCTGGGATGGGCGCCAGCTTCCCCGCGACCCAAATTAGGATTAAGCGGTTACAGAAAATGAACTGAACTGAAGTTTTCTTTTAGCGTGCACCTCTAGTGTGATCACCCACTTGCTCAGAAATTTCACGTGTATTTCACATGTGCATTATTGTCGTAAAGGTGAGTCGGGAGAATATTTTTTGCTTGAAGTCTATATTTAGTTCATGCCCTGAATGAGACTCTTGTATTGTTAGTTCTGTTTGTGTAATGTATTTACAGGTTCATGTTTCTGTTAACATTAAACAGGTTTCCTTCCACTTCAATGTCAATTCCTCACTTATACATAAGCCGGAACGGGCATCAAGTACTTTAAACAGGACGCACTTTAAAATAAACATGTAAGTAAACACAACGTACAAACTATATTACACATAAAATAACACCACAGAGTTCCTGACTCCTCTTGCTCGTGTATTTCAGAGCTGCTGAGCTGTGTACAAGTCTGTGAGTTCAAATCCAAGGAAATAGCTCTGCAGGACTCTGGACCATTAATACTCAATGGCTCCATTGTATAAAAGCAGAGTGAGTATATTCTTTGGCATCGGGAGGAAGCTGCAGATTGAAGCACATTGAATGATGATGGTTTTATGCTTCGTCGAACTATAATCAGAAATTCTCAGACAAAATGTTGCCATCCATGAAGGATTTTATCATTTTCATAAATCAAGAAAAATATCCGATATATACAGTACACTTTTTCTTATATATTTGTTTGTACTTTGTGGGGGTGGGAGGGGAATTTGTTAGTAAATATGTGCCTGCATGCACAGTGCAATACGGCACATATTATTATTCTACTTCCATCAGGTGGCCTGAACGGCAAAGTGCATCCACCCAATGTATATATATATATATATATATATATATATATATATATATATATGCATAGCTGCCAACATTCATAACATTGAAATAGTAATCGGGGGTCCAGGGGGATTTTTCTCCCTTGGTCAGGGTCCAGGGACGAAGTCCCGTATGTAGAATAACAATAATGTCCAACATGAGCATTGAGGAAATAAAATGAATATTGAACAAAGATTTGGGCAGGAACACCAACATAAAATTAATCTCTTATTTAACTATATAGGAGTGAGTGAGTGAGTGAGTGAGTGAGTGAGTGAGTGAGAGAGTGAGTGAGTGAGTGAGTGAGTTATTACTTAATGCTGCTTGGGCAATATTTTTAAGTATATACATGATACAAGATATAACACTTCAAAGTTAAACATGAAGCAACAGCATAAAATATTAACTTTCAGATGGCAGTTGGAACCAACAAAACCATCTGAACTTGGCACAAACTGGTAAATGTGGCACATAAACACATCACATTAGATGAAACTCAATTCATTCTCAGTAAATAATTATGAGAAATCATAAGTTGTCACTACTACCATCTGTTGCGACGGAAAACGGGCCGCTTTTCATGGCATCAATCATTAGTTTTCGTCCCATCACTGGCCATTTCGTGAATTATACGACTGCAGTTGTTTTCGTCCTACACATGAAAATTTCTTCACTTTGTCCAAATTCAGAAATGTTTTCCTTAACAAGGGTCCGACATGGCTCGCAACAGCGACAGGGATATTGTGTTCAACAAAAAAAAACGAAGTAAACAAACATTCAGCTCTTATTGTTGACAGTTCATTTGTAGTTGCAACCCACTTGGTTAATTTTGAAGTTGTAGCAACATTCACCACGCTTTCTTCGTGCACGGATGTTTTCGCGTGAGTGATAATGTCTGACCGACCACCACGGCTAATTGATATATCACGCCGACATGGATTGCAAAAGGCAAAATATTCACCCTTCGTTGACTTTGAAATGAATGGGAATTCTTCTCGATAGGAATCCTTATAGCGCTGTCCCTTCCCCTTGGCCGGCATGTTTAGTTCGTAGTCATGCTTCGTTCCCGCGCCATTGATAAGATCACCATTTCTCATGTAATACTGACAAACTACCTAACAGCGTCCCTGATTGGCTAAGCGCGGCCAGCCATCAGGCAATAGCCAATGAAATTTAGCGTACTATCTGCTTTCACAGGCCAGGGCAATGTTGTGTCAAAAGTAACCCGGGCGGTGGATGTAGCATTCATTGTTAATGACTTCCCCCCGGAACTTGGTATATTCCTGTTCTGTAATGCATTGTGGGTTTAAAAGAGTTGACACGGAAAAATGGCATGTTTGTTGTGTGTGTTAGACATGTGTTAAAGACTGTTAAAGTTAAATCTGGGAAGCGCATGTTACAGTGGCCTGTGAAATTTTGTAAAATCGTAATTTATTCATGAAATATTTATTAAATTTGAGTTATCGTAATTAACATCATAAATCGTAATGAATACGATTTTTTCGTAAATGTTGGCAGCTATGTATATGAAAGATTTTCCGTATAAAAACAGAAGTGACCATTGTTTTAATTGAGAGGAGAAAAAAAAACTTTATTTTAAAGCTACAGTAAACAGCCCCGCCCCTTCCCACAGATCCTGACAATCAACTAATTATTGATGCGGTTTTAAAACCCTATGTATATTAGATGCGCTAAAATCTGCTTGTTAAACACATTCTATAGCCAGTCTTACTCATTAATACATTAATAATGCAGTAAAATGTAGTAATGATTAAAAAAGTAAAATCTTTTTAATTTTGTGCTGTGATAATATTTATGAATAAATAAAGCACTCAGACTCCTTACCAGAAGCTGGAGAAGATGCAGGGCATTGGAGTGACGTCATAGCGCTTAAATAATCATTAAAAACACACACACAAAAAATGTACTTTGCAATTCAGGCAATCACGTTGATAACTTGTGCGCGAAGGAGAAAAAAAAGAGGTGCACACATCTGCAACCAATCAGCAGGAGGGAGAAGAAAAAGCTCTCAGCCATTGGCTAAATTTGAATCACGTGCCATTAATTTCCGGGGCTGCCGCTCATCCACGAGTATGCGGGGCCATGACCAGTAAGCCATGAATGGGCGGGAGGTCACTGTATTTTAAAAATGTTTTTGAAAGCTACTGGGAAAAGTTGTTGTTGTTGTTGTTGTAGGTTATATTTTAATATTTTTGGGGTTTTTTTTTTTCACAATTAAAACAATGGCATTTAACTGTTTTTGAACTTAAACTCTTTATATCAAAATATGCATCCTGGCACCACAAAACAGTTACCATGGCAATACAATCAGTCAGAAACAACACCAAAATTCCATTAGAATGAATGGGGCGTGGTAGACGAACAATCGTAAAACTTTCCTAAATTTGACATCTCGCCAAGAAGTCATAATTTCACAAAATCTTGGTTGAAATTTTAAAACAAAGTCACCGCAGTCATCATTTCAATGATACAAATGGCTTTTCGCTACCTTTTACAATTTTTTTAGCAAAAATTTTTCCAGTTTGACATGGTGGTCAAACACGGCTACCACCCAACTTTGCACCTGACCCCTATAGCCCCTCCCACAGGTGGTGGGTGGGTCCATGGGTGGGTGGACCCATGTCTCATTATCGGGCTGGGCTTGGCCGGGCTCCACAGGGCAGAAGCCCGACCACCAGGCGCTCACCTTTGAGACCCTCCCCCAGGCCTGGCTCCAGGGGGAACCCGGTGATCCACATTGGGGCAAGGGAAACCGTGTCCCTGTTTTCTTTTTATTTGGCATAGAGGTCTTCCAAACTGCACTTCGTCTGAACCTTCACCCAGAATCTTTTTGTCTTGGGTGAACCTACCAAGGGAATTACGCTCCCAACAATATCAGGAACCCTTAGGATCATTAGGTCATGCAAATCCCTCCACCATGATAAGGTGGTGATTCAAGGAGGGATGGTTTTTCAGTCGAATTGTGTATTTTTATTCTTTGCTAGAGTGGGTGATGTCACCAGCAGAGTTGCAGAGTAGCAAAGATTACCTTGGAAAATGTTTTTTTTTTTAAACTCACACCTATTGCCATAATTTTCCCTGTACACCGGTTAAATTTACATATAAACAAAGGGGTGTAAAATCACGTGAAATAATTACAAGGGTCGCAAGTGCTGTCGGCCTCATTGCGATGGGGATACAAACCCACCATGAGTCAGAATACTGCAGTGAGGAATCTCCATCAACTTGGGTACTCTGCATATGAATTCTGTCTATAAATCTTTCAGAAAGGGTGGTGTGTATGTCTTTACGTCACAGTACGTCACGTGGGCCTCTTCTCGCTGTGAGGTAGACATGCTAACCACTACACCATCGTGCCGCCCTTCTTTAAATGTAATATCCCATTTTATTCTTTACTCCAAGCTCCTACCTATCAAGTATTACCTTCCTATTATATATAACCTCAACCAACCAGGGAGAGGTATAAACATACACCTGACCATTTCATGACAATTGATGCTGCCACCTGCATCTTTACGAACCGCTGCACATACACATTCGGGTAGAAAGCACTATCAAACAAGCTCGGCGAGGTCCATGATTGGCTAGTGATTACTGTAAGTGACAGCGAGAGGCGAGTATGCCATTCCTTCCTCCCTTCAGAGCTTGGCGAATTAGCACCCATGGACTCCCAGCTGTGGATGGCTGCGGTATTAACGTGGATTCATCACCTGTGATCTTGTAGTTGACAGTCACACACCTTGTTGATGCATCACTCAGGATCACTCGCCATTTCCAAGATAAAAATTGCTCTCATCTTTCAGCCAAGGTTTATCTTTTTATACACAGCAACTTCCTTTAGCGCCGCATTGTGCAAGATATTTTTCTCCAATGGCCACCATTCAAAAGCAGGAAAATCAGGCAGAGAAACTGATACAGAGCATTGTTTCTTCACCACTCACTACATGCTAGAGTTTCCAGTGAACTTGGACGCAGTATTTCCATCTGAAACCTAAACCCGGAACAAACTATTATACTCTGTCCTCAAAGCACACAGTTTAGTGACTCAGCATAAAATTGATGCATTATTCAGGGACATGGTAGGCTTATATATAAGGCAGGTCTGAGTCTCAGTACCTGCACAAGATACTGACGAGACACAAGCGCACTTCAGTATGAAGATTCATGGCGGAGTGAAGATGTTGGCGATGATTGTTGCACTGTTCCTGTCTTTGGGGGCGAGTGACAGCCTGGTGGTAGACAAGTGTGAACTCGGCAACACATTGAACTTTACTCTACCTGGACATCTTTTGGACCAATTCTCCAACCTGGTGGCCAAGAGTGAGTAACATACATATAAAAAATAAATAAATTCATGAGAGGAACCTGATGTGTTTGTCTGCTTTGATAGTCCATCCACGTACAGTTCTGACATGCTATACCTTCTAACATGCTTTTCTGCAGGTCCTATAGCATTGATCTGACTTTTTGTGTCGCAAACATTGTGTCCGTCTGTCCATCCATTCAGACATGGGAACCCTGTACTGATATCTTTCATTCATTTATTTTCTGAACCGATTAATCGTGATTATAGTCGCGGGAAGGCTGGAGCCCACCTCAGCTGACTCCGGGCGAGGGCGTCGTACACCCTGGACGGCTCTCCAGACCATGGCAGGGCCAACACTCACACAACTATTCATACTCACACTCACACCGAGGCGTTATTTGGAACAGCCAATGAACCTTCTGAGCATGTTTTTTTTTGTTTGTTTGTTTTGTTTTTATGGACTGTGGGAGGAAACCAGAGTATCCAGAGGAAACTCACGCAAGCACGGGGGAAACATGCAAACGCTACACAGAAACGCCCAAGCTGGGACACGAACCCAGAACCTTCTTACTGTGACATGGACATGCGTGCCGCCCTTTTAGTCTATCACTAAACTATTACGTACTTGTTTCAATCTGTAAAATAAAATAACTAACCGGGTCATCAACGGCCGGCCATGTCTCTCACTGTCCATGCTGAGAGGTTCATGTAAAAGAACCATTGTTGACTTCCATCAAGAGGAGCTGCATAGCCGTCAGCATGTTTCTGCTCTGCAATGGTCTGGCGAGCTGTCCAGGATGTACTCTGTCCTCGCCCAGAGTCGGCTGCAATGGGTTCCAGCCTCCCTGTTACCTTAATTAGGATTATGTGGGTCAGAAAATGAATGAATGGGTTTCAGTCCCAGTGGCCCAAAATTAGCAATACAGAGATCCCTCACTTTTTGTGGTTAATGGAAACCGAGACCCCCTGCGACCGCCAAATTTCCGCAAAGTAGGATCGACCCCCCCTGACTGACGTATACGTACATGTATATGTGTATATAATATCAATAAATACATAGTCAATGTTATAAAGGCTTATAATAACAATTAAATGTTACAAAATAATGCATAAGATGTAAATAAAATATAAATACACATACATACAGACGCGCACACACAGATGTCCACCTCACATAAAAATATAATTCGTTTTTTTGGGTTGTTTTTTTTTGTTTGTTTGTTTTGGGTTTTTGATTTTTTTATTTTTATTTTTTTGCATAATTGGCCTTGTTTTGCGGCATTTTCCTTAACTTCCCCCCATTTTTTCTTGATTTCCTTATTTTTTTATTTTTCAATGAATATTTTTGAAAAACCCACAGTGCAATAAAGCCGCGGTAACTGAAGCGTGGAGTAGCGAGGGATCGCTGTATTGATTATATTTATTTCAGAAGTATGTTGCTTGTAGATTAGTGTAATCAGTAATTACGCCTGTTTTCACAGTTGTTTGTCACGTGGAGCTGAGCTCTCTGTTCAACACCAGCACCATCAGTTACGTCGGTGAACCCAGCACTGATAGTTCTATTTATAAAGATCAACACAAACACAAGGAGAGTCATGCAGAGTCACACAGTATAGAGTCCAGCATGGAAGACAGCGACTCATCTTCAAAACATCAAAGGAGCTCGTCATCTAAACATGAGTCCAGCAATGATGAGTCCAGCAATGATGAGTCCAGCAATGATGAGTCCAGCAATGATCAGTCCAGCAATGAGTCCAGCAATGATGAGTCCAGCAATGATGAGTCCAGCAAAGATGAGTACAATGGGAGAAACAGCTGGATTTTGTATGGGTTATTCCAGTTGCCCGGGCACATCGCCTGCACCTCTGGGCTTGATCCGTCTCTCAACCTCTGTAACATGAACTGTGATGGTGAGTGAACTTTAACATCACATCTCGATCTACTGTATATTGTTTGGTACGTTGCTGTCATCAGTTGACACTTTTAAAGACGTCCTTGCTGAAATACATCTGTTTTAGAGTTATTACTCCAGAGAGAATTGTTTCCATGGAAACCTTTCACCTTTCTAATTATCTTATTTTTAAAGAGCTGATTGATGACAATATTGGAGATGACATCACCTGCATTGAGACCCTTCTCAGTAATATGTGAGTAAAAATCCATAAACACGGACAACTCCATGAATGGGATGTCCCAGCGTGGTAGCATCACCGAGTGTGTACATCAATCATAAGGTGATGATGTCACAGTGGGGGGGAAGGAGAAGAATGAAAGAGGGAAACAGAGACTATGGAATATTTGTAAATCATTCATTTTTTATCATTTTACCAAACATCTTAATCCTATTAGGGTTGTTGGGAGGCTGGAGCCTATCTCAGCCGACTTGGGTGAAAAGCTGGGATACACCCTGAAAACCTCGTCCGTCCATCACACACACACACACACACACACACACACACATCATTGTAGGCAGCCATAGCCTAATGGTTAAAATAGAGGGTTTGGGACTGAAAGGTCACTGGTTCAATTCCCAAACCAGCAGGACTAGTGTGTTGCGGTGAGGGAGTGAACAGCAACTTCCCTTCTTCCACATAACTGACTGAAGTGCCCTTGAGCAAGGCACCCAATCCCTAACTGCTCTCCGTGTGCTCTCCGTGTGCCCATGTGTCACGTCTGGACCTCACAACTGGGACCTTCTTGCTGTGCAGCTGAAGGCTGTTCACTTTGCCACCATTCAGCCCATAATATTCCAAAACAAACTTGGCCAGTTTGTTCATTAAAGCCTTCTATATGATTCTGTCTTGGCAGGATTGAAGAATTTTCACCCTGAACATGTTTTTATTTTCATTCATTCTTTTTCTAAACCGCTTAATCCTAATTAGGATCATGGGGAGGCTGGTGCCCATCTCAGCCGACTCTGGGTGAGGTCAGTGCAAACCCCAAATAGATCGCCAGGCCATCACAGGGCAGAAGTACGCGGATGTCTATTCAGCCTTTACGAAGTTCTGACTTTCTAATCGAATAAATTTAGCCTTCAGAATTTCACAATGGAAGTCAATACCGCCGTGTAGTCTCCTCATATATACAGGCCATGGTGTCATGCAATGGTGGAACTGAAATGAAAACTACGTGCTTGTTTTATTTCTATTTAAATGAATGTTTTAAATGTGTGTGTGTGTGTGAGGGGGGGGGTAAGATGAAATCACAAGAAAGACAGAAAGAAAAAACCCTCACCATTCTTGCAGAATCTCATCTTTGTTATCTCTGCGTACAGGTATCACGTGATCTTCCAGAAAGAGTGCACAGATGTGGAGGACTTTGAGTACTTCTCTTCATGCTATTAAAATAAATTCTTCAGACCGAACAATCATCTCCACTCAGTTCTATTCAAATAAATTCAAATAGCCAATTCAACCTTGTAAAATAATGCAAGCAAATAATGCAATAATTTCATAATATGGACAGAATAGCTTCATATCCCCTGAGTGTATTAGGATATAAGTGGTCACATGATTATCCAACTACACACACACACTCACTGAATAAGTCGAGAGAACACTGCTGTGGTGGCCTGAACAGCAAAAAATGAATTAATTAATGAATTAAATATAGCCAGCAGGCCGGAGGAAGACTGGTAGAGTAAAGAGTATTATTTAATCGGGAACATGTGATCACATCATCAATCATTTTACAGCCATCCTTGAGTGTGATTTGATTTCAGGTTTGTTGTAAAACAGCGCCCTCTGCTGGTACACGTGAATTTAATCACCCCACTCTCGCCACATTTCTGTTCCATTTCCTGTCACGTGACATTCTCTCAATTATTCAACACGACAATTTATTTTGTTTAACGCAAACATCCAATCATCCTCTGAATAAATGTCTCAAGTTGTCTGGGCTCACTTTTGTTACATAAATATGTCACCTTTTCATGTTCAGATTCTTCTCTGTTATAAAGCATCAAAATGTTTTGTTTGAATAAAATCTGACAAGACGTATTTGGACAGATCTGGGATTTTTAAATTAATTAATTTATTTATTTAATCTGAGAGATTTAATGCTCTTAGTCTAATTTTTAAAATATTATTTGTAGTATTAATGAGCTGTTTCACTCATGTTGAAATTTTTAAACGATCTATTTATTTATTTATTTATTTATTTATCATTCATTAGTTTTTTATTTAATTTTACTTGATTTCTGTTTCTTAGTCTCTTCCTTTCGGCTTTCCCCCTTTTTCAGGGTTCGTCACAGCGAATCATTTGATTGAAACATAGGTTTCTATGTCGGATGGCCTTCCTGACACAACCCTTTAGCAAGGGGCACAAACAGCAGCTCCTCTTGATGAAAGTCAGCAATGGTTCTATTACATGAACCTCTCACCATAGACAGTGAGAGACATGGCCCGCCTTTGATAACCCAGTTAGCTGCACTGGGGGAAGTCCAGTGGTACCCTGTGGTGTATCCAAGGAATTACTAGCTTTGTCAATGTGGCCATGTATGATTTCATTTAGATTGTAATATATGGGTTCCCTTCTGCCAGGTGGTAAATTTAGGTCACCATATAGCATTTCATAGGTATCGTAATATACAGACTCTAGTGTTGTCTTGGGTGGTAAATCTGTTGGATCAGTAAACATTCCATCAAACTGGTCAATTGATTGTTCTTCAGAGCTAGCCCCACCCATCCGAGAGCTATGCTCTTCATCCTTTGGTGGAACTCCCCTCCTCTTCTTTGCTTGCCCATCAGCAGGAGGTGATTTATGTTGGACATCATCCGTTTTTGTCTCTGGTGGCAAGTCTGTGGTACCAAATGACATTTCAAAGGTATCATAGTATACGGGCTCTCTTGGCTCCTCAGGTGGTAAATCTGTGATACCAACCAGCTGTTCAAAGGCTAGCTCAAAGGCTAATATACAGGCTCCAGTGTGGTCTGAGGTGGTAAATCTGTGCTTCCAAACAACATTCCAAAGGTTTCGTATTCTGTGGGCTTCGTTGTTGTTCTAGCCAAAGGTCTTCGTTGGCTTTCCTGTGCTCCATCATACTGCTCAATTGATCCTTCTCCAGAGCCATCACTTGCCATCCAAGAGCCAGCCCCTTCATCCTGAGGTGGAACTTCTCTCCACTTCCTGGCTTGCCCATCATCATGCCCAAGACTTTCCTCAGGTTGGATCTCATCACCTTTAGGATTCACCTTGTCTTCTGCCTCCTCATATAAAGGAATAAAAGGCACTAAATTCTCCATCATATTTTCGTGAAATACATCTTTTTTCACTTTTAGTATTTATTGATGGTGGTTCTCTGATTCCAGAGGAGTAATCTTCATCACTTGTAATTAAATGGCTTGTGGTTACAACTGGTGTTGAGCCCAGTCCCAGAAAGATGACTGTAGCTTGACGCATTGTATCTCCAGCCGTCAGTCTAACTCACTTTTGGCAATAACATCCTCAACCATCTCTACTGGGAACTTAAAAAGGTATGTTTCAAGGTGCATCATCAGTTCCACTTCCCCAGCAAGATCAACCGTCATTCCCCATCATTCCAACCGGGGACCAGCTTCAACACCACCAGTATCGCCTACATCCACTCTGACCAAACTCATTCTTCCCTGTGGATCTCAAAGCAGATTTTAGCAGAACAATTTTAGTCGTGTAGAGTTTTTATTTTATTAACAATAAAACTAGTTATTCAAATGAAATAAATGCAGAAATCTAGTTGAGTAATTAGCAATCAGGGTAGAGGTGGCTGTGGTGCTGTTTTAAAAATAAATACATAAATAAAGGAAAGGCTCTAAATTCGAAGGTGAAAAAGGTCGAACTGATCAATTCCACCAAAAATCCGGCCCATCCAACCAGCAAAATTTTGATTTACGAGCTCTGATGGGGAAATGGCTTTTCCGGGCCGATTAGCCTCATATTCTTCCGCGTGTATTCCTCCACCTCTGAGAACACATTGTGAAGTGCTTCTCAATTATTTTCTGTGATGCCCCCTCTAGGAAGGAAAAATACCATCCCCCCAGCGCCCCAAGCGCGTCTAGTGTTTACTGCACTTCATATCGTTTGCTTGGTACTTTTTCCCTACACCACAGTGCAACAATGAGCGCCACTGCCAACTACTGGAGTGGATGTGCAATTACATTTAATTTTAGTATAGTCTGGCAAAAAAGCATGGTCCCCAGGATCATACACGCACCCCTGGCATCGCACCATGCCCCCCAAGGGGGGCGCGCCCCACTATTTTGGAAGCACTGGCCTTGTGAGAGCTCACCACAAGCCGTTCCTCATTGGCATTCGTAGCGTGCACACGCACAAAATTCTCCTCCTCCTCCTTCCCTGTTATACACCACCTCATGCCTGCCCACCGGACATCCTCGCGCCCATGTACCATGTTTGCTCCAGTAGATAGTCAGAAGAATTGGTTGACTTGTTTATTCTTGTTTTACTATTATTTAGTATTAATTATTACTAATGTTAATGTACATGTATCATTATGATTATGAACTATTGTTTATACATATTTATCTTCAATATATAAGTTCAAATGTACATGTTTGTATCAGGTTATATGAGTTTGGGAGGGGGTTGGAACGGATTGGTTTTCTATTACAGTAGGCCCTCGACATTCGCGGGGTTCGGTTCCGAGCCCTCCTGCAAATTGAAATAATCCACGAGTTCTGTATCCGTAACACGTCACATGCGCGAATGAGCAGCCGGAAGTAAAATACTATGTATCTATTACATGCATTAAAATATGCTTCTTAAACACATTCTATAGACAGTCTTACTCATTAATACGGTATTAATGTCGTAAAATATAGTCATGATTAAGAAAAACTTTTCAATTTTTACTGTTATATTTATTGATAATAAAATATAAACATTATACAGCATATACTGTTGCAAAGCACTCGTTTTAAAGTCTTTTTCAATTATTATTCCTGTGGCGACTCCTGAGAAAGTGAAAAAGCCAAAAGGAAAAGAAGAAGATTCCAGTACAGTACCCAAGTTAATTCTGAGAATGTTTGTGCGTGAGATTTTATGTTCTGTAGCATATTTAACAAATGATACCAAAAGGATAAACTTTATTACGCTTCATGTCCTTTTAAATTGAACTTGGAGTGACGTCTTGGAGTGGTGTCTTCAAGATGGCGCTGCCTAGAGGGCGACGTCGCGGAGTTCTCGGAGTCAAATTGTTTCTTTGTTCATTTTAATTTGTGTTATTTGTTGTTTTGTTTGTTTATGTTTTTCATTATGTTCGTGTTGACTCTACTACAGCTATAAGATCGGAGTATCCCTCTTTACTGTCCAACCTTTCATACAAGTCATCATACACCCTCTGTTTGGCCTTTGACACCGCTATCTTCGCTTTACGCTGTGTCTCCCTGTACTTCTGTTTACTCTCTTCGGTCCTCTCAATGTCCCATTTCTTCTTAGCTAACCTCTTCTTTTGTACACACTCCTGCACTTCCTCATTCCACCACCAAGTCTCCTTATCTACTGTCCTTCCAGAGGACATGCCAAGTACTCTCCCACCTGTCTCCCTGATCACATTAGCTGTAGTTGTCCAGTCATCTAGAAGCACTTCCTGACCACCCAAAGCCTGTTTCAACTCCTCCTTAAAGACAACACAACACTCTTCCTTTTTCAGCTTCCACCACTTTGTCTTATGCTCTGCCTTTGCCTTCTTCACCTTTCTTACCATCAGCATCATCCTGCACACCACCATCCTATGCTGTTTGGCAACACTCTCACCAGCTACTACTTTGCAGTCACTGACTTCCTTCAAATTACATCACCTACACAAGGTGTAGTCTACCCGTGTGCTCCTACCTCCGCTTTTATAAGACACTCTATGCTCCTGTCTCTTCTGGAAGAAAGTATTCACCACAGCCATTTCTATCCTTTTTGCAAAATCTATCAACATCTGTCATTCTGTGTTCCTGTCCTGGATACCAAACCTGCCCATCACTTCCTCATCCCCTCTGTTTCCTGCACCAACATGTCCATTGAAATCTGCACCAATGACCACACTTTCACCTCTGGGGGTACTCTGCATCACTTCATCTAACTCACTCCAGAATCTCTGCTCTTCTAGCTCACATCCTGCCTGTGGGACATAAGCACTAACAACATTGAACATCATGCCTTCAATTTCTAACTTGAGACTCATCACTCTGTCTGACACTCTTTTCACTTCTAGAACATTCCTGACAAACCCCTCCTTCAAGATGACTCCTACTCCATTTCTCTTCCCATCCACACCATGATAGAACAGCTTAAACCCTGCTCCTAAGCTTCTTGCCTTGCTAACTTTCCACCTGGTCTCCTGAACATACAGTATGTCCACCTTCCTCCTCTGCATCATGTCAGCCAGCTCTCTACCTTTTCCTGTCATAGTTCCAACATTCAAAGTCCCCACTCTCAGTCCTAGACTCATGCCGTTGCATAGTACACATCAGTACATATCAGTAACAGGTACATATCAGTATTAATCATGCTCCAGTGTTATCAGGAAGGGCAGCTGTGTTTACCTGATCTGAAGGCGTGAGATGACGTGTAGCTGTTTGCTTGGGATTATACTAATCTTAATAAATATTTCTGAATAAATCTCTCACCCTGTGCTATTGTTCAGGTGCGAGTTCAAACATTTAAAAACTAAGTGTACGCACAAAGTGTATTCTATGGAAACTGAGATGAGATGCAGAACCCAGGAGCCCTTGACTAAACAAAGCTTTCCCAAACTAACCACCAAGATGTTTGCCTGCTGTTAATTATTATTATTATTATTATTATTATTATTATTATTATTATTATTTATCTCCCCGTTAATTCACAGGCTCCAGTTTTGCCATCCCATGGTTATAACTAGTTTTGTTCTGTAGCACATTATCGGATTAGGACAGTGGAGGCCTGGTGGTAATGGTGCTGGATCACTGATCCCAAGGTTGGCAGTTCAAGCCCCACTCTCCACGGGTTGTCACTGTCCCCCCCCCAGTGCAGCGAAATGGGTTATCAAAGGCCAGCTATGTCTCTTACTGTCTATTGTGGAGGTTCGTGTAAAAGAGCCATTGCTGTCTTTCGTCAAGAGTAGCTGCCTAGCCGTCATCGTGTTTCTGCCCTGCGATGGCCGGTGAGCTGTCCAGGAGGGATTCTGCCCTCGCTAAGAGACAGTGGATACATGCAAGGACCAGTGATGCCAGAAACATGTCAACACACCAGTAACCAGTAAACATTATTGGATTTGTCTCTCGCACTTGTACTCTGTGTAGTCTGCTGCACTACTGATCAAGCTGGGAAGCCTAAATCATCTGAGGAACTGTAGACTCAATTCTACATAAAGGTTCTAATTATGTACTGGGCTAATGGAAGTTAAGAGATTAGCTTTTCGGATTCCCAACCCCAGCTTCAACTGAAGCTCTGGACCTGTATCTGCATCATAACACATATTATACCACACACATATGATTGGCTGAGTGAATGATTGCATGAATGAGTAAGTGCACAAGTAATCCTAATAAAAGTTCCACTGTACAGCACTGTATAACAATTAACCCACCAGCCAGTAGAGGGCGCTACGAAACGACTCAAATGCACAACAGCACAATGTAACATGCTCTTTCATTTATCTTCACTTACTGGACTGTCACTACGGTTTAAACTGGGTTACTGGTTTATTTATCTTTTAGGAAATAGAACTCTCTGACTCTTGGTAAAATATCCCAAACAGGAACAAACAAAAAAATAAAAAAAATATTTACATATGCGATCAAGGCAGCATGGCAGCCTAGTGGTTAGCAGGTCTGGCTCACAGCAAGTAGGTCCTGGGTTTGATTCCCGGGCTCAGAGCGCACATTTGGTTAATTGTCGAGAATCTGAATGGTTGTATGTGTGTTGGCCCTGCAATGGGATGTTGAGCTGTGCAGAGCTCACCCAATGTTGGCAGAGACAGGCACCAACCGCCCTGCAACCCTAATTATGATTAAGCAGCTTAGAAAATGAATGAATGAATGAATGAATAATTTGGATTAAAGAAACAGTTCTGCGCACATCTCTATCCGGGGTTGAGGAACTATCAGTGCACGCTGCTCACTATACATTTCATAAGGCCACGCCCACTATGATTAAATCCAGATAAAGATGACATTGTGAGGCATTGACACCCCTAAACTAAATTATTGTGCGGTTGAGTTCACACTGAAATCCAGGGTAAGCTAGTTGTACTGCCTGTGTGTGTGTGTGTGTGTGACTGTGTATGTGTGTGAGACTTTCAGAGAAGAACTATAAAAGCATGTACAGTAGAGGTGAGTCTGGCGGCCGGACTCCTGCTGGTCCACAGTGTGATACGTCGGGTGTGTATGAGGTGTGTGTTGCTCTCAGCTTCAGGTCGTGCTGTGTGAGAAGGTCAAAGCTTCGCTGGTTGTTTGCTCTTCCCCTTGTGGACTCTTCACACACAGCAGGTTCATCCGGAGAGAGAGAAATGAACAAACTCACATCAGATATCACATATGATATCTCCTGAACAAACCCCCCCTCCCTCCCTCCCTCCCTCCCTCCCTCCCTCCCCCTCCACTCTCTCCCCTCTCTCTCTCTGATATTGGGATACCTCTGCCATGGTAAAGATGTGAACTCTGGCTATCTGTCCAGGATATGATCCCATCACATCTCTGCCAGGCTGTAGCACCCGGTAAGGTAAAGTCTGTTGGGCTTGTCTGTTGCGGTTCATCAGGGCGGTGCTTATTCCCGGTTTCCGTAGCGTAAAGCGACCAGGAGTTCAACTCCTCCTGGACGGGACGCGAGTCCATCGCAGGTTACCTTCCCAGTATATATTACTGGTACCCAGTTATACTGCTGGGTGAACAGAGGCACACTTGTGGTTACGACCTCGCCCAGGGATCATAGCACAGTGGCTTGGACTCTCATCTTTAGCTTTCCCATCGTCGTTAATATCCCACTCACATGCTTGCATGGGGGGCAGTGGTGGTCTAGTGGTATAGGGCGCTGGATCGCTGATCCAAAGGATGGGGGTTTGAGTCCCACTCTCCACAAGGTTGTCACTGTCCCCCCCCAGTGCAGCTAACTGGGTTATCAAAGGCCAGCCATGTCTCTCACTGTCTATGGTGTGAGGCATGTAAAAGAACCATTGCTCACTTTCGACAAGAGTAGGCTGCAAAGCCGTCGACGTGTTTCCGCCCTGTGATGGCCTGGCGAGCTGTCCAGGGTGTACTCTGCCCTCATCCGAAGTTGGCTGGGATGGGCGCCAGCCTCCCCGCGACCCTAATTAGGATTAAGCGGTTGCAGAAAATGATGGCATGCTTGCATGGCAGCCGTCCTTTTGAAAACTCACATGGTCCATGTATCTAAGTAGAATTTGTGTCGGGTTTGGTGCTTGTATCCCAATTTAAAAGATTCTTTGAGTTATCTGCTGCACCATAATGATGTCCTCCTGTATTTTGTATATAATTTAAAAGACTATGTTAAAACCTTTACTCTCCACACAACCATGCAGTAAATCTACTTTATTTTTTAGTTACTGGTGACATTTTTCGATAGTGTGGACAGATGGCCCCCAGAGCTGCTAATTGGGTTATCAAAGGCCGGCCATGTCTCTCACTGTCCGTGGTGGGAGGTCCATGTAAATTAAGCATTGCCGACTTTTGTAAAGAGGAGCTGCATAGCCATCAGCGTGTTTCTTCCCTGCGATGGCCCGGCGACCTGTGCAGGGTGTACTCTGCCATCGCCCAGAGTGGGCTGAGATGGGCACCAGTCTCCCCGTGACCCTAATTAGGATTAAGCGGTTCAGAAAATGAATGAGTGGACAGGTTGGTTCAGTTGATAGCAGATGCAGATTCCTGTGAATATTTTTTCCATGTAATTCACCTGTCAGGCGGCAGATGGCGCCAAAAACAACAAATCAATCAACATTCAGTGCTTTCCCATTTATTTATTCTCTACGGGAATTAATTCTAATTAGGGTCGTAGGGCGGCTGGCGCCTAATTCAGCCGACTCTGGGCGAAGGCGGTGTATACCGTGAAAAGCTCGCCGGATCATTGCACTGGCAGCACACATACAACTATACATACTCACAGGGAACCCACCTACTCAAAGGGACTCCATGTAATCTGCACAAATATCCACCCACGCCCAGGACTCTGTGCTAACTACTTCACCACTGCTTTTCTTCTTTAAAAATTAAACTAAAGTTATGTTTATTCACCCAGTTATGGTTAATCCTAATTAGGGTCGCGATGAGGCTGGTGTCCATCTCAGCCAGCCCTGGGCAAAGGTGGGGTACACCCTGAATAGCGCTCTAGGCCAATGCAGGGCGACACACATACAACTATTCACACTCACACCTCGGATCAATTAGTTGTAGCATAATAATGTGCATGTTTTCGGATTGTGGGTGGAAACTGGAGTACCTGGAGGAAACCTATTGGCTTCACTGATATTACATTTAACAATATTTGCTAAATGGGAACATAAAAGAGGCAGTGGTGGCCTGGTAGTAAGGTGCTGGATCACTGATCCTAAGGTTGTGGGTTCAAGGCCCACTCTCAACGGATGGTCACTGTCCCCCCAGAGTAGCTAACCGGGTTATCAAAGGCCAGCCATGTCGCTCTATGGTGAGACGCATGTAAAAGACTTTCGACAAGAGTAGCTGCATTGCTGTCAGCATGTTTCTGTCCTGCAATGTCATGGTGAACCATCCAGGGTGTACTCTGCCCGCCCCCGGAGTCAGCTGGGATGGGCGCCAGCCTTCCCATGACCCTAATTAGGATTACGCGGTTCAGAAAATGTCTATGACAGTAAGAGATATGGCCAGCCTTTGATAACTGGGCCGTTGACTCGAACCCCCAACTTTAGGATCAGAGATCCAGCACCCTATACCACCAGGCCACCAGGCCACCACAGCCCGAAAAAGTCTGAATCTTTAAATGAGATTCAATGCCGTCCTGAGATTCAATGCTGGGAAACGATTGTAAAGTGATAGAGGTTTTAGTGCCCTCTGCTGTCCATCAGAGGAACTGCTCATCAATGAATTACAACGATATTTGTTCCGAGTTCAAATAAAGTTGGTTATTGCGAATTAACCTGGAAGTAAAAATATAAAGAATTACATCATTTCGAGTTACAGAGTGGAGAATTCTTTTTTTTTTCAGAATTAAAGGTGATAAGTCAAGTTGCGTGATCAGCAATACAGGCATGGAAATAGAATCATAGTCTCATAATCACAACATCAAAAATCATATTCAAAATGTTCTATAGAACTCACCAGAAACCCATTAGAACTTCATTGGAACAGACTTTTTCTCCAGAACTGTTCAATAGAACATGAAATTTCTATAGAAATTCTATTTAAAAAATGGTCTCACAGTTCTAAATTATTTTCTAGAGGAAGTAAATATTCTAAAGAACATATACATTTCTGTTAAAAAACATCTGTAAACATGTGTCGATAAAAAATGTTTCAATAGAGAAAACTGATTGATTAGTTTCATTCATTTATTCATTTTCTAAGCCACTTAACACCAATCAGCGTTGCAGGGAGGCCTGAGCCCGCGGACAAAGGCGAGGTACGGCCCGAACAGTTCGGCGGGACAACACACACAGAACCATGTTGTCAAGTTTCCTGAAGAAACATTTGTTTCGGCTGGACAAAAAAATAATAATGCTGGTTTCTCATCAGTGCCTGCACTTGGAAATTAGCACAAATTTAAAAATTATCTATTTATTTATCTGTTTATTTATTTATTTTTTACACCACATCCAAATCCTTGGAAAACGCCTCAGAAACGCCACAGAAGGTGATCGGGTGTTCGATGTGATTCCGAGATCGGTTTTGTCTGCTTGTTGAAGATTTTTGGAACTGCAAGGCTGCTGTTCTGTAGACAGATGTTCGGAGTTTAATGCACGTTAATGTAAAAGTCTGCTCATCCTGGGTGTGTTAAGGAGAAAACTGAAATAAACATCAACTTGTTATGAAAAGGTTTTTGTTATTTAAGATTTTGGGCTTCGATATTCACTTCACATCTGTATTATTTAAAAATAAATAAATAAATAAAAAAACACAAGCCCAATTTAGGTTTTTTGAAGTTCTGAGGAGACCTCAGGATTGTTTTTTTTAAATCCACTTTATTTGGATTTACAATGAAAATCTGTGAACATGTGACACGGGAAGGAGTTTTGTAGATTGTTTATATTTAAACATGTTATTTTTGTTTCTATTGCAAAGACAAAAAATCGAACAATCCGAGTTCCATCTCATATATAATGGTTTTTCTCCTCAATGCCTCTCCCCCTCCGCTCGCTCTCCATTGTAGTCCGCGATCCCGTCCAAGTAATTATATAATCTTATGGAAAGTATGTATGTCTTGCATAGCTATTGGCCTAATGACTCGTTAAACTTAGCAGCTTTTATCCAATGGCACTTGATATTGTGTGTGTGTGTGTGTGTGTGTGTGTTTTCTTTACTTGTAGAAGATTCAGAGTCACTTTGGGGTGTCGCTTGTCTCTGCGGTGTCTTTGTGTTCATCAGTAAAATGGCGTGGTGCTGTAGACCTGCTCGTGTTATCCGAGCCTGAAACCGGACTCTCTCTGTCTCCGACCCCGTCTGTCCTCTTTAACAACTGATCCTTCCTCACACCTCGTTTCCATCATCTTTATCACTGGTGTCGCTGCTGTCCCACCCAAACAGTGGATCATTTACCAACAAGACCTGAGTGGAATATCTCATAGATCAGGCTTGAATAAAATCTAATCTAGATGGAAAAGCCCGAAACTCTGAACTAACTAAATTTGAACACACACACACACACACACACACACACACACACATACACCTCTCTGTCCAGTTCCAGCTTTAAACACCTGACATATATATATATATATTTGTACTGGGATATCTTTGCTGTGGTGACCCCTGAAGAAAAAAAAAGCCGAAAGGAAATCATCATCATCATCATCATCATCATCATCTGTGATTTATTCAGAGATTTTTTTTGTGCTAATTTGTCAGTAGGGGGTTAATGTTTTTTATTATTAGCAAATTAGCAAATGTTGCGCACCTTTGCATGGGACCTGCTCCCTTCCCAGACCGTCGAGGGGGTTGTACCTAAACTAGATTGTATGGTTTGGACAAGAATAAACATATAAATGATGATTACAATGGCTAGGTAGGAGCAGCACTCATGACTTTCCCTTGGCAATCAGAGGACCACTAGCCATTTGGAAATATCTATGAGCCCGTGTATGTGGAAGTGGGTAGATAGCCCTTTTGAGTGTTTTACACTGGCCAATCTTGGCTGGTTTGAGGTGCGTTGAGCTGAGAAAGCATATCTTAAGACTGGTTTATAGGCGTTTGTGGGCGCTACACAGTGTTTATGGCATCACTGAACTGAGTACCATACACCATTGTGAGCCTTCATACTTGTGCGCTGAAGCTTGTAGAGATTACATCTTAAAACCCTCGTTTGTCATTTTCCTCATTGAGGCGCGACGAGTAAAGATACGTGAGAGCAGCCTTCCTGGAAGAGCCGCATACCAGTGTTTTAAATAACCCGCTCCTGACATCACATAGAAAGGTTTTACGCGGCAGGTCAGCAGTGCCGCTGTCATGAGAAGTGAATGTTGTGATGTGTGACGTTTCAGAGGAAATTATGTCTCAATTTTCTGAAAGCATACAGGATCCAGCGAACAAGCGGATTAATCTCAGTTATGGCGTTCTGTAGTTACACTTCTGTAGTTGCGGGTCGGGCACATTATGAAATATCTAAATCATAGATTTTACACAGAAGTATGAGCTAGCCTTTAGCTGGCTCTCACCTTATCCTGTGATAGCGGGAAGCTGGCAAGTGCCCTCTGCTGGTCGGCTGCAGTGGCCAAAACTAAAGGGTGAAAAAGAGGGAGTGGTTTAAACTGTGGTTTATTTTGTAGAGGTGTGAAAATGGGAATTCACGGCTTAAAACGTTCTCAAATTGTCGTGCGGCACCAAATTTTAGTCGCTTGGTTTGTGATTGAAGTTAAAAAAGAAAAAAAGTTATTAAAATTGAGGCACAGATATGAAGTATTCTAAAACTTCTCAAACGGTCCGCACATGTTGTGCGAAGATCACAAAGTTTTTGTTTTGCTCTCAAATTATTATTATTTTATTTTTTCGTAAAGAAAAGGGACAAGTTGGAAACTTACATACGGAAAGTTTGAGACTTGCTGGCATTCGCGATATTCCGTGTATGTTGTCATTTTTTTTGGTCTTTTTTTGTATTTTGTTCATTCTAATACCGCACAAATAAAAATCAAATCGTTTGAAAACAAAAACCAAACAAAGTGCGACCGATTGTCAGTCGGAAACTTGCTTTATTCCTTAAACATCTGCAAAGAAAATTTTTTAAATTACTCGCAAATCAGTCACAAATTGTCATGCAACTTTCTCATTCATCGTCTGTAACCGCTTAACCCTGATTAGGGTCGCGGTGAGGCTGGCATCCATCCCAGCCGACTCCTGGGAAGGGAAGAGTACACCCTGGACGGCTCACCGTTTAAGCTTAATTTGGGTTGCAGGGAGGCTGGTGCCCATTTCAGCCAAATCTGGTCAGGTCGGGATAAACCCTGAACAGGAGACCAGGCCATCGTGGGTCAGAAACCTGCTGACGGCTCTGCAGCTACTTTTGTCAAAAAAGTCAGCAATGGTTCTTTTACGTGAACCTCCACCATAGACAGTGAGAGACATGGCTCGCCTATAATAACCCAGTTATCTGAACTGGGGGGGGGGGGGAGACAACCCAATGAGAGTGGGATTCGAACCCCCAACCTAAGGATCAGTGATCCAGCACCTTTACCACTATGCAGCATTTTTCTCGTGATGTACTGTACTCGCGTTTAAGATGCAAAATATCCCGTATGTGGAGTCGCAAAACATGTTGATGTGAATTTAAAAAAAAACACAAAAAAAACCCCCAATCCCAGTTTGCATCAGTCACATTTCCGTGGCACCTCCAGGAAAATCAGCCCGTAAACACCAAGGTTTGACGAATTGTCGCCTTGAAGCTCTTATCCAATGGCTGAGTCCCATCTCACTTCCGTCGACCGGCTTGAAATTCGGGGGGATTTTTTACATATCTGACAACCCTGTTTTGAGAAAGAAGCCTCGGCACCTGATTGGTCGAGGAAATGATCCCGGGGCGGTGCTTCGGCGCATTTTTCTCTAGCCACTTCGCGTTCTGTTGGATTTGTGATCTATCCCTCTGTTTATCCGTCTCCGTAACTCTCCGGTCCTGTTCAGGGTCATTCGGTTCATCCGGTGCTGAGCGCGAGCGACGATGGCGACATCACGGGCGTGTTCCCTGCTTCCGTTCTGCTCGTGACCAGCCGGAGGATTCCTTCAAAAAGACGCATTAAAGCGCGGCAGAACAGGAGCGAGGGTTTGTAGCGGAGCCCGGTACTGGAGAAGGGAGGGACCCGCTTCGGAGTCGGAGTGCGTCCTCTCCGTGTCCCCCCCTCGCCGTGTCCCCCCTCCCCGTGTCTGTGCGAGAGGTAACCGGTGAGAACGCGCACTGCGTTCCTTACTGAGGATGTGTGTGTGTGTGTGTGTGTGTGTGGCTTGTGGATGGATGGATGGAGGGATGGATGGATGGATGGATGGAGGGATGAACATGATGGTTGTCAAGGCCCGGTTTCTACTCGTCTGTGCATCAGCGTAGAGTCGGGATGCGCGCTTGCGTGTGTTTGTGCGTGTGTTTGTGCGTGCGCGCGTGTGTTTGTGCGTCTCCGCGCGCGCGCGCGTGTGCGTGTGTACGCGTGTCGCTCACACTGCTTGCACATGCGGCCTTCAATAAATAAACTATATCTAATTTTCCATGTCTGTAACCTCTGAGGTGTCTCCACACCAGCACTCCACCATTTTGTTTTCATTAACTCGTCACGATCACGATTTAGACAAGTCGTTTACACGCACGCACGCACACACACACACACGGCTCCACGCGCACGCACGGGTGTACTCAGACTTGGCTATTTCTGATAATGCGTCGCCGCCGCTACCTCGCCTGTTTGTTTGTTTGTTTGTTTGTCTTGTTGTTGCTGGTGGGGGTTGCGGGTTGCTTTTACAAGGCGGGCCGCAAATCCGACACATTCAGCCGCACCCATAAATAAAGATAGGATGTAGGCTGCATGTACACACACACACACACACACACACTGCTGTGGATGCACACACACACACAACCTACATGGCGTGCATTATTGTTGTTGTTGTTCTTATTGTTGTTGTTGTTTATTTGTATTTGGTTCGGCTGCAAGCGTCTCCCCTTCTCCTGTCAATCTTGTATCCTTTTTAGGATGTTGCGGTGGCGGTCTGGTTATATAACTGCAGGCGAAATGACACCACACACACACACACACACACACTCTCTCACACACACACACACACACACTCTCACACACACACACACACTCTCACACACTGAGAGAGGGCTCAGTTTCATTCCCTTTATTGATCTCCCTCCTGTTTATTCCCTCTAATTTAATAGCAGAAGCTGTGTGTTTTTGTTTTTTGGGATGGAAATGCTGAACAATAGCACAGGAAGACTTCAGCCCAGGAATGGCCACAGCCAAGGCCGGTGCATTTGTTGACATTGGCTCTGCAGGCTTGTTTTTCCACTTAAAGCTGTCACTTCTCGATGGCCGCGGTTAAACACTTGTCCCGAAGTGACTAGGCGAAGGGAAAATGATTCTGAAAGTTCCTTGTACAGGAGAACTGGATGTGTATGTTGATACTTGTGGCTGTTCTGCTTTCATGATGCCTCACAATACAGAACCGACCGAGGCGGGCGATACGAATAACCGTATCACGTTGCGATATTCTTGATTGATTGACCATGTTTCGCCTGACTGAGGATTGCAAGATGGTAGTTTAATAAAAAAGTAGACTTCATTAGTATTAACATAAGTTTACTGTGACATCACAATATTTACAGTTGCTAATTTCAGTTGGACTTTTTCCACAACTCATTTCAAAAACGAGACACTTGATTATATACTTAAAAAAAGTTTGCACGGAATCTTCTGGGTTTTTTTTAATGTTTAGTTTGTGTTTTAATTTAGAATTACCTGCAAAAGTTTTGTCTGATTTTTCATGTTATTTCTACCAGAGGCAGAGCTTTTGACAAAGAAAGTCTATTGGGCTTTTCTGCCTACTAGCTCATCAGGCTTTAGCTTCTGCCCGGGTTCTGTAGTCACATGACTAGGAGTTTAACTTCTGGATGGGATGCTTGTCCATCACGGGTGATCACCCCAGTATTTTTACTGGTACCCATTTATACTGCTGGGTGGATAGGCACACTTGCAGTTTAGACTTTGCCCAGGGCTTTAAGCACAGTGGGGGTCTAATGAGGATTTGAACCCATGACCTCGCTATCATGAGCCCAGCACCCTCACCACGACAACACTGGCCCCATATTTGGACAAAGAAGCTGCCATTGAATTTTACAGATGATCTGGATCAAATTCTGTATCCAGGAATTTTCAATGAATTCTTTAACATTGTGTAATAGGATGGTTTTTGACATTATAGTTCACAAGCAGGTTTGCTGGGCTTGGTGGAGGTTTGCATTCTCAAAGTGCTATTGAATTTTGAGTTGTCCCTTTTTTTTTTTTTTTTTTTTTTTTTTTTTTTTTTTTTTAATGTGCAAGTATGTAAAAATAACATCAAATGTAAATGAAGTGAAATCCTTCAAACTCTCCTCCTGGACCGAAAATCTGTATTTTCGTCATCAAGTGTTTTTTACATTTATGAAGTTGCAGTCTGATAAAATGGATTCGCTAGTTTACATTAGCTTGTTTTAAAACTGCTTGTAATTTGTTTCACACTCATGAAAGTGTGAGGTTGTGAGATCAGGATATGCAGGCGTCAGTTCCTACAAGTCAAGATTCCAGCAACAATAACAGTATACAGATATTAAACTAACAAATCAGATATAAACCAGTGAAATTCCAAATAAAATTAAACTAGCCACATCTTGTAACACTATATACCATTTATATACATAATACAGACAGGTGTGTGTGTGTGTGTGTGTGTGTGTGTGTGTGTGTGTGTGTGTGTGTGTGTGATCTCGTACAGTGCTAATAAGCATCTCCAGATCTGGAGATCATTTAAACCAGTCAAAATCAGCTCAGGTGTTATTATACATAACAAAGATTAAAAAAACAACCCCCCCAAAATTGACCAACACAGAATAATAGATGTTGAATCATCATATAAAGAAAATCACATGGAAAGATAACCGTAAAGCAACAAAGTGGTCTTTTGCTTTTCATTTGTGATATGTTCCCCCAAAAAAAGCAACTCTGATGCGTACGTTTGGTTTTAACAGACATCATTCTCAATTATTAACGGTTGATTTTAAAGACAATATATACGCAATAGAATTAGGGGGAAAGTATTCAAGTCACAATGTGTCTATTCCAGTAAATGGAAATTAATTTTTTATGTGGAATTGTGCACAATTTTTATGAAAAAAATGGAATATAAAAAAAAAAGCCAACCCAAAACCCCAAAACAAAACTACTTACATTTTTATGTGAGGTTCACATCTGTGTGTGTGTGTGTGTGTGTGTGTGTGTGTGTGTGTGTTTAATATAAGCATCTATAGCATTGAATATGTATTTATTGATATTATATAAACATACATGTACGTATTCGCCAGTCGTGGGGATCTCGGTCCCAGTTAACCGCGGAAAGTGAGGGATTCCTGTATTTTTATTTTCTGTATCAAAAAGAAAAAAGACTCAAATTATGATTGTCTTTATTAAGTAAGAAAAATAAACGTGTTTTTTTTTAATAATAAGCAGAAAGACCTCCTATCTGAATAATAGTTTAATCATTCGGTCTTACACACTGTAAGCTATGGAATAACACCACAGCCGATTTTGAGTTGACATCAAAATTATACAATTATCACCGTCTCCACACACACACACACACTAACTCTGAGATCTACACCCATAATCTTCTACCACATATTGTTAATTAGAGTAAAATGGATGCTATATGGTGCGTGCTTTCTCTTTTTATGAATTAATTATTATTATTATTAATTGAAGTCGCACATTAATTTTTAGTATATCAATATTTCCATGTGTTGTTTTATCTGGCTCCACCCACCCACCTATTTCTTTGCCGTGATCTTTTATTTTCCTTATTCATTCATCATATAAATAATATAAAGAACCCAGACACTGATCGTTTTATAGACACTGAGTGATGCTTTCCATTGTTATGTGCTTTGTTTTCTCGGCTTTAATGTTCTTTTTTTTTTTTTTTTTTTTTTTTTAACTCTTATCCATATGCATGATGAAACATTTAGAATTGTATTGATGCGTGCCGCCCTGCTGTTACATGGGGAGGACGACTGGAGAAGTTGTCCCAGGCCTCGGTTGGGTGGCACCCCAGGGGGTCTATTGACATGTAGAAGAGCCGGGGTTTGATTTAAAGAAAGAAAAAGAAAGGTCGAGTCTTGGCATTCTATACAGCAGCCATGAATTGTGTGAGAACGATGGCTGCGTTTTACATACAGCCCAAAATCTTTTTATTTATTTATTTATTTATTTATTTTTGTCGTCGTTCCAGTATTGGTACGTTAAATTTATTAGCATCAATTACACACGGGGGGAGGAGTATCATTCTTGTTTGTTGCTAAAAGGAGTGATTGCTCCATTGGTTCTAAATATTGTCCATCTTATGGATGGAACCTGTAGGGAGGGGACTCACCAGGGACCACCCAATGTGATACTATCAATACCATCGATTTGTATTGCGGTTCTGTTAGTATCGTGATACTGTAAACATCACGACTCGATATTTAAATTCTTTCCACCTTTTTTTATTTACAGTTTTAAAACGAAGCTTAAAGTATATGAATGAAAAGTTGAGTCATACGTCTAATTCTTTAGTCGTTGAAAGCTTTATTCAGAAGCGGTTCTATCTAGACGGAAATGAATAGGAAGAATCAGTGTAATGATAAAGGAGCGTAGCGGTTGGCACATCCATCTCAAAACAAGAAGGTCTTCGGTTCGAGTCCTAAGCTTGGCGAGGGTATTTCTGTGTGGGGCTTGCACGTTCTCCACGTGCTTGCGTGGGTTTCCTCCAGATACTCTGGTTTCCTCCGACAGTCCTCCTTCAGAAACACACACGAGGTTAATCGGCTGTTTGAAATGACCTATAGGTGTTCGAGTATTACCTTCCCTATTACACAGTGACCAGCAACAACCAGTGAGGAGTGAAAGCTTGCACACGCCCACTCCGTGACATGCAATGCTTGCCACCCACCTCTTTTGGAATGTGGCGCATGTGTATTTGGGGGTGGTCTAACACACTCAGAGTGAAGGTCTTGAGTCCACCCCCCTCGTGCGAATGAACTCGCAGTCGCCTAAGATTGGCTGGCGATGGTTGTGAGCGCATGCCGTTCCTCCCTCCCATGAGAGCTCGGACAATCGGCTAGCATGCGCTCCTGGGTTACGGGTGGCTGTGGCATTAAACCAGATTCGGTTTAACAGTCACGCTGCTTGTCCTTCACCCAGAGTTGGCCGAGTTAGGCACCAGCCTAACCGTGACTGGTAGAATTTGTTGGTTTGACGAATGACGACTAACTGAGGTAAAGTCTGTTGGGCTTTTCCACTCAAGGCCACTGGCTCATCAGGCGGGAGCTTATCCCCGGATTCCATAGCGTGAAGTGAGTAGGAGCTCAACTCTTCCTGGATGTTGTCTGCCACAGGTTTCCTTACCAGTATTACCGGAACCCTTTTATAGTACTGCTGTATGGAAAGAGGCACTCTTGTGGTTAAGACTTTGCCCAGGGGTCTTAGCACAGCGGGGTTCTGAGCACAACGGGGGTCTAATTGGGATTTCAACTCACAACCCACAACCTCTCAACCATGAGCCCAGCACCCTAACCACTACACCACTGGCCCCACTGTTGAACGAATGAATGGATGGATGGAATTACAGAAGTTCCCCGTTATTCGCGGGGGTTGCGTTCCGCCCCACCCGCAGATCCTGAAAATCCGTGAATTATTGACGTGGTTTTAAAACCCTATGTATGATATTAGATGCGCTAAAATATGGTCGTTAAACCCATTCTCTCGCCAGTCGTACTCATTAATACAGTACTAATGCAGTAAAATGTAGTAATGACGAAGTAAAAACTTTTACATTTTGTACTGTGATAATATTTTATGAATAAATAAAGCACTTAGGCTTCTTATTAGAAGCGAGAGAAGATGCGGGGTATTTGAGTGACATCATAGCGCTTAAATAATCATTAAAAACGCACGAAAAAACGTGAATTTGCAATTCAAGCAATCACTTTGATGACGTGCACAAAGGAGGGGCAAAAAAAAAGGTGTATACATCTGCAACCAATCAGCAGGAGGGAGAAACAAAAGCTCTCAGCCATTGGTTAAATTTGAATCACGTACCAGTAATTTGTCCGGGGGGGGGTCAATGGTGGCCTAGTGGTATAGAGCGCTGGATCGCTGATCCTAATGTTGGGGGTTCGAGTCCCCACAAGGTTGTCACTGTCCCCCCCTAGTGCAGCTAACTGGGTTCTCAAAGACGGGCCATGTCTGTCACTGTCTCTGGTGAGAGGTTCATGTAAAAGAACCATTGCTGACTTTCGTAAAGAGGAGCTGCAAAGCCGTCAGCGTGTTTCTGTCCCTCGCTAAAGGGTTGTGACACGAAGTGCATCCGACGTAAAAACCTCTGCCAAATCAAATGTGCGAATCAGATGATTCGCTGTGGCGACTCCCGAGAAAGGAAAATCGCCGAAAGGAAGGAAGAAAGAAAGGAAACCAGTAATTTGTCAGGGCTGCCGCCAAACCGCAAGTATGCGGGGCCGTGACCGCTGAACCGCGAATGGGCGGGGGCCTACTGTAAATGTAACCTACTGCTTAAAATGTATTTTTTTTTAAATAATGCAAAATTACTTAATTCATTCGTTTTTCTTCTCCTCTTAATCTTAATTAGGGTCGTTAGGAGGCTGGTGTCCATCTCAGCCGATTCTGGGCAAAGATGTGATACATCCTGGACAGCTTGCCAGGCCATTGCAGGGCCAACACTCACACAACCAATCACACTCTCATTCACAGTCTCACTCACACCTAGATGCGATTTAGAACAACCAGTCAGCTGACTGTATATGTTTTTAGACTGTGGAGCCTATTTCAACCGACGCTGTACAAAGGCAGGTTGCACCCTGTCCAGGTCACCAGCGCATCATAGGACAACATGCACAACCATGCACGCTCTCACATAGGGGCAATTTAGAAATGCCAGTTAGTCTAATATGCATATTCATAAGAGGAAACCCGGAGGACCCCGAGGAAACCCACACTTGGATAATATTATCTGAATTATTTGATTGATATCAATATAATGTCATTCAAATTGCAGTGCACATCATTGTGTGTGTGTGTGTGTGTGTGTGTGTTTTCTCCCTGTTCTTGCATGGGTTTTCTCAGGGTACCTCAGTCTCCTCCCACAGTTCGAAAACATGCACAGTTGGCATGTCGCGTTAATTTGAATGATACGGAAATGAAAACAGCAGCACAGATGTGCACAGAAAGTGTGCTGCTAAATATAAATGTAAACAGAAACTAATATGAATCTGATGGGGTTTTTTTGGTCATTATAACGTCGTCGCCATCGAGAGCCAATGCAGGGCGACGCCATCTTGAAGACAGAACATGCAGGGTCCACACAGGAACGTCCCCACAAGCCTGGGCCTCGAACTCAGGACCTTCTTGCTTGTTCTTTTCTGAACAGCTTAATCCTAATTAGGGTTGTAGGGAGGCTGGCACCAATCTCAGACGACTCTGGGTGAGGGCAGAGTACAACCTGTACAACTCACCAGGCCATCACAAGGCAGAAACCCGCTGACGGCTATGCAGCTCCTCCTGACGAAAGTCAGCAATGGTTCTTTTACACGAACCTCCCACCATAGACAGTGAGAGACACGGCCGGCCTTGGATAACCCAGTTCATGCACTGGGGGCCCACTCATGTTATTTAGGCTATTTTCTTCCAAGCGCCATGACCCCGCCCCTCTAACCCACAGGAGTAAATATGTAAATCTGTAGTAGTTTCTGTTAGTTAAAGTGAGCTGTAATTCTAATGGTTCTGAATGATCCTGGTTTTGTTCTCTTTTTGTGTATTTTTCTGTGTTCCGAATGCCGGCTGAAGAACGGCAATTGATTGCTTTTTTTAAACAAAGGTTAAAGCATTAAGGTCTCAGACAGGAAGTGTTGACCTGCAGGCACTTGATGCGATTCAGAATAGCTGATCCAGGGTCAGTGTTTTTTTAGACCACATTTGACTACCAGCTATGATACAAGGAGAGTCGTGCTGCTCTGAGGTCGACAGCATAAAGCGAATGAGAGAGGAAGAGCGGGCCATGAGGAGACCGCTGGGGAGGGGCGGGAAACCCACATCGGCTCTAACAATGACTTAATTTCTCATGCAAACGCGCGAGAAAGAGAAGGGGGAATGCTTGGGGAGGGGAGATAGGTGTGTGTGTGTGTGTGTGTGTGTGTGTGTGTGCGCGCGCGTGCGTGCATGTGTGCGTGCACACACGCTTGTGTGTGTGTGTGTGTGTGTGTGTGTGTGTGTGTATGTATGTATGCATGCGGTCATTTTTTTTTCTCTTTTTTTTTCTTTTGTCACTTCCTTCCAGGCTGAGTCACCCACTGCCAGAGCGCCCGAAGGTTCCCGCATGAACTGTGAACAAGACTTGGGGAGGGACCTTGCGAACGACTGAGTGGACACTGGAAGACGTGTAGAAAACAGGAGGGGAAGAAGAAAGACGGTGAGAAAGGAAGCACAGTGGCAGGGGTGGGACGAGCGACCCTGAGAGAAGAGGACGAGCATTTGGCTCCCCTCTGACCCCTAAGCCCCACCCCCACCCCCCCACCCAAGCTCAGAGTCATCATGAATGACCAGAATGTGGTGAAAGAAGGATGGCTGCAGAAGAGAGGTGAGAGAAAGATTTCTTCTTCTTCTTCTTCTTCTTATTATTATTATTATTATCATAATCCTAATTAGGGTCACGTGGAGGCTGGCACACATCTCAGCCAACTCTGAGCGAGGGCGGGGTATACACTATATGGTTCCCCAGGCCATTGCAGGGCTGACACTCCCACCTAAGGGTGGAACAGTTAATGAACCCGCTGTGCATGTTTTTGGACTGTGGGTGGACACCATTGTTAATCACTTGATACTCAATAACTTTATAGAATGGGGTAGAGAATATATGGCTATGTTAGCACTAGCAGCTAACCGCTAAAGTTGGTGCTATTTTCTTCAGACGCACTTCTGAGTGCTTTTTTTTTTTGTCTGAGAAAAGAAAAACATTGACAATGTTTTATTAAATACAATTTACTTTTTTACTCTAAAATTATACATAAAACACTTGTTGGTGTATCGACAAGGTGCGTGACTATTAACTTGGAAATCACAAGTTCGAATCCGGGTTAATGCCACAGCCATCTGTGACTGTGAGTCCATGGGATCTAATTGGCTGAGTTCTCACTGGAGGAGGGACGGTACACATTTATTTCCCTGTCACTCACAGCAATCGCCAGCCAGTCACGGGCATCTGTGGGCTCATGCGTACGAGGGGGTGGATAGCGCTTTTCCTCTGTGTGTGTGTGTGTGTTAGACCGCCCCCCAAATACACATGCTCTGCAGTTTGAAGAGAGGTGTGTGGCCAGCGTGGTGGGGGTGTGTCCATGCTTTTGCTCCTCCCTGGTCGGTGGTGGTCATGTGACAGGGAGGGAAATGCCTGATGGGTGGGAATAGGAAATTCGACTAAATCAACTAAATTGAAAATTAAGTCATCATCAGTTATATGTCGACTTCAGATTTTTTTTTTTAATTAAATATTTTTAAGTAAAAAAATTGCATAACTAACTTGAAGTGCCAGTGTGATGTGTCTCCGGCTGAGATTTTTGGAGCAGCGACCCATTGCTTTATCCACTAAGCCGCTTTGCCTGCGCTGACACCGGAGCGATCATTTATATTTGGGATATTCCTATATTTATATAGGAACCAGCCCACTACAGACCTGTCGCCCTGACCTCCCACCTCATTAAGATCATGGAAAGGCTCCTCCTTGAACACCTCCGCTCTATGGTGAGCCCCACCCTAGACCCGCTGCAGTTTGCCTACAGGCCCAACATCGGAGTAGAAGACGCCGTCATCTACCTTCTGCAGCGGGCACTCACCCACCTGGAGATCGCCGGCAGCGCTGTGAGGGTCATGTTCTTTGACTTCTCCAGCGCCTTCAACACCATCAGGCCAGCGCGCCTGCGGGGGAAGCTGGAGGACGTGGGAGTGGACGGGCATCTTGCTGCCTGGATTATTGACTACCTTACTAACCGTCCACAGTGCGTGCGGCTCTTGGGCTGTAAGTCAAAGGTGGTAGTCTGTAGCACGGGGCACCGCAGGGCACCGTCCTCTCACCCTTCCTTTTAACATCTATACCTCGGACTTCATATATAACACAAACAGCTGCCACCTCCAGAAGTTCTCGGACGACTCCGCCATCGTGGGCCGTGTGTCAGAGGGGAACGAGCTGGAGTACCCGGTCGGTCATCGCCGACTTCGTGGACTGGTGTGAGCGCAACCACCTGTGCTTGAACACTAGGAAGACGAAGGAGATGGTGGTCGACTTCAGGAGAAGCACTCAAACACACACACACACACATTTACTAGTGAACATCCAGGGACAGGACATTGAGACAGTGGACAGTTTCAAGTACCTGGGTGTTCACCTTAACAATAAACTGGACTGGTCCCACAACACCAACGCCCTGTACAAGAAGGGCCAGAGTCGCCTCCACCTTCTGAGGAGACTCAGGTCCTTCGGCATATGCAGAACCTCTGCTCAGGACATTTTATGACTCTGTGGTAGCCTCTGCAATCCTCTCACGCTGCCATCTGCTGGGCCCCGGGCAGCACAGAGCGGGACAGAAAGAGACTGAACAAGCTGGTCAGGAGGGCCAGCTCTGTCCTCGGCTGCCCACTGGACTCTGTGGAGGAGGTGAGTGAGAGGAGGATGGTAGCAAAGCTCACATCCATCCTGTCCAACAGCTCTCACCCACTGCACCAGACTGTCGAGGAGCTAAGCAGCTCCTTCAGTGTACGACTGAGGCATCCTCAGTGCAGGAAGGAGCGCTACCGCAGGTCGTTCATTCCCACCGCTGTCCAGACTGTACAACGCCACTTTGTAACTGTCTGTGAAAATACCGGTTATGTGCAATAAAAACCCCGCGCACTTTAATCAACCACATCTACCCCACTGACTGTGAACCATATCAACCCATCTACTCTGCACTCAGATACATTACACTTTAATATAGGCCAGTCTATAAAGTTGCTCCATTCTTTTCTTTTCTTTTATTGTTTAGTAATTTATACTATTTATGTATCTATTTATTTATTTACTTATATAATATATATGTATGTGTGTATGTTCGTACTTGTATCTATTTTTGCACCCCCTACTGATAGTACCTCAAGAGCCTGTAACAGTGAATTTCTCCATTGTGAGATTAATAAAGCTGTATCTTATCTTATCTTATCTTATCTTATATTTAGAAATATTATATTTTTAATGATATAATGCACGTGTGGGACGGACAGAAGCACGATGCATGCATGAAAATCAGTTTGTTTGTTTGTTTTGAAACTGAAAACGAAAGTGGACAGCACACAAGAGTCCAGTAGCCGGAAATACTGTGGACATGGCTACATTTGAGAAGCCTGACCGCGGATTTGTTTTGATCAGTAAACGTATAATGGGAAGTTACCCGTGTCCTGGCTGCATCATGTTCAGACTTGCATCAGGTGCGATCTTGCGGAAACTTCAACTTGCGTTTGGTAAACTTTGACTTGCTTTGCACAACCACGAAAGAAAGAATTTCAAGCTCCATCATGAAAAATGCACCAAAAATGGTTTAATTTATGTTTAGATATTTAAAAATATATTATCTGTTATTTATTTATTTATTTTTTAAGAACAGTGGTATCTCGTCTTATGAAAGTCCCAACAAATGAAAAATCCAGATTACGAAACGCATTTACCTAAAATATCTGCAACTGGACACACAAAATCTCATTACAAAAGCACCATCTCAAAAATTCAAACAATGCACAAGTTGCTCTCCCATTGGCTATCTCCCAACATCCCGCCCCGCTGGCCTCCCATTGGCTAGGAGGGATGACGCAGCTCCCTTCCATTGGCTATTATGGAGCTGTATCTCCATAATACCCATGATGCTTTTTGTGTAAAGGACAGAGTTGCTGTTGTTTCGTGAGTTTTTCAAGTGTGCTCATTGCAACTTTATTTTTTGGCTCATGCATTTTAACCTTGCATAAACATTTGTAAGCTTATAACCCTGCTAAGAAGATATGGTCAGCACGCACGTGCGTGTGAGTGTAAAGAAGAAGCGGCCTCTTGGCACACGGTTGAGTGATATCTCAAAGGAATATGGCCAAACCCGTCTACCATCGGTACGATATTGAAACAGAAGGAGGTCTTAAAAGGTATACTTTTATCATTTTTAAAGGGTTTAGGGGGTAGTATTGGGGGCCTTGGAATATATCACACATTTTCCATATGAAAATACTACTCTACTTACGAAAAATCCACTATAAATACTTACGAAACCACTTCTGGAACAGATTAATTCTGTAAGGTGAAGTACCACTGTATATCAAATAGGCTACTTATTATTATTTTTTTTTTTTTTTTTTTTTTTTTTTTTTAGCATGCGTTAAATAATCAAAGTAAGTATTTTTTAAGCAAATTTACTCTTCTTATTATTATTTTATTTATTTATTTTTTTTTTTTTTTACAAAAATCTTAATGTCTAAATGTTTTAAATTAATATTTATTTGAACAAAGGTCTGTTCCTGTCTCTCCTTTGTCCTGATCCGCCTACACTAGTGTATAGGTTTGGGTCGTAGAGGTTTTGGCACCTGTTTGAATGCTCTTGGTTCTGAGTTTGGGTCAGTGTGTGAATTATGGGCACAAGCATGTGCTGATTCCATAACATGATGCATTTTATTTAGTTTATGGTTTGCATTTCCTTATTAGGGCAAGTGTGTGTGTGTGTGTGTGTGTGTGTGTGTGTGTGCGCGTGCACGCGTTTTCTAACTTTCATTACTATGGATCTTTAGGGGATTTTTCTGTGTCTGTTTTTCCTCTGAGAGAGTATATGAATTTTCAGTGTGTGTGTGAGAGAGAGAGCGAGAGAGAGCGAAAGATCTTTATTCGCTTCCTCTTGGCTTTCCTTTGGGGGAATACCTAATGTGTGTGTGTGTGTGTGTGTGTGTGTGTGTGTGTGTGTGTGAGAGTGTGTTTAGGCATAGCTTTGTGTCGTTTTCTGTCTTTGGGGGAGGCTACATGTAGAATTATTAATGTGTGTTTATGACATTATGTTAATCTCTGTATAGTTGTGTGTGTGTGTGTGTGTGTGTGTTTTGCTTTGCTTTGTTGGAACTCCCCCTTCTGTACTGAGAGCTGTTTATTGTTCATTTGTCTGAAGTTTACTCTAAGACTGATGTTTCGGGTAAAAAGAAAACAAACAAAAAAACAATACTAAATTGTAGGAACAGCTATTTCATGTTTTTAATTTAACACCGAGACTCCTGTACATCTGTTTAAAGTTATGTCCGAGTTTAAGATCAGATGACTGCAGTAGGGTTAGTAGAAACCTTCACCTGCAGAATTAGCAAATATAAAAGGTATTACATCTGTTATCTTGCTAACTGGCTAACGTTGACGTTTTAAGGCTCAGATGAAATATATAAATAATGTTCTTGTAGTTGGTCCATTTAATATTAATCAATGAGTTTCTAGACCATCTTTGCATGTTTGCTAATTAGCATCTATGTTGGTTAAACTAGTTTAGCTCTCTCGGGGCGCGCGCGTGTTTGTGTGCGCGCGTGTTTGTGTGTGCGTGTGTGTGTGTGTGTGAGTAATGTGTCCCTCTGTCTGCCTACAGGAGAGTATATAAAGAACTGGAGGCCGCGGTACTTCCTCCTGAAGATGGACGGCTCCTTCATCGGCTACAAGGAGAAGCCCCAGGACGCGGACTTTGCCTACCCCCTCAACAACTTCTCTGTGGCCAGTAAGCGCCTTTTATATTTTTTGTTTTATTGCTTTCACAAAAAGTTTTTGCACCCTGAGGGTTACAGAGTGTGAATTTTATATACCTGTGCTTTTCTCTTTGGCGATTTGACTTGTATTGTGAGTAATCCGGAGATTGAGGATGATGGTGATGATGATGATGATGATGATGATGATGAAGAATGCTTAGTATGATTTTTCTTTTGCTTTAAATCCTAATTTTAAAAAATTCTTGGTATGAGTCACGTTCATTTTTGTAACTCGACCAGCAAGCAGTGTTTAGGCTGATGAAAGTCTCAGCACTTGAATGTATATTTTGTATTCAGGTTTCTAAAAGCGATGATCCAAATAGACTCGTGCTTGATATTTTGCTCAGGATAAACAGCGGGCGTTTCGTACAGTCGCTTCTCTCTCGCTCGCACAATACTCGCACTCGCAAATCACACGCTCCGTGTTCTTACTCGCGA
>CM045744.1:41433975-41531475 GCA_024760905.1 Plotosus lineatus | reverse complement strand
GCGGCGACCCCTGAAGGGAACAGCCGAAAGGAAAAGAAGAAGGCACACTTAAAAGCCTTTAATCTTCAAAAAAAAAGCTGACGGTGCGCCTTGTAATCTGGTGCGCCTTATGTGTGGATGAAGCTACACGACTCCATCTCACTGACACCGTCAAAACCCAAGTGACGCAAACTAATTCAGAGCTTACCATCATTCCGGTGGATTAACCACAGAACTTCAACCGCAAGATATTGGTGTCCAGGTCATAAGTTACAGGACTCCGCTTTGTCGATATATCGTGATAAAGCACTGCTACAGGTGTTGTTCTGAGACCTTGGATTCACCTTCTTGAATTCAAAGTTACACTGATACAGCTCCTTAATACCCCCATTTCACTGGACTACGGCATACAAGGATTGTAGTCGAAAGGTGTGGAACGCAGTCTACGAAAGATCGTCGGCATTTTTACACAGAAAACGGGTGAAAATCCTACGGAAAAGTGGAAATTCTTATGCCCCCAGTTCACCGGACTACAGCATGTAAGGATCGTGTAGCGGAAAGGCGCGGAACGCAGTCTACAGAAGGGCTTCGGAATTTTTACACAGAAAATGGGTGAAAATCCTACGGAAAAGTGGAAATTCTTACACTCTCGGAACATTCACAGCAATCGCGGAACAGGTACGGCCAAGTACGCCAAAGTGACCCCACGGAACACTCACGGAATTTTTTTTTTTTTTTCGGAATATTTTGGCCTACCGGAAAGATACGGAAGTGGAGGAAGACTTGAGGAATAACTACGGAATCACAAGGAATGACACGGAAGATGCGGGAATAATTGTGGAACATTTGCGGATGGCAACATTTTTGCTTCTGTAAGTCTGCCGTGCTCCAGTGAAATGGGGGTAAAAGATTAATGCCTTCATTCTGCAATGAACACAACACTAATGCGCTGTCTCTTTAAGGGGCGTGGCTGAGAGGTCACGATCCAGGAAGACTTCTCACCTCCATCTCGATTGATCTGATTTCATGCACGAGGGAATAATGGATAATAAAATATAATAAAAAAATAATAGAGGGATCCGGGCTTTATGTTGAACTCGCGCAACTGTTAAACTCCGACAGTGAAGATGAAGAATTTGATGGATTTGTGGAAGAGGAATGAACTGAAAAAGTGAGTTTATCGTTTTATGTTACAGCTGAACAATGTTGAGTTATTGTGAATGAGTTGAATCAGGTTTGATTTATCTGACTTTTGTTTTGCTGAATGCGCTTTATAATCTGGTGCGCCTTATGCATGGGCAGGGACCATTCAAGCAACGTTCATAGATACTGTGTCTTATAATCCGGTGTGCTTTGTGGCTCGGGAAATACGGTGTTTATTAAATAGTTATGCCAGCTCATCATGTTTACTACCATATTAAACTGGTTAATCAAATAAGGGCACAGGATCGGTGCATCATGTTCATGAATGTCGTGTTTTTTTTGTTTTGCTTGTTTTTTTTAACTCCTAAAACTGAGCAGCTGGCTAATATGGGAACCTCGGGATTCTTAACACCCAAGGAAGATGTTAGCATGATGATTAGCATAAGCTAATCTGGGATTTTTGTGTGTTTTTTACTTATTAATACAAGACTGTGTGTGTGTGTGTGTGTGTGTGTGTGTGTGTGTGTGTGTGTGCACGCATGTGGGTTTAGCTGGAAAACCTGATGCTGGACAAGGATGGTCATATTAAGATCACAGATTTCGGCTTGTGTAAGGAGGGCATCACCGATGCGGCCACCATGAAGACGTTCTGCGGCACTCCGGAGTACCTGGCGCCCGAGGTAGTGCGTACCTCATTTCATATCTTATTTCTTCGATTCGCACTCCTTTTCAGCAGCTGGCTCGAGTCCCTCAGCTCACATCCTGAGATTGACTTGGATCCTGTAACAGCCCCTGCTGTTCATGTTAGGGCTTTCTCACCGGTTATTACCAGACCTGAACACATCACTGTTAGAGTAGCCATGGAATTCTGTTTTTTTTTCCCCTCTCTCTTTCTTTCTTTCTTTTCTTTTTTTCATCTGTTATTCATCATTACACCTTCTTTTTAAAATTCTTAAGAATTCCGTGAGCCCCTCTCAGCTGACTCGGGGCGAACGAGGGGTACACGCTTGTGAACAGCTCACTGGTTTGTTGCAGGGCCAACACACACACTCATTCACACTCCCAGCTCGGGGCAATTGGAACAACCATTCGGCCTAGCGTGCATGTCTTCATACTGGGAGGAAACCAGATTACCGGATTTGTGTGGATGATGTCACCAGTAAAGCATGACTTCATAATTCATAGGCAGTTGGAGGAGTCTTCCAGAGTGAAATGTTTTGCCGCTGCTTGTGTGTGTGTGTGTGTGTGTGTGTGTGTGTGTGTGTGTGTGTGTGACTCATTGCCTATGTGTAAGTGCATGACAGCATGTTGTGTTTGAGTAGAAAAACGTGAAGGGCAACAGGAAGTTGGCATCTCGTTTCAGGAAAATAAAATGGAGTGCAGATGAAGTTTATCATGTGGATTTAACATTGTTTACTTGTGCGTTTTAAGTGGCACGTTGGTGAAAAGCTCACTGCAGAAAAGTAAACGAGTGATCATGTGACTGTCAGTGTTGTTGCTGATAATTATAATTAGTAATTATTAATAATGGAAAATCCCAACCCCCTGAGCAAGGCGAACCAGGGCGTGAGTTCAGAGTACATGTTCTGTTAGGTAACGTTCGCTACTGTTTTATGAAATGTTTACTGAAGTCCTTGTTAGCGACGTAATAGAATCGAATCTCTTGCTAGCGTCGGTTACTTCTTTACCCAGTGTCATGGTTTTGGATGCACCTCAGATATTGGGCTGCAATGTTTTTATGATTCAAAATTATTCTTTTTTTCTAAGCCGTTTAATGCTAATTAGGGTCATGGGACGGCTGGTGCTTATCCCAGTTGACTTTGAGCTACACAGCTCGTCATACCATTGCGGGGCCAACACACATACACTCATTGACATGCACACTGACCTGGAACAGCCTGTTAGTTAAATGTGCATGTTTTTGGACTGTGGGTGGAAACTGGGGTACCCGGAGCGAGCACAGAGAGATCATTCAGACTCTGAACTGAAACCCCTGAACTGGGAATCGAACCCAGGACCTTCTTGCTGTGAAGCGGATGTGCGAACCGCTACTGCACTGTGCTGCCTGTTTTTGTAATGTTTTAAAAAAAAAAAAAAACTTCCCATGCATTTGTCTTTTCAAGGTCTGCAACATCTTTTAAGGTTTCTTTTATTGATTTATTGTTTTATTTGATTGTTTTGGTGTTGAGTTATCGTGCAGGACTTTGGCCAACACGTGTACTCCGCCTTCATTTCCTCGGTATGTTTGTTTATGGAGTGACTGGCGTAGTAAATTACACTGTTTATTTTCACCTGAGCTTTAAACTGAGCCACAGCATTACTTCCTTTTACTTTTATTATTTCATTCATTTTCTGAAACCAAAGCTGGTGCCCATCTCAGCCAACTCTGGGTGTGGGTGGGGCACACCTTGGACAGCTTGCCAGGCAGTCACAGGGCCAACACTCACACAACCATTCATACTTCCACTCACACCATCATCGAGCCCCAGAAATCAGGCGAAGAGACTGAAGAGATTGAGAAAATCTTGAACGTCACTGGAACTGTGGGATTGGTGGTACTGGGACTCGAACCCCTGACATGTGCTGACAGGATGAGACTAATAAATGGATAATAATAAATGGGGCGGCACGGTGGCGTCGTGGTTAGCACATTCACCTCACAGCACGACAGTCCTGGGTTCGATTCCCACCTCTGGAGTTTGCATGTTCTCCTCATGCTTGCGGGGGTTTCCTCTGGGTTCTCCGGTTTCCTCCATCGGTCCAAAAACATACACGGTAGGTTAGTCTTCTGTTCCAAATCATCCATCGATGGGAATGTGATGATGAATGGTTTGGCGAGTGTTGGCCCTGCGACAGCCTGGCGAGCTGTCCAAGGTGTACCCCAGAGTCGGCTGAGATGGGCGTGAGCCTCCCCGTGACCCTAAATAGGATTAAGCCGTGCAGGAAATGAATGAATTAGAGTTGCAAACGATGATTTTGGTGTGGGTTTTTTTTTGGGTCAGTGTTAAAGACAAGGGCGTGGCCCTGGAAATATAACCATTACTTCACAAGCAGATAATTGAATGGTGTCAATCGTTCTGTAGTTGTCAAAATATCTTATTTACTCATGACCCAGTAGTGTGTTCTGTTTCTAGCTGTAGTCTTAAACACAACATGGTTAAATGTGTACTATTGACATTCTGGATCAAGGAATCTGCAGTAGAATGGAAATGTGAGGGAATGTTGATCCATTAAGAGATCAAAGCAAAGCACACACACACACACACACACACACACACACACACTCGGAGAGTTAATGCAATACTGGAAGTGCTTGAATTGATTATTGCTCTGCCATCAGAAGATAATATGACAAATTGGGTTCGAGGTGTAATTTGATCCTGTAATGATGGCTCTCTGTGCTCAGGTGTTGGAGGATAACGATTACGGACGAGCGGTGGACTGGTGGGGCCTTGGCGTGGTCATGTATGAGATGATGTGTGGACGCCTTCCCTTTTATAATCAGGTAGGTTCGGGATGAGAACTCATCACGACACTGTAGTGCCCGAGTCTGTCATTATTAATGTTGTGCTGTGCTGCTGTTTTAAGTGGAGTAAAGTGTGTGTGTGTGCGTGTGTGTCTGTCTGTCTGTGGTGGGCATGGGCGCGGGCGCGTGTGTGTGTGTGTGTGTGTGTTTATGCTTCCAGGACCACGAGAAACTGTTTGAACTGATTCTTATGGAAGAAATCAAATTTCCCAGAACCCTCTCTGCCGACGCCAAGTCTCTATTGTCTGGCCTGCTAATTAAAGACCCGAATAAAAGGTGTGTGTGTGTGTGTGTGTGTGGCTCGAATCATGTAAATTTTTTTTTTTTAATTCGGTTATTTAACTTTATCTTACGATGCTGACGTGTGCCGTTTCCGTTATGCGTGCAGACTAGGAGGCGGTCCAGACGATGCTAAGGAAATCATGAGACACAGTTTCTTCTCTGCACTGGACTGGCAGGAGGTCTACGACAAAAAGGTACCACATAGTCGGGTTCTGCAAATGTGATCATTTTTCTGAAGGCGGCCTTCTTGGGTTTTTTTTTTTTTTTTTTTTTTTTCCCCCCCTTCTCCTCTCCCTACTTTCAGCACTGGATTGTTTATGTCCTGTCACTCCGCCCCTTCTAACAGTTCGGGGTGGATCACACGTGATAGAGAACTGACTGAAACGAACAATAATTCGCGGCTAATGCTAATAATTTTCACAGTGACCTCAAATGTGCGGCATCGCCTTTCAGTCGCCTGGTTTGTGAAACTCATCGTAAAAAAACTTTCGAACATGTTTGAAATTTCTGCGATTTGAGACCAGAAGGTTTGAGACTTTATCCGTGTATTTTTGTATTACTCGTATTTTTTTTTTTGTAATTTTTATTTGAATTTTGTTTGCTCAAATAAAAAGTGTGATGTAATCATATGGGGGTGTGTCCATGGACACCGATATTTGTGAGAAAATGAATGCATGAACTTTCAGAAGTTAAAATCTTCATGAACTGATTTCGACTGAAGCTACTGATCTCTCGCGCGCACACACGCACTCACACACTCACACACGCACACACACACACATACACTCTCTCTCTCTCACCAAACCAACCCATGTCTCTCTCTGTCTCTGTTTTAGCTTGCTCCCCCGTTCATGCCCCAGGTGACCTCTGAGACAGACACCAGGTATTTTGATGAGGAATTCACAGCGCAGACCATCACCATCACCCCTCCAGAGAAGTGTAAGTGAAAGTCTGTCTGTTTCACGGTGTTTATGCGTCACTGTCATTTCCAGGCTCTGAGGTGTTTTTATTCCATCCTTAAATGTGACGTCTCACCAATTTCCTGTCGTTATCAGCTCGTCAGTGATATGAACCTGACCAACGTTTAAACTGAAACAATTTGAATTTAGTAATACTCAAGACCCCGCCCATTTTTGTTCTCATGGTAACAGTATGCTAAGTGAGGTTATTCTCTGGGAGAAACACATCGAGATGCACGACGGCAGCGTACAAATAAAAACGCTTCTGTGCAGAATACGTCTCCGTTATAATGTACCTCCATCCGTCCGCCCATCCATCCATCCGCCCATCCATCCAGGGAGCTCGCAGCTTCCTGTCTGTACATCTCTACAGGCCACAGTGTCTCTGTCCTTCCTTCCTTTTCCTGCCTTCCTTTCATCTTTACTCTTTCCTTCCTTATTCATGTCTTTCTTGTTTTCCCCCACTTTACTCTTTCCTTCCTTTCTGTATAATCTCTTCCTTACCTTTTCTGCCTTCCTTATCCTTTCCTCTCTTTTTTTTTCAGTTTAAAGTTGCGCTAATATTAATGCTGAATGTTTACAGTTTCTCATCTCTCTTGGTTCTGCAGTCGATGAGGACGGCATGGACTCGGCCGACAGTGAAAGGAGACCACATTTCCCACAATTCTCGTATTCAGCCAGCGGACGGGAGTGAAGCTCGCCCGTTAACCGGCAACAGTGTTTTCATCTGAGGCCATTTAAGGAAATTACGTAGCCATGCTAGGAAAAGTCTGCACTCTTTCCCTTCCTCCTCCTCCTCATCCTGTTTTCTCTTTAATTATTTAATGACTTGGGGAAGTTTTCATTTAATTTTGTTTGGGTTTTTTTTCTTTTTTCTTTTTTTATGTTGGGAAAAGGGGTTTTTGCACAGATGGGCGTGGCCGAATAGAGTCAACCCACATAAAAGGAAAAAGAATGAAAAGTCTTGTACATTGTTGTTGTTTACAGCAGCTCAAGAACTGTTTTTTTTTTGTTTTTTTTGTTTGTTTGTTTTTTTCAGTGCATTAAATTATATCCATCAGTATTACCATTGACATTGAACGTGTGTGTGTGTGTGTGCGTGCGTGCGCACGTGAGCGTGTGTTTTAAAGAGCCGTTCTGGGGAACAAAACCAAAAATGTTGCCTTATGTGTGCTGAAAGATGGACGGATGGATGGACAGACACAGAGACAGGGTTCTTGGCTCACGAAAACATTGCCTATCTTTGTTTCTGCATCACGCTCTATATTTATAAGTACATGTTCCATCCCTCGCACGCGGTGACACTTTGAGGGGAAAGGTGGACGACAGGAAGGCACTAAGGTTCTTTATTTTTTTGTTAAAAAGGGAAAGATTTTATTTACAGTACGCAAAACTGCCAGTTACCGTTACATAAACCTCACTCAGGATACGTCAAGCACAAACCGCTCAAACCAGAGAGAGAGAGGGGTGTGTGTGTGTGTGTGTGTGTGTGTGTGTGTGTGTGTGTGTGTGTGAGAGATGAGAAGAAAGTGATTGCAAGTGAGACCAACTGCTGAAGAGACGTAGAGAGAGAGACTGGAAGAGATGGGGGAGGGAAAGACCAGCAGCTGTAGAGAAATGTACAGAAAGTAGGAAGAGTGAGTGGGAAAGGCCGGAAGAAGAGATTTTGGGGACGGGGGGACACTAAAAGAGCCTGACAGCTAAAGAAACGTATGTATGGGGGAGGGGTTGAAAAAGGAATAGATGGGGGACAGGGAGAGATGGAGCAAAGGGGAGAGACTGGAAGAGAGAGAGAGAGTGGGCAAGAGAGAGTGGCAGCTGGAGAATCAGGTAAAGAGGAAGAGATGGAGAGAAGGTGAGACCAACAGAGAATGAGTGGGCGTGGCACTGAGAGAGGTACGAAGCAAGCAATTGTGGAAGACACATCAGATCAAGTCATGCGGTCAGACGATGCGAGATTGACAGGCGGGAGAGACACAGCTACAGATCCAGAGAGCAATTGAGAGAGATGGAGGGATAGAGAGTGAGATGTGGTGAGAAAGACGTGCAAAGGTTTGAAGTGGTTTTGCTGTTAAACACAACTCAGCTACAGTAGAAACAGAATGTCAGAGCGCTGATCTGGGATCAGTTTTGTTTTTCCTCAATGAAAACGGAGATTCTCTCTCGTGCAAGCAGTTGAGTGCAAAAATGAAAGGAAAAAAAAAAAAAGCCCAGAATATTTTGTAAAATAGTTGATTAAAGAGCTCGGATGTACAAATGAACATTTTTGAAGAGACGTCAGTACCATTTAAAAACACTCGCCCACTAATTCACTTTCTCTTTCCCTGCGAGATTTTAACTGCATGTAGGTTGTCATATCTGCACATTGTAAAATTTGTCATACGATAAGAATAATTAAGATAAAAATGTGCGATCTTCCAGTGTTACAGCTGAGCAAGGACAGGAAGCAGTTTATTAGCTGTAAAGATGTTTTGAAGGAGGTGGCGTGACGTGTAGGTTGCAGCCACTCATTTGACTTTATTTTTTACATAAAATTTTTCTTATAATAAATATTTCTGATTATATAACATAGAAATCAAATATTAATTATTAAAGATGTGTTCTATTTAGCTTGATTCTATTATTTAAAAATCGGAAGTACTGGGAAAATCCTGCCCATTTTCCTTGTTATGTATCTGCAAGGCAGGCTATAGCCATCAAACATGACTTGGATGGTTGTCCTATGTCCGTGCCATCACAGGAAACTCAATAAGGCAGCTACATCACCAAAAAAATGTATTGGGAACAAATCTGAATCCAATAAAAAAGGCTCATGCATCACTGGTCAGACTTGCACAGAAGTAAAAAAAAAAAAAATCCCAAAGTAAACACGCACAGTTAACTCTGATAGGCAGATAAACTTGCACCAAGTAAAACAACCTTGAACAAGAGCAGGGAATGTGACCTGTTTAAACGGATCATTACGTAATAAGACACCTGATAAAATGAAGGCAGAAATCAGTGACTGAAAAGTGACAAAAAACCTCCTGTGTAAACCTTTCCTGCTTTTGCTTCAGACCATATTCAGGAAACACTCGTAAGACTAATTTATTTTATTTCCTCCAGGGCTGACGTTGATTTATCCATGATAAGAATTTGCTATAAATAAGAGATACAATATCTATTGGAACTCCACTTTAAGGTAGTTTACTGAATTTATGTCATTTTTCCCCGTATCTTTTTTCACCAATGTGCTTCTCTGAAGCATTAGAGATTATTTCTTGAGTTTGAAATCCAACCGATGTGAAAATTATTTAACAATGCAAGTGACCAGAGCCTTTTATTTTATATCTTATTTTAAAACCCCAAAACTGATTTGCATAGTTTCAATTCAGATCTAATAATAATAATAATACATGGCACCCGAGTGGAGCATTGACAACTTGGGGATCGCAACTTCCAATCCAGGTTGATGCTGCAACCATCCGCTACCGGGAGCCCATAAGATCTAACTGCCTGAAGTCTCACAAGAGGCAGGGATGGCATACACTCCCCTGTCACTCATAGCGATCACCACCCAATCCATGGGCGTCTGTGAGCTCAGTCATACAAAAAAGAGCAGGTAGCTCTTTCCCTCCAAGTGTCCAAGGCTCCTCCACATGCACATGCATAGTAGTTCAGAAAGAGTCAGGTGGCCATGGAGAGGTTGGTTACGGTCGTATGTGATAAGGAGGCAACACTTGACGGGTGTGAACTGGATTCAATAGCCATTATTGTAACTTCCAATTCTCTAAAGGCGCACAAACGTTTGCACTCGGCTGCGAGTACGCTCTTGGATATGAACGTATTCGAGATATGGATGAAAATCTGATCCCAGATTAGATCGTCTCTGTTTATCAGATGTTTTATCGTCATTTACAAAAGTATTCAAAAAAACAAAAAAAAACAAGGTAAAAAATACAACGGAAATAAATACATAAATATTATTTAAAGAAACTATATAATATACGGTATAATGAATTATGGCTATATATAATGTATAATCCGGGTGTAATACCCCATGGTACCATGAGAACATGAATTACCATGAAACGTATCACATCAATGCCATGTTCACGTGGTCCTCCGCTGATACACAGTAGGGAGCTGTATGTACAGAAACCTCAATAAATGCCGTTACACACGCACATGCGTTTGTGCTGTACTCTGTAAAAATACTAAAAAATCATTTAAAAAAATCAACTACAAACAACACAAACTTCTATTTACACAACACAAAGCTCATTCTTATTTTCATTTATTTTATTTTATTTTCTTCACATTTTTAATCAATACTCAGTTCAGCTTACCTGTAGAATGTGACCTTGTTCGCTCCAGAATTATTGGCACCCATCCAATAAGATGTTTTGAGAACTACCAGACAAAGACTTTCTCATGACTAAGGGACTTTTACATGTGTAACCACAATTTCATTCCCTGTCCCCATCTCTCATTGTAGAAAGTTAGGATCTGTAAATTGTTTAAAGTATTCTTTACACATTAAGCAACCCCTCCCCCCTTTTTTATACATTTTTGTTCATTGCTCTTTGATTGTGTGTGATAGTTTTAGCAACGCACAGGTGGGAGGCTAACATGTGTATGACTTGTCACATAAATTATGTGACACCATCTCAAAGTCCCTAGCTAATTACAGGCATTATTGAACTCATGTATGCAGAAGAGGGTGGGCAGCACACTGATTTCTTTCACACCGCATTGTGAGAATGTCACTGTGATTGACAGAACCGAGAAAGAGAAGACCCCTCCCCTTTGAAAGCATGGACAATTTTGCTCTGTAGGCCACATGCTCATGGCTCACGATATCCTGTTGTAATGATTAATTATGATGTAGTAATGTATATAGTTATCTTGCTTTGTTGGGTTTTTTAAGCGAAGGGCGCCAATATTTCTGGAGGTCGCTGGATGATATGGGCACAACGTGGCAATCAAACCCCACACTAGACCACATTTACCCCAAAACGACCAAGGACCATGTCCAAAATCACATCAGAGTAAATTATGTACTGTGTGCGTGTCTCTCTGTGTGTGTATGTATATATATATATATATATATATATATATATATATATATATATATATATACACACACACACGAAAAATGTATGTATGGATTTTTTTTTTCAGTACAAGTCTGTGTTATACCAATCCACAAGTTTTATGCGCTAATATGTGGTTCACGATTCAGGTTCTGACTGGCCCAACTTGTCGATTCCAACCACTTGTGTCTCCTAAATATGCAACACTATTTTTATTGTACCACAGCAGACCTGTATCTTATGGTTAGAAAACAAACCAATAATGTGAGTAAAGTCAAAGACATTGAAAGAAAACATTTCCATAGATTCTGTCGTCTTTAAGCCCCGCCTATTTTATAACCACACCTATCAAATCTGGACATTTTGACTTGAGTCGTTTTTGTTTCCCTCTTGGAAAGAATAAAGTCAACAGTGGAACCTACAGCAGGTTTTCTAAATGTTGGTATCATGAATCCCAAGCCCACCACCCTGGTGTATTTTTGTACTATGGTTCTACTTTTTGCTTACGCCAATGTTACGCTCCGTCTCTCGTTCTCTTGTGTGACGAAAGTGTGTTGTTTTATGAAAGAAACAAAAGGATGCGTTACGAATTTTGTTTCTGTTCTTTAATTCCATTTCTTATGTTGGTTTTGTTTTTGTTAGCTTTTTTTAATACCGAAACAATGTGACGGGTAAAGTGTCCTGCTTCACTGCTGTTCGGTAATATTTATTTTAAGTTATAATAAAATGATGTAAAAATTAAATATTGTGTTTATTGTATTACTTTCAGGGTGAAAACATAGAAAAGTTGTTGATTCTGATTAGATACAGTAAACAGCAGTTATGAATGTCTGTGTCCCCTCCTTTAAATAAATACATATATCCCGAGTTTTTTAATTGACAGATTCCCTATTTTTGATTTCAGACATGATCCTCCATGCCAACTAAAAAAATAATTCATCTATTTTCTGAACCGTTTAATCCTAAAGGGGGCAGTGGTGGTCTAGTGGTATAGGGCGCTGGATCGCTGATCCAAAGGTTGGGGTTTCGAGTCCCACTCTCCACAAGGTTGTCACTGTCCCCCCAGTGCAGCTAACTGGGTTATCAAAGGCGGACCATGTCTGTCACTGTCTATGGTGAGAGGCATGTAAAAGAACCATTGCTGACTTTCGTAAAGAGTAGGCTGCAAAGTCGTCAGTGTGTTTCTGTCCCTTGCTAAAAAGGGTTGTGTCAGGAAGGGCATCCGACGTAAAAACCTCTGCCAAATCAAAAAAACGTGCGAATCAGATGATTCGCTGTGGTGACTCCCGAGTAAAAAGGGAAAAAGCCGAAAGGAAGACCTTAATCCTAATTAGGGTCATGGGGATGCTGGCAGCCATCTCTGTGAACTCTGGGCGAGGACGGCATACACCCTGGACAGCTTTCCAGGCCATCGCAGTGCAGAAACATGCTAACGGCAACCAAATGGCCTACTGTTTCATTTTTCTTTTACACACCTCTCATCACAAACAGTCAGAGACATCGGGTCAGGGGCTGACAACTTGATGATAGTGGGGTTTGAACTCCCGACCTTCGGGTCAGCAAGTCAGCACCTGAGCCACCACTGACCCCAAAACAAAAAAAATTTACAGCTAAAACTTCCAATGAGAGATGAAATTTTCTCTAGTGAAGTGGGCGGGTCCAGAGTTCAACTACGCTAAACGTTTATGGAAAACGATTCAAGCAATAACCAATCGAAAACCATAAAGCGCTCACTGATTAACAGATGCTGCGCAACACACGTTTCCCAAAACATTTTCTTTAGGGAAGAAATGAACACGAGTTTCTCCCAAATGGATCGTCAGTTTGCTGTTGTGTGATGGGCTTGCATATCTTTTTGAACCCTCTAAGTGATGCCGTCGTAAGAACTTGATTCTGTAGTGCCAGTCATGGCGGTATGGTCGAGGATGAAGTGCTCGAAGAATCCAAACCCTCAAGTCCTTTACAATGGACCAGGTGGAAGAACTCACCAAACTATCATAACAGCGATGAAGACTGCAACAACTCATTGGCTGCAGTCGTCTTGCCTTGCCATTGGGCCAGTGGGGGGCCCATAAAGTTTACGTGTGTGTGTGTGAGACATCGTGTACACACTAAACAAATCAATGCACATGTATCATCGTACCCACAAACTATAAACACTGGATCACTGATCCTAATGTTGGAGGTTCAAGCCCCACTCTCCACAGGTTATCAGTGTCCCCCCAATGCACTAACTGGGCTATCAAAGGTCAGCCATGTCTCACTGTCTGTGGTGTGAGATTCATTTAGAAGAACTATTGCTGACTTTCAACAAGAGTAGCTGCAAAGCTGTCAGTGTTTCTCTGCCCTACAATGGCCTGCTGAGCTGTCCAGGGTGTACTCTGCCCTCGCCCAGAGTCGGCTGAGATGGGCACCAGCCTCCCTCTGACTGTAATTAATATTTAGCGGTTCAAAAAAAAAGCGGTTCCAGTTGGTTCTGTCGAGGCTCGGCAACATTAATGTGACACTGACATGATGATCTGAATGTACAAGTTATCACATCAATGCTTTTTCTTCCCTGATGGCTTGGATATAAAATGGGGACTCAAATAATAAATAAGAGCGAGTGGTTCAGGGAGCAAGAGGAATCATTAACACACATGTATACCCCCCCCCCCCCCCACACACACACACGGAGTCCTAAGCTTAACCCTACTGAAAGTGCTCAGGACATGCTGGAGAAGACTTTATAGAAGGGTTTAGTTTTTCCATCATCGATTCACGATGTCGATGAGAAATGAGCCCGACACTGGATGGAAATACCATATTCGACGTAAAAATTGGAGGGGGTGGGCGCTTATTAAAATGTTACCAGTGGAGTGGAATGGTAAGTGCTTATTACCATTGATGTGGAAAACATGAATAATAACAGAACAATAAAAGAGTTTTACTGGTACTTGTATTATTCATTTTACGGTATCAACCAAACTACTTCCATGAAATCTGAAAATAAACAGAAAACAGCATAAATAAAAAAAAAGACCCCTTACTTTTCCTCCAAGTGGTGTTCCTTTAAACATTTTCCAGGAAGTAAAATGATACAAACAACACGAATGTTTTTGAGTATCAAGGAGGTTTTTGTGGTTCATTAACAGAAAATACACATGACTGAGGATTGTTAAAAAGAAAAAGATCCAACGTTAATATTTTTCTTTCTCTTCTGTCAGGCACATGGTGGAAATAATCATCCTTATTATCCAAACCAAGCCTGCTCCAGTCAGTGGTAATAATAGTTCTTAACCCGTTTTAAGAACCGATGGTAAACACTTTTAGGATTTTGTCCACACTTTATCCACAGTAGGCCGAGTTTTAGTCAGAATATGAACATCAAAGTGATGACATCATTATCATCACTGATGTACTGAACCACTGGACAAAAACGTTGGATGTAGAAGTTGGTGTGAAGATCGCATGGTATTGGAGATGCCGTTCCCTGAAGATTTCCTCAGGATGGGTTTCTGTGACTCACTCTAGTAAAGCAGGAGGCCAGTCCACATCCACCGACTAACAACGACAGCACAGTGAATACAGATGTTAATATGGCAGCTGCACAAAATACAGTAAATGCCATCCATCAACTAGAATATGCCCTGTGCTCTGATTGGTGTTACATCATCACAAGGTGAATCAACGTCACTTCCGGGTTTCACCCTGCAGACTGAATCCTAACACTGAAACACCCGTCATGCCTTTATTAATACTGGTGATGACTTGGTCTCAAATCATTATGAAAATGTAGCACAGGTCTGCTGTGACCAAGGTGCAGGGAAACATCATTAGTGTAGTTACAGTGAAGTCGTAGAATTTATTAACTCAGAAGGCTGAGTTTGGAGTTAAATCATATAGGTAATGGTTAAAACTTTCAATAGGGTGGCACGGTGGTGCAATGGATCGTACAGTCGCCCCTCATCAACGAAGAGCTGTGTTCAAATCCAGGGCTCAGTGAGGGTCTCCTTGTGCTTGCATGAGTTTCCTTCGGGTAGTCCAGTTTCCTTCAGTGTGTTGGCCATGCAATGGTTTGACAAGCTGTTTATAATGTACCCTGCCTTTGTGATGTGATGGCTGAGATAGGCACCAGACCATCTATTGGTTTATTTTTTTATCTTCTGTCATTTATTTGTTGGCTTTAAACAATATACATATATTTCTCTCTCTATTTCTCTCATATAAAAGTTATATTACATTATATTATGTGTGTTTGTGTACTGTATTATACACACATCATACCTCTGTGTCTGTGTGTGTGTGCGTGTGTGTGTGTGTGTGTGTGTGTGTTTATGAAGCACACCTCCACGTCCAGTTCCAAAATGTCCACTTCTGTCTCCATGAGTGCACCGAGGTTGGGCTTCGTCCGCCCGAAGTCTCCGTGCACAAACTCTTTGATGTAGCTGTTTGGTGACATTAAGGCCACGTTCTTATGCATGATTCTGTTGATAACTTACTGGCTTTCAATAATGATTCAATTTCAACTGCAGTGGATATACAGAATAAGGAAATAAGCGCAAACTAGTCTACCAACACTGAAATAATCCGAGGTTCAGTGTGCGTGTAAGGATACGTTCCAGCCTGGGTGCGCAGCTGCAGTCTGAAGTGATGTGCATCCACGTAGCTGGCGCTCATGGAGTGGATGAGTCTCTCTCTGACAGCAAGTGGTCTGCGATGGAGAACTCTGAGTGGGGTCTTCTGATCGATCTTCAACTCCTACACACACACACACAGCTTGGAGGTGATCAACTGCATCATTTTATTGCGACATTAATGTTGCTGAGCCTCGACTGGACCAACTGGAGCAACAATGGCGTGGAGATTACATGCTGGGATCAAGGACCAGGCTCTCCATGTAAATATAAGAGTGCATTTTTTTTTTTTTTTAATTTTGACCAGGCATTCTATCTACAATACACACTTTCCTGTCCAGGAGCTACTCCGGGGTTAAGGTTCCCCCAAATTTCAGAGAAGATAAAAATGTGAAGATTATACATTTTGATGATCTTCCTTTTGATTTTTTTTTTTGGGGGGGGGGGGTTTGCTTATTCTTAATCGTGGCACTGAGGTGTAATTGAGAGAATGTGTTATCTATTATTGGTATTTATTATTAATAATAATAATAATAATAATAATAATACCACCACATTTCTCTTTGCTGTTATTGATAAATTACAAATAGCTTTATTACTTAAAAAAACAAATACCCTCCCCCACAAATTTAACACTGGGCAGGACATTGGCATAGTGATTAGCACGCCTGCCTCACAGCAAGAAGGTGCTGGGTTCGATTCCCAGTTCGGTATTTCTGTGTGGAGTTTGCATGTTCTCCCCGTGCTTGCATGGGTTTCCTCCGGGTTCTCCGATTTCCTCCCACAGTCCAAAAACATGCACTGTAAGTAAACTGGCTACTCCAAAGCGAGCTGTCCAGGGTGTACCCCGTCCTTTCTCAGAGTCGGCTGAGATGGGCACCAGCCTCCCCGTAGAAAGAAGCGGTTCAGAAAATGAATGAATGGAATTTAACTCCCACACCTGATATGCAATCACTAGACTCTGAATCTATTCAAAAGTACACAGGTCAGAATGCAAAGTTAAAATTTACAAAACATTTTTTAAGAATTTATTCGTTATTTCAAATTTTATTTCAAGATCCTGTAAACAACAGTAAAGATCATAAACCTTGATACTTTCAAAAAGGTCCAGATCGGTTGGTGTTATAGGCTTTTGTATCCAGATGAGGGCGCTGTAGGACTTGGTCTTTTCCTCTTCTCCTTCTTTCATCCGACTTGTAGCTTCTCTATGAACAAGTACACAAACCAAGAGAGATGTAGCCATAACTATCCAGCCAGTATATTTTAAATTAAATAATAAGAGTCCTACAGCACAGCTCACATACACACCTGGTTACAATCTGCAGGTCTCGGACACGAATTTTGTCAGAGGAGGTGTTGATGCTCTGTGTAGATGAGAGCAATGAGGAGAAAATGAATTACAAGTAAGTAGATTAATCCCTGACCTGAGGAGAGACATTTCTGTCCGTCCCAATACCTCCTGGAGTTGTCTTATTTCGGCCTTGTTTAACTTTGCTCTGTGTGGATTCAGGAGTTCGATGGCAAATGGACGTCCTGCAGAAAGACACATCAAAACTTCAGAATATATGGCTAGTCTTACACGGTAGAATTTACATCTAAGAACCATTTCAGTATAATTTCCCATGAGACCTTTTACTAGAGGAATAAATACTACATGGTTCTCATATACGCATGAAACCAATGACGTAGACGCACCGTTTCCTAAAGTTCGTACGTCTACATCTTCTCTCCCAGATGAGCAGAAGTTAAAACCTGTAAATAAAATAAATGCACATACATAATACATAACACATAAATTACATACACAACATCAACAAGTATTAAACTTCAGCACTATGTAGTAGTGCAACCACTGAAAATTTCTTAAATTTAACATTCTAAAGTCAGGCTTTGACTGTGACTGATCCTCAAAGCCTTGATAAGCGCTGTGGACAGTTTTGATAAGAAGCACGGTTATTGCGTCCACCAACACCTGCACCTGTGCCCACCTCCAGAACAGATACATCAATATGTTGACTGTTCCAAACTATGAGTAGAAGTCTAAAGCTAGACTGTGCCAAGGGGTGGTGATGGCTCGGTGCTAGGGGGCTGGATCACTGACCGGAAGGTCAGGAGTTCAAGTTCTGCTATCAGCGGGTTGCCAGTGCAGCTGACTGGGTTATCAAAGGCCGGCTATGTCATTCCTAGGCATGTAAAAGAACCATTGCTGACTTTCATCAAGATCCTGGTGAGCTGTCCAGGGTGTAATCTGCCCTTGGCCAAAGTTGGCTGAGAGGTGCCAGCCTCCCTACGACTGCGGTTCAGAAAACGAATGAATAAACTGCACCACATTGAGGGATGAGGTTTTTTTAATGCATATTCCAAGAAGCCACAAAGGTCTCAGGAGCATGAAGAAGTGTGGTCAACATTTGAAGAAGATCGAACCACCAGGATTGTTGGAATGAGATACTAAAGATTTTGATGGGAAGTTGGTAGGATGCACCAATGGTTTCCTCAACAGAGCCCGCCAAGCTCATCTTCTGGAATAGCACAGACACAACAGTACAACTAGTGTGAAAGCAGAGAGGAACAACAGACCAAGAACATTCAAAGAACCACAGTCATGTGCTTGTAGAAGTAGGGAGTAACTCAAATGGCTCCAAGGTAATAACATTTCTCAAGAAAAGACAGTACCAATATAACTTGGTCCCTGGAGGGTAAATCCCCAACACCACTCTTAGACCCGACATTGTACCTCAGAAAGAGTCAAAGACTTGGTGAGCCAAGACTGAGGAGGTATCTCATGGAGCAGCAGTGCCCCAAGTGGTAAAATCCCATGTGAAATTTATCTGAAGTAGCCTGTCAATTACAGTATGGAGCAGTGGTGGTCTAGTGGTATAGGGTGCTGGATCGCTGATCCAAAGGTTGGGGGTTCGAGTCCCACTCTCCACAAGGTTGTCACTGTCCCCCCCAGTGCAGCTAACTGGGTTATCAAAGGCGGGCCATGTCTCTCACTGTCTATGGTGAGAGGCATGTAAAAGAACCATTGCTGACTTTCGTAAATAGCTGCAAAGTCGTCAGCGTGTTTCTGTCCCTTGCTAAAAGGGTTGTGACAGGAAGGGCATCCGACGTAAAACCCTCTGCCAAATCAAACGTGCGAATCAAATGATTCGCTGTGGCGACTCCCGAGTAAAAGGGAAAAAGCCGAAAGGAAGACAGACAGCCTGTCAATTACAGTGGTACCTCACCTTACGGTAGTCCCAGCAAACAAAAAATCCAGGTTACGAAAAACATTTTCCAAAATTTTTTGTCTCTGTATACAAAACAAGAAACGTGCCATTCAAACATTCAAACGCGCCATTCAAACGTTGCAAAGAGCTGCTCTCCTATTGGCTATCTCTCAACATCCGGCCCCCGCTGGCCTCCCATTGGCTAGGAGGGATGACGCAGCTCCCTCCCATTGGCTATTATGGAGTTGCATCTCCCATAATGCTTTTCGTGTAAACGACAGAGTTACTGTTGTTTCATGAGTTTTTTTGAGTCATTGCAACTTCATTTTTTGACTCAAGCTTTTAACCTTCCATAAACATTTGTAGGATTATAACTCTGCTAAGAAGACATGGTCAACATACGCGCACACACACCGACACACACACACACACACACACACGCGCGTGATTTCCAGTGCGAGTGAAAAGAAGCAGCGGGCTTGTGGCATGCAGTTGAGTGATATCGCAAAGGAATATGGCCAAACCCGTTTACCATCGGTATGATATTGAATCAGAAGGAGGCCTTAAAAGGTATGCTTTTATAATTTTTAAAGGGTTTAAGGGATAATATTGGGGGCCTTGGAACAAATCACACATTTTTTCATGTAAAATGCGGTTCAAATTACGAAAAATCCAGGTTAAGAAAAAGGCTCTGGAACGGATTAATTTCGTAACGTGAGGTACCACTGTATTGGCAACCATGTCTCTGAGCAGAACCTCCGGTCTCCCTGTACACAAACTAAAGGACAATATTAAAAGACCCCAAGCATTCACATTCCTCAAAAGTCAGTACTGCCTAACAATACATTTACATTTATGGCATTTGGCAAACAACCTTATCCAGAGTGATTTCTTTAAATTCATCATTCTATATAACTGAGCAATTTGCAGTTATGGACCTCACTCAAGGACACAACAGGTGCCGGCTTGGTGGTACTGGGACTTGAACAGCCAAGCTTCAGATCAGTGAACTAGAGCCTTAACCACTGAGCCACCACCTAGTTATTTGTTAAATTTGTGCCTGGTTAATGGTCTGTCTGTGGTCTGTTCAGAGTGTAAATTCACATTTAAGGCATTTGCCAGATGGTCAAACAGCCAACAGTGGTATATTGACGTTACTGGGACTTGAACCTGCAACATTCTAATTCTACCACTGCTCCAATACAGTGTGCAAAATACACACAAAACCAATGATAAACATTTATTCTATATATTAAGCAAATATATATGGGCTTCCTGACCATCTGCTTTGAAGGCGGACTGCAGAGGATTGGCGATCAACTCTTCCACCGATCCCTCCATCCGTCTCTCTCCGTCTATCACCCAGGGAGTCTGAGGAAGCTCACGGGAGTACTTATTATACCTTCCTTTAAAAGATAAACATAAAAAACTACGATTGTCCATGAAGATCCATATTAAAGACCTGAAACAGAACCTCTGTTAGGAGAAGCTCATAATTACCTGCTATAAAGACCGATGCGTGCAGGCATGTGGTCTCTAGTGGAACGCACTTGGTGGACGGTGAAACAGGTGGACATGGGTAATGTCTACAGAGGCATATAGCAACAATGTAATGTAGTTCAGACATAAACAGGCAGGATTCATATAAAAAAATTGTAAACAAGTCAGCAGGTTTTGTTACAGAGTTGAACTATGGAATTCGGAGCATTTGGACATTTCTGACCTGAGGAACTTTGTATCAGAGATCTTCTCTAGTGCCTTCACCACTGCCATCCTAGTGAACACAGACTGACAGAGACACAAAAACAAAAACACACACTGTACTGAATACACTAAATTACTGCATACCCACTCCTCATCAAATACTGCCTCGACCAATCAGTGTCCTCAGTGACACGTGAAGTTTCCACCGACATCTTTAACATTTGTGTGTGCTCCTTTGAAGGCAACCGAACACACTTGGGGGGAAAAAATGCTATCACCTGTATCCTTGAACACATAATCTCACAGATACCTATGATTGGCTGGTGGCCTCATTGAGTGACAGCAGAAGTGAGAGCTCAGCCAATTAGCTCCTTTGGACTCCTGGCCGCGAAAGGCTGTGGCATCAACATGGATTCAACCTTAAGATCCAACCTGTGGATGTTGTTTTATTATAATAATTAAAAAAAGAACAAACTAGAACCACAAGAACTCACAGCTTTGTTCTTCGCCGGTTTAAAGCAATCTGGACACTCTGTAGCCCTGCGAATGACACGACAGTCATCACATAAACACATCTGGAAAGCTGCTAGTGGAAAAAGAATGGCGGTGAAGGAGAAGAGGAAGAGAGGAGACATACAGGAAGTGGCAGTCTCCATCTGTTTCTGGATGTGCAAAACCCACACTGACTTCAAATGCACTCTGGAAAATAACACAGGACACACTGTGAGCACTGGCATGTGGGGGCGGGGGAAGCAGATGTTTCTATAGTAGTAATAACATCACTGGTATGCTCCTATGTTTCATGTTTTGGATAAATTTCTTCTTGTCAACAACTGGCTGGAGTGAGTCAGCAGTTTGGTTAGGAAAACATACCAAGCTTCAATCATTTAAAATGGGAGGGACCTTAAAATATTCATTATTTATTTATTACTATAAAAAATACTTTAAAAATAGAGACACAACAACCAGGCAACTGAGGGAAAGTGATGCTACCACCACTATGTTTCACTGTGATGTGCTGAACTTCAATTCTCAAATCTGACTGGCCAGTAACAGTATTAATTAATCGGTTGTGTTTCCATCACTTCATATACAAATGATAACTCACATTTCAAATACTTTAAGTAGAAATTCTCGACACCATGGAGGGAAAAACACAGATCACTAAACACTACGGTACATCAGATATTTCGAATATGAAACTTGATACATTTGGAGACCATGAAATTTTCAATACATGAACATTTAACATAAACATTAAAAAAGAAGTCCCGTCCTTCCTTGTATCACTTCACTCTGAAGTTTAATGTTAATAATGAAAAAAAAAAGAGAGAGAGCGCAAACCTCTACCAAGCAGAAAAGGAAAATACAGATCATACACAGTGTCTCCTACTGGTTCTGTTAGAAAAAGATGTCCTAATTTATATATTTTTTCAAAATTCATGGATACAGAATTAGATCTGGATGACCTCCAAAAGTTAACAGATCTGCAAAAATTTCTCCAAAGCAACACGTGGTAAGAATGTCATTAATATCTGCACATAACTTTTTGTGTAACCCTGTTAACGAACAAACAAACCAAAAGTAAAACACCTGGCCTCCCGGGCAGAGGTAATAAAGTAATACTGGCATAAATTTATGAATAATTGGGAGCAACATCAGGAGACATTACAGTCAGTTTTCAGGAAAATCTGTGCATTTTGTAAATACAATATTGGAGACACATCCGAACAACATTTGCACAAATCAGACAGACATCAGTATAAATCATAACATCATCAGATGAAACCTGGGAATCACATCTCATAACAATAAGAGAACATCATTACGTACTAGAACAAAATCAGCTGAAACCACAGCCGTGCTTTAAGCAGGATAATGTGCAGATAACTGGCCGTTATCACTAAATAAACCCTTCAGAGTAATTCAAAACTCATCGGGGTCTCGATCACTCTGTCAGGTTTAAAATCAGAGAAATGACCAACTCGGTTCATAATGCCATATTCTCTCTGCCTTCCTTCTGCTTCTCTCTTTTTAGTGATGCTATAAGGGTCAGTTATGCCGGAATCTCTGCTTGCACTCGGCATTAATAAACTTTTTTTAATCAGTAAACTGGTATGAGCATGTCTAACAACCTCACTCTCTGTTTTTTTGCTGAGGTACACATGCTACTTCTGAGTTACCAGTCATCCTGACCCTTCTGAGTTTGAATTCAGTGATCCATCCTGATGTCTTAATACTGGTGGTAATTTTGATCTTAGAAGCCCATCTCTCCTGCTGATGATGACCCATATGGTCCTAAATATCTGCTCAGAAACTGTGATGACTTTCCACTGCTGGTAATATAAACTCTTTTACTGAAATGATTTCGGACTACAATTCCCATGACAGTTATAAGATAACCAACTGGACTACATGTTAAACTATAGTGAAATTTCTGCTACATGGTTTGCATTTTTTCTGGCGTCACCCAAATGAGGATGAGTTTCCCTTCCGAGTCTTGTTCCGCTTAACGTTTCTCGCTCATATCGTCTACAGCAGTGGTCTCCAACCTTTTACGCACCAGGGACCAGTTTTGTGTGAGAAACTGTTTCCATGGACCGGTTAGAGTCTACGCCGTACTGTTGTTTCGGTGGCTGTGACCATAGAAAACCCCGCTTCACAAAGATATGTGGTTGGAAACAGAAGAAGGTCTTTCATTGCTTCATTAGCAATGTCAAAAACAATTGTTTTTCAAAATACGATCCAGAGCTCGAATGAAAAAACCTATAATTTGTACCTTGAAAGATTTTGTTTGCAGACCAGTATCAAATGATCCATGGACCGGTACCGGTCCGTGGACCGAGGGATGGGGACCCCTAGTCTACAGGAGCTTCTCCTTGCTCCCTTTACCGCAGGCTTGCTCATTAGGGATGTGATGGGTTTATAGAGAATTGTTTGTATGAAGATTTTTTTCACATTTTTTTACTATGTAAATCTGCTTTGTCAGTCCATTGTAAAAATGTAATACAAATAGAATTGAATTGAACTGAAGAGTACTTTATTTTTTGATAACGGCATGTTTCAAAGTCTTTCATTTCTTTTATAACAAACAACCTGCAATCAGCAATAGGCATATTAAAAATAATTACTATATTTTCTGGACTAAAAGTGTCACTTTTTTTATACTTTGGCTGAAAGTGCGACTTACACTCCAGAGCAACTTATATGTGAAATTATTACATATAATTCTGTTCGTCCTAATAACAAACATAATTTCACACGTTTGTTATTTTTACACTCGCAACCACAAGAGGGCACTCCAGGCTTGGGTACCAGTACCTGCTCATCCTGTACCACTGAAGGAATGTCCCCAAAAAGGCCCCAATTCCTCGGATTACAAGCTGCAAGTAGTGAAATTTTCAGCAGAAAATGGTCACGGAGCAGAAAGTTTGTAGTAAGCAAGAAACTTGTGAGGGACTCCAGAAAAGCGGAGATTACTATTATTGCAATGAAGAAAACAAAAAAAGATGATCGTGGGCTAAAAGCTAGATGGCCACAGCTAGACAAACGAGCTCGCACATGGGTGCTTGAGCAACATGCCTCAGGGAGAGGCTTGTCAACAGTACAGTTGAGTCTCCACGTCCAGGTAGTTTTCAAGGAGATGAATATAAAGAACTTTCTCAGTGTTACCGCTTCATGCAACACAACCACCTTTCAGAGCGAGGACCACAACATCACAAAAACTGCCAGCAGATTTCCAAGACAGTGTAGACAATTTCCATGAGTTTGCGAATGCGACTTATGCTCTGGAGTGATCTATATAGTCTGGAAAGTACGGTAATTATTTTCTAAATGGCACCAAAGTTAGAGCAAAGTTAGAGTTGCTTCCTTTTTTCTGGTTATGCACTTTAGCTATAGTTGTAGCTTTACCTCTGTTATTACCATTGTAAAACTTGCACTGGAGACTCCTTCCAGTAGCATCAAATAAACAGCTCATTACAGAAGGCCATTACCAGAAAAAAATCAGCATTTTTGTCCTTAAGTGACATTTAAGTGATTAATTATTAATTCATTCATTCATTTTCTGAGCCGCTTAATCCTAATTGGGGTCACGGGGAGGCTGAGGTTCATCTCAGCCGACTCCAGGCGAGGGCAGGATACAACCTGGACAGCTTATCAGGCCATCGCAGAGTGATTAATTGGTTTAGAAATATGAATGCATTTTGTTAACATAATCCTATGATTAGCAAAATCTATACAAACACTCTGACCAATCAGATTTGAGAATTCAATATCACCATTTGATAAACTACTAAAGATAACGTTTAGCTACACTAACACTTACATTAGTGAGTACAGATGCTCCCAGCTCTTTACCCAGAATTCCCTGTACCGCCCACTTGAAGGCGTCCTTCACCTGAACCACGTCTTCCTTATCCAGACACATGCTCTTCTCCCTGACACACACATACAGAGTATAATAATCCGTATTAAATACAAGAATCCTGTAAAATCACTCCTGTTTAAATCGCTTGACACTTTGCGTACCTGACTTCCTTCTTAATGTGCAACCAGGAGGAATGCTGAAAAAGGAGACAGTGAAGTAGCAATGCCTGAGCTGTAAATCTGCTGAATAATAAAAACGCTAGTGCGTAAATAAGTTAGCGTACCTCTCTGACAGACAGCTGAGCAGGAAGAGAGACGGCCAGCATCAGTGTTTCAAACTGGTACTCGCCTTTCTTCACAACCTCTGACACCTTGAGGATAAAAAACAAAAGGCATGATGCATAGCACGACTGTTTTGTAGCTTTACGTCCATATCTGTTGTGCTGCATGTAAGCGATTGCCCCCTTCAACATCATATCACGCTGTAGGAAATAAAACTGAGATCAGATCAATAGGGATCATGTATCATGGATCTGGGAACATCAGAAATAATACAGTTAAATGAATGGACACAAAAGGGGTGTCATGTGATCTCACGTCATAACCACACCCGTTTCTATAAGAACCAGGAGCCTATTAAAGAATATAACTAAACAAACAGCAACACAGAGACTAACGAGCTAGTAAAACATATTTTTAGGGTTTGATATACTGTAGGGAAATTTCGTATGTGTGTTTAAGCCATTCGAAGTGAGAACACACACACACACACACACACACACACACCTGGAGCAGATGGTTGCCAAATATTGGGGGCACCCGGAGAGCAGTTTGGGGGTTTGTTGCCTTGCTCAAAGGCACTTCACCCTTGAAGTTGTATAAAAGGAACATGTAGCTGCCTCCCCCACCACCACCCATTTTTCTTGCTGATGCAGAAATCAAACCAGTGACCTCTAGGTCCCAAAGCCACTTCTAATCAAAGCCCCTATTCCTAACACCAGAGTAAAGATAGATCCATTCATTCACAAATCCATTACCGTATTATGGTTGATAGATTTATGAAGCCTCTCTCATCCAACTCTGACTGAAGCTTGCCCTCCCCCCCCCCCCACACACACACACACACAACCATTCACACAGAGGACACTCCATCCACACAGAAACCCCCTTGCTGAGCTAGGAGTCGAACCCAGGACCTTCTCGCTATGAGGCGGAGATGCTAACCACTACACCGTCGTGTTACCCAGATATGTTAATTTAAAAAAAGAAATAATTTGGTGCAGTGTGATGTGTTTAACAGGTGACTGAGAGAAAAATGTTTAACGTGATGCCACCATCACCATGCTTCACTGTTGATTAGTTAGAACTTTATGTTACAAAATGCATCCACATTCACCAGAACAGTAGTACCTCACCTTACGAAATTAATCCATTCCAGAAGTAGTTTCGTAACCTGATTTTTTGTAAGTTGAGCCGCATTTTACATGTAAAAGGCCTGATTCGTTCCAAGGCCCCCAAATACTACCCCCTAAACCAGGGGTCGGCAACCCGCGGCCCCGGAGCCGCATGCGGCTCGTTCACCTCTCTGGTGCGGCTCCATGGCTTTTGAAAATAATGCACTTTACAGTGGCCGACGGGTGTACCACAAGGTGCTTATTTACTCACATGGCACACAGATTTACTCACACGGCAAAGGGCTGGTGTGGGTGCAGGTTTTCACTTCAACCAAACAATAGCCACACCTTCCACCTGTTTCCACCAATCACTGATCATCAAAAGAAAAGAAAAAAATAAAACCCAGATTGGACATGACTGTTTCAATATTGAAGTGGAGCCATCTTGGTGAGATCACCTTGCTTTGTCTTAAACAGTAATGTGATCTCACCAAGATAGCTCCACTTCAGAATTAAAACAGTAATGTCCAATCTAGGTTTTTTTTTCACCTGAATGATCTGGGTACCCTTCCAATGCTCTTTTAGGGTTGAAAAATACATAGATGAAAATTAAGAGTTACGGGTGTGGGCGGATATTTATTTTGTGTGGGCGGGGTGATTTTGTTTGTGGTTCCACAAGAACACAAGAGCACACACACACAATCACCCCGCCCACACCAAATAAATATAAAAGAGCTCATGGCAAGCAGCAGCGTGGCGAGCGAGAGATTTTTTTCTTCCGCCGGGGTTTGTAATCCAGGAACGGAAATCACAGCTGAAGTCAGAGACAGTGGATGAGATTTGTTTGTACACAGCAATCACCGAATTTAATAACTTTCCTCCCAGTGACAAAATAAAAGACTGGGTGTGGTCCAGTCTCCACTCTGAGAATGGGTCGGTCAGTGAAACATTAAGCATTAATATTATTTCGAAGAATGTTGAGCAGGCTCCTTCTTAAAATAAGTCTTCATATACTTTTCTGTATTGTTTTTTATTATTTTTCTTGATAAAAATATAAGGACTTGAACACATTCATTCATTTTCTGACCCACTTAATCCTAATTAGGGTCACGGGGAGGCTGGCGATTTTTTTTTTTTTTTTTAATTCATTAATTTTTTTTTTAACTGAAATGTTTTTGTTGCAAGCAGAATTGTAATTTAATTGTCTCTGCATTTGTTGAAGTCAATGCACCACATTGTTGTTTTATGTTGGAAAAAAGGATTTGTGGCTCCCAGTGTTTTCTTTAATGTGGAAAACGGGTCCAAATGGCTCTTTGAATGGCAAAGGTTACCGACCCCTGCCCTAAACCCTATAAAAATTATAGAAGTATACCTTTTAAGGTCTCCTTCTGCTTCAATATCGTACCGATGGTAGACGGGTTTGGCCATATTCCTTTGAGATATCAGTCAACCGCATGCCACGAGCCTGATTGCTCTTTTCACTTGCACCGGGAATCACTTTCACTGGGAATCACACGCGCGCGTACATGTGTGTGTGTGTGCGCGTGTGTGTGTACACGCATGTGTTGACCATGTCTTAGCAGAGTTATAATCTTACAAATGTTTATGCAAGGTTAAAAGCCTGAGCCAAAAAAATAAAGTTGCAATGAGCACACTCAGGAAACAACAGTAACTGTCCTTTACGCGTGAAAAAGCATCATGGGTATTATGGAGATGCAGCTCCATAATAGCCAATGGGAGGGAGCTCCGTCATGGATATTATGGAGATGCAGCTCCATAATAGCCAATGGAAGGGAGCTGCGTCATGGGTATTATGAAGATGCAGCTCCCTTCGAGTCAATGGGAGGCCAGCGGGGCGGGATGTGCGGAGGTAGCCAATGGGAGGCCAGCGGGGCGGGATTTTGGGTGAAAGCCAATGGGGGAGCAACTCACGCATTGTTTGAATTTTTGAGATGGTGCGTTTCGTAACGTGAATTTTTTTCTGTATTCAGAGACAGAAATTTTAGGTAAATGTGTTTCGTAACCTGGATTTTTCGTTTGTTGGGTCTTTCGTAAGGTGAGATACCACTGTATTTACTTTTGTGTGACATCACTCATAACTCACCTGTTTGGCATAACTCTGATCAAAGAAGTTCTGCAGCACCCCGACGCACGCCACACACACCCCTGACTGCGCTTTCGGTGCTGACACGTCCTCACCACTCATTTCCTCTCCTGACAACGACTGACATGACACCAGCTTCATTTTCTTACATGGCGGATCCCTTGCCTGTTCCTCTTCAGAGGCATTATGGGAGTGTTCGGCATCATCCTGACTGAGGAACGCCAGAAGCTCTTTATAGATGTCCTGCAAAGCAGAAATGAAAAAAATAAACAGATGATACAGTATATTAAATAAAAATGTGAAAAAAAGGATCTCTCTGAGACACACACACACACACACACACACACACACACACACACACACAAACACACACCTCACAGGATTGCTGATACGCAGAACCCTTTCCTACACAGCAGAATCGGAGGACGCATCGTCCACAGCATCCAGCAGCCAACAGCTTCCTGATAACTGGGCGGTCTTTATCCTTTAGGAACAGCATCATCAAGGGAATCTCTGAGAAAAAAAAAAGCCAAAATCAAAACAATGACCAGATTTAAATACCTTATATTCTATACAGTCTCATATCAGAATACCACCATTGAATTAAGCACTAATTTTGATCTCTTGTCACACATCTGGCAGCTCTGTGAATCCATTACCATGGGATCTTGGTTTTATGCTGATGATACACACTTATGCAATATTCATCAGTTTGGCTTAATTTTCACCCAAACATTCTGTACAACGGAACAATATACAGTGGTACCTCAACTTACGAATTTAGTCCCTTCCGAGGGTGAGCTCATAAGTAAAAATGTTCATTAGACAAAACAAAAATTCCCCCCCAAAAACCCCAATTAATCTGGTCCAACCCCCTCCCAAACTTATAACCTGCCACAAACATGTAGATTTTACCTAATATATTAAAGATAAACATGTGAAAACAATAAATATTTCATAATACAGTTGGCCCTCTACTTACGAAAGCCTCTGAATATGAAAAATCCAGGTTACGAAAAACATTTTCCTAAATTTTCGTTCTCTTTTTAAGAAAATAACCTCTTTTTACGAAAAGCGCCAAACGTACCATTCAAACGCGCCATTTGTGAATTTGCGAGAGAGGAGAGTTGAACAGGAATGTTGGCTCGTTAGTTTATTTTGAGCTTGATCACTGCAGTGTTATATTTCGTTATCCATCATGGACCCGGAAAATACAGAAATGCGGAAATACAGTGACGGAGGCGATTATTTCAGAACGATACTGAAGCAGAAGGAGGCATGAAAACTGCTCCGTGGAACAAGACCTCCGATCTCGCAAGGAAGCAAGTTAATATTGAATCAGGACCTCTGATCTTTCAAACAGGTACTGTAATGCCGCTTTAAATACATCTGTCCATTTAAACATTTAAATACAATTGCTCCGTCAGCTACGCATGCGTGTGGGCGGGGCCCGCATTCGGCAAAACACACCAGAAACAGTGAGTTTTGTGTGTGTGTGTGTGTGTGTGTGTGTGTGTGTGTGTGTGAGATAGACAGAGAGAGACTGTTTTGTGTGTGTGTATGTGCGTTAATAAAAAATGTTTAATAATGGTTTAATTAATAAATATGTTAATAAAATGGTGTAATATGTTAAGAAAATGTTTAGATGGTTTAATAAATAATTTTCTTTTACATTTAACACATATTTCATACAAAATTGGTGTACTTTTATCATTTTAAAGGGTTTATGGGGTAGTCTTGGGAGCATTGGTACGAATCACACGTTTTACACATAAAATGCGCCTCTACTTACGAAAATTCCAGGCTACGAAAAAGGCTCTGGAACGGATTAATTTCGTAAGTAGAGGGTCGACTGTAATAATAATAATAATACAATAATATAATAATAATAATAATAATACATGTACATTAATATTAATAATTAGTAATAAAAAAATAATAAAACAAGAATAAACAATAAGTTAACTAACCCTTCATGTTAAAGAAGTCATGTGGGCACGAAGATGTCACATGAGCAGGCATGAGGTGGTGTATAACACAGGAGGAGGAGTGGTGTGTGTGCACACTACGAATGCCGGTGAGGAAAGGCTCATGGTGAGTGGTGAGTATGACTCTGGGGAACATGCCATACTTTTGCGATACTGTACTAGAATTAAGTATAATTGTGCATCTTCTGGAGTAGGCGGCAGTGGTGTTCTCTGGTGTAAGTAAAAAGCACCGAGCAAACAATATGAAGTGCAGTAACCACTATTTACAGTTGCGAGAGGGGCACTGGGGTGGGGGTGGGGGGCACAAAATGTTTTTTTCGTCCTATAGGGGGCATCACAGAAAATAATTGAGAGGCACTGCACAACGTGTTCTCAGAGCGTAGAGGAATACACGCGGAAGAATACGAGGATAATTGGACTGGAAAAGCAATTTTCTCAGCAGAGCTCGTAAATCAAAATTTTGCTCATTGGATGGGGCAGATTTTCGGTGGAGTCGAAGCGAGGAAAGGATCTTGGTGAGCTCCCACACGGCCAGTGCTTCTCAAATAGTGGGGCACCTCCCCTTAGGGGACACAATGTGATGCTGGGGGGAAGGGGGGGGCGCACAACCCTTGGAAACATGCCTCCTTACCATACTGTACTAGAATTAAATGTAATTGCGCATCCTCTACAGTAGGTGGCAGTGGCACCTTCACTGTGTTCCCTGGTGAAGGGAACACAGTGAGAGCACCACTGCCACCTACTGTAGAGGATGCGCAATTACACTAGATCTTGTAAATCAAAAATTTGCTTGTTAGATGGGGCAGATTTTTGGTGGGATTAAAACTCGTATCATGGAAAATTTGTGATAAAAGACACTCGTCAGCTCATTATGAACATTATTTATACTATTCCATTGTTAGTGGGACAAGGTTAGGTTTACGACAACAGAATAACAATCACAGCCTTGATATTCATTGATAATAGTTGACCTACTGTCTGTCTGTCTTCCTTTCGGCTTTTTCCCCTTTACTCGGGAGTCGCCACAGCGAACCATCTGATTCGTACGTTTTATTTGGCAGAGGTTTTTACGTCGGATGCCCTTCCTGTCACAACCCTTTTTAGCAAGGGACAGAAACACGCTGACGACTTTGCAGCTACTCTTTACGAAAGTCAGCAATGGTTCTTTTACATGAACCTCTCACCATAGACAATGAGAGACATGGCCCGCCTCATGTAGGCATTATTGTTTTATTCTGTCTCTCTCTCTCTCCATCAATCAATAATCAATCAATCTCACACACAGGAAACACTTTGAAAACATACAGATGATGTTACTGCATAAATATTATAATAAGCATGAAAACGACGCTGTACTTCCATACTCTGTATGTTAAAGAATGGCAACCCAGGCACCTCATACTATATGTCTAATTCTTAGTAAAGGCAAGTTAATTGAAGATATTAGTGTTAATAGCCATTTTTTAAAATTATAATTCTCCTGCCAGGCGAAAGTATGAACTCACAGACTGGGTGAAGGAAAAAACACGTGATAATTTAATTTCATCCCAAATAAAGAAATTGCACGAACAGTTCAGGTCATGTCAACAAAAGTTACCTTCAGGATGATAATTTAATCCGTAGTTCAAAATAACTCCGAAATACTTTCATAAACTGAATTATAATACAAACATGTATACACCGCCGAGCCTGCTAGTGCTCTGTTAGCATATACATTTGAGTTTGGAGAAAATCAGGTTATACGTCATATGTCACGTGAGACCCTGCTACACATCAGAACAGAAAAATTGAGAATTTATTCTCATCAGTGAGAAATATAGTTGAGATTGTGACATCATAGAACTGTGACATTTTAAGTCGTAGTTGCTTTAATAGCTTCCATGTTGTTATTTCGTATATCAGATTAAATATTAGTAGTGCTTGTCCATTGTGAAATTAAAAGCAATTGCATATCTTTTCTTGTGTCATTAAGCTTATCTTGACTCACTTTATCAGTATTATTATATCTGGAAGACGAAGGTCCTTAAAAACAAGAACCTTTAAATTCATAAAATTACGCGGTTGATATTTTTAAATAGCGTATACAGAACAGTATGTTTTTTAATTAGGTCTGGCATCGTATACGAAACCTATATGATGTCATCAGCGTGCGCCGGCAGGCCCTCTTTTTGGGTCCTTTCGTTTCTTTGGTTGCAGCCGGTGGCTCTCTGGAAGGTTCTGTTCTAAATAACGGAGGCAGGACAGGACCCGATCCGTGTCCATCCGAGCCGTGTGAGTGTTGTGTGGATTAGAAGGGAGAGGAAACGGCTACCGTGGAACCTACCAAGTAATACTTTGTTCGGATTTAATAAAAATAATAAAATATAAAAGATGCCCGAAGCCGCGATGGCAGTACCGAAGGGTCCAGGCAGAAGCAAGAACAACGGAGGCGCTTATGTGGACCGGGATAAACCGGCCCAGATTCGGTTCAGCAATATCAGTGCGGCAAAAGGTGAGTTTTATAACTTTTTTATTGATTATTTTACTTTAGCTATTGAATTTATTTGGCTAATGCTAACTAGCTGCTGACTGTTCAGTTCAGATGCTATAACGGAAGCTTCGGGGTGGTATAGAGAAGGTTCTAGAAAGATTAGCTTGATAACTATCACACATGCAGGAATAATGTTGTGTTCTGCGAATTTCATTAAACTTTATTTAAAAAAGAAATACAGCTGTCAGATCTTGGTAGCGCCTTGTATGGTGATGCTGCAGCAGCGACGCCCATTTTTTTCTCTCCCTCAGGGCTGGGAAATCTGACAGTGCGGTAACATTGCGATACTCGATATTTGTTCGATATTTCCTCCCGATATCTTGGGACTTGGACGATTTTCATGTTACTTAAAACCATTGAATGTTTTTTCTCATTTGAAGTGGCTTAAAATTAGAGGTCTTTGTTAGACTGGATTCCAGACAACCCAGTTTATGGTGTACTCTTTGTTACTGTAATATGCAGGTGGAGGATATTTAAATGACATTTTAAAAGCTGATCATCTGACCTGTATTGTGCTGTTATTCTGAAGGTCTTTTCAGGAGCGGTTCCTTTGGTAACAGTCTTGTAGAACCAAAACAAGTAATGCTGTAAAATCTGATTGGTTGTTAGATGTGGTCATTAGAGTTTGGCCACAAAATCATTTTTGTGTGTGTGTATCGTTTTCCTTTTGGCTGTTCCCTTCAAGAGTCGCCACAGCGAATCATCTGCCTCCATCGCACCCTATCCTTTACATCTTCTTCTCTTACACCAACTATTTTCATGCCTTCCTTCACCACATCCATAAATCTTCTCTTTGGTCTTCTGCCTGGTACTTCCAATCTCAGCATCCTACTGCCAATATACTCACTATCCCTCCTCTGTACATGTCCAAACCATCTCAATCTAGCCTCTCTGACTTTGTCATCGAAACCTCTTACATGTGCTGTCCCTCTGATGTACTCATTCCTGATCCTATCCTTCCTGATTACTCCCAAAGAGAACATCAACATTTTCATCTCTGCTACCTCCAGCTCTGCCTCTTGTCTTTTCCTCAGTGTCACTGTTTCTAAACCATACAACATCACTGGCCTCAACACCGTCTTGTACAGTTTTCCTTTCATTCTTGCCGGTTCTATCACACATCACACCGGACACTTTTCTCCAACCATTCCAACCTGTCTGCACACGCTTCTTCACCTCTTTTCCACACTCTCCATTGCTCTGGACTGTTGAGCCTAAGTACTTAAAATCCTCCACTTTCTTTCTCTGCTCCCTGTAACCTCACCGTTCCTCTTGGGTCCTTGTCGTTCACACACATGTATTCTGTCTTACTGAGGCTAACCTTCATTCCCCTCCTTTCCAGGGCATACCTCCACCTCTCTCGATTTTCCTCCACGTGTTTTCTGCTCTCACTACAGATCACAATGTCATCTGAAAACATCATAGTCCATGAGGAATCTTTTCTAGCCTCGTCTGTCAGCCTGTCCATCACCATAACAAACAAGAAGGGCCTCAGAGCTGATCCTTGATGCAGTCCCACCTCCACCTTGAACTCTTCTGTCACACCGACAGCACACCTCACCACTGTCTTACATCTCTCATACATGTCCTGCATCACTCTAACATACTTCTCTGCCACTCCAGACTTCCTCATGCAATACCACAGTTCCTCTCTCAGCACCCTGTCATACGTTTTCTCCAGATCCATAAAGGCACAATGCAGCTCCCTCTGACCTTCTCTGTACTTCTCTATTAACATCCTCAAAGCAAACACTGCATCTGTGGTGCTCTTTCTTGGCATGAAACCAAATGCTGACCTCTGCCCTTAGTCTACCTTCCACTATTCTTTCCTATAATTTCATCGTATGGCTCATCAACTTTATCCCTCTGTAGTTGCCACAACTCTGCACCCCTCCCTTATTCTTAAGAATGGGCAGCAGTACACTTCTCCGTTCCTTCAGCATCCTCTCACTCTAAGACCAATATATACATACATACATATATATATATATATATATATATATATATATATATATATATATATATATATATATATACACACACACACACACGAGTACAGTTAAGTCATTTTCAAAAAAATAAAGTTTACGTCATCATAATCATATAATCACGCCCCACTATTTGAGAAGCACCAAGCTAGCGGCAGACATTACTGGCACATTATTCAAATTTAGCCAATGGCTGAGAGCTTTTGTTTCTTCCTCCTGCTGATTGGCTACAGATGATGTATACACCTCTTTATTTCTCCTTTGTGCACATGACATCAATGTGATTGCTTGAATTGTGAATTTACGTTTTTTTAGTGTGTTTTCAATGATTATTTAAGACCTATGATGTCACTCAAATGTCCCGCATCTTGTCTAGCTTCTGGTAAGGATCCTGAGCGCTTTATTTATTCGTAAATATTATCAGAGTACAAAGTTAAAAATTGTTTTTACTTAATCATTACTACATTTTACTACATTATTACTGTATTAATGAGTAAGACTGGCTATAGAATGGGTTTAACAAGCAGATTTTAGCACATGTAATATCATACATGGGGTTTTAAAACCACGTCAATAATTTGCGGGTAGGGGAGGAATGTATAACGGGGGCTTTCTGTATATTATATATATTTAGTATAATAAATATTGTGTGTCTATATATATATATATATATATATATATATATATATATAATGTGTATATATATATATATATATATATATATATATATATATATATATATATGTGTGTGTGTATATGTATATATATATGTATATATATATAATATAATATTATACAAGTAAATTTGGCCTAGCCTAGAGACAAGCTAATTTGAGTTAAGTCGTTGTCCACTTACATCGTCTCTCCTTGAACCAATTAACGACATTAGCTGAGGTACACCTGTACACGAATATATTTATAAACACCTGTGTGTTGTGCCGCTTATTAATTAATTTAAAACACAGTGGTTTGTTTTGCTGTCGGATCAAAAGCGTAACAATGAAGGTATTTTATCATCTTTTTCTGTTTGTTTCGGTTGTCCTGCATTGTACATTTCACCAGTGATGATACATTGCAGTTCTCTGAAAAGTATTAATAGATTCACCTTGTTTTTGTAACTTGATTCTGCAGCCGTCGCTGATGCTATCAGAACGAGTCTTGGGCCTAAAGGCATGGACAAAATGGTACACTTTATTCCTGTTTTGCTTTTATTTTCTGTATATTTTCTCATATTCTTACAATGGTGCATGTAGAGACCATGGTGATGTTTTGTGACGTAGATCCAGGATGGAAAGGGAGACGTTACCATTACCAATGATGGAGCCACGATCCTGAATCAGATGCAGGTCCTGCATCCAGCTGCTAAAATGGTGAGATATGAACGAGTCATGTGTCTGTAGCAATTTCAGAATTAGAAATGGTGCAGCTTTATTATAGTGTGTGTGTGTGTGTGTGTGTGCCTTAGCTGGTAGAGCTGTCCAAGGCTCAGGATATCGAGGCTGGAGATGGCACTACATCTGTTGTGGTGATCGCTGGTGCTCTTCTTGACGCCTGTTCAAAGTTGCTACAAAAAGGTACTCAAACAATCTGCACTTCATATTCATTTCCGTGATGTTCCCACAGTCAGGAGCCCCAGGCATTTGATTCTAATCAGTCAACTGTCAAATCACTGTTATTCCCCGCCCCTTAACACATTCGCCTTCCACTATTTCCCCAGGTATCCACCCGACCACCATCTCTGAGTCTTTCCAGAAGGCCGTGGATAAGGGCGTGGAGATCCTGACTTCCATCAGTCAGCCGGTAGAGCTGAGTGACCGTGAGACTCTGCTCAACAGCGCCACCACTTCGCTCTGCTCCAAAGTGGTGTCCCAGTACTCCAGTCTGCTTGCCCCAATGAGCGTCGACGCTGTCATGAGGGTCATCGACCCGGCGACCGCCACCAGCGTCAACCTGAATGACATAAACATCATCAAGAAGCTCGGGTCAGCCACTCTACTGTGTTGTACCTTTTTAACTTTCTTTAATTGGTCGTTTATTTTTTTCTAAAGTAGTAATTTAAAAATGATTGTCTTGTCTTTTTGGGTTTCGTAATGTTCTTTTTTTCTTTGTTTGTTTTTCTTTCTCTTTTGTTTTCCTTTTCTTAGTGGAACTATCGATGACTGCGAGCTGGTGGATGGTCTGGTTCTGACCCAGAAGGTGGTGAACAGCGGATTGTCCCGTGTCGAGAAAGCAAAGATCGGCCTGATCCAGTTCTGCCTGTCTCCCCCGAAGACTGATGTACGTACACACGCTTTACCCGATCGTATCGAAGCGAGACGTTGCTTAGTTCTTACAGGAAGTGATGTGTGTGTTGGAGGATCTTCTTGTCTTGTGATCGACAAAAACAACTTTCTTCCTGAATGAGTTTTCTGAATTTATGTATTTTTAGCATTGCACACGGTGTGTATATGTTTATTAAAAATCTGAAGTAGTTTCGTTTCTTGTCGTTCTCCCTGTCTATGAACAGATGGATAACCAGATCGTGGTGTCGGATTACGCCCAGATGGACCGTGTGCTCCGCGAGGAGAGAGCGTACATCCTTAACCTGATCAAACAGATCAAGAAAGCTGGCTGCAACGTCCTGCTCATCCAGAAATCCATCCTCAGGTACACAAAGACAAGGAATCGATGCCCAAAGCAGAGTGGTGCCGAGTAGCGCCGTGTGGGTTTGATGGTGCTTTGTGTTGTTTTAGGGATGCGCTGAGCGATCTTGCTCTTCATTTCCTCAACAAGATGAAGATCATGGTGGTGAAGGATATCGAGAGGGACGAGATCGAGTTCATCTGTAAGGTGAGCACATGTCTGATCCCACGGTGACGTGGCGACGGGTCGTACGTATACACCAAACACTTTAACTAACGTCTCTGTATCCGATCGGCCAGACAATCGGCACCAAGCCCATCGCACACATTGACCAGTTCACAGCAGAGATGCTGGGCTCGGCTGAGCTGGCTGAGGAGGTGAACCTGGACGGCTCAGGAAAACTGGTCAAGGTGAGACTGTGCACTGGTGTAGTGAGACTGATCTGGGAACAACAAGGGTTTAATGTTAACAACATGGACATTTCGGGGTGTGTGTGTGTGTGTGTGTGTAGATCACCGGTTGTGCCAATCCAGGCAAGACGGTGAGCATAGTTGTGCGCGGCTCCAACAAGCTAGTGATAGAGGAAGCCGAACGCTCCATCCATGATGCTCTGTGTGTCATCCGCTGCCTCGTCAAAAAGAGGTGATTTGTACATTCTTCAGAAAATGCTGCAAGAAGTTGCTTTAATCTCAACTAGTTTATATTCCAACCACTTCTATTGTAATAGCGCTAAAGACAACAGCTAGTAGGTTTGAATTCATGAACGAGTCTTCACGTTAGTTAACTGGTCGCGTTCAATCCACTCAGGGCTCTGATTGCGGGTGGTGGCGCTCCAGAGATCGAGCTTGCGCTGCGCTTGGCCGAGTACGCCCGTTCTCTGGCTGGCATGGAGGCATACTGCGTGCGCGCCTACGCCGACGCCCTGGAAGTCATACCTTCCACTCTGGCCGAGAACGCTGGTCTTAACCCTATCTCTACGGTAACTGAACTACGCAACAGACACGCCCAGGGCGAGACGACTGCCGGGATCAATGTGCGCAAGGTGGGCACTTCCACAACTCTTGTTAATGTGCTGCCTGTGAAACCATGGCAACAAGCATCAATGAATAAGATATAAAGCACATGTTCTCCATTTATAACGATTATGGACAGTTGGGTCTGGATTGAGGTTTCTTCTCTCCATCAGGGCGGCATCTCTAACATCTTGGAGGAGCTGGTGGTCCAACCTCTGCTTGTGTCCATCAGTGCCCTTACCCTCGCTACGGAAACAGTGCGCAGCATCCTCAAGATCGATGATATCGTAAGTGATTTTATATAAAAATGAAGAAGTCTGGCTTGTTTGTGATCTATACCCTCTCATCACACAAACATTCCTCTGCAGGTAAATACGCGATAGAGTGGGTGTGATTAAAGCACCGACGGACCGCTGCTGCACAGGACGGGACCTCAAACACCTCGCCATGACCATCTGCTCATGGGCTGTCTGTAGATGTTACCTTGGTGTAATTTAATAAACTCTGTTGTTGTTTTTTTTCTCTTTTGGACCCTAGTGTTCTGTTCGCTATGAAGAGTTTTCATTGTTTTCCTACCCAACTGATTTGATGATGATTTTAAAGGAGTTGAATAATTAATTTATTATTCATTATGTGAAATGTACTTGATGGCTCTGAAAATTCTGCATCACAAAAATGTGTCTTTTGGGTTTATTATTTTTTTTCTTCAAAAACATTAGGTCTATTAGGATTAGTATATTAGGTCGTGTATTTGAATCTCCATTAGAGCCCGGGTCCACACAGCAGTGTAAAAAAATAATAATACAAATCCTGAGAGGGTAACCTGTGATGAACTCACATCCCATTCAGGTGGACTTTAATTTCTAGATGCTTCATGCTGAGGAAGCCGAGGATGAGCTCCGGTTCTGATGAGCCAGTAAGATTCTCCCGGGTGGAAAAGTCCAACAGACTCCTTTACATGCATTTATTTACACAAAAAAAAAATTAAAGGATGTCTCTATTCATAAAATTGCACAGAGACATCATTTAATTTTTTTTTTTTAATCTTACCAGTCGAGGTGTATTCATTCTGCCTTGTAACCGTTGTGTGTGTAAAATTCAGAAGGTCTTCTAAAATGGTTTTGCTCTGTTCATCCAGCGACCCGGTGCTGCTGTAACTGATCGAAAGATAGATTTCAGCAAAATCATTCTGTCTTCACAGCACTGAAAAATCTGATCTGTTATAAAGCCCTGTGCTATTGTTAACATGTGTGCTTATAGACTGGTCCGTTAATCCTGTGAAAATGAAAACATGATGCCGCCCGTGTCGTTTCCCAGCCAGGGGATTCACCTCGTGCTCTGTGACAAGCTTTCTTATTTATTTCTCGATCATCATTTCAATACAATCACACACACACGCATTGTTAGAGCTATGGATTTGTGTCCATTACATATTAGCAATAAACTTTAGCTTTTGTGGATGGACTGCAAACCTTTTTTAAGGAATTTAAACATCTCCGTTTATTTAAAGACACGAGGTGAGGAACAAAAGGTTAGACTTTTAATTCTGATCTTATTTTCTTCCCAACTATGAATTCGACAAAAAATATAACTTTTATTATAAAATAAAAAGTAAATATGAACTACAGTATGTTAAATGAAGCAGACAGATGGTGTTTACCAGACTTAAAAGAAGTAAAGAACAGCCTCCTAATCTTATTTAATACTTCTATCCGTCCATGTTGGCTCGGTCTCAAACGCCGCGTTTCTGTAGCGCTAGTTCACTTCATAGGGCCCCGAGGGCGCGTTTGTTAATAGCAAGAGCGCGCCTCAATAGGGAGTGGAACTGGGAGTAGGATTTGGCCGCTTGGCTTCCCCACGTGATGCTGTTGCTAAAGAGTCCTGAGAGGAATAGCTTGACTAAGGCGAACATGGTTTGTGTTGGATTTATTTGATGATATGATTGAAAAACATGGACCGTTCTCATCGAGTTAATATGCTCGTTACATCCTGCCTGAAAACACCGGTGGACCCACACACTAAAGTCCCGCTGGCTTTATACGAGAGAGCGCGCGCTGCTCCGGTGATAACGGATAGGGAACAGGTGGGGTGAGTAGGGCACTTCCGGTTTACTTTTAAACTGGATTTGTTTCCTTTTCTTCCACTATTGTGTGATTTAAAAAAATGAACTTAATTATATAATATCATAAACGTGTTTAACATAGTAAATTAAAGGATAGATAGTCAAAGTAATTTTTCAAGATATATTTCTTGTTTAATTAATGAAAATAGTTTGAATGAAGAATTTGAAATGTATTGTGTGAATGAGAATCCATTGGGAATTGGGGCTTCCGGTTCAGAAAACTTGTTTATGTTCGAATGGACCGCCTATTAATTAATCAACTCGCAGTCTTGGGGGCGTGGCTTTGTAAATATGGGTGGGATCGTCTGTAGGGGTGCTTATTCATTCATTTATTAATTAATTCATTCATTTTCTGAACCGATTAATCCTAACTCGGGTCGCGGGGAGGCTAGTGCTTGTCTCAGTCGACTCGGAGCGAGGGCGGGGTATATGCTGGACAGCTCACCAGGCCATTGCAGGGCCAACACACACTCACCCCCTGACTGTAACCTGCACAGAAACGCCGAATTTGGAATCAAGCCCAGGACCTTCTTGCTGCAGAGTGCTCATTCATTCTTGGTTAGGCTGGCACCCATTTCAGCCAACTCTGGGCGTGGGCAGGGTATACCCTGAACATCTCACCAAGCCATCGCAAATTTAATCATAGGCAATGTCAAATCACCCAACATGATATAAATCACTATACTGTACAGTCCTTCTGTTGATACAGTTGAAGGTTCTTGATTGACATATCAGTGAGCCAATGTGCTCTAAGCTTTTTTTAAGCTTTGAGGAGTTGATAGGTGCATGGAACATACAGGAGCACGAAACAATGAGATTTGATTGGCCTAGTGTTCGGAGACAGTAGCAAGACAATGAATTACTGATCAGCTTCAGTTATTTCTTCTTAGTCGCCTTCTCTAAAAATATATTGCTAATATTTTTAGGTGGCTTTGGGGTTAGTGAGAAGGTCCTGGGCTCAGGTGTTTCTGTGTGTAGTTGGTATGTTCTCCCTGTGCTCGCATGGGTTTCCTTCAGGTACTTCGGTTTCCTCCTGCAGTCCAAAGACATGCACATTAGCCTAACTTGCTGTTTCATATTGCCCCAAGATGTGAATGTGTATAGTGTGGTGTGTGTGTGTGTGTGTGTGTGTGCTGCCCTGCAATAGTCTGGACAGCTGTTCAGGGTGTAACCCACCAGTGTCGGCTGAGATAGGCTTCAGCCTCACTGCGACCCAATAGGACCCAAACGGGTGAGAGTAATGTTCTCACACCTTCATCTCATCTCATCTCATCTTCTTCCGCTTAGTCCGGGGTCGGGTCGCGGGGGCAGCAACCTTAGCAAAGAGGTCCAGACATCCCTCTCCCGAGCTACTTCCTCCAACTCTCCCGGGGGGACACCGAGGCGGTCCCAGACAAGCCGAGAGACATAGTCCTTCCAGCGTGTTCTAGGTCGACCCCGGGGTCTCTTCCCGGTTGGACATGCCCGAAACACCACACCAGGGAGGCGTCCGGGGGGCATTCTAACCAGATGCCCGAGCCACCTCAACTGGCCCCTCTCAATGCGGAGGAGCAGCGGATCTACTCCGAGCTCTCCTCGGATGGCGGAGCTTCTCACCCTATCTCTAAGGGAGAACCCCGCCACCCGGCGAAGAAAGCTCATTTCAGCCGCTTGTATCCGTGATCTTGTTCTTTCGGTCATTACCCAAAGCTCGTGACCATAGGTGAGGGTTGGAACGTAGATCGACTGGTAAATTGAGAGCTTCGCCTTGCGGCTCAGCTCCTTTTTCACCACGACGGACCGGTACAGGCACCGCTTAACAGCAGAGGCTGCAGCGATCCGTCTGTCGATCTCTCGCTCCATCCTTCCCTCACTTTCGTAAACAAGACCCCAAGATACTTAAACTCCTCCACTTGGGGCAGGACCTTATCCCGACCCAGAGGGTGCATCCCACCATTGTCCGACTGAGAACCATGGCCTCGGACTTGGAGGTACTGATCTTCATCCCGGCTGCTTCAAGACTCAGCTGCGAATCGCTCCAATGAGAGCTGGAGGGCCCGACTTGATGAAGCCAAAAGGACAACATCATCTGCAAAAAGCAGAGATGATATCCGATGGCCACCGAACCAGAACCCCTCATCGCCTCGACTGCGCCTAGAAATTCTGTCCATAAAAATTATGAACAGAATCGGTGACAAAGGACAGCCTTGGCGGACTCCAACTCCCACCGGAAACGAATCCGAGCTGCTGTTAGCAATACGGACCAAACTCTCACACCTTCAGGCATCTTGAAATACTAATTCAGTTTCTTCCTATGATGTGTGTGCAGATTTAAGAAATCACCAACAGGGGGAGCTGTGTTACAGTACTGCTAGATTTCACTCACATTACACGCATATTATAACAAATTACTGTGGAGTTTATTATGATTGACCACATATTACAGTAGTTCAAGAATAAAGCTCTGACAGTAGCTCAGCCGCTTCCCACAGCTCACGCTGAGTTCCCGAGAACATCCTACAGTTCTTTTTTTGAACTCGATCAGGGTTTTCATCTGCTGTTTCTCGCAGACCTGCTTTCAGGTACTCTAGCACCTGAAGTAGCCAATGCTCAAATCCCTGTGTAACCTTTTGCCATAATGTTCATGATAATGATCCAGCAGCAGCATCTATGTGGATCCATGTGGGTCTTTATACAGTACTGTTATTAAAGAGGCAGTTTGTAACATCTAGTGCCATCTGCTGTCTGCAAGGTGAATTGCAATTAAATTGCTTATCCTTTAAACACTGAGCCCATCCCATCTACAGCAGGAGGAATAGTTTGACATTTTATAATAATTAAAAAAATATTTTTTGATTACATCAATAAAACAAACTGATTTTTAACCTCGATATGCAACATGTAAATGTCAGATATGTACTAGTTAATTTGTGTTTCTTTAAAATCAATTAAAAAAATCACATATAATTGTTATTGGTTAGTGAGTTTTGTATAGAAAAACAATACCAATAATAGAGGAAGTTGTCAGTACAGTTCTGGCTGGGGGGGTAATCGCATTGATAGAAATTATTATAATTGAAATCTGAATCAATTACAAACCAGACCTTCGCTTTGACAATATTGTGAGTTTGGTTAATTCAGGAATCTTAACACATGTACCTGATTATCATCAGTCAAAACTCATGAAAAAAAATGTAAACATTAGCATAACATCATGGGGCAGTGGTGGTCTAGTGGTATAAGGTGCCGGATCGCTGATCCAAAGGTCGGGGGTTCGAGTCCCACTCTCCACAAGGTTGTCACTGTCCTCCCCAGTGCAGCTAACTGGGTTATCAAAGGCCGGCCATGTCTCTCACTGTCTATGGCGCGAGGCATGTAAAAGAACCATTGCTGACTTTCGACAAGAGTAGGCTGCAAAGCCGTCAGCGTGTTTCCGCCCTGCGATGGCCTGGTGAGCTGTCCAGGGTGTACTCTGCCCTCGCCCGGAGTTGGCTGGGATGGGCACCAGCCTCCCTGCTACCCTAATTAGGATGAAGCGGTTACAGAAAATGAACTGAATGAACATAACATCATGACTGAAATTAAAATAATTATTTTAAATCTTAACTCTGGAACGTTGGCAAATGATTGCTGGATGTCGCCGAAACATCTGATTCCTTTCTCTCGTTCTTTCAGACGGAGTCAGACTCCGAATTAGACCCAGACACTGATAATGCTCATAGTAAAGTCAGCTGCTCTCTGCCAATTACAGATCGCCGTAAAACAGGAAATCATATTGACCTGCATCAGTTGTACTTTTCAAATGAAGAGTACTACAACAAGCTAGAGCAACTGAGGAGAGCCCACCATGGCACCATGGCTAACCTTGAGCTTGTATCCCGTAAGAAACTTGAGTTGAAGGGCATGGCACCTCATCAGATAATCCCTAAAACTAGAGGAAAACTGAAGAAGGCTTACTCAGCCCAAGAGCTCAGAAGCACCAGCTACATGGATGACTTGCACAGTGACCGAAGTGGCCATGTCAATCAAAACTCCGCAAAAAATGAACACATCAAAAATATGTGGCAAAGCTTCTTTGTAAACAGAATGTCTCCAGTTAAGCAACAGCCTTCCTCAGGTGTCTGTCAAGAAATGGGAAAAACAAACGTGATGCCCAGAGTTCAGAGGTCAAAAAAAAGAAAGCAATCAAAAAACTTAAGCAGGAGTCCACAGGTAACTGTTCCCAAGCCCTTCCAAATGACACTTCGGGAAACCGAATACAAACAAAAGGTGATTAGGTCTCGTGTCGAGATTGAGCAGGAGAATGAGAAGCTCCGCAGGGAAATAGAGGAGCTGACTGAGTGTCAGCGCAAGTTCCGAGCTACTGCGGTGCCTGCTCATGTACATATGCCACTATATGAGGAATTGCGGGAGCGAGATGAAGAGCATCGTCAGCAGGTACGGGCTGCAGAACGGCAACGCATCATTGCTGCTCAGAGACCTTTTAGCTTCCTGGAAAGGGAGCGTATTAAGAAACAACAGAAGGAGCTTCAGATGCTTCATTCTACGAAGGAGCAAGAGAAGCACAAGAGGCGGCCATTTCGTGCCAAACCTGTACCCCATGCGGTTAAAGAGGCGGCATTGGGCGAGCGCCAAAAAGAAGAGCAACTCTACAGGGAGATCAGGAAAGAGATGCGGGCGACTGAGATGCTCCTGAGCGCCACCGAGCCCCCAAGTATACTGGCCAAACGTCTGGATGAACGTCGTGCACAGAGAGTGGCACAGTCTGCGGAAAGCATGAACAGAAGGAACAGAACCAGCTGTCAGGTTCCTGACTTCAATGCCAGCCATAGGCGCTTCCAGAAACAGCTTAAAAGCAAACTGGAATATCGACCTTTGACAGTTTGTGAACCTTTTAATCTGTGCACAGCCAACATTGGCTTGCGTAAAGAGTGTCGCAGACCCAATACTGAGGGAGAGAAGAGAAGCCAAAGTACAGCTCGGTGCCGGTTTGTTTCACTTCCGACTCGAACACTTCTGTCCTCTGTGTGTTCATCTGTCTCTGTGAGCCATGAATACCTACCTTCCAAAATTACTGATGCAGCCAAGAAACGTCAAGAGGCTGTGAGGTAACCGCACCGAGCCTGGTGTTGGGAAAACACATACCACATGATGATCTTCCAACCCTTCAATTAGCTTGACTAGTCTTATAATTTAAAGATTTGTCTGTTTGTCTGTCCTTGTTTACACATTGTCCCCTAAGAATAATCTCAAGGGTAAATTCCCAACCGATCATCAAGCAGTGTAGATCAAGGATAAGGTTCTAATCCTCCATCAACAATTTAGATCAAGGACAAGATCCCTACCAACCATCAAGCAGATTAGTTGAAGGACAAGATTCCTACCAACCATCAAGCAGATTAGTTGAAGGACAAGATTCCTACCAACCATCAAGCAGATTAGATGAAGGACAAGATTCCTACCAACCATCAAGCAGATTAGTTGAAGGACAAGATTCCTACCAACCATCAAGCAGAATAGATCAAGGACAAGATTCCTACCAACCATCAAGTGGTTTAGATAGATCAAGGATAAGATTCTATTTCACCCATCAACAATTTAGATCAAGGACAAGATTCCTACCAACCATCAAGCATATTAGTTGAAGGACAAGATTCCTACCAACCATCAAGCAGATTAGTTGAAGGACAAGATTCCTACCAACCATCAAGTGGTTTAGATAGATCAAGGATAAGATTCGATTTCACCCATCAACAATTTAGATCAAGGACAAGATCCCTATCAACCATCAAGCAGATTAGATCAAGGACAAGATTCTAATCACCCATCAACAATTTAGATGAAGGACAAGATTCCTACCAACCGCCAAGCAGTTTGGATCCAAAATACAACCCTACCAATTATTAAGCAATAATATGTAAGCACTTGGTTTATTCCTCAGCCCCAACCAGCATCATTAAACGCTTCCTTGCCTCACCTATCGTCATCCCTCTTAGGATCCCTTTCTCCCAATTCCTCCCTCTAGCTTCTGTCCCTGAAAGCAGATCTTCTCTCTGAGTAGGAAAACTCTGGAGGAGAGGAAAAGGGCTGAGCAAGAGGAGGAGAAATGGAAGGAGCGTCAGAGGCAGAAGGAGAGGAAACTGCAAAAGCTGATAGCCAAACGTGCTCAGGCCAACGACCCTCACATTGCTCTGGCACAGATTTGTGATTCCAAACTGAAGGAATTCAGGTATTCTGCATTTGTGAATTACGTGTAACTGGTTGTCTGTGTTTTGATTTTTGAGATACTATATCAATCCTGTAAGGCAAATTATTTCCGATGTATTTAAACATGTATTTAACATGTATTTAAAAGTGAGCGCACACACACGGCGACGGCCGTCCCAAACATACACCCGATGAGGATGGGACCCGTTATAGACCTTTTAACCCAAAGTTAACCATAATGGATCAGTGGTACAGATCATGCATGGAACAGACAGCACGTTGCTGTAGTGGTCAGAATGTGTCCCTCACAGCAAAAAGGTTGGATTGAGTTTCTTGATAGAGTTTGCATGTTCTCTCCGTGGTGCATGGGTTTCCTCCAGGTGCTCTGATTTCCTCTCACAGTGCAAAGACATGAACATTAAGCTGCTCAGATGTTCCAAATTGCCCCTAAGTGTGAGTGTGGATATATATATAAAATATGTGTGTGTGTGTGTTGGCTCTGAAATGTGTGAAATGGTTTTAAGGTGCAGCCCACCTTCACACAGAGTCAGCTAAGATGGGATTCAGCCTACCTGCAAACCTTGTAGGATGAATCGGCTTAGCGAACGAATGAGTGAATAAATGAATGAATGAATGAATATTATCCAAAAAGATCTCATACCTAAAATTCCAAAGCACAAACCAAACAGGTGATATATTTTATGTAAACTCTCAGTACGCATATTTAAAAAAATTTATGGAATACAGACAGTTCTTAACTTACTGCATAAACATGTGTTATTGTCGGTCTGGGGGTGGACCATGGCACAGAAATCAGGATCTGCAGAGGCGCAAGGAGTATCAAGAAGAAATGAGAGAAATTCAAATCAGAGTGAAAAGCAGACCTCTTCTACTGGAGCGAGTAACACAGGTTGTCTGTCTGTCTGTCTGTCTGTCTGTCTGTGTATCTATCTATCTATCTAGCTGGTTATCTATCTGTCTGTCTGTCTATCTATTTATTGATCCGTCTATCTGTCTGTCTATCTATCTATCTATTTGTGTATTGAGCGATCTGTCTGTCTGTCTGTCTATTGATCTATCTACCCATTGATCAATTGACCCATCTATCTGTCTGTCTGTCTGTCTGTCTACCAATCGATTGATCGATCTATCGATCTATCTCTATCTAACAGTATCTATCCATCTATCTATCCGTATATCTCTCTATGGTTATGATGCTGGTGATGTGTATATCTATAAAACAGATGAATGCTAAGAAGGCAGCGGAGAAGTGCTATACTGCAGCCGTGCGTGCGTGTGGTCTCAGTGAGGCCTTCATCACCAGTAAAGCTCCCACAAGTGAACACGACTACACTCTCACACTCAGGTCAGCATGTTACGCTCAAATAAAAACTCACTAATAAACTTTGCACCACAAACAAACACAAGTACTTTTCTTTGTGCCAGGTTTCTTTCTGTTACTCCAAATACCATACCATTGACAACGTGGCCCAATTAATATGTTACGATGCGAGTAAACCAGCTTCAATTTGTCACCACAGCCAAATCTGCCAAAATATATCACAACAATTAAGCAGAAATCGTTAAATAGGTTAGAAAGGTTGTGCAGCCAAATAGCATATTATATCAGTGCATGTGACTAAAACCTCGTGTTTTACATAAGAGATGAAAATCTTTTACTTTCACTCGTTTAATGACAAATTTAACTATAAACACCAATTTTTCATAATATAAATAACAATAATAATGAACATAGCACGAGAAAGCAGAATGTTGAGAGGAATATTCACCAACGTCCACAATTTTCTGTTCATAGGTCACATGATCTGGTCTCTATTATTGATTGAAATTGCCATTTTCAGAAATTAACAAAAAAATATTGAAATGTGTGATAGAATTTCCACTCTTTACAATGAACGATTTTATCTCTTGAACTTTTCAAATCTGCCAGATGATTAATATTTATATTTTAAGCTAATTTGCATAATTATGACTTTTAGCAAAAAAAAATAAAAAAATCCACGTCTTTAACTGAATATCTGAGCCGTTTTGCATGAAACTTGGAAAATGTCATCTTGCCTCTATTCCCAACTTAATTTGTGAAGGCGAATCTGTGAGGTAGAAAAAAACACGGAGGGCACAAGACAATGAATCCTTATTAATATGCAAATCAGCCAACAATTGCGTCAATCATTCTCGGGTTTTTTTGGTGTACAATGATAGTCTCACCGACACTATCACCTGAATTTGAAACACTTCATCTAAAACCACAAGTTCCACAAGCGCATGAAGTGAATCTTTCAAATGTCATGAACTGAACCTTTATCTGATATAAAATTGTGTCAAAGAACCTTGAAGTTATTTGTCAGTTAAATTGAAATGTTGACACAATGCATTTTTTAAACAACTAATACTCACGTGTTTCTGAACCTTGTAACTGATCTGGGTTCTTCTGATTTGCTCTTGTCTGATTAATTTCAATACCACTAAGCATTTAGCCTATTGGTACTCGGACTCCAGAGATTTAATTAATTTTAATTTTAATATTTTAAGCATACTGGTGGAAACCAATATTGGCCTGGCTGTTTAAAGTTTAAAAATTGTGCTCATTCTCCCAGTAAGAACCAAACAGCGGATCATGCTGAGGGTGCTGCTGCTGAAGACTATTTACCTGGTGACTATCTCGGTGATTACGAGGATTATGAACAAGACATCGAGGACGTACTGATGGACATGAAGGACAAGAGGCAGCAGGAAGAGGGAGAAAAAATAGACAATAAAGTCGACCCTAGTGTGGATGGAGATAGCAGGCATTCCTACGAGGATGATTCTGATTTTGACGATCATGAAGGTGAAGAAAGTAACAAAGGACGTGGTGACAGGAGCCCTGGTCACCATAGCAACACAAGCAGCGTGAGTGAGGATGGAAACCGAATTAAAAGCCCTTCAACGGATGGAGGACAAGGAGACGGGAAGAGGAGAAATGAAAATCAGGACTCAAGGAGTGGTGAAGAAGCAGAAAGTAAAGAAAGAGGAGAAGAAGAGAATGATCAGGACTGAAGATGCCTTTTTAGTTGTGTGCCTCTTTAGCACCTCTTGTGGAAATGGTTGGGATTTATTTTCCCTTTCTAGATACGGCCTCTGTATTAACCCATCCAAAGTGAGCACACACACTGCTGGAGCAGTGGGCTGCCACACACACTGGGGCACCCGGAGAGCAGTTCAGGGTTAGGTGCCTTGCTCAAAGGCGCTTAAGCTATGAAGGCGGAGCTCACTCGCTCACCATCACCCATTTTTCTTGCTGGTTTGGGGATCGAACCAGCAACCTTTCGATCCCAAAGCAGTCGTTCTCTAACCATTAGGCTATGATTGTCACAGCCCTCATTTTATTATAAAGGGTGGAGCTTAAACTGATTCATCTCGATGTATGTAGATGATGAGATCCTATAACACTGTAATAAAGAAAGTTTACTCTCTTTTATGGCTGGGTCAGTGTCCACACTAGCTTTATGTGTGTGTGTGTGTGTGTGTGTGTGTGTGTGATGTTTATCTGGGTCGTACATTGGTGTAGCGGTTAGCATATCTGCTCCACAGCAAAAAAAAAAAAGTTCTATCACCTGTATGAACTGACATTTGGTGTTTTGTTTGTTATATAATCACTGTCACTCTTGGCTGAAGTACTGGGATCGCAATGAGACATTCGGTTAAGGTGGGGTAACAAACACACAACCATCACAGTTTCCTGTGCACATTGACACCATTTGCAGCATTTGGCAGATGTTCTTATCCAGAATGACTTACAATTATTTTTTTTATATAACCAAGCAATTGAAGGTTACAGGCATTGCTCAAGGGCCCAACAGTGGTGATACTGGGGATTAGAACCGCTGATCTTCCGATCAGTAACCCATCACCTTTTCCATTAAGTCAACACAATTGGCTGTTTCAAATTTCTCCTTAGTGTGAGTCTGAAAGTGTGTGTTTGTGTGTGTGTGTGTGTGAGACCCAGCACTGGGTTGGCTAGTATCGGCTGAGATGGGCTCTGTATCTTTCAGTCATTCATTTTATGAACTACTCAATCTTAATTAGGGTCCCAGGGAGACTGGTGCCCATCTCAACTTACACTGGACAAGGGCAGAGTACACCCTGGACAGCTCAACAGGCTGTTGCAGGGCAGAAACACCTGATGGCTTTGCAGCTCCTCTTATCAAATGGTTCTTTTACAGGAACCTCTCACCATAGACACTGAGAGACATGGCCGGCCTTTGGTAACCCAGTTCGCTGCACTGGGGGGACAGTGACAACCTATTGAGATTGGGGCTTAAACTCCCAACCTTGGGATCAATGACTCAGCACCTTTACCACCACCGCCCACATCGGCTCTATACCTAAATAGGATTAAATGGGTATAAAAATGAGATGATGAGATCGAGAGAGGCCAGCTGCGTCCTGGTGGTAAAGGTGCTGGATCACTGATCCTAAGGTTGGGGGTTCAAGCCCCACTCTCATCAGGTTGTCACAGTCTCCCCAGTGCACTAACTGGGTTATCAAAGGCCATCCATGTCTCTCACTGTCCATGGTGAGAGGTTCATGTGAAAGAACCATTGCTGAGTTTCATCAAGAGAAGCTGCATAGCAGTCAGCGTGTTTCTTCCCCGCCTTGGCCTGGCGAGCTCTCCCGGAGTCGGCTGGGATGGGATCCAGGCTCCCTGCGACCCTAATTAGGATTAAGCGGTTACAGAAAATGAATGAATAAATGGGAATAAGGGTGAATTTTTTTTTCTAGTCTTCCTTTCGTGAGATTTGAAGCATTTGCGTTAAAATGTGATATCTGGCAACCCGACTATCCCCCTCCTCACTGAACACTGCTTCTGGCTCTGTGGGTGGGTGAGAGAGAGAGAGAGTGTGAGAGTGTGTGTGAGAGAGCGAGCGAGAGAGAGAGAGAGAGAGAGAAAGAGAGAGAGACGGTTATGTTTCTGGAGCTGAAACCCAGAACACTCCTGAAACTGGATTTGTTTTAAATGGGTGTAATATATTTTCTCCGTTTCCAACGAAACTGTCGTGTTCGCGGTTTACACTCTGAGAGTTAAATTCACTCGGCGCTATTATTTGTGTGTTATTGTCCTTTTCTGTGTTGACGGCTGTGAGGAGGAAAAATGGAGTCGGCGGTTAGTCGCTATCAAGTGGTGAGTCGGCTAACAAAACTTCCTCACAATAAATTCAGGATGAATCCACACATGATTTAACAGGACCAATGATGTGCTGAAATGTGAATAAGGACGTTGACCATGCTTTGTTTTGTTTATTTGTTGATTTGTTTTTGTTTATATTTTTGTTTAAACCAGTGGAGGCCATCATAGTGTTCCAGTTCGCATTAGTACTAAAGTCACAGGCTGAATCTCAAATGGAGATCCACTCCATCTCGGTGTAGGGGTGATCACAGGGACCATGTAGCCTACTCCGTGCTCTCTTCCACAGACAAACTCGAGGAAAGGTTCTGTGATCGGGTTTCTTCAGGGTCACTGATCTTAAACCCTCGTGTAGGGTGTTTCCAGTCAGTTGGGATTCGACCAGTTCTGACTTCACTGTCCCAGATTACAAAACCTTTTCATTTTTAATGATAATCCTAGTAGGGTCGTGTAGAGGCCGGGACATATCTCGGCCAACACTGGGCGTGTGTACTTGCCTTGTGATGGTCAGGGTGTACCCTGAGATTCACCCCTTATCGGCTGATGTATGCACCGGGTAAGTCTGTAGGGATTTTACACTCGGGCCTATCAGTGCCGAGGTTTCAGCGGTGTGAAGTAGCTAAGAGTTCAACATCTCATCGATGGAACACGTCCCCTCCCAGTGTTTTTTTGTTTGTTTGTTTTTTTTCTGGGTTGAGTTCTGATCTTTGAAACCCTTCGCTTCTGCTGCTGCTGATGATCCATAAGATTCCAAATAACCATAAGATAACTTTTCACTGCTGGTGATAGAAACTCTTTTTCCGGACTGTCTCTTGGCTTGTCTGGGAACGCCGTGGTGTCCTCCCGGAAGAGCTGGAGGAAGTGGCTGGGGAGAGGGATGTCTGGACGTCATTGCTTAGGTTGCTGCCATTGCGACCCGACCCTGGAAGATGATGATGATGACGAATTTAGGACTACAAGTCCCATTACAGTTCTAAGACTTCATGTTAACTTATTCTGAAGTTTCTGCTACATGGTTTGTACTTTGACTCTGGTTTCACCAAAGTGAGGATGGGTTTCCCGTCTGAGTCTGGTTCCTCTCAAGGTTTCCTCAAGGTGTCGACTGATGGAATTTTTCTTTACCACCATCTCCACGGACTTGCTTAATAGGGAAGTGTTTAGGGAGAAGTTTATTTTTATTATGCTTGGTGACAGGGTCAAATATATAAAGCACTACAATTACAACTGAATCGAACTCATTTCTACTGCTCAGTGGACAGAGGCACACTTGTGGTTAGACCTTGCTCAGGGATCTTAGCATGTTGAAGGTCTAAGAGGGATTTCAAACCATGACCTCTGCATCATGCGCTCAGACCCCCAAACCAGTACACCATCAGCCCCACCACCCGAACAGTCATTCTGTGTCATATAAATTAAACTGGCCTGAACTGTGGGGACATGAGGCCAGTGGCGTAGAGGTTAGGGTGCTGCGCTCATGATCAGGAGGTTGTGTGTCCAAATCCCAGTTAGATACCCACTGTGCTCAGACCCCTGGGCAAGGTCTTAACCACGAGTGTGCCTATGTTCACCCAGCAGTATAAATGGGTACCAGTAAAAATATACTGGGAAGGTGACCAGCGACGGACTAGCATCCCATCCAGTAGGAGTTGAACTCCTGGACGCTTCACGCTATGGAAACCGGGGATAAGCACTGGCCTGATGAGCCAATAGGCTCGAGTGTAAAAAGCCCAAGGAACTGTAGGGACCCACACTCAAAAATATTTGGTCATATAGCTTGCATTGCTGCCTCAGGGAGAGAGAGAGAGAGAGAGAGAGAGAGATCCGCGTGTGTGTGTGTGTGTGTGTGTGTGTTAATAAAAAATGGTTTAATTAATAAATATGTTAATAAAATGTTTAAATGGTTTAATAAATAATTTTCTTTTACTTTTAACACATTTCATACAAAATTATTGTACTTTTATCATTTTTAAAGGGTTTATGGGGTTTATCCCGTCCAAAGACTGGAGCCTTGGAACGTTTAACATGTAAGGTGCGACCCCTACTTACAAAATACCCGCGATACGAAAAGGGCTCTGGAACGGATTAATTTCATAAGTTGGGGGCCGACTGTACTTCGCTTCGGCGCCATGCTTGTCGGTACGACTCACATCAGTTTAGACTATATCTTACCCGGGTTTGTACGACCCGTCATGATCTAAATCTACACGGGAGCACAGGCAAATGGCGGCACGTATATAAAAAGCGCCACGCTTTTGAATGAGGTAGCATAGTGCATCATGGGATATAGGAAGTGAACCGATTGAGAAATTATCAAAACAAGTGATCGTGTTGTCAAGTGCATAGCTTAACAAAGCCGTGAAAATGTTTTTATTAAAGATTTTTATTATTATAACTAAATATTATTATTTACTATTATAAAATATAACCGGCGCTAGGCTAATAGCAGCCGCCAGCCACAGGCACTTAATGAAAAGCATGGAAATGGAATAAAATCTATCGAAAGATATAAGTATGAAATATGATTTAAACATTATTCTGGGGCAGTGGTGGTCTAGTGGTATAAGGTGCCGGATCGCTGATCCAAAGGTTGGGGGTTCGAGTCCCACTCTCCACAAGGTTGTCACTGTCCCTCCCAGTGCAGCTAACTGGGTTATCAAAGGCGTGCCATGTCTGTCACTGTCTATGGTGTGAGGCATGTAAAAGAACCATTGCTGACTTTCGACAAGAGTAGGCTGCAAAGCCGTCAGCGTGTTTCCGCCCTGTGATGGCCTGGTGAGCTGTCCAGGGTGTACTCTGCCCTCACCCTGAGTTGGCTGGGCAACCAGCCTCCCCGTGACCCTAATTAGGATGAAGCGGTTACAGAAAATGAACTGAACATTATTCTGAGGTCCGCTTAATACTAGGCTCCGGCAGAGGGGGGCGTGGCTGACATGGTCCAGGAAGAGAAGCAGAACAATACATTTCTGAACTCGTGCCAAAAATTTCAAAGAAGAAACAAATTGACTCCAGTATTATAATGAACTGGATAAAAGTAAAACTCTCTGTAAATCTGACCAGATCCGCTGTGCTTGAGAGGAACCAGGAGTTTAAACACGGGACATAATGATATTGATAATGTGATGATTATGGAGAGAGAGAGAGAGAGAGAGAGGATATGCTTTCAATTAGACTGAGCTCAAGGGCATCATTACGCCAAGTGGTCAGTTATGTAATAACTCAGAGAGAGAGAGAGAGCGGGAGAGGGAGAGATTTTAGACAGTACAAACTCGTATAGGTTACTTATACAAGGTTTAAACATACATTCCCCTCTAAAGCATGCCCTGTAACAACATACGAACAAATGCATCTAACAAACGGCCGTCTGGAACCTAACTTGCTCGTATGCTGAGGAGCGTCTGGAATCAAATGAATGGTTGGTGGCTTGTTTTCAAATTTTACAAAGCAAAACGTAGTTCCATCACTGATTTTGTATTCTGTGTCACATAGGAGTTTGGGCATGATTTTAAAATAGCTAAAAATAAAAACCCCACACAATGAAATTTATTGAGGTAATACATAGTGAGTGGTAAGAGTGCTGGGCTCATGAGCTAGAGGTTGTGGGTTTCTATCCCTGTTAGACCCCCCACTTTGCTTAAACCCCTGGGAAATGTCTTAACCATAAGTGTACCTCTATCCACCCAGCAGTATAAATGGATACCAGTAAAAATACTTGGACGGTAACCTGTAATGGACTAGTAACCCATTCAGGAAAAGTTGCTCCATGTTAAGGAAGCTGGGGATGAGCTCTGGCCCGCTGAGCCGGTAGGTGATGGAAAAAACAGACTTTAGCTTACTTTATATAATGGAAAGTTTAATCAAATATCCAGTATTTACTTTGGCAGATTTCAAGTTTGATGGCAGTTTTTCAACATCTTTATACAGTTCTGATTGTACCCTTTAATCAAGCTTCTGCTCAATAAAGAAAAAAAAAGAAAGCTCCAGACTTATCCTGAAATACCTTTTATGCAGCATGGTTTAAGCTCGTGCGCACTAAACTGAATGACTAGGCCAGTCCTATACATTTTGTATCAGGTTGAAGCCCACCGTTCACCTGTCCTTCCTTTGTCACAGTTAAAATATACAGTAAATATACAGCGTACTGTACAAATTTTTACATTTTGTTACTGGGAAGACACTGATTTCTTCATACATCATGATTTAAAAATTTTTTTTCAATAAACTATCTTCTTCTTCTTCTTTTCCTTTCGGCTGTTCCCTTCAGGGGTCGCCACAGCAAATGATCTGCCTCCATCTCTCCCTATCCTCTGCATCTTCTACTCTTACTCCAACGACCTTCATGTCCGCCTTCACCACATCCATAAATCTTCTCTTTGGTCTTCCTCTGGGCCTTTTGCCTGGTAGTTCCAACCTCAGCATCCTACGACCAATATACTCACTATCCCTCCTCTGTACATGTCCAAACCATCTCAATCTAGCCTCTCTGACTTTGTCTCCAAAACATCTAACATGTGCTGTCCCTCTGATGTACTCATTTCTGATCCTATCCATCCTCGTTACTCCCAAAGAGAACCTCAACATTTTCATCTCTGCTACTTCCAACTCTGACTCCTGTCTTTTCCCCAGGGCCACTGTCTCTAAACCATACAACATTGCTGGCCTCATCACCGTCTTGTACACTTTTCCCTTCATTCTTGCCGATACTCTCCTATCACACATCACACCGGACACTTTTCTCCATCCATTCCAACCTGCCTGCACGCGCTTCTTCACCTCTTTTCCACACTCTCCATTGCTCTGGATTGTTGAGCCTAAGTACTTAAAATCCTCCACCTTCTTTATCTCTGCTCCCTGTAACCTCAAAGTTCCTTTTGGGTCCTTGTCGTTCACACACATGTATTCTGTCTTACTAAGACTAACCTTCAATCCCCTCCTTTCCAGGGCATACCTCCACCTCTCTAGATTTTCCTCCACTTGGTCTCTGCTCTCACTACAGATCACAATGTCATCTGCAAACATCATAGTCCATGGAGATTCTTGTCTAACCTCGTCTGTTAGCCTGTCCATCACCATAGCAAACAAGAAGGGGCTGAGAGCTGACCCTTGATGCAGTCCCACCTCCACCTTGAACTCTTCTGTCACACCGACAGCACACCTCACCACTGTCTTACATCTCTCATACATGTCCTGCACCACTCTAACATACTTCTCTGTCACTCCAGACTTCCTCATACAATACCACAGTTCTTCTCTCGACACCCTGTCATATGCTTTCTCCAGATCCACAAAGGCACAATGCAGCTCCTTCTGACCTCCTCTGTACTTCTCTATTAACATCCTCAAAGCAAACACTGCATCTGTGGTGCTCTTTCTTGGCATGAAACCAAACTGTTGTTCACAAATGCTGACCTCTGCCCTGAGTCTTGCTTCCACTATTCTTTCCCATAGCTTCATTGTATGGCTCATCAACTTTATTTTTTTTTAAATAAACTATAAAAATCATTATTCAGTTTGCTTATATTCCTATGCAGTATATACTTAAACAATTATGTGCCTCAGTCTCGGTGGGTGTCACTGAAGTGAATAACGAATGACTTAGTTCAATGGACTATAAAGGGACCTCGACTGACCCGTCAGCGCATAATTAATTGTTAATACTGAAATACTGACCGGAGTCTTATTGTTTACAGCAGCACAGCTTTTCCATACAGGTGGTGTCTGACTTTCGACCGCATTCGGTTCTGACTGATGGTTTGGCGGATCTGTACATGTATTACTACTAGTACGTACTGTATACTGTACCTTTCTACAAGTTTGTGTCAAAAATCCCATGATTTTACCACCAAGCAGCAGAGTCGGCCTCTCCTTAAACGCTTTATAATAACGTTTTTAAAAAAAAAAAAAAATCCTAATAATGATGATAATAATAATAAGTAATCTGCGATGGCCTGGCGAGCTGTCCAGGGTGTACCCTGCCCTCACCCAGAGTTGGCGGAGATGGGCACCAGCCTCCCTGCTACCCTAATTAGTATTAAGCAGTTCAGAAAATGAGTGAATGACTGAATAATAAGTAATAATATTAATAATAAGTAAATAATAATAATAATAATAATAATAATAATAATACTGTTACTGTCCCCCCAGTGCAGCTAACTGGGTTATCAAAGGCTGGCCATGTCTCTCACTGTCTGTGGTGGGAGGTTCATGTAAAAGAACCATTGTTGACTTTCAACAAGAGTAGGCTGCATAGCTGTCGGCGTGTTTCTGCCCTGTGATGGCCTGGCGAGTTGTCCAGGGTGTACTCTGCCCTCGCGGTTCAGAAAATGAATAAATGTTTTTCTTGTTGGATTCGTTCTCGCTCTTGTCTTAGCATACGCATGTTTGTATCTACAATCTCTCTCTTTCTCTCACACACACACACACACACACACACATTCTGTATGTATGAGGTTTTTTGTCTCCATCTAGTATTTTTCATTAATTCTGCATTAATGTAAATTTGTTTACCTTTTGTATATAATGCGAACATTTGAGAACAACCTGCTGATAATGTTACTGTATTTTTTTTGTGACGCATGTTTGAATCTCTTTGTCTCTCGCTCATCTTTTTCTTATTAAATACATGTACGTGGTTTAGAACATTTGATCCTCACAAATAGGTTCGATTCATCTTGGCCAGGTTGATGATTTTCACATACATGATATCTAAGCAGATAAGCTATTTTTTTTTTTTTTTAAGTTGGGGCGGTCGTAAAGTCGAACAGTTGTAAGTTGCACAGGTCATAAGTAGGCGATTTCCTGTACTTGATGTTCCTGGCTTCCTAAAGGCTATTTTTAAAGACGTGAAATAAAAACAATTAAAGCATATTGAATGTTCACTTTTGTTTTAAAGATGGGATGGGAAGAGGCAAGGTGTGCCCTTGTAATTCTGGAGATCGTGAGCTTGAATTGAGGTTAATAGGAATTTTTAGGCTCTATTCTCACATGTATTGTGTTGTATACAGTAATGTTATATTTTGATGACAAATTAAATAGTAGATCTAGGGCGTTTCCAACACATCTAATCGTAAGCTGTATTTCAGACATATTTCCAACCTGTCATTTAACAGCAGGTATCAATGCTTATCTGTGCACATTCTTAACCCCTTCAGAACATCTCTGCTAGCTAGGGTAGTGAAGTGAAGTTCATACTCTTGTTTTTAGAGTTTTTCCATCAACTCAATACAAACGTATTAACCCTACTAATAACATCTAAAGGTAAACTCAGTACGGAAAGGATTTGCAGGTCAGGAGCTGGTGGGTGAGTTGACCTGTGAATAGCAACAGTCTATGCAAGAAAACGATAATTTAATTGGAATTGCGTCACACAGCAGTCTTACATTGCAGGCTGTCGATTTTATGCTGCCTGAAATGTGTGCAGTAGCCCAGTTGAGAGTGAAACTTGTGGTTATGTCACTTGCAGTCATGGTATTTTCATGATCTTTAGGGTTCGCTTAGATTTTGACTCTTTGAATATTGATTCACTTTGATAATTTGGTTGCTCATGATTTCAAGGTTGTGAGTTTGAATCCCCAATAGATCTCCACAATGACGAGACCCATGGGCACAGTTTTAACCACATGGTGTGCCTCTGTCCACCCAGCAGTATTAATAGATAAGAGGAGTAGTTGAACCGCTAGTTTCTTCATGCTACAGAGTCCAGGATATGCTCTGACCCCAATGAGCCGCTAGGCTCTGGTGTGATTAACCCCCAAAAAAAAAAAAAAAAAAATCAAGCCTCACAAAGCTTACATGCAACACAATGGGTGCCGACAACTACATCTGTTCCGAATCCGAATTATAGCCAGGCATCAGATTTTAATGTTGTTTGTGTAACCTTGCACTCTGCTCCATCTGTGACTTCATTACAACGCAAGTAATACATTTCAGCTTATAGAATTGGGGGGTAGGGACTGTACTGCAGCACATTGATGAAGCGGGTTTCTGATTATGCTGTTGCATGCATGGTTTTTGGGTGAAAATCGCAACAGAAGCAGGTGGAGAGAATTTGGCAGTGCCCTTTGTATAAAGGGGGAAAAAGTCTTGTGAAATTTTAGAAAATCTAAAATCCACCTTTTTTTTTTTATACGTATTAGTGTTTTATTAGATATTAGTCATATTATTTTGGAGTTTGGTTTGATGTGGGTGAACGGAAACACGTATGATTTGTATTTTTGTATTTGTGTCTCTTCTTATATTTTATATGGAAGTTCACTAGTTTATATATGTATGAATTGTTAGTTTAATATCTATATACTGTTATTATATACTGTTGTTAGTGCTATTTACTTTCCGATATAGGAACTGAGAGATTTATGTCCAACTCTCATTGTTCATTTTCTGAATCGTTTAATCCTCATTAAGGTCACGGGTAGGCTGGCGACCATCTCAGCCGACTCTGGGTGAGGACAGAGTACACCCTGGGCTCTTCGCAGTGCTATCGCACTGCAGAAACACACACAGCCTACCCTTTACGAATTTCAGCAATGGTTCTTTTACATGAACCTCTCGCTACAGTGAGAGACATGGCCGGCCTTTGATTACATAGTTATTAGTTAGCTGCATGAGGTGGACAGCAGTGGCAACCCAGTGATAGTGGGGCTTGAACCCCAACCTTGGGATCAGTAATCCAGCACTGTACCACCTGGCCAGCACTGTCCCTCATGTTCTGGTCTTATCATTGAAAACTCTCATGGGAGTGGAACAGCAGCCTTTTCTAAGCCCTGCTGTTTAAGGTGCGGTAAAGCATGCGTACCCCATAGCGCTTCTACAATCTGACCAAAGTTTGGCAAGAAAAGCACCCCTCCAACCAAGCACATTTTGAATTTCGTTCCCCTCGCAAATCAACTCCCAACATCACAGAAGATTGATCAGAACATTACTGACAAAGGAAGGTGCATTTCATATTCATCTTTTCTTGAGTGGAAGCATGATGACGGGATGCAAGTCCACAAACTGGGCTTTAAGTCAAAAGGATCACGGTAACATGGTGACTGAAGTAAATTTTCAGTCGCTGAAATTCAGCGTAGTGATGGTGTTGTTGTTGGAGACAGACGCATTGTGCATTTGCATGCATGTCCGTCCTCATGCTTCTGATTGATGAAGCTGTTTCGTCACTGCATTTTCGCTCGGGTGCTGGCCAGTTGCAGGCTGTTTTTGTAGCCAAACTTTTGCAGTGGATCGTTCATACTAGCTATGATATCATTGCCATGCTCACTGCATGCTGTGATGAGAAGCTTCGGCATTCATTGCTGGGCTCATTATTTATGCTTTCCGTCTATCAAGAAGCCTGCGTCACACATAATGTTGTATAGATTGTGCTGTGATTGGTTGACTGTGCTGACATGTATGGGAAGTCCAGGATTTCCTTGCTTTATACAGAAAAAAAATTGATGGATGAAAATGCACGCCTGGGGCACATGTAAGACTTGAATAGTGTTGGGTTTTTTTTTTTGTTTTTTTTTTTTTTTTTCCCACCCCAAGGTGAAGGAAAAGGCCTGCTTTTCAAACCGGTTTGTTCAAACTATGAAAGGGATTCTAGTAGACTACAGATTTGAAAAATGTAAGTAAAAACTACATGATGAATTTTTTTTTTGTTTTTGTAACAGGAGAGTTTGGAAAGCTTTCTGTTGGTTTCACTTTAAAAACACCAAAGATGTTCAAGGTGGAAAAGTAACAAATGGACAGAGTTAACTGATGACATCATCCAGAACTCTTATGATGAACGTGCTTCTCATATCATGACTGACCTCCTTCATGGTTTTTCACATATAAAGGCACAATCAGTTATGTACAGTGGTGCTTGAACGTTTTAGAATTTGTATATTTTTGGCCTAAATTTGATTTGAAACGTCATCAGAATTTCATTCAGGACCTAAAATTAGATATAGTTTACCCAGTTACACAAATAAGCGAAAATATTACACATGGTCACGTATAGTGTTCCCCAGTGCCAATACTGTGTTCAGATGATTCGGACGCTGCAAAGCAGCCAATCTTGACGATGTAGCTTGCTTGATGGCAAGAAGCGCGGGGAGAGTGCAGGAGGGGGTCTATTTTCCATAGATGCCGAACATGTTTTCAGCTGTTTAACATTATTTATGACAAAGTGGTAGATATGGAACCTAAAACAAAACTGATGAAAAAAATTACTAGCGTAGCGCCAATAATTCCTTGCCTCCTATCTAAAATAATTTGTCCTACTGTCATGATAATTTAGCCTAATGGGAACACTGGCAATGACTGTAAGTAAATGTTTTTTTGGAACTGTTGTTCAGTCCTGCTCAGTGACTCGGAGCGATTTTAGTTCATTTCCCTTGTACAGAACAGCTGTACACAGTGGGTCCGGTGCTGGGTTTCCTCACATGAACTGCTCGCACAATGTTTCTATTGATTCAAGCTCAGGGCTTCGAATCGGCCATTTCCAAAACATCACATTGGTTCTTCTACAATAATTTTTTTTCTCAGGGTAATTTATTGAAGTGCACTATGTGTTTAATTGGGTGACAGTCTGATGCATATAAGCACCACTGGAGTAAATAATGGTAGCCTGATTACATCGCAACAACAAGCTTGGCACTACTCTCTGTCCGATATTGGATCAGGGTGGACTTCACTGACTAACATTATCAGCTTTATTATGACTACCATTATCCCTGTTATCAGAACTAGCTCAGTGTTCCAGCTAGGATTTCACATGGGTATGGTCAATATTTCAAAATGAGGGCACAAAGCGTGCGGAAGCATAGTATTGAGGGCACAGTTTTTGTAACAATGACACTTTTATCAAAAAACAAGCCACTAATATTTGGTAAGTGTACTGTTGAATGTTAATTTAAAATTTTTATATATATATATATATATACTATATTTTATATTTTTATATATCATATATATTTTATGTGTGCTATTTTTTATATATTTTATTTTTTTATATATTTCATATATATATATATATATATATATATATATATATATATATATATGAAATATGCACACACACACCATGTTCGACGTGACAAGTGCCCAAGGCACTTTAAAAATTGTGGGTGGGCAGTTATTAAAATATTACCAGCAGAGTGAAACAGTAAGTGCTTATTACCATCAAGGTAGAAAACATGAACAATAACGGAACAATAAAAGAATTTTAATGGTACAGTCGGCCCCCTGGGTACGAAAACTCCGGGTTACGAAAAACATTTTCCTAAGTTTTCGTCCTCTGTGTCTGAAAACAACCCCTCTTACGAAAAGCACCAAATGTGCCATTCAAAATTTCACACGATGCGTTAGTTGCTCTTTCATTGGCTGCCTCCCATTGGCCGGGAGGGAGCTGACGTGTACCCATTACTGTACCCATACCTTTTGTCTGCCACAGGAGAGTTGAAGAGGCTATCTTGGCTTGTGGCTATGAAGTATCTTGGCTTGTATTGAGATCATTGCAGCGTTATATTCCGTTATCGCCGAAACCCCTCTACAATCAGAATGATATTGAAGCAGAAGGAGACCTTAAAGTGGAAATACAGTGACGGAGGCAATTATTTCGGCACGATATTGAAGCAGAAGTGCTTCGTTGAACAAGACCTCCGATCTCGCAAGGAAGCAAGTTAATATTGAATGAGGACCTCTGATCTTTCAAACAGGTACTGTAATTCCGCTTTAAATAAAACATCCCGTCCATTTAAACATTTAAATAGAATTGTTCCATCAGCTGTGCGTTGTGTGTGGGCATAGCCCGCATTCGGCAAAACACACCATAGAGACATAGTTTTGTGTGTGTGTGTGTGAGATAGAGAGAGAGAGAGAGAGACTGCCTACAGAGTCAGTCAGAGATGAAAGGAGGCTGAACTCTTTAGATTTTAGTTTAGTTTTTTAAGTTGTTTAATTCAGTAAATGTTTAATAAATGTGGCACGCTCGCCAAATGTGAGCAAAACGCAGCTTATCTGGACCTCCGATCCCTCAAGGAATCAAGCTAAAGTTGAGTTTGGACCTCCGATCTGTCAAGCAGGGAATGCGCTTTGAATTCCTCGTCTTAAAATGCTCTGGCGTCCTGCGTGTGGGCGGAGCCCGCATTCAGTGGAGCACCACAATACACATTGTGTGTGTGTGTGTGTGAGAGAGAGAGAGATAGAGACAGTGGTGTGTGTGTGCGCGCGCGCGTTAATAAAAATGTTTAATAATGGTTTAATTAATAAATATGTTAATAAAATGGTTTAATATGCTAATAAAATGTTTAAATGGTTTATTAAATCATTTTCTTTTACTTTTAATACATATTTCATACAAAATTGGTGTACTTTTATCATTTTTATGGGGTTGTCTTGGAACGAATTAGGTGTTTCACATATAAAATGCGCCTCTACTACTTCTGAAACCCCTGCGTTACGAAAAAGGCTCCGGAATGGATTAATTTCATAAGTAGGGGGCCGACTGTATTTGTGTTATTCATTTTGTGGTATCAACCAAACTACTAACATGAAAGCTGAAAATAAACAGAAAACAGCATAATTAAAAAAAAAAAAAAAGACCCTTTACTTTTCCCTCACAGTCTTCTTCTTTTCCTTTCGGCTGTTCCTTTAAACATTTTCCCGGAAGTAAAATCGAGCCAATCAGCACAAATGTCAGCTTTAGCACATGGCACATTGAACCAATCAACACAAACATAAGCAAAAACATATGTCGAGGAACGTCTTTCAATTTATGAAGTTAGTGAACAGGAGAATCGGGTGAAAAATACACTCATGCCTCGGTTTTACGGACTTTGCTTTAACGGATTTCGGATGCAACGGACAAAATCTGTAGCTTTCGACTGGTCCAGATCGTCTGGACGCGGGCCGTTGTTTCCGAAAGTGACCGCCAGATGACCGGACTGGCTTGAAGAAATCTTGTGCATTTAAATCTATTCATCTATTTTCAATGTGGCGCGAAGTGGAGAGCCAATCCTTTCTGTATGCAGGCAGGTCCGATACCTTGATACTCTAATTTTATTGGACTCACAAGCTGCAGTGTTTATGTGACATGAAGCGCGTCCCAAGTTTTGTCAATCAGCTGGTCTGCGGGTTGAAGTTTTTCCATGTCTGTCCATTTGTGTTCGCTTGCTAGCTGTGCATTGGCTTCATGAAAATGAGCCGATCAAAACGAGGAAAAGTTACCTCTTTACTCAAAAACAACATGCGCAGTCTGTGACTGTTATAATCCTATAAAATTCGAGTTTGAAGGTATCGGACTCGCCCACATACTGGTGTACAGAAAAGATTGGCTCTCCGCTGCGCCACAGGGATGTGGCATTGAAAATAGATGTATAGATTTAAATGCGCAAGATTCATCTGTTTTTGTTTTACTTGATGGCTTTTTTTGTATCTTTATTTAAATGACAGTGAAATTATGCATTTGTTATTCTGTTAAGAAAGGCCACCTGATTTATCTGAGAGCCAGATACAGTCATCAAAACAGCCACATCTGGCTCGCGAGCTATAGGTTCCCGACCCCTGGTATATACTGTGTGTGTGTGTATGTGTGTATATATATATATATATATATATATATATATATATATATATATATACATACATACATACATATACACACTAGTCACACTAGTATATGGCTCTTGTAGGATTAGATTTTTAAATGTCTTTATTTATTTATTTTTTTTGGCTCTCTTAGACAAAAAGGTTCCCGACCCCTGATCTTATGGTGTACATTTACAGAGTATACAGTATTTATATTTGCAGATTACATAGTGTGCTTTAAAAAGTTTTTCATGACGTAATCGTTGAAATATATGGAATCGGAAACTTCGAACAATTGGGTACTTCGGACCACTGTTCCCCCCTATTAGTCCGTTAAACCGAGGCATGAGTGTACTCATCACTTTCTGATAGGTCCATATCTGGCTGATCGCTTCATTCATTCAGAGCATCCCATAGTTTTGCTGTAACAGTTTCTAATGGTTCATCGGTTGTTTGACAGTAGACATTCCCCAGTGGCAGGGGGTCTTGAAATACCATGTGAACTCACTTTTACAGGCAGTGAACGCCTCATTTTACCGTTACAGAGACTGATTGAATAAAAAAGATTAAAAAAACACTGGGGGGGGGCTTATTGGAGCAGGGCACTTATTACGTCAAATATGACATCCAGTCGGATCTCTTCCAACGAAATTAATCCGTTTCAGCGCCTTTTTTGGAATCTGGATTTTTTTGTAAATAGATGCACATTTCACATGTAAAATGCGTGATTCGTTCCAAGGCTCCCAAGACTACCCTTTAAAAATTATAAATGCATACCTTTTAAGGTACTTACTTCGTGTTGACTATGTCTTCTTAGCAGAGTTATAATCTTACAATGACCATGGCACCGGGAATCACTTTCACCGGGAATCACACGCGCGCGCGTGTGCGTGTGTGCTCACGCACGTGTGTGTGTACGCATGTGTGTTGACCATGTCTTCTTAGCAGAGTCATAATCTTACAAATGTTTATGCAAGCTTAATAGCCTGGGCCATAAAATACAGTTGGAATGACACTCAAAAATGAACAAAGTTCACACAAACAGGAACAAAGTTGGATTGGCAGTATCATCCCTCCTAGCCAGTGGGAGGCCAGTGGGGCGAGATGTTGTGAGATAGCCAATGTCAGGGAGCTGCGTCATCCCTCCTAGCCAATGTGAGGCCAGCGGGGCGGGATGTTGAGGTGCAGGCATCCCTTTACCTTACTTTCTCTAACACACAGTATGGGTCAAAGTGCATCCATTACAGCTCACGTTTTTTCCCCCACCTATTGTTTGAATGGCACGTTTGGTGCTTTTCGTAAGAAGAATTTGTTTCGTATACAGAGGAAAAAAAAATTTAGAAACTGTTTTTCATATACAGTCGACCCCCATCTTACGAAATTGTTCCAGAGCCCTTTTCGTATACATGGGATTTCGTAAGTAGGGGTTGCATCTTGCATGTTAAACGCCTAATTCGTTCCAAGGCTCCAGTCTTTGGACTGGATAAACCCCATAAACCCTTTAAAAATGATACAAGTACACCAATTTTGTATGAAATATGTGTTAAAAGTAAAAGAAAATTATTTATTAAACCATTTAAATATTTTATTAACATATTAAACCATTTTATTAAGATATTTATTAATTAAACCATTATGAAACATTTTTTATTAACACACACACATCTCTCTCTCTCTCTTTGTCTCTCTATCTCTCTCGCGCACACACGCTGCGGGCCACGCCCACACGACATGGAATTCAAAGCGCATTCCCTGCTTGACAAACTCAACTTTAATTTGATACCTTGAGAGATCGGAATTCCAGATGAGCTCAAATGCACCCACATTTATTAAGCATTTACTGAATTAAACAACTTAAAAACTAAACTAAAGCGTTATTCCTTTTCTCTCTCTCTCTCGTGCACGTGCTGCGGGCCACGCCCACAAGACGTGAATTCAAAGCGCATTCCCTGCCTGACCATATACAGAATTAAAACAACTTAACTAAACTAAAGCGTTATTCCCCCACTCTCTCTCTCTCTCGCCACGCGCTGCGGGCCACGCTCACAAGACGTGAATTCAAAGTGCATTCCCTGCTTGACAAACTCAACTTTAATTTGATTCCTTGAGGGATCGGAATTCCAGATGAGCTCAAATGCACCCACATTTATTAAACATTTACTGAATTAAAACAACTTAAAAAACTAAAAACTAAAGATTTAAGCTTCCTTCTGTCTCTATCTGGGAGGCCACCGGGAATTTTGAATTTCTTTTCGTAAGAGGGGGTTGTTTCGTATCTCGGGGACGGAAACTCAGGAAAATGTTTTTCGTAACCCAGGGATTTCGTACACAGGGGGTCTTCGTAAATTGGGGGCAGACTGTACTTGTTATTTTAGTATTCTGGGGAATATATATATAATCCCCCCCCCCTTCCCCCCCGGATCCCTCGCTACTCGTGTGGTTCAGTGATCAGTGCATCACGGTTTTTTTTTTGTTTTGTTTTGTTTTTTTTTATAAATATTCATCCAATTAAAAAGTAAGGAAGAATAGGGGAAAAGTGAAGGAAAATGCAGCAAAACAAGGCAAATTATGCAAAAAAAAAACCCATCAAAACTACTTACATTTTTATGTGAGGTGTGCATCTGAGTGTGCACGCACATCTGTCTGTATTTATATTTTATTTACATCTTATCCATTATTTTTGAATGTTTAATTATTATAAACATTTATAGAGTTGAATATGTATTTATTGATATTCTCATATACATGTACGTATACATCAGTCATGGGGATTGATCGTACTTTGCGGAATTTGGCAGTCGCGGGGGGATCTTGGTCCAAATTAACCGAGGAAAGTGAGGGATCCCTGTATATATAAAATACCCTAACCCTAAATTTGGGGGGTCCATTTTCCACAGCGGAATAAGGACCATATTCCGCTGTGGAAAATAGACCCCGGGTCCATATTCAAAGGGGGTCCATATTCTATACTACACCAGCCATGTCTCTCACTGTCTGTGGTGTGAGGTTCAAGGAAAAGAACCATTGCTGACTTTCGACAAGAGGAGCTGCAAAGCCATCAGCATGTTTCTGCCTCGCGAGCTGTCGAGGGTTTACTCTGCCCTCGCCTGGAGTCGACTGGGATGGGCACCAGCCTCCCCGTGACCCTAAGTAGGATTAAGCAGTTTAGAAAATGAACGGCTGAATGAAGCCGTTCTAATTTCATTGCACCATAGCCACCATTTAAAATTTGGATTCCGCGCAACCAACTTAAACGCCATCACTGATCATCAGCATGTTTTTGGTTCTTGGGATACCTTTTATAATGAGGCGTGTGCATTGAGGGGGGCATTGCCCACTTTATGGTGCTGTTTTTGTTCCCATCTATGAAGTTGCAGTCTGCCAAAATATGTTTAATGGTTTGCATTAGCCTGTTTAAAAAAATCTGCCATTTGTAGTCCGTTACATTCTTGCAAAAGTGCGAAATCACGAGAACAGCATGTGGACACGTCAGGTTTAAGAAAGCAAGACAATTGACATAAAAACAGTATACATGTTTTAAACTAACCAATCAGATATAAACTGATGAACTCCTGAATAAATGAAACCAAGTACATCTGCACATAATGCTACATTACATTAGCATGCATTGTACAGATGTCTTGTTGTTCTATCCTGTGGATTAATAGCATTGTGCTAAATTACTGGGGTTAGCAGTCATTTTCCTCAGAGGTGATGTCAACACATTGAGCCGGGTTGACGTCTCTTGTTGAAACGGTGAGACTCCGGTTCTAGTGACTCTGAGGATGAGAACACTATCGGTGATGAGCGTTACGGTGAATCCAAAATATATTCCGCAGCTAACGTTTCAGTGACTCTGCTTTCCTGTCATCAGTTGGTTTAGGAACAAAAAGAAATGTGTTCCGTGATTTCTGTACTTGTTGTCTGTGCAGCACAGCACCGGCCCATAATGTGTTATGATGCACGTGTAGTAATGTGGCCCAGCCAATCCATCGCGTTCACATCACTACCAGGCTGGAACAGCCAATCAGAAAACCTACATGTCTCTGAGCATTCCTAGATCCGGGGCATGGATCGATGTTGCTGAAAGGAACTAATGATGTCATAGTACATCCTTTTAAAGAGCTTTTGACTTTGATTCACTATAGATATTCTTTAACTGTTTCTTCAACATTAATCACGTCCACTTTTCAAAGTCTACTGGTGGCTTCAGTGTGAGGATTTTTACTTGTTTCTTTTCTTCCCCCCACTAATCCTCAGCAATGGGATGTAAGCATGGCGTGTTTTGATAGGTACAGACATGAACTATGTATACAGGCTTTTATTATGTTTGGATTTAAGTCCCCTTTAAGTAGCCTACAGACAGATGTTACTACGATAATGCAGGGGTCGGCAATCCGTGGCTTCGGAGCCACCTCCTGTAGATTTGGAAACTAAATAAATATTTAATTTAAATTTATTTTATTTGAATTAGTTTTTTAATGTAATTCTAACTGCAAAGATTGTGATGCTCTTGTAACATTAAAATAAACGGTGTTATTTTTTTTTTGTCGCTCAAAATATGCATCATAACTGCGACTTGCGAAATTGAAACTTCCATTCAATTCGGATCAAGCGTTTCAACCCCAGATTGGCCAACATGGACGAGATTTCCTTTTATCAGGGGTCGCTACAGCGAATGATTCGCACGTTTGATTTGACGTAGGTTTTTATGTCTGATGCCCTTCCTGTCACAACCCTTTTAGCAAGGGACAGAAACACTGACGGCTTTGCAGCTCCTCTTGTCGAAAGTCAGCAATGGTTCTTTTACATCAACCTCTCACCATAGACAGTGAGAGACATGGCCGGCTTTTGATAACCCAGTTAGCTGCACTGGGGGGACGGTGACAACCTTGTGGGAGTGGGACTCGAACCCCCAACCTTAGGATCAGCAATCCAGTGACCTATACCACCAGGCCACCACTGCCCCATTGGCCAACAGAACATCTAATAATGAGATGTAGTGGATTCATTTGCTTTTACTGCTGACGAGACTGGATTCCCAGTTTGCACAATATATGATGAAAGATTTACGAACAACAAAAAGTCAGATGTTGCCACATATTACCACAATAAACACAACTGGTCTGATGCTGACACATGGAAACAGACGACATTTGCTTCAGCCGGCAAGTTAAAAATTTTGATGTCAAGAATACAAAGACAACTCAATTAGACATTGAAGATTTTATTTGAAAGTAACCTTCATCCTTAACCAAAAACGACACCGGGGTGAAAGTCCAAATGGCTCTTTGAATGTTCAAGGTTGGAAGATAAGGTTGGATGTTTGCTTGTTGGGTTCTGGTGTTGAAGATATATTTGGATTTCCTCCCATCGGTGCGTGTGAGTTTTTAAAACCAACATTAGAAGAAACACTTTGGACAGAATCTTCCCCTCCTCAGTGACTGCAGGTTTTCTAGTTGCAAGTTTCCAAATTTTTTGCTTTGTGTAATCATCAGAAAAAGATTCCGGCACTGATCAGAGGAACCGATAAACTCTGACGCAAAACGGCTCAGATGAATCTGAGAATTTGGTTTCAGGTGAGAACCAGCTACCGATTCCCAGCTGTGCTCCTGCTTATGAATAAGCTCCAGTAAATGGAATAAAAACCTTTTGTGGCTTTTTCTAAAATCCTGTCTGTTACACGTCTCTAAACGACTATAAATGCAGCAGTGACGTTGGTGAACATGTTGCTCTGAGATTGTTATCAGGTTTCTCTGAATCGTTACTCATTGTCGGATAAACCATGAAATTTGTCATCATCAAATGTAAACACGATGAGGGAAATAGAAAGTGAGCATTTCACTGTTTCACAGAATAAAAATTGAAAGAAAAAAAAAAAAGAAACTGTAATCATAGCACTCTGTCACACACAAGCACACTCTTGCGCTCACACACACACAAGCACACACAGTCATACACTCAGACGCGCGCGTACTCTCAGACATACACACACGCGCGCATACACTCTGACTGACACACACACACACTTATCCACACACATTTAAGTGCTAAGAGTTTTACTGATAGTACAAAACTTCAGAAAGTACAAGTTGTCATGTAATTTCTGTCGGCATGCGGCACTATTCAGATACACACATGTCTGTGCGTGAAATACGTTTTATTCCTTTCAGGGGAAGATAAATGTTTAAAGGTCAGATGCAGTGGGCCAGGAATCCTTGTTGGTAGCTGGCGCTGCCGTCTCATAAGGTTTTTCTCAAAATTCCTCCCCTGGAACTGTTGCAGGTATTATGGTTCAATTCTAGTTAGATACCAAAGTAGTTCTGCGCCATGAGAAGCTTGGTAATTATGAAATTATACAAATTATGAAAATTTAGAAATACAGCTGTGGCAGTGGTAGCCCGGTGGTAGGGTGCTGAATTACTATTCCCAAGGTCAGGGCTTCAAATCCCACAATCAATGTGCTGTTGCTGCTGTAGCCCTTAACTTGTACGACAAGCACATCAAACAAAACCGCTGTGTGTGCAATGGTTTATTTATGAATACAGTACTGTACTACCCAGTCCGGTATCCATACCTGTCAAGTTGTACGGTTTGGGCGTAATTTGTACAAGTGAGCACTGATTTTTAAATGTGTACGCCGTACGTCCGAAATCTGTACGTTTTTCGATCATTTCGTCTTTTTTTTTTTAACTCCGATTTTTGTGTCACCGTTTCGGTAAAGAGACGATACGCCGAATTGGTCTGTAGCCGTTTTCTCGCGAGAATCGCGCGTTGCGTTTATCGTCTGCTATCGTCTGCTCTTTCCGACCACGTGACCGCACTTTCACTTCTGCCATCATTCCCAGTTAGTTTTCGTGACTCGCAGTGGATACAGTTGATACAAACGTGATAACAATATGGATGGAACAGCTGAAGGTATTGTTTTCAAGTCTCCTTTGTCTACCACACAGCAATGCAGACAGTGAACGTGCATTTTCACATGTCCGAAAGATCAACACGGAGTACAGGAAATCTCTTGGAGTGGACACACCCTTGAAATTACCTTCAAGTCAAACTTAATTGCGAGCTCAAGTGCCATGAAGTGAAGCCATCAAAAGAAATGATTGAAAGTGCCAAAAGTGCTACATATAGTTATAATAAAGGTCACTGTTAAATTTTCTTAATCATGCAGCTGAAGATATTACTCTTTTATTTGATTGCACCAGGTTATATGTTACAACATTACCAATAAATTCATATTATATTAAAAATAGAGTTTAATTTTTGTTTCATATTGCACGCGATAATAAGACGCGTAAGATTAGTTGCTATTTTGTAAGGGCATAAGTAGCCATTTGTAAGATCGCCAACGGCCTAGGGTTGACAGGTATGGGTATCAGCTGCTGAAACATCAGAAGGCAGCTGATCACAAACTGAAGCGTGGTCGTCCAAAAGCCAATGACCAATAAAAAATGCAGACATTTTGATTTATATTTTAATCTAAAATAATATTATTAGAAACAATGTCATTTTTATTATTAAAACCAAATGTCTTAATATTAAAGCAGGTGTCATTAAAAAGAATTCTTAAAGTAAAATTTTTTATTGATTTTATTATTATTTGACTGGTGTATAAAAAGTATTGATCAAGGAAATACATTGATTTAATTTATGAAATAGGTGTGACTATTGTTTTGTTTAATATCTTATTAAAAAATCCTGCCGAGCTTTCGGAGGGGGGAGGGGGGTCAAAAAAGCGTAATCTCTGTACGCTTGGGAAAATGTTGGACCGTCCCTAACCTTTTAGGAATTAGACATTTTTACACACAGACCTATCCCCCTTCGAAGGCTTAAAAGGAATTGGGCAACTGATGAGAAAATGTCTACGTTGATTCCGTGTGTTAAACTGCTGCCAAACGCACACTTTATCTCTCAGTATGTGTCGCTGAGAATAGCATGTTTCAACCATGGTAGATATGGGCATGTAGGTCTGCCAGTTGAAGTGGGTTTTCAGTGATAATGTGACCAAGAAGAAGCAGGAATTTTAGGCAGGCTCCATCGTGGTTTGTATATGTGTATATATTAGAGCCCTGCACGGGCCAAGATCACAAGCCCGCGCCCACAGCCCGCCCCACACATTTACCCTTGTAGGTCAGCCCGCCCCGCCCTGCAAGTGAAATTCTAACCTGATCCACAGCCCACCCCACATAAAATACTTCAGCCCGCCCCGCCCCCCCTGTGAGTTTCTAATTCTGAGCCCGCACCCGCCCCGCAGCCCGCACAACACAACTACATATTAACATTCATCCTTTAATTCACTCAAACCATAAAAAGTTACATTAAAATCAACAATTTTTCACAACAGCCTAATAATGTATATTTACCTGATACAGATACAAAGTGTTCGCTGCATATTCTACTGTATTCTGTAGGATTCCAGTCTTTCCTATTTACCGCTGCGATCCACTTGGCTTTTCTCTCCGGGTCAGATAGAAAACGATAAAATGACACTGCAACTTACTCCTCTTTCTATTTGCACAGCCAACAGTGCAACATGATATAACCATACTCACTGGTTATTTTGTACCACTCCGGGGAAGTTAGTAACCGACAAACAACATCCAGTTGGGTAATGTTGAACCACTATTACTTATTTTAAAATGTTTAGCAATGTTGAATGAGTGAGTGCCGTCCGGATCATGCCGTCCAATATGGCAGATAAACAAAAGTCACGTGACCCTGTGACGTCACGTTCAAAACCTCAATATGTGAGGCACTCAAAACTGAAAGTAGTGTACCTGCTGTGGGTTCGTCGGACTTCTGGTCTTTCAAGTGAGCAAGGGGGCTGTTGAACTTGTTTAGAACTCGGCCTGCACTGATGTGAATCACCAGCAGAGCGGAGAGTTCTCTTTCTTTTCTGGACAGCCTGTATGAATCCGTGACATAGCCCGCAGCCTGCACCGCAAAACTTCTCAACCCACCCCGCCCTGCAAACTAAAAAGTCTGACTTTAAATTTGTGCCTGTGGGCTGAAACCCGCCCCGCGCAGGGTTTAGTGTGTGTGTGTGTGTGTGTGTGTATATATATAAACCAAAGTCAAACCAACTCTACTTCAGCTTAATGTTCTTGAATGTTCCTTCTACAGTGTGAGGAAATGTGCAAATGTAGGCTATTTGGCTGTTTTAGATCACCGCTAGGTGTCACTGTGAATATTTGTGTGTGTGAGTATGTATTTATTGGCTCTGGCAAACTTCATGGTGTACCCCATCTTTGCCCAGAGTTGGTGAACCTCATAGACTTAAGTGGTTTAGCAACTTTAAACTTGTTTTAATTGATTTATTTTGTGTAACCAGTTGACGGTGGTGTAAAAGAACAGATAGGTGATAGTTAAGCACTGATAGGGTTTGAACTGATGACATTCTGATTAAGAGCCAAAAGCTATAGGCCCTGAGCTTCCACTGCTCAATGTTTCTTACACAAACAACTGTAACTGTTTCCAGTTGCACAACGAGGATGATCACCCTGAAACGTGTCATGCTGAAGAGCCGTCTACTTCCTCCCAGGCTGCTGCAGCGAGCTGCCCCGTCGCCGTGACCTCAGACGGGGAGGTTCCACCCCCATCCTATGCCAGCTTGGCATTAGGAGCTACAGACAATTCTGGTATGTTCCTGATACTTCTCACTATTCTAAACATCTTTTGTATGTCTTTATAATCCTTCCTACTATTGTGAAGCCAATGCATTTACCTGTAATCTAACATAACTGTTCAAGTCATTCCTCAGATTTTCAAAAGGGTTTAATTTTGGGCTCAGTGGGATCGGTGGTGTAGTGGTTAGGGTGCTGCACTCATGATCAGGAGGTTGTGTGTTCAAATCCCAGTTAGACCCCCACTGTGCTTAGACCCTTGGGCAAGGTCTCAACCACAAGTGTGCCTCTATTCACCCAGCAGTATAAATGGGTACCAGTAACATATACTGGGAAGGTAACCTGTGATGGACCAACGTCTCATCCAGGAGGAGCTGAACTCCTAGTCACTTCACGCTATGGAAACCGGGGATAAGCACTCAGATGAGCCATTATGGAAGCCCAACGGACTTTACTTTTAATTTCGGTCTCTGACCAGGCCATAGAACATATACCCGTTTCTTCTTCAGTCAATGTGTGGTTATATTTTGGTCCTTATCATTTTGGTGGTGTAAACCATCTACCCATTGATAATTTACTAGAAAATGGTTGCAGATTTTCCTCAATCCATTTTTGCCGCATCCATTTTTCCCCTTCGCAAAAGTCTTAGTCTCCACTACAGAGAAAGTTCCCCAAAATAGGATGCTACCAATGCCATGCTTTACTGTCCATATGCTGATCTTTGGATGATAAGCTGTGTTTGCTTTTTGCTCGATATAACAATTTTGCATTTAGGCTATATAGTTTGACTTTGGTCTGAATAACATTTGAACTACATCTTTTCCATTTGAGGTCCAAATCTTTCTGGTGTATTTTGGCAGAGCCAGCCATATCCAAAATTCCTTTAAACTGCTTCGAAGTTGCCATAGGCCTTGCTATTCGCTCTTTCATGCATTAGTAGCAACAGCTTGATCTGTGAAGGATCCATTTGATTATGGACTCTGTTTGCTCTCTGGATTAATAAAGCCTTTTGGATTTTTTCTGTCCATCTTCTGACTTGTGCCTGTCCAAAACTTTATTCTTGAGAGATTTTGACAGCGCCTTGCCACTCATAGTTGATGGTTTGCTTTCAGGGACACTTTGAAGTAATGCTGTGCTCTGAACACATCATAATGCTTTCAGTGAATCCCAGATGGAAGTGTTTGTTTGGTGTGCTTGGTGAAGGTTATTTCTTTATTTTACAATGTTTCCTCCATGATGACACGCTACTTTCCGACTGTCTTTCACTGTTTGACCCCGAATTTTATATCTGTGCCATCAAGGGGAAAAAACTTTTGTTGATGGGGTAACCTGGTCATTCAGTACATTCAGAACATCAGCTGATGTTATTTTATTGCTAAATAATGTTGTAGGGCCTCAACCTGACCACCCGAAACAACAACTTTGAACCCTGCCTCCAGTGGCTATTAATACGACTTTTATGCATAAAGGATACAGATGATTCGCTGTGGTGACCCCTGAGAAAAAAGGGAACAGCCGAAAGTAAAAGATGATGATGCATAAAGGATACATTACACTATATGCCGCCTTTCTTTCATGACACCCCTTGCTCTTAACTAGGGTAAATCTGGGCCCACCAGGCCACGTGAGCTTCTATTGCTTTCCCGGTGTGTGCTGAATACTCCATAGAAAACTGAAGTGGCCGCATGGCTGTTTATTCTCAGTCATGTGAGTTCTCGTCACCTGGTGTGTGCATATGCATTCTGTTACATTCAGTATTTAACATTGCCGTGAGTTCTGCTGTCTAATTTTATTTTTCAACAAATCAAGATCAAGCATCACATGGTTTCTGATCACGGTCATTTTAGATTCTTTTCCAACCACATTGTTTTCCACTGTGGTGACAGTTCACCATAATCCTTCCAGGTCTTGTTAACACATTAGACAGTTTTAAACTCAGTCTTAGTAATTTCAGAAATTCATTGTTTTGCCTGATGACCCTTCTAAAACCCAGTGACATCCTCTCCATGGCCACAAGATGCATCTTCCTACATTGTTTGAGAAATTAGAAATTGTTGACATATAGATTCATGTCTGTATAAATTTTAATGGGATGCTATGGTGGTGTAGTATTCAGCACCTCTGTCTCACATCAAGAAGGTCCCGGGTCCGAGTCCTGGGCTCAGGCATGCGTGAAGTTTGCATGTTCTCCTTGCACTTGTGTGGGTTTCCACTCACAGTCCAAAGTCAAGCACATTAGCCTAATTGGCTGTTATAAATTACCCCCAGCTGTGAACAGTTGTGCAGGGGTGGAAATTAACACGAGTCCACTGGGCCGAGGTGAGTAAAAAATCCGTAGGGCGAGTGAAATTATCTAGAAAGTTGGCCTGCTGGTGAGCTGATAAATCAAACAAGATATAGTGTTGCTGACCAGTAAATATGGAGGACGAGTAAATTCATAATTTCAGTGCTGTTGGCATGTAACTTATTTTTGCTAAATTCAGTCTCTGCTTGTTTGTGCTGGCTCTGTGGTGGCTGGCGAGCTTCATTCAGTGTTGACTCCAGTCTTCCTGCAACCCAAATAGGATTAAGTGATTCTGTAAATGAGAGAGAGAGAGAGAGAGAAAGATAGAGATTTAACATCGCCCTGATTAAAGAAAACTGGTGGAAGTGAGACCGGCTTAAGTCTGGATAAAAGAGACGAAGATCACAGAGGAAATCCGATACATGCTTTTTTTATTTTAATGCTGATGCTAATAGTTGACGATGCCGTCCAAGTTATAGAATTTTGGAATTGTATGTTAGGTTTTGGTTCTTTGCTGTTTTCCTGTAATGTGCCGTTATATAGAATAAAGCTTACAGCTCCTCACATCATTTGTGATATTACAGTCAGTAAATGTAAAGCTGAGACATACTGTAGAGACGGCATGCTGTTGTTTATGTAGATGGTTGGCAATTCAGTGACTCCTCACACCCCCACCATGGACTGTTCTCCGTGCTGGCTTCTAGGATGAAGTTCTGCAGCATTCGGGGAAGGACCACCAGGTTATGTGATAGCTTTTTTCTGTATGTTATCAGACAATTAATCTCTATATCTCGATCCTGTGGTGAGCCAACTGCAGTGAAATGTTTCTTTTGAACAATTTCCTACGCAACGACCTCCAAGGGGATCATAGTATCTTCCGTGTGGCTCACCTGAAAAGTAATAATTGGTTCCGTTGGTGGACTATTGTTATTTATTTCTTTTTGTTCATTATGAATATTTGTTGGGGTGTATAACGTTTATCTGGGGGAACTGTATGAAATAGTGAAATGTTTGTTAAAATTTCCGTGCAATGTACTTCACATGACCTGTATGTGACTACAGGACAGGTGTCCAGATAGTTTTGTCAGTATAATATATGGTAGTTTATTATAAAAATATAAATACATACACAATAGTCTAACGTGTTTCTTGAGTGTATCATAGAAGTGGGAAGTTTTCTCACATCGTCTGTTCCGTAGAAGCCTCTTTATAGTTTGCTGTGGAACACTCTGACCTATTTCTGGTACTGAGGTGTGTGTGGTGTGTGTGTGTCCGTCCGTCCTTAGAATGTGTGTTTCAAGGGGATTTTCCTGTTCCACCGCCTTACAGCGTGGCCACATCTCTCCCCACCTACGATGAAGTTGAGAAAGCCAAAGCAGCTGAACTTGCAGCCTCGACTGGGGATAGCATACCACGAGTGAGACACACCCATTCACTCACACACACACAGACACACACAAGCTTTAAACTCACCCAGTATTTTCTCTCTCTCTGTCTCTCATCCCTTGTAACTATTCGAGGATGAGGATTTTCCTCCACGAGATGATTTCAGTGATGTTGATCAGCTACGTGTCGGAAATGATGGCATCTTTATGTTGGCGTTCTTCAGTGAGTTCTTCTTTGTGGGATTTGGTTTGGTTGTGTTGGTAATGTGCATTCTTTATATTTGCTCATTGTGTGTGTTTGTGTGATTGCAGTGGCCTTCCTGTTTAACTGGATTGGTTTCTGCTTGTCCTTCTGTCTCACTAACACCATTGCCGGCCGTTATGGAGCAATTTGTGGATTTGGTCTGTCACTCATCAAGTGGATTCTCATTGTCAGGGTAAATGATACTGCACATCCACTCCCACAAAACATGCACATCTTTTAGAAAAAAAAAATTAACATGTATGTGCGTGAGTTTGCTGAGAAACCCTGGGTTTACACCATGATTACGAGAGAATCATGACTGTGGGGAGTCGTGGGATCGAATTGTGATGATTTTGAGGGAACTTGGTGGATATCTGATCATCTTGAGGGAACTCGGTGAGTCATGGCCATCTTGAGGAACCTTTGATTTCTCTATGAATTTGAAGGAACTTGGAGAAATCATGGTGATTTTAAAGGAATGTGGTGTTTTCATGACCTTGATGGAACTTGGTGCTCTCGTGATGATCTTGAGGGAATTTGGTGGGAGGATCGGGTCAAAACTTTTGCCGTGATTATTACAAAGTATTACAATTTGACACAGTTATGCTTGATCTTGAGCATCAATTCGAGACAGTAGAGCATAACAGACCTTGATGTGCCATTGTAGGGGATCTTAATGAACTTGGAAACATGATTCCTGTAGGTTTTATTCATTGGATGCACCCTGCCTCATTTGTATACTCCAGTTGTTCTCTGTTCATGCTCAAAAATTGTTTTTAAATCACAGAGATTGCTGTGTAAACTCGGGGAAACACATTCTGTTGATGTTCAGTTGCATTGAGTGTGTCACAGATAAAATGTGTGGACTAGACAGTCAGTCTGTATCAGTAAGAAACTAGAATTCAAAACAGACTCAATTAAAATCTGTGATTATTCTGTTTAATGTCATAAGCCTTTATTCATCCATTCATGAGTAACCAACAGCTACTCTGCAGTACAGTAGGAAATGTAGAAGTACTGTATGTATTGAGTATCCATAATGCACTGCTCCGTTGGGTGTATCCAGTGAGAGGAGTATTGATGATGTTTGTTCTGTTTTTTCAGTTTTCTGATTATTTCAACGGGTATTTTAATGGACAGTACTGGCTCTGGTGGATATTCCTGGTTCTAGGTAATTTATTTTATTATATTAATGCAAGATTTATGATAATGTTACAACTATTAAAAGATCTTGGATGTAACCGATATACCGTATTTGACATAATAAGCACCCTATATTAATAGGTGCTGGAACGGGTTAATTTCGTTGGAAGAGAGCCGACTGAATGTCTTATCCCCCCCCCCCAGTGTTTTTGATCTTGCGTCTAATAACCGCCCATGTGTACTGGGAGAAAAATCGTAGATCAGAAAAATTGGATCAGTCTCTGTAACGGTAAAATGAGGCGTTCACTGCCTGTAAAAGTGAGTTTACACGGTATTTCAAGACCCCCTGTCACTGGGGAATATCTATAATGTTCACCAGTAACAACACATTTGATTGTTCCACCGTGCTTTAAAAAAAAACAGGAAAATATTTTGTTTTCCCTTGGTACATGTCTAACCACTGCTACAGAAAAACTATGGGATGCTCTGAATGAATGGAGCGATTAGCCAGATATGGACCCATCAGAAAGTGATGACAAGGATTTTTCACCCGATTCTGCTGCTCACTAACTTCATACATTTAAAAGACATTCCTGGCAATGTGCTTTAGTTTATGTTCGTGTTGATTGGCTCGATTTTACTTCTGGGAAAATGTTTAAAGGAACAGCACCGGGAGGGAAAAGTATGGTGTCTTTTGTTAATTTATGTTGTTTTCTGTTTATTTTCACCTTTCATGTAAGTAACTTGGTTGATACCATAAAATGAATAACACAAATCCCAGTGAAACTCTTTTATTGTTCTGTTATTATTTGTGTATTCCACCTCAATGGTAATAAGCACTTACCATTCCACTTCGCTGGTAACCATTTTAATAAGCGCCCTGGGCGCTTATCACGTTGAATACGGTATGTGATATGAATGTAATTTAAAGGGTGGATTTGTTATTGTGATAAAACTGTGTGTGTGCCTGTGTAGGTCTCCTGCTTTTCTTTAAAGGTTTCGTGAACTACCTGAAAGTGAGGAACATGTCTGAAGCCATCGCCAGCACACAGAGGGCTCGCTTCTTCTTTCTCTATTAAAGGTGTGTATATACACACAAACAGAGGGCTTCAGGTGATTTTTTTAGATTGTTCTCCATTTGAAGCAGATATAGTGTACAATGTACACCTTTCATTAAACAAAAAAAACAAGAATTTAGTGCCAAAGTTTGAATTTTTTTTTTCTGAAATCAAGACATGGGCAAAACACTACTATCAAAGAATATATAATGTTTCCTAAAATACAGTAGAGTAGGAAAACAAAATCTTGGGTTTGATTTCATGACCTATCGCCTTTAATAGAATTTTGTGAATATAAACATATTTACTATCCGATGCATGTAACACACCTCAACAAAAGAATGTTCAAGAAACAATCTTTAAACAGTTGACAGCAGGTGGTTCATGATTGGATAGAAAAGTAGTAGGCAAGGATGGTTGAGGAGTTGTTTTGAAAGGAAAAATTCCTTGGTGCAAGATTTTTTTTTTTTTTTTTAATAGACATATACAGGGATTCCTCACTTTCCGCGGTTAATTGGGACCGAGATCCTCACGCGACCATCGAAATCTGCGAAGTAGGACCCCCCCCACACGTATACCTACATGCATATGTGTATATCATTAAATACATATCCAATGCTTATAACAATTAAACATTCATAAAATAACATAACATATACGCGCACGCATGCGCGTGCACACACAGATGCAACAATGTAAGCAAAGACTCTCCCCAGCTTACAAACGAGTTCTGTTCTTCACGGCCGGTTAGATGAATTTGTTTAAGTCGTTACGGGGCATTCTTTAGATGGGAACTTATGTTTAAACCTTATATAAGTAACCTATACCAGTTTGTACTGTATACGATTTCTCTCTCTCTCTCCATAATCATCTGTACATTATGTCCCGTGTTTAAACTCCTTGTTCCTCTCAAGCACAGCACAGCAGATCTGATCAGATTTACAGAGTTTCAGTTCAAAAATCTATCATTCTGCTTCTCTTCCCGGACCGTGTCAGCCACGCCCCCCTCTGCTGGGAGCCTAGTATTAGGTGTACCTCAGATGTTTAATCATATTTAATACTTATATTTATGATATCTTTCTATAGATTTTATTCCATTTCTATTTGTTCTTCAATTTCATTTCACTTTCGATCTCGCCCTGTTCGTATCTCCGGATGGTTTTGATGGGATATGTTGGGTTGTTTTTTGTGGCATTTTCCTTAACTTTTTACCCTGTTCTTCCTTAATGTCCTTATTTTTAAATTCGATTAATATTAATTTATTTTTTAAACACAAGTCAGCAAAGAGACAGAAAAGAGCCTCAGACATCAGCCTGTGTGAAGCCAAACAACAAGTGAAACAAAAGTTGTCGTCCAGTTTGTGACCGGATTATTGGAAAAGCTGAGAAGAATCGTTTCCAAGTATAACATTCCAGAGCACTTTAGACACAACACCAGACAAAACCCGGGTCAGCCCAAAGACAAAACACCCAAGTACAAGCTGTCCAATACAGTGAGCAGTACTTGGAACTATATAAGGGAGAAACCAAAAAAACCCTCCACATGGGGAAGCCTACAGCATGAGGCTTGAATCTGATGAACCAGCTGAGAGTAATAGCCACAGGATATACTGTACTAGACTCACTCTGGGCATGTGTGAGTCATTTGAACTGTGGTAACCAGTGGCTTCAGTAGATCTGTCACGGGTCTATCAAATTGTCGAGGAGGTCAATACCTAAGATCTGTTGCCAGATGTTGGCGCTATACCACAAATTCATTTTGAGCATATGGATATGGTCAGAATCATCATACCTCACAACCTTCAAAGTTTAAACTCTGACATGAAGAATGCAGAAGCTGTTAAGCAAGGCCTGCCTAAATGGAAATACTGATATGTTTATTTTGATGTTGGAGAATGATTGATAAGAAAGAACAAGAAAGTTTGATTTGGTCCAAACTTCAAAGGTCATTGGCCATAATGGGTCTGACAATATCCACATGCAAAGAGTGCAACTCTGATATAGTGTGCCACTCTGGGCATGTGGATATCATTACACCCATCATAGCTATGACCTTTGAAGTTTGGACCAAATAACAAATTGTATAGAAAAGTTATGAAGTACCTTATGTAAGACCCAATCTTCAGATGGTCAGGAGCAACTCCGGAACCACTAGGGCGCAGAACTGTCTTGAACTGAAAGCTGTTGGAACACTGTACAATGTATTAAGTTTTACGATCGCCCTGGACATGAGGTTGCAGTCCAAGAAGGAAGCCCCTGTGCCAAAATCCACAAACTCTTCAAGCTTGACCGGAGGTAGGAGTTCACCACATGGATTTAAAAAAAAAAAAAAAAAGCGCCTTCTGGAATAAGCTTGTATAGGCAGACAAAACAAAGAGTTACTGGAGTCATATCATATCTCTCTGAACACATTAGTTAAGCCTTCCATTTCCAATTGCTACTGGTGCTCCCCAGGGTTAATGCTCTCAGTATGATTCAAGGTCAGAAGGAAGATGAAAGGAACATTGTGGCACACATAGACCTCACCGATATCTGTCAAAATATGACCTTCTCTCTTTAACCTATATTTTTCAGTTTTTAAACCACTGCAGCTCTCAGTCCCCCACACACATATACATGTGTGTGTGTTGTGTGTGTGTGTGTGTATCTATATACCCCAGTGCGGCTAACTGGGTTATCACAGGCGGGCCATGTCTCTCACTGTCTATGTCTTCTGTAATTTGTGCATTCGGGTTTTCATTCATATTACAACTCTCTTTGCTTAACCGAGTATGCATTAGATTGCACCGATCTGAGCAGATAGTTAATTAATCTGTGTATGAGACTTGCACCCATGCTAGTAGGCTTACACTTCTGACCAACCATATTTGCTTAGGGTTACAAAAGTCCACAAAACAGTGTAAACACCAAGATCACAGAGACAACGTCTAAACACAAGGGTAACACGCTATATAACTGATATTTTATATACACATACACTCGGTCTGTAGTTAGTAAACAATGAATGCAGTGTCATTAAATCAGCGTACTACGTAGGTACATCTAAACTCAAAATTTGACTTTTGGGGGGGTGGACGTAAAACGGATGACCGCAAGTTGGGGAGCGTCTGTATGTATGTATATTTTACACACACGTGTGTGTGTATATATATATATATATATATATTTTACACACGCATATTATATCGCACCCCAACTTACGAACATCCGGTGATACGAACAGAGCTGTCTGAGGTCAAAAGTGAAATGAAATTGAAGAACTAGTAGTAACAGAAATGAATAAAACCTATAGAAATATATATAAGTATTAAATACGATTAAACATTATCTTGAGGTACATTTAATACTAGGCTCCGGCAGAAGGGCGTGGCTTAAACCAGAGGGAAGAGACCTTGTGCCAAAAGTTTCATAGAAGAAATAAATTGACTCCAGTATTATAATGAACTGGATGGGAGTGAAACTCTCTGGAAATCTGATCAGATCAGCTGTGCTGTGCTTGAGAGGAACCACGGGTTTAAACACAGGACATAAATGATATTGATAGTGTACAGTGTTCATTTTATAATTGAATCATTTTATATTTTTAGCATTTTAATGTTTATTATATCCTTTATGTGGGTTTAATTTAATTTGAAAATAATTTATATATCTTTAATTTATGTATACAGTCATCCCTTCAATATCGCGGATAATATAGCCTAGACCTGGCCGCGATATTCGAAAAACCGTGAAGTAGAAACACTCCTCATTTCTACCACACACATATATTTTAGCGTCTATACAATATCAAGAAGTGTATGTTAAACGTTAGTTATATGCTGTAAATACTGTAATTTATTATAGTAATATTGAAGTAGAATTTATATACAGCATAAGTACTGTACTCACCTCTGACAATAGCTGTTCTTCACTTGATCTTAATCTTAGTCTTTTTTGATGTAACGCACAGTAGATTCATCTATGCCATAATGGCACGCTACATGGGCATATTTATTGCCGGCCGTCAGCATATTTAGCAACTTCACTTTTCGGGTTACTGTCATCATATTTTGCTTTTTCTTGGGCTCATTGGATACCTTAGATGGTGCAGGACGTTCACAAACACTATAATATCACAAAAATTCCCACTAGAATGTGCGAGGCTACCGTGTCATGCGTCTAAGCCAACCAGCTTGCGAGATTTAGTTGAGTGGGTGGTCCCTGCCTGAACTGGGACTGGCGGAGGGGCACTTCAAGCTGTCGTTTGTAAACCGTGGACGCAGCCTGCCTTGGGTCCCTGCCTTCCGCTTGTGTACATGCGAGTTTCAGCGTGAATTTTGAATTTATGAATATTTTTTGATTTTGGATACTTATGGAAAATACCGCGATGCACTGAGGCCGCAAACTTCAAGTCGTGAAGTGGCAAGGGATGACTGTACTACGTTTTGTAAAGAATTTTAATAAAGTTTCCCATCTGCCGTGCTATAAAGACGAGCAGCGCGCTCATCCCAGTGCTAGAAGATTGTCCCTCTTCACATCCCTGTTTTCCTGTGATCTCTCTGGTTCCAGCTCTCAGCTCCACGCTCAACCAGTTCCCGCTCCGTAGTTCCCCATATCTAAAGTTTTCATGTTTCTCCTCGTCACTAGCAGTGACTATGTTTTCCCGTTGTCCAAGTCCCTCCCCTGTAACAATAAAGTCTCTCCGTGTTCATCCTACACCGTCTCCTGCATTTTGGGGACTGGCTGAAAGTTCCTGACGTCACAGTTAGCTTGATAATTTATGGTGAATTTAGGTTTGCACCTTGTACCAATAAATGATAAATTCAACAGAATGAAATAAGATGATTATGCAGAGAGAGAGAGAGAGATTTTATACAGTACAAACTCATATGTAACTTAGAGGTTTAAACATACGTTCCCCTCTAAAGAACGCCATGTAACGACTTATGAACAGCCGTCCGGAACATAACTCGTTCATAAGCTGGGGAGCGTCTGTATGTGTATATTTTATACACACAGACGTTCCCCAACTTACGTTTTAGTTCGGATCCGGATGGCCGAACACAAGGTGAAAAAAAAGGACGTTGTTACTGTATGTTCCAGTGACGTTCATACTGTACTATACATCCATAAATACCATTACCGTATCTCGTAAAACATCCCTAAATCAATTATTATAAACATAACATTGTAAAATATCATCAAATAATAACATTAATTTCAAATAGATAAATTTTAAGCAAATTCACTCAAGTATCAAATATTACCTTTAACATTCTCTGTGATGCGATCTTTCTGATTATAAATGGCTTCGATGGTCGACGGAGCCATTTGGAAGAAACATGCAATATTCACATGTTTTTTACCAGCATCAATTTTCTTGATAGTAGCCATCTTCGTTTCGAATGAGACGGCTTGCCGCTTTTTCTGATTATCACTAAGGCTTGCGCTTCTGACCAACCATATTTGCTTAGGGTTACAAAAGTCCACAAAACAGTGTAAACACAAAGATCACAGAGACGACGTCTTAACAAAGGGTAACACACGGTGAACTGGAAAGAAGGAGGGGCACGTTCGGTCTGTTGTTTGTAAACAGTGGACGCAGCGTTGTGCGTAAGTAGCGTATTAGGTCAGCGTACTACAGAGAGCACACTAAACTCAAAATTTGACTTTTTTTTTTTTTTAAATGTAAACTGAATGAACGTAAGTCGGGGAGCGTCTGTATACACACACATGCATACAAAACCGAGCAATTGAGGGTTAAATGTCTAAGGGCCTAAGACTTGTACTACTGGGCATTGAACCCTCAACCTTTGGCTCAATAACAAATTGCCTGATCCACTGCCTTCAAAAACGATTTGAAATTTTTCTTTAAAATTTTGTAAAAATTCACCTCTGGGCCTTTGGCGGATGCTCTTACTCACTTGCTAAGGATAAAGTGGACATGTAAAAGTACTCTGAATCAAATTATAATGGGGACATAATGCACTTTTTTAGGCTGGTAATTGAACAAAATTTTGACACTTTGGTGCCTCTCATTTTCTCATTGCAGGATCTTCCCTGAACCGTCCTCCTGCTAAGTTGTAACTTGTTTACTACAGACAGCAACAGGAGGTGGATATATTGGGAGAGGACATTAAGAAAAAAACCCACATCCCGTTATTAAAGCCACTCAAGCTCCATAAAACCCATTTTATCCATGGTACTGAAGTATTTTGCCAAAATTTCATGTAGTTTAATAATGAAGTTTGCTAGTTTGTGGAATATTTACTGTTGAATGATGATCTACAAACTGCACGCCAGCAAAAAAACAAAAACAAAAATAAAAATATATGCAGCCAAGATGTCCTATGCAATTTTCTTAATTTAAACATGAACAGCAATTTTCCTATCATTAGCACTTTTTTAAATTTAGGACCTTGGCAAGTTTTATTGCAGTATTAACATGTACTTGATCATTTAATTAACTGTTTAATTAACGGTAAGGTCAAACATCATGCCGCTGAATGCTTTTTTTTTTTTTGCACATGTTGGAGATGATTCTTTATGCTGTTGTTTGCTTAATTGTATTTGAATTTATGGAAGTTTTGAATAACTGTGTTGTGATTAGTTACATGCAATAGCTAATGGCAAGGAGTTTGAAATTTTTCCCGTTCCAGTTCCTGTCAGTTTCATTGGTTTACTCATAACCATGTTACCTATTTTATGAAGGTTTGCATTTAGCTAATTAATACTCCTATGTTTAACTATAGATTAGCGTCATTACGATGTTAAGACTGGAAGTGCAATTCTTAAAGAAATGTGTGTGCTTTTTTTTGGTTATTAGATTGTTTTTTATTATTATTATTATTGTTATTAAGTAATAATCTGTAAATTTGCTCAAACTGTGAAAAGGGAGTAGATTAGTGTAGGCGGCGTATGGAGCTTGAATGCAGCGATTGTTTGATCAGCAATAGCGAACGACTAATAACATAGCTCAGTGCATGATAACACTCAGCTGCGTCACTTTAAACTGAATGATGAAATAAAACATTACAAAATTCTTGGAGTTTTTACTTATGTTTGTTATTTGAATGCCCCTTTGACACCTGTGTGTGTTATCTTGCAGTATTCCAGTGTCAATCTACATAATAAGAATTATTAGTGAACATTTACTGAAATTTAAAGTCAAAGACAGTGTCCTGAATCATGTACTACACTGTCAGTAGAAAATTGCAGTTTAACAACACTTCAATGAATAAAATGCTACATAGTTTAAAAAAAAAAAATTAAAAATTCATCAGGCAGACAGAATACCTGAGGCTGGGCTGAGGCAAGTGACATGAAGTAAGGAAGCGGGTACACAGTACACAGCGGGTCAAGAAAGAACCAAAAATGAGACCATTTAAAGATCATACAAAGATAAACTTAACAAACTGGAGTCATAACTTCCCCCCAGTGCACTAACTGGGTTATCAAAGGCCGGCCATGTCTCTCTCAGTCTGTGGTGGAGGTTCATGTAAAAGAACCATTGCTGACTTTCGTCAAGAGGAACTAGCAGTCAGCTAGGACATTGTCCTTTCTTAAGAGAGTGGACACTGCTGGAGGCCAATAATATACATACTGCATATCCTATCTTATGACGATGATGCTTATGCTAATCATTTAAGCTCTATATAAGGTTCATGAACTTTCAGCAGATTTGTATTAACATAACTTTGTAATATAGTTGGTTTGGCTGGTTCTCTTCGTAAATAATAATCATAAAATATTTTCTTCTCCCCTAATTTTAGTCAGATCCAATCAACCCATCTAGTGTTCTTTCTATCACAAACAACCACAACCTGCCAGGGAGGAACGTATGCATGGACACGCCGCTTCCACATGTGATGGTGCCACCTGCATCTTTCTGAACTGCTGCGCATAGGCATTTGGAAGCGGCCTAACACACATGGAGGGAAAGTACTAGCCGCTTTTTTTTTTTGTACGAATGAGCTTACAGATTCATTCATCGATTTATTTTCTGACCCGCTTTAACCCAATTAGGGTCAGAGGGAGGCTGGCTCCATCTCAGCCGACTCTGGGAGTGGGCGGGGGAGGGTACACCTTGGACAGCTCGCCAGGGCTGAGCTTATAGATGATGTCCATGCCTATACGACATCCCTCCCTCTTGTGAGAAGTGGACCAAGTTAGCTCCCTTTGACGATTGTGTATATTTTGAATTGTAAACGTAGCTTAAAATTAGGCACATCCCCTTTTTTCCTTTTCTCTCCGCTTTTAAAAACAAAGAACCCAATGCTAGTCCTGTATTGCTTCACAACACCATAACTCTTCATATATCAACACCCTGAAATTTAAAAATAAATCCGAGAACATTGCTGAACAAGCAGGCTTCTTGCATCAGCAGTGTTCCCTAGCGACGCCCTGAAAAAAAAGAATTAATTGAGCAGTAGGTATAATGGTTGTTTTTTTTTACTCCAGTGGCGGTACCTTCAGTGGGACTTCACGGACTTAATCCACATTTTAATACTACCATCGAATCACAATACTATACAAAACCATGATAGAGCAATGCGTGACATAGCAGACAAAGAGGTATTTCTGGGTAGTAACTCTGAGCATTACTGAACTTTCACCAGCGTTTACCGGTGTAAATTGTCTCTCAGTCAAAAGTAAAAAAAGTTAAACCTTACCTCCACTTCCTCAAACTCTCCTTACGATGTCAAACTTTTCTGAAAATTGATTTTTAAGAACATTTTAAGTGACATTGGCCAGCACTGCTGATTCTGAAGGCCCTGGGTAGATTAGATGGACATAGCAGCACATAGAAGCTGAAATCTGATTGGTTTAAAAAAAACAAACAAACAAACGAACATACACATACTGGAAGCAGTGCAGTCAACTGACGCTACGTAATAAAGGGAACAGATTGTTGGGAACAAATTTAATACAATTTAATTAAACAAATAAGTAGAATTTAATTTATAAATGCAGGTCAGGCCAGCAGACAATTTTTGCTGGCCCTGACGGCCCACCACTGCTCTACTCACATGCACTCATTATTTGTTGGGTTTTTAGTCTCTACTCTTGTTGGATCTGTTAAAGCCAGATCTTTTTGATGTTTTAAAAAAAAAAAAAAAAAAAAAAAAAACACTTTAATGTGATCTATAAGGTCACTCACTTACTCATTTGGAGGCTGTAGCCCATCTGAGCTAACACTGTGAAGGGGGGGGATACACCCTGAATACCTCACCAGGTCACTGCAGGGCACTAGAATTAACAAGATGAGATGGATACATACATACCCACACACTATATATATATATATATATATATATATATATATATATATATATATATATATATATATATATATATATATATATATATATATATAGGATTTTCTGAGTAGATCCTTCCGTAGGAGTGCTCAATACTTTTTGGTAGAGCAAATAACAATAAAAATAAAAGGACAGGACAAAGACTTTCTATTGAAACTCCATTTATCACTACAGATCAGTTTCGAGGGGTGGTGCAACTTATAGTGTTTCAATTCTTCTATAATCACCTGAAGAGAGAGGATGGTTTCACCACCCCTCGAAACATCTGTAGTGATAAATGGAGTTTCAATAGAAAGTCTTTGTCCTGTCCTTTTATTTTTATTATTATAAATATATATTATTATAAATATATATATATATATATATATATATATATATATGAATAAATAAAATACAGTATATATAAACAAGCGGTTCAGAAAATGAAGGTGTAGCAGTAGTTGTGCCGTTTACCACAATGATCCTATGCATTCGAATACCTTGTCTTTTGAAATATGTTCAACGTTTATGTATATGTGACCGAGTAACATCTGAAAAACATGCTTGACATTTTTAAAATTCATTTAAATTTTCAGTGCACACTACGTAGAAACAAAAAAGGGTGCTAGATTATAATAGTAAATACAATACTACACATTAACATAAGAAAAGCAAACTAAAATGAGATCCGTATGGTTTGGCCATATTTATAGTTGGGAAATGGTCGGGTCGACTCCTCCACACTGACCACACACGTTCCATCATGGTGTCTTAAGACATTCAAAGTTTGAAATAAGTTCTATTTAATCTTATATTTTAGTATTTTTTGCGTAGCTTTTTCAATATTTTCTGTGACAGCATACTGTTGAATTTCTATAAAGTTCAATACAAATAATGTACAATATTATGGGACAGTGAACCAATCAGATCATGCTGTTCCTCCTGTGCCGTCTATATTAATTTGTATTACTAGTTGTTGTTTGTAGTAATTGCATCAAAGAATGTTAAATCAATGTAAAAGCATCACATATACAATTACTTCACTATTCTGAACCTGATCAAGTTTCAAATAAATATCTTCCACGTTCTGATTTTGTTCGAGAAAGTTTGAGAGTAATGCTACAGTTTTATTTGCTTGACAGCGGTAAGGGCAGTATCCCCATCACTAGGGTTGCATTCATCATCATCATCTTCCCCCTCTTCCTCATCTAGATGGAGACTTCCAGATGAGAATCGCATGCGTGCTAGCGGAACGGAATGTACCACTTTCCCTACAGCAGGACAGTAGCACGGATAAAATAGTTCAGAGTCTGAATCACTGTAATTGCCTGCGCCGATCACACATAAGGATGTAGGTCTTTCTGGCAAGGGTGAAGCGTTTAGTGGAAGATAGGTTGGCCTAGTGGGAAGCCGGTGCTGTGATAGGTGCGGATAGTACCCCAGAGGCCTGTACTCTGAGGCATATGAGGCAGCCGAAGTCCTTAGTTTCGGTCTCTGAAGCTTTCCATCTGGTTGGCTTGAGGTTCTGGAAGGTAATGCACTCTGAAATGAAGAGTCATCACTGTAGTGCCCTGCTTCTATTTTTCCTGTGTTGTGCCTTTTGCTTAATCCTGCCCTCTGTGGTCCATCAGATAGGGGGCACACTTTAGTTCCAGCCAGTCCGATTCCAGAGAGTTGAAGCCTTTCCAGATGCTGATGTCGTTGGGGTGGTGACAAAGAAGCAGCAGATGAAAATGACTGGCCTGTTTGCAAATATTTCACAGGCTTGAAACTCTGCTGAGCTTGTGAGACACGGTCCAAGGAAGATGAGGTTGGGTCTTGGAGCAAAAAAGGGTACGTTGCCAGAGGGAAAGTAGGCAGCACTGGATGGAATTGCAGGTGGGGGCTATTGGGATAGAGCAACACCAGGTGTTGAGAGTTAGGGGACTGATGTCTTCTTGTCCCAGACCTTTGAGAGCTTCTACCTTGATGCTCCGCAGCTGACGTGGACATGGAACGTGGTTTTGTAGATGCAACCCTGCTTGACTTGGCAGGCAGCCTTGACAGGGGACAGGACCGGTCAAGGTCTTCAGCAAACACATTTGCGCCATGCTTTGAAACTTCAAGGTGGGGGAAGTGATAGGCTTCCGCATAAAGCTGCAGAAATACAGACAAGATTATTCAGAGACATGCAAAGAAAAAAAATGGTCACCTGATGTTTTTAATTTGTACCTGCTTGGATACATCAGTGAGCAAATCCGGGGATGACTTGCATTGCCGAGATTCACGGGCAAACTTGCAGTTTGGCCTTAAAACAATAAGCAGACTTTTGTAGGTCACAAAATTTCATTACTGATTAAAAAAAAAAAAAAAAAAAAAAAAAAAAAAAAAGCACTAGCTTAAACCAGCTTTGGTCTCGTTCAACCACCTTCCTTTCTTACCTCTCAAATGGGACATATTTGTGCTCTCTGGTGCCAACACACTCCAAGAGTTGCTTCTGTGTCCTGCCACTAAACACAGATAAGATAGGCTCAGTTATCTTTCATGTCCTGTACTTTAGAATCATAAAACATTTCTGGACTGGCCAAGTCAGCAACAACTCATATGCTGTTAGGTGAGACGCATATACAGCAGTACATTGACTTAGGAGTGTCTTTTATAACGAATCTTCCATGATTCGATCCATTAAAACTCCGCCCCAGCCAATGAGCAAAATTTTGATTTATGAGCTGTGCTGGGGAAATGGCTTTTCTGGGCCGATTAGCCTTGCATTCTTCCGCGTTTATTCCTCCGCGCTCCGAGAACACCTTGTGCAGTGCTTTCTCAATTATTTTCTGTGATGCCCCCTATAGGAAGAAAAAAAAATTCTGTGATGGCCACCCCCCCCCCCCCCTTTCCCCATGCGCTAGTATAAATAGTGTTTACTTCATATCGTTTGCTCGGTGTTTTTTGCCTACACCACGGGGAACATAGTGAGAACGCCACTGCCACCTAGTGTAGATGATGTACAATCACACTTAAAGCTGGTCCAGTATGTTGAAAAAGCATGTTCCCCAGGGTCATAAGTGTCAAATAGCCTCTTTAAAACAGTTTTTTTTTTTAATCCAAAAAATTAAATAAATAAAAAGTGTAAAAAATAGTAGTGTATGTTAACGTTAAGTGCTATTCTTAAGCTCAGACGCACTTACTGTATTGTTTATTGACTTGTTTATTCTTGTTTTATTATTATTTATTGTTAATTACAGCATTATTAATGTTACTGTACATGTGTTATTATGAAATATTTATTGTTTTTACATGTTTATCTTTAATATATTAGGTGAAATATACATGTTTGTGTCGGGTTATATGAGTTTGGCAGGGGGTTGGAACGGATTACAGTAATTTGTTTTCTATTATGTTCTATGGGAATTTTTGTTTTATCTCACGAATATTTTGACTTATGAGCTCGCGCTCGGAACGGATTCATTTCGTAAGTCGAGGTACCACTGTATTACCAAAAGTCTTCTCTGACTCAGAACTCTACCTGTATCTGAAGCTGGATCCCTTGCTGCAAAACAGGGTTCTTTGATATGGCTTTGGCTCCTCAGCTAATCGGAAGAAAGCATGACACTCCACACACATCTTCCAAAACGTTTTACAAATATCTCTGCTCGCCATGGTGAACTCGACCATATCCCGCTGTGAAGGCTGTTACACGGAGATGCAGCCATGAAAACAACACAGTATAATTTCAATACTTATACTTTAGCATGAAAATAAAGGAATGTACAGTGCAATATATATATATATATACACGATACAAACACATTTTTAAAATTAATTGGCATTTGCTTCTGGCGATATTACTGTGTGGGTTGTGATGGTAAATCATGTAAACAAATTAAATTATTTATGTTCAACATGTGGGCAGTCGCGCGGCACAGTGCTGTAGTGCTTAGCACGTCCGCCTCAAGGCAAGAAGGTCCTGGGTTTGATTCCCAGCTCAGGGGATTCCATGTGGAGTTTGCATGTTCTCCCTGTGCTTGTGTGGGTTTCCTCCGGGTACTCCGGTTTCCTCCGACAGTCCACAAACATGCACCGTAGGATAATTGGCTGTTCCAAATCACTCCTAAATGTGAGTGTGAGTATGAATGGTTGCGTGAGTGTGAGTGTTTGCCCTGTGATGACCTGGCGAGTCATGTACCTCGCACTCGCCTAGAGATGGCCAAGATGGGAGCCAGCCTCCCCTCGACCCTGATTAGGATTAAGCGGTTCAGAAAATTAATGAATGAATGAATGTGGGCAGTCGTGGCCCAGTGCTAAGCAGCCCTACTGACAACGTGTTCACGCTCACAGCTAGGGTTGACTTGGAACAGCCAATTAACCTACTGTGCATGTTTTTGGACTGTCGAAGAAACCAGGAGTACCCGGAGGAAACCCACGCAAGCACGGAGAACTTGCAAACTCTACACAGAAACGCCCGAGCTGAGACTTGAACCCAGGACCTTCTTGCTGTGAGGCGGACATGCTAACCACTTCACCGTGCCGCCCCTCCACTACACCACTGTGCCGCCCCACCCACTACTCTACCGTGCCGCCCCACCCACTGCGCCACCATGCCACCCACCCACTACTCTACGGTGCCGCCCACCCACTACTCTACGGTGCCGCCCACCCACTACTCTACGGTGCTTCCCCCCACTACTCTACGGTGCTGCCCCCCACACTCTACGGTGCTGCCCCCCACACCCCCCCATACTCTACGGTGCTGCCCCCCCACCCCCCCATACTCTACGGTGCTGCCCCTGGTAGTAAAAAAAAACAAAAAAACAGGTAAAGTCCATTGGGCTTTTTACACCCGAGCCTAGTGGCTCATCAGGCCGGTGCTTATCCCCAGTTTCCGTAGCGTGAAGCGACCAGGCGTTCAGCTCCTCCTGGATGGGATGCCAGTCCATCGCAGGTTACCTTCCCAGTATATTTTAACTGGTTCCCATTTATACTGCTGGGTGAACAGAGGCACACTTTTGGTTAAGACCTTGCCAGGGCTCTTAGCACAGTGGGGGTCTAACTGGGATTCGAACACACAACCTCCCGATCACCACCGGCCCCACATGCTGCCCCCGGTAAGGCAACAAAATAAGAAAAATGCCAAGATGGGCTGAAACCGCTCTACAAAAATGACTTCTCAGCTAAAACGTACTTTTCTGAGGTAATATAGAGAAAAATCTCAAAGGTGAAATAACAGAAAATTTCTAAAACGCATTTAATTCTCACACATAACTTCGCTGGGGTGAAGCAAAATACGTATACATAAAATTCTGACCTGGGAAACAAAAAAAAAAAAGAAAAGAAAAAAAAGCCACATTTCACAGACATGCTGTCTGATTTTTTTCTCTACAGAAAGGGAAATTATTTCCTCTTCATGGAACCCACCCAAAGTGAGCACACTCGCGCACACTCGCAATCACGCACGCACAATCATGCACGCACAATCACGCACGCACGCACATTTGCGCACTCGCGCACACTCGCGCACTCGGAACAAATTGGAGGCGCCTGGACATTCGGTACCTTGTTCAGGGGCACTTCAGCCATTTATGTGGAGGAAGGGAAGGTGCTGCGCACTTCCCCACCACCACACTCGGGAATCGAACCAGTGACTTTTTCAGTCCCAAAGGCTCCATTTAACACGGAGTTGCCCCTGTGTCCCTCCGGTAAGGAGGAATGGAGAGTATAGCGAGCATGTGAATAATAGTTTGACGCTCACCCCAGCCTCGGTGTGTAATTTGATGAGGAAATTCCTCCTCTTGAAACTCAATTTGCGGATCTTGGCCCAGCTGAAGGTATTAATTTTTGTGTTCCCCTTGGAAGAAGACAGATTGATGTTCAGTATTAAAGACATTAATAACAGCAATTGCAAAGAAATGAATCTTTATCTTTCCTCCTGATGTGCGGATTTGATCGACGCTGGTTACCTGGAATACCAAAACACCCAGATGAGCGACAGCCAGATTGATCCTCATGCCTTCTCCGTCATGAGCAGGATGTGGTCGAATGCCATACATTTCCAATTTCCGGGCAACCTCCAGCAAATGCATGTCTGACTGGGCTGCAGTGTGACCTCTGATCAGAAAGAATTGACGATCTTAAGTAAAAATATTTCTAAATATATTCATTCTGTCCTATTATCCCCATCTCTGTGCCCTCTGTATCCAACCCTCTGCCAATACCATCAATCCCTCATACCAGCCAAAATATTCATTCATTTTCATACATTTTCTCAAACCCTTAATCCTAATTAGGGTCACAGGGAGGCCGGCACCCATCTCCGCCGACTCTGGGTGAGGACAGAGTTCACCCTGGACGGCTCGCCAGGCCATCGCAGGGCAGAAACATGCTGATGGTTATGCAGCTAGTACTTGTAGTAGTAGGCCTCAGTCAGCCTCGAGGGACTATGGAGCAGCGCTCTGGCTGGGATCCTGGCTGGTGATAGTCTGCAGCTCCTCTTCAGCACATCAGAATTGAATTGAACTGATGTCTATAGGGAAATTCTTCTGGATCCAAATCAGAACATTTTAGTTTCTGGTATATAAGACGATGGAAGTGTTATGGGCATGTAAATAAATGTAAATATAAATATAATGAATGTATAAACGTTGTATATAATTCGATTCAGTTAGTGTGCTGTAAATAGGGACGCATGGCATGACTCGGCTGTTTTGGGTCTGGAATTTTCCATTAGGGAACCTTCGAGATGGACCAAGTGGCGCATGCGCCCTGTGGCGGGTCAGGTGATTTAGAAAAGTCTAGAATGGAATTTCCCGAACTTTGGGGAGATTATCTCTGTCGCCGACCGGCTCCAGTCTCTTCGGGCGCAGATCATCTCATCCAAGGCTGATCATGGAACGCACTTTACCCAAGTTTCGTCGTTCGGGACTTCGTTGCCCAAGACCATCATCCACGGTCATCCATAGCCAACGC
>CM045744.1:41293975-41428975 GCA_024760905.1 Plotosus lineatus | reverse complement strand
CACACACTCACTCACACTCTCTCTCAATCTCATGCACACGCACACACACACACACACACACACACACACACACACACTCCCTCTCCCCATCTCTCTCTGCCACACTGTCACATACACACACAAACACACTAACACACACTCTCTCATGCATGCATGCACACACACACACACACACATTCTCTCTCTCTCTTTCTTATGCACGCGCGCACACGCACACATTCTCTCTCTCTCGCTCTGTCATATGCGCACTCACACTCAAGCACAAACATTCTCTCCGTCTCTCTCACACACACACACACACACACACACACACACACACACACACACACACACTCTATCCCCCATCTCTCCGTTTCTCTCTCTCTCAGACTCTCATGCATACACATTCTCTATCTGTCACACACACACACACACACAAGTTCTGTGTATGTTTGTGCATGTGTGTGTGTGTGTGTGTGTGTGTGCATGTGAGAGAGAGGGATGATGGTGGTGATGTGTGTGTGTGTGTGTGTGTGTGTGTGTGTGTGCGCGCATAATAAGCCCTGAAGTTCTGGACAGTAATGAATCAGTGCATCCAGCAGGGGGCACTGTTTAATCAGTCTGTGTTTTAGGAGAGAGTGATACAGCGCAGCACAGAGCACTGTTTACAGAAACAGAGAAAGAAGAATATATTTCTACAAACTAATTTGTAAGACACTAGCTGTGGTCAGACAGAGCAAGGCCAGGCAGAGGGAACAGTGACGACCCTGCTGTGAGAATTTTGTGATCCATTGGAAAGTAAAAGAATTTATCCTGATACCAGCCATTACTTTATGAATCTTTATCCGGAGGCCTCCAGATGGGCCCAAAGTGCTTAACTCCACGTGCATATCCAGAAAGCTCTGAAAACAAAAACAAAATAACGACAGTTTCTCTGATAAGAACAGAAGGAACTGGACCAAGAAGGGAACGGAGGGAGAGGAGCCATTTGCATTCAGAACTATCCTAAATCACTGGCTGGACAAGGCCATGGAGATCAGAAGGAGAAGAAGCCCCACGTGCATCCTCTCGATACCTGAAGATCAGGCAAGATATCCGGAGAACTTACTGCAGAACATGTGACTGACGAGTAACTGCACAGCAGTAACACAGAGTCAGCCGGCGAGGAAGAGCATCACATGACCGATAACACAGGCAGTGAATGGGACTTATCTGGAGAAGCTGGTTACGCCAGGCTCGCAGAGTTATCAGAAGATAGAGTCTCGGTGTGTCCTCAGGTTTTGAAAGCTGCATTACTCAGACATGAATCAAACACTCCATACGAGTGAAGCGGTGGCAGGGTCAGGGGTTCGAGTCCCACTACCAACGGGCTGTCACTGCTGTCCTTCCCACAAAGTGCATCTAACTGGGTTGTCAAAGGCCGGCCATGTCTCTCACTGTCTGCAAATGAACAATCGTTGACCATCATGAATTGCTGCATAGCCATCAGCGTGACAGCGAGCTGTCCAGGGTGAACCCCGCCCTCGCCCAGAGACGGCCGAGATGGGCGACATCCTAATTAGGATTAAGCGGTTCAGGAAATGAATCAGTATGCCAGGCAACTACAGTCCTGGAGTGGTTCTTCCTGTGCATGGGCACACCTACGGCTAAACCAGGAAATCACAGACCGCTGAATCTGTGAGCATAAATAAAACCGCGCCTTGTTCTGTAATAAACACGTTCAGGATACAGCGCTGCTCCACCGGTCATATCTTACCTGGTCAAGCCCTTCTGCAGTTGCTGGCCTGGGTCTGGTGGGAAAAACTTCACAATGAAATGGAATGCCAGTTCGTTGGTGTCTAAAAAAAATAAAAACACAACATTGACCAACATGAATTTAACATAAACAGTGTTCTCTCGATGGCCCGGTGGTGTAGCGGTTAGCATTTCCACCTCACAGCAAGCACGCCTGGTTTGATTCCCGGCTCGGGGCGTTTCTGGATTTCCTCCGGGTACTCGGGTTTCTTCCCGCAATCCAAAAAACCCACAAAAACACAAAACACACAAAAACCAGCTTAACTGGATTTCCTAAATCAAGCCTGGGTGAGACAGACAGTGTGAATGGTGGTGTACGTGTTGGCCTTGTGATGGCCTGCAAGCTGTCCAAGGTGTACCCCGCCCACGCTCAGTCCGAGGAGATGAGCGCCAGCCTCCCCATGACCTTAATTAGGATTAAGCAGTTTAAAGTGAGAGAGAGACAGAGAGAGAGAGAGAATGAAAGAGTGAGTGTGTGTGTGTGTGAGAGAGAGAGAGAGAGAGAGAGAGAGAGAGCCTGAGAGACACAGAGAGAGAGAAAAGAGAGTGTGTGTGTGAGAGAGAGAATGAAAGAGTGTGTGTGTGTGTGTGTGTGTGTGTGTGTGTGTGTGTGTGAGAGAGAGAGAGGGAGAGAAAGATAGAGAGAGACAGAGAGAAAGAGAGAGAGATCAATCTCAGTCTGATTGAAAGAGTTTGGGGCTGTGGCGCAGGTCAGATGATGGATCATATTCAGTGTGTGTGTGTGTGTGAGTGTGTGTGGGGATGCTTGGTGGTTACCTCCATGTGGTGACCCCAGTAACACAGGTGTTACTCTCTATGCAAAGCTATTAGCTGTTCATCTGGTATGGAGCAGTCCACTCGAGGGACGGCTCCCTGCTGCCCTCAATTTGTGATTACATTTATAAATTGCATGAGAATGGGTCAACTATCATGGAGCTAATCCAAGGACACCATTATCTTCTGCGGATGGGGGGGTTAAAGGCATGAGTGTGTGTGTGTGTGTGTGTGTGTGTGTATGTTTTAGGGTTACACCCTGAACCTAGCTCTCCAAACCATAACAGACACAAAAATTCACACCTGGGGCAAATGGAATACCCACTGATGCCTGGAGACTGTGGAACGTAGCAAGAGGAAATCATGCAAACATGGGGAAGGGGGGTGAGGGGCAATAACACACATGAAACAATCACACAGATGTGCCCTTGGACCTTGGGCTCGAACTCAAGACCTTGTTGCTGTGAGGCAAAGGTGCTAAGCACTTTATTACAATCTCTCTTTCATTAATATATATTTAGACAGTGGTACCTTGACTTACGAAATTAAGCCGTTCCGAGAGCGAGCTCGTAAGTCAAACTCTTCATTCGATAAAACAAAAATTCCCATATGAAATAACAGAAAACCAATTAATCGGTTGAAACCCCCTCCCAGACTCATAATCTGACACAAACATTTCATAATAATAATAATGATAATACATGTACATTAACAATAATAATTAATATATTAAAATATAATAAATATTAATAAAACAAGTAATTTAACTAAACCTTCTGATCATCGACTGTGGCAATGATATCACATGGGCACGAAGATGTCAAATGGGCAGGTAGGAGGTGGTGCGTGACAGAAGGAGGAGGATAATTTTGTGCGTGTGCACGCTACAAATGCCAGCGAGGAAAAGGTTGTGGTGAGCTCCCACAAGGCCAGTACTTCTCAAATAGTTGGGTGCGCAGTGTGGTGCTGGGGAGGAAGGGGGGGTAGGAAATATGAAAAATATATGAAAATATATTTTTGCCATACTGTACTAGAATTAAGTGTAATTGAGCATCCTCCACAGTAGGTGGCAGTGGTGCTCTCACTGTGTTCGCTATTTTCGCTAAAGCCATTTCCCTAGCAGAGCTCGTAAATCAAAATTTTGCTGTTTGGATGGGGCAAATTTTTGGTGGGATCGAGGCTCGTATCATGGAAAATTCATTCTAAAAGACACTCGTAACTCAAGGTACCACTGTATAATATATTCCCCCCCCCCCCCCCCCTCACACACACACACACACACACACACACACACACACACACACACACACACAGGTTGTTCTTAAGCTCTTACTTGCACTTTTGATTTGTTTTGCCAGTGGCTTCAAGAGTTCAAGCCACACCTAAGAAACAAATTTAAAAAAAGTAAGAATTAACATTTTTGCTTTTATGAACATTGAAATTTGAAATGTAATTTAAATAAATGAAGCATTTAGGTGTTTTCAACAAATATCTGGCTTTGCTACAAGGTGGGGTTGACATGCAGTTACTGATTTTGAAAAAGTGAGAAAAATTTGAAATCGTCTTGTTGAACGTTAAATACCATCTCAGTGAATAGAGGCCACATCACGGCTCTTGCAATAAAACTGCGTTTGCGCTTTGAACGCGAACATTTTGGTGGGATCACCATACTGCACAGATAATCTTCCACATTTCAAGAGAACCACATGACTCACATAGTTTCCATTATGATGACGGAATTCCAGACCAAAGTATTCCTTCTCCAGGAGCTTAAGGTGTCCACATACTTTGTTGAAAAAGTCACAGCCCAGAATTTTTTGCTGTGAAGTGATAACAGTGTTGAGATTGTCGTCATACATGCAGAATATATTTGTAATATTTGTCTGGAGCACAGGTGTGAAACTCAAAGCTCACCAACTCATTTCTTTTTTTCTACCTGAGCTTTTAAAGAATATGATTATTGTACGTTCTTTGCATGAACCGTTACCACGAAACCTCATTCATCATCCCTTCACTAGGTGGCAGCAGTCATTTTCAAATAAACAGCGAGTTGTTCATTAAAAAGAGAAGAAATAACTAATTTATTCATTTTGCAATGTGGATTTTATTTCATGCTCTTTATGAAACGGATGGTAGGTATGTCTGTTGGGCTTTTTACACCCGAGCCTACGGGCTCATCGGGCCAGAGCTAATTCCCCGTTTAAAGCAGTGTGAAGCAACTAGGAGCTCAACCCCTCCTGGATGGGACTCTAGTCCGTTCCAGTTTGCCCTCCCAGTATATTTACTGGTACCCAGTTATACTGCTGGGTGGACAGAGGCACACTTGTGGTTAACACATTCGCAGGGATTATCCTGGCTTGCCGTTTTTCACTTCCTTACAGAATTCCGAAGCCTCACAGTGAGTGTGTATGGGGACATAATCGAGGTCTCTAATGTTCATGTGGGGGAATGAGCTCGATGCCAAGAAGGCCCTGTGTTCAAGTTCCGTGTTGGGGCGTTTCCGTGTGATGTTTGCATGTTCTCCCCATGATGGGTTTCTTCTGGTTACTCCAGTTTCCTCACAGTCCAAAAGGCCTACACATTACTCTGTTTTAATACGAGCATGTGTGGTTATGTCTGTGTTTGTCTGCCCTGTAATGGTCAATGGCAAGCTGTTCAGGGTGTACCCCAGCCAGTGTCTACTGAAATCATCCGTGACTCTAATAGTTGAATTATGCGGTTCAACAAATGAGTGAGTGAGTGAGTGAGACAGAAGAGAATGAGTTGAATGAATGAGTGAGGGTGAGAGAGAATGAATGAGTTTGTGCTTTTCTTTTAAAGTTTTAGACAAATTTTTTAAGCACTTCTGTTTCAAATTATCTAAATATTTCACTGAAACTCAGGGTTGGATGGGTTTTAATAAAATGAAACGGACCAGATGTTCATTTTCTGAATCCTAATTGGGGTTGTGGGGAGGCTGGCACCCATCTCAACCGAATCCGGGCGAGGGTGAAGTACACCCCAGACAGCTTGACAGGCCAACACTCACACAACCATTCACACTCACACCTAGAGGAGGTCCGGAACAGCCAGTTAACTCACTGTGCATGTTTTTGGACCGTGGGAGGAAACCGGAGTCCCCGGAGGAAACCCACACAAGCACGGGAAGAACATGCAACCTTTACATAGAAACATGCGAGCTGAGAATCGAACCCTGGACCCTCTTGCTGTCAGGTGGATGTGCCAACCACCACGCCCCCTGCTGAGCAGACACAATATGAAATTTTGTACGGAGGGATAGTGAGTATATTGGTAGTAGGATGCTGAGGTTGGAACTACCAGGCAGAAGGCCCAGAGGAAGACCAAAGAGAAGATTTGTGGATGTGGTGAAGGAGGACATGAAGGTAGGTGGAGTAAGAGTAGAAGATGCAGAGGATAGGGTGAGATGGAGGCGGATGATTCGCTGCGGCGACCCCTGAAGGGAACAGCCGAAAGGAAAAGAAGTCTGGTGTGCAATCAAACAAGTCAAAGTACATTTAGAAAATCACTGCTTTTTATATTTGCATTTCCATACCAGCTCGACTTTTTTTTGATTCAGGGTTACAGTAGGACATTTTCTGTTGACCTTTCTTCTAAAAACCAGTCAGTAGAGACAGCCCACACACAATCATCTCCGCAAGTGTGATACACAAACCCCCATTTAGGCACCCTTAAAATATAGCGTACGTATCTGATTGACAGAATGCGTGCGCGCGTGTGTGTGTGTGTGTGTGTGTGTGTGCGCGCGTGTGTGTGTGTGCTTGAGAGAGTGAAGAGAAAACCTTCCTGACTCTATATTTACTGTGACATAAATGGAACGAGCATTGCTATTATCTTGTCAGAGGCCACATTAAGAATGGAGACAAAGGAGGTTTGAAAAAAAGCCACAAGGACTAAAGGAAGTAAAGACGTTGCAATAAAGAAAAAACATCAGTGAAAAGAATCCATCTCACTTTTCATGTTTACAATATATTTCTTTAGTTTGGCTCACTGGCGTAATGGCTCTCAAGTACAGAGGTACCTTGACTTACGAAATTAATCTGTTCCGAGGGAGAGCACGCAAGTCAAAATGTTCATTCAAAGAAAGTTATTCCCGTTGAAAACAATAGAAAACCAATTAATCCGTTCCAACCCCCTCTCACACTCATATACCCGGACACAAACACGTATATTTTACCTAATATATTAATGCTAAACATGCTTATGGTGAGCTCCCACAAGGCCAGTGGTTTTCAAATAGTGGGGCAATTACAGGACGGTGCGTACGACCCTGGAGAACATGCGTTTTTTGCCATACTGTAATAGAATTAAGTGTAATTGCGCACCCTCTACAGTAGGCGGCAGTGGCGCTCTCTCTGTGTTTCCTATGGTGTAGGGAAAAACCACAGAGAAAACAATATGAAGTGCAGTAAACACTATAGTCGAGCGTGGGGCGCTGGGGGCATGAAATGTTTTTTTTTTTTCTTCCTATAGAGCAGAGCTCGTAAATCAAAATTTTGCTGGTTGGATGGAGCAGATTTTTGGTGGATCAAAGCTTGCATCATGGAAAATTCGGTATAAAAGACACTCGTAAGTCAAGGTACCACTGTATGTATAAAACGACTGGTTGTATTTCTCACATCCGTTTTTAATCAACTGGTACAGACCAGCGAATCAGCACGTCCAACTATTCAAGAAAATGGGATCTGCACTACCAAAGCAATTTCTTCTCCACTCTCGGCAATTGCGGGTCGAAAATATCTGTGATTAAATCTACACAAACAGGTTCTATCTTGCACTGCTTGCCATAGATATGGTTTGCTTGCTCCCAGCAGAATTCCCTCTGACTGTCCAATCAAAGGACATGAAAACAGCGGTGTAATTGTGGGTGTGTCTGATGGCTATACAGCGCCTCTTGATGCAAGTCAGCAATGTTTTTTTTTTTTTTTTTTTTTTACATGAACCTCCCACCATAGACAGTGAGAGACATGGCCGGCCTTTGATAACCCAGTTAGTGCACTGGGGGACCCCATTTAAGTAGATCGTAAAACCAGCAGCACCCAGTGCCGCCCAACTATTTAATCCATATACAGTGAAGAACTTGGAAAATCCCAGGCATGCAAACTCCACTCAGAAACGCTGACGCATTGGAGACCAACCCAGGAATTTTCTTGCCTGTGAATGATTTGCTAACGAATACACCACCGCGCTGCGCAAACTCAAATGAATTCAAACAAAATTTTAATCGTAGATTACAACAACCTGGTTTCACAGCATTAAACGTGCACATTTTTATTTCACGAGAACATTTCGTGTTTTTGCGGTGAGATCGAGCAGCATGGCGCATCTCGGCTTAGCAATGTTTGCTCGCTGTTCCTTTTTTTTTTTTGCTCCAGACCTGTCAGACAAGGAGCAACAAAATTGACTTGAATGACAGACGTCCCAATACTGGAGAGATTGCTCAGGTTTTACCCTGCCTTCACCCAAAGTCGGCCGAGATAGGCTTCACCTTCCCTGCGGCCCACCATTTAATTCAGCCTTGGCGGTGTGAGCTTTGCTTTAGTAAAGAGCAAGAATTTGGATGTAAATGTACATGGAACTATTTGAGGGAGGGTGGTGGTGGTGGCCCGGTAGTACGGTGCTGAATTACTGATCCCAAGGTTGCAGTTTCAAGCCGCACTGTTAACGGTTCTCACCGTCAAGCCACCAGTGCAGCTGACTGGATCATCAAGGGTCGGCCATGTCGCTCACTGTATATCGTGAGAAGTAAAAGAAAGTAAAAGAGCTGCTGACGCTAATACTGTATATAAAAGGCCAGTACAGGTATACCTCACCCAATGTCGTTAATTGGCTCCAGGAGGGACGACTTAAGTCGAAAAACGACTTGAATCGAATTAGCTTGTCTCTAGGCTAGGCTAGGCTACGCCAAATTTACTTGCGTAGGCGAAACCAAAAATAACCCTTCCTTGTTCTGTACTTCATTTATGAATGCAATTTTCAATAATATATGGGTAATAAGAATCTATTTTATTAAACTTTATTTCTTTATTTTAATTTTTCCATATATTTTTTGAAAACCGACGTATAATCGAGAACGACTTGACGCCAAGGTACTTGTATACCTGTAGCTGCATCGTTGTCAGCATGTTTCTACCTTGTGATGGCATGGTGAGCTGTCCAGGGTGTACTCTGCCTGGCAGAGATGGGCACTGGCTGTAAGTAGGATCAAGCAGTTCAGAAAATGAATGAATAAAGTATCAGAGTGGGAAAAGCGGTCTGATCCGAAAAAAATCAGCGCAACATCAGGCAGGAGGATGAATAACGAGTTCCAGGTAGCGTTGATGGGTTATGGATCTGAAGCTCAAATATCGGTTCAATCCTCACTATCACCACTGTTGGGCCCTTGAGCAAGGCCCTTAACCCTGAATTGCTCAATTGTATAAAAAATAAAAAATAAAAAAAAAAGGATGATTGTAAGTCACTCTGATCAGAGCATCTGCCAAATGCTGTGCCATAAATATATATCAGGAGATTACAGGATTTTACAAAAAGCGGGTTCAAGTCTAAATTAAATAAGTTTAAACCGCTCAAATAAACTACAGTCACATTTAATATAAAATTAATTCAATAAAGTTGAATAATAAAGCACCAGGATTCATTTAAGATCGTCTTAAAGCAAATAAACACATCAATGATAAAAGTGTTGAGATAATATTAGAGCAGAAATGTTCAGAATTCTGTTTGGTTCGGTTCACCTCGACCTCGAACACGCGCTCGCTGTCGTCCAGGAAGATGACCCGGAGGCGCAGGTTCGCGTCCCTGCATCTGTGGATCTGCGCGCTGGCTCGGTTCTGATCTTTCTCCATCTCCGACCTCCCTGCCATCCTCACCGGGTCCTCAACAACCCCGTCCAGAACCTCATCTTCAGCTCATCCGATCCGATCAGCTCGGATTCATCACGGGAAGAGCCCGAGATCTGAAACCACACCCCTCCCCCTTTCATGCCCCCCCCCCCCCCGCCCACACACACACACACACACACACACACACAGGCGTGAGCCGCACTTCTCACTCATCCTCCAGTCGGTCCGCTCGTAGTGACGTCACAACACCAGCACCGTGAACAAGTGTTGTGCTTCTCTACCGAAGTCACATGTCAAAGTTGAACAAAAAACACAACAAGGCAATAATAACATAAATTTATAAATATATTTATAATAAATTTAAATAACAGAAGAAAACTCGGATTTGTTTACTTGCACTTTTTGTAACCCACCGCATCTCGATATTATGCGCACCATACTTTCTGCACCCGAATTCTGTTTTAACTCCCACCCAGAACCAAACACAGTACTGGGAATATTAGAGGAATTTGAACTTTGAACTTAGTTGTAGTTATGAATGAAAGTTGGTGGGAGGAGTGGATCAGGATGTCATCATGTCAATCAGAATGAAATCCATATCTTATATACAGTATTCTGAGAATTTATTCATTTCGACCTGTGTCAAATTACCAAATTATATCATTAGTCTCAGTTATTTAAATAGTTTTAATGTTTAAGCAAAAAAAAAAAAAAAAAAAAAAAAAGGGTGGGGGGCGTTAGGTAGACCGGAATCCCATCAGCTGCTATCTCATCATCATAAACAATTGGTGGCCATTTTGCTGACCTTGAACATGACCTCACAATGACCTTTTCATAAACTTACTCCAGCCTCAACTTTGAATCCACGTTAATGCCAAGGCCCACCATGACCCGAGAGCCCTTTTGGCCGAGTGCCGAGTTCTCAGATTAGGGAGGAAGGCCATACGTTCACTTCCTTGTCACTCACCGCGCCATCGCCAGCCAATCACGGGTGTCCGTGAGCTTATTTGTACAAGGGGGCGGATAGCACTTTCCCTCCGAGTGTGTTAGACAGCAACCAATACAGTACACACGTCACAGAGGGCTGGGTGAGTGTACGCTTTCACCCCTCCCTTGCTGGTACTGGTCGTGATAGGGAAGGCAATACCTGATGGGTTGGAATTGGTTATGACTAAATTAGGGAGAAAATGGGCAGGAAATCCACAAAAATTAATTAATTAATTTAATTAAATGAACAAATCCTGACTAACAAAGCTTTCCCTGCGGAGATGCGAATCCATTCAGAATTTTTTAATTAAAAAAAAAAAAAAAATCAGTTTTACTTATAATTTTTATAGTATTTTACAGCATATGAAATTGAAGTTAAAAGTTTATTTGGTGAAACACAGTCATCAATTTTTAAGGTGGAATATTAAAAAAAAAAAAAGATAACTGTTACACTAAAAAGAACTGAATTTTATAAATTAAAAAAAAATTCTATATTAATAATTAGTGGTATTTTCATATTTACAAATGCTCCCCCAACCCCTTCCAATATATTTATTCATTTACTTTCTGAGCCACTTAATCCCAATTAGGGTCACGGGATGGCTGGTGCTCATCTCAGCCGGCACTGGGTGAAGGTGGGGTACACCCTGGACCCTCCGTCAGGCCATTGCAGCCTTCCAATACATGTACAGGAAAGAAATGTTAAACTCCCCTGCACATCTCACTGACTTTTTTTTTTTTTTTTTTACAGTATGGGAAACCTTTTAGTGAGAAAGGCTTAGAATAGACAGATGCAGAATATAGCCGAGAGGCAACGTAAACAATAGGGAGGGAATCTAGGACTGCACTGGAAACACACATGGTTCTAGATTATACAGCAGCCCATCTCTGCGTCCTCGGGCGAAGGAAATAATCATCAAATAACGATGGGAGAGCGAAGGAAGAATCACTCGGTTTAATTGGGGCAGACGTGGAACGTCTTAATTACCGTTTTCAAACTGAATATGATGACGGAGAAAGGGTAGCAGAAGGGAGAATGGAGGCAGGAAACACCATCATAACAGCAGTGCAGTGATGCACCGATGGGTCTGAAGTGCACGGAATGGAGATTTTCTGAAGCATTTTAGAAACCAAAGAAATAAAATATTACCGATGATACGCCATGTGCTCAGATATTTCCATCGTGTTCTTAAATTTAAAGGTTTTATGCTGTGTGTTTCTGCTACAGTCACAAGTATCAACATTTTTTGATTTGACCTGCTGTTTCATTGTGCATTTTATAATATGCAAAGCAAATTTTAACAAAACAATTATGAACATAAATAAATAAATAAAATAAAATGATTTTCAAAAATCTACCTCATCCTCTGATATCTCAGTGTGCTCTGCACTGGCTGTGGCTGAAGATGGCTCCATATGCACAAGCGTGAAGATCATTCATTCATTTTTTTAAGCTGTGTAATCCTAATTAGGCTCGCAGGGAGGCTGGCGCCCATCTCAGCCGACTCTGGGTGAAGGCTGGGTACACCTTGTCGCATGCACACACACACACACACACACATCTACCTAGGGTCAACCTGTAACAGTCTGTTAATCTACTGTGCATGTTTTTGGACTGTGGGAGGAAACCAGAGTACCCAGAGGAAACCCACACAAGCACGGGGAGAAGATGCAAACTTCGCACAGAAACGCCCGAGCTGATAATCGAACCCAGGACCCTCTTGCTGCGAGGCAGACGTGCCAACCACTACGCCACCATGTTGAAGTACAAACCGGATTCCAAAAAAGTTGGGACAGACAATTGTGAATAAAAACCGAATGCAATGATGTGGAATTAACATATTTCAAAGATTTATTCCGAATCGTAGATAGATGACGGCCCCCAAAGTTTAAACTGAGAAAATGCATCATTTTAATGGAAATATAAGTTGATTTTAAATTTCATGATGTCAACAAATCTCAAAAAAGTTGGAACAGGTAGCAGTAAGAGTCTGGAATAGTCAAGTGCACTTATAACGAACAGCTGGAAGACCTATTACCACTAATGAGGTCCATTGGCAACATGACCGAGTATAAAAATAGCTTCTCAGAGTGGCAGTGTCTCTCAGAAGCGAAGCTGGGTAGAGAATCACCAATTCCCCCCCAATGTTGCACAGAAAGATAGTGGAGCGATATCAAAAAGGTGAAATTTGGCCCTTCCACATCATTGCATTCAGTTTTCACAATCCATATATAGTGTCCCAACTTTTTTGGAATCCGATTTGTAAAATACATAAATCATACAGTGGATGCATGGCTCCATTTATGATCCTAATGCATTCCACAAGGTGGCATAGTTGTTTACGCCTCTACCCAACATCAAGAACATTCTGGGTTTGGGTTCCAGGCTCAACCAGGATGTTTCGAGTCGGGTAAAGCAGGATTAGGCAGTGTACAATCCAAATAGCTCACCAGCCCGTCACAAAACCAACACGTAGACTCAAATTTAGGAGCAAGTTGAAACAGCCAATTAGGTTAATGTACATGTCTCTGGTCTGTGGAAGGGAAATCAATGAAAGCACAAGTAGAGCATGCAGACTTGCACAGAAGCACCTGAACCCAGGACTTAAACCCCAGGATTTAGGCACCCCTATAGGGGGGTTAAAAAAAAAACCCCAGCACGACTATAAATACTGTTTACTGCACTTCAGATTGTTTGCTCAGTGCTTTTTTCCCCGACAGCATAGGGAACAGTGAGAGCGCCACTGCCACCTACTGTAGAGGATGTGCAATTACACTTAATTCTAGTACAGTATAACAAAAAAAAAAGCATGTTCCCCATGAGCCCCCCCAAGCATCACACCGAACCCCCCTTGGGGTGCATGGCACACTATTTGAGAAGCACTGGCCTTGTGGGAGCTCACCAAGAGCCTTTCTTCACTGGCATTCGTAGCATGCACACGCACAAAATCCCCACCCCCCCACCCCCCTCCTCTAATACGCGCCACCTCATGCCTGCCCATGTGACATCTTAGGATTCTGTTGGGGGGTATTGAAGAAGTAAGAGCTACCGGGGCTGCTGTCCGGACCATGTTTAATCAAAAACGACGAGAGCTGTATCCACATCCATGGCACAAAGCCGAAACTGATTTCCAGGGTGTGTTGGACTCTGGCAGGCCAGCCCCATATCATTAATTCTGGTCGTACTATGCATGGACAGGTTCTCAAATCAGCCACGGAGAGGATCGTGCACGAGTTGAGAACCTCAGTTTTGAAGCTCTGATTTCTGCCAGTGATTGGCTTCCTGGGACTGAAGAACTTATTCCTTGACCAAACTCGGGGCTTGAACCCAGGACCTTCTTGCTGTTTGGCCACCATGCTGTAACTACTAGCTTAGTGTACATTTTTTGAGTAAATTATCAAAGCATAGAGAACTATTGGCTTTATAATATTATGACAGAATATAATAAAAAAAGGACAATACATACTGTCAGTTTTTTGTGTCGTCATCATTTCTTCAATTATTTTGTCCACTTAGACATTTTCTCTGGTTATAAGCCGCAGGCTTCGAATTATTTTCTCATAGTTACACAAAAAGAGGTTTTTTTAGGCACATATTCGCCTGAGCTGTTGACTTATTGCATAACAATAACACGGTATAATTATCAACGTTTATTGCATATCAAAAACACAAGCGGTCACCACCAGTAAAGTTTTACAGATACCAGACGTAGAAGAAGAAAAACACAATATTCGTAACTTTTATCTCCTAAAATTCAACACAACACCTGAAGAAGTAGCAGCATTTCATAGCCAAGCATAGATTTAAAAAATGCATTTAGAAATAACTCTGAATGTTAGTTCACAGCACACACAGATAAAGAATAAACTACGGCTGGACTCTGCACCGCTTCTCGACGTCTGAAATCATAACAAGCTTGATAGGAAACTGTAGAGATTATTAAAAAAAAAAAAAAAAAATTCACATTTTTTGGCTCTGATATGAAACAATAGTTTACAAAAGACATTCATAAAAATAAAATTTAAAGTTTATATCTATTAATGATAATAATAACCCGTCGATAGTGAATAAAGCCGAATTAAAATGATAACGAGTCTCATTCGCATCACTTTATTGTCTGAAGGGAAAAAATTCTGAGGAAAAACCTTCACTCCCAAAATTGTACCGTAACCGAGTGAAATACAGTGAACCCCCACTATTCGCGGTTAATGGGGACCGAGACCCTCCGTGAATGCCACATTTCTGCAAAGTAGAATCAACCTCCCTGACTGACGTATACTTAATTGTATATGGGGTGGGGCTGGTGGCGTAGTGCTGCACTCATGATCGAGGGTTTGTGTGTTCAAATCCCAGTTCGACCCCCACTGTGCCAAGACCTCTGGGCAAGGTCTCAACCACAAGTGTGCCTCTGTTCCCCCAGCAGTATAAATGGGTACCAGTAAAATATACTGGGAGAGTAACCTGTGATAGACTAGCGCCCCTCCAGGAGGAGTTGTACTCTTAGTCGCTACACGCTACGGAAACCGGGGATAAGCACCGGCCCGATGAGCCACTATAGCTCGGGTGTAAAAAAAAAAAAAGCCATGTGTATATAATATTAATAAATACATATTCAATGCTACAAATGCTGATAGTAACAAACATTCAAAAAGAATGCATAAAATGTAAAAAAATATAAATACACACACAGACGCGTGCACACACACACACCCAGATGACCAGGCACGCACAAATGTAAGTAGTTTTGTTGGGGGATTTTGGGTTACTTTTTTGATTGTTTGTTTTTTTTTTTTGTATAATTGGCCTTGTTTTGCGACATTTTCTTTAACTTTTCTCCAATTTTTCATTAAATTTCCTTATTTTTTGATGAATATTTTTCAAAAACCCGCGATTAGTGAGGAATCACTGTAATACACCGAGTTCATGTCCCAAAAAAAAAAAAAGTTCAAAAACTATGACACTATCACACTTCAACACTTCTGAGTTAACACAATTAAGGCTAGATAGAAATAATAATAAATTAAAAAAAAAAATTCCGCTTCACATTAGCACCTGCACCCGGAAATTGTCGCAGCATCTAATTTTCCCCGTCCTGGGAGAGAGGAGAGAAAAAAAAAAAAAAAAAAAAAAAAAAAACCCATGGTCAAAAACCCAAACACTTCAGACAAGGTGAAAAAACAAAAAACAAGCAAACAACAACAACAAAAAACGATTCCGTTTGATGCGGTGATTGTTTATTGGTTGGTTTGGTTTCTGGAGCGGGAAGGCTGCTGTTACACAGTTTACATGCTAAATGTTCCTGTAAAATACTGGCTCGTTGAGGGTGTATTGTATAGCTTCATCCTTCTTACCTACATTATATATACATACATATATATACACACACACACAATATGTGTGTGTGTGTGTGTGTATAGAGGAACCTCATTGGTCGAACGACTCTTGAGTCGAACAAATCGTTCGATCAAAACATACGAGGAAAATCTGCCTTAGTGTTGGAACAAATGATCAGAGATCAAACGGAGCACGTTCACTCTTCCAACAAATAATCAACCACATTTTTAGAGCAAATTGTGTTTGACCACCAAGGTTGCACTATATATATATATATATATATATATATATATATATATATATATATATATATTCTGATAAAACATGATTTCTTTCCTTTCTTCTTCTTGCAAATTGCTCATCCATGTTCAACAGACATGAGCTAAAAGAAAAACCCCATCTTTATGAATTTGAACAGATCAGAGTTCAGTTCTCTCCTGATGCAGAGATGCGCTACGTTGCACCTCCTCGTCTGACGTTTGCCCCCCGGCTTCTTTATCAACCACCTTATTTTTCTTTTTCTTGATATTCTCCTTGTTCTGGTTATTCTCACCACCTTTGGCCTTCTTTTTACTTTTCTTTTTCTTTCTGTCTTGTGCGATGGCTGCAGTGTCTCCTTTCTTTCCAGCCCAAACTTCTTGTAAACATGCTTCAGGTAAAAAAAAAAAAAAAAAAAAAAAAAAGAGAGAGAAAGTGGGAAAGACATAAGAACAGTATAGAAGCATATATAATGTGTCTGAACACATTTTAAATTAATATCTAAATGTATCTCAGATATGGTCGTGGACCTGTGGTGGTGTTGCCAATTTGTCGCTGGCTGCCATCACCCTCGGACTGACCCAGAATTCCACCTCTCTGAATATCGGACAATGTAATACCTTAAATTTAACGAATGCTAGTCAGACTGCGATAGGAAGGCGCACAAAGTTGTGCTGAAGCAGGTCTCACACTCCAGGAGCTCAAAGATGGTCAGAAAGCAACCAGAAACAGCCGATAATCTGAATATTCCTCTGTCAACAGTAAAACGGTCAACTGTGAAGGTAAGACCACTACGGATCCATGACCAGGTTGACATGGACCATCAGAAAGATGCCTTTGCTCCGCGAAGAGAGCAGTGGAGAAAAATCCCCATTCCAGGGCCGCAGACATTGCAGAAGATTCCTTCTTCTTCTTCTTTCGACTTTTCCCTTCAGGGGGCGCAACAGCGAATCATCTGCCTTCATCTCACCATATCCTCTGTATCTTCTACTCTTACTCCAACTACCTTCATGTCCTCCTTCACCACATCCAGAAATCTTCTCTTTGGTCTTCCTCTAGGCCTTCTGCCTGGTAGTTCCAACCTCAGCATCCTACTGCCAATATACTCACTATCCCTCCTCTGTACATGTCCAAACCATCTCAATCTAGCCTCTCTGACTGTCTCCAAAACCTCTTACATGTGCTGTCCCTCTGATGTATTCAATCCTGATCCTATCCATCCTCGTTACTCCCAAAGAGAACCTCAACATTTTCATCTCTGCTACCTCCAGCTCTGCCTCCTGTCTTTTCCCCAGGGCCACTGTTTCTAAACCATACAACATCGTTGGCCTCAACACCGTCTTGTACACTTTTCTTTTCATTCTTGCTGATACTCTCCCATCACACATCACACCGGACACTTTTCTCCAACCATTCCAACCTGCCTGCACACGCTTCTTCACCTCTCTTCCACACTCCATTGCTTTGGATTGTTGAGCCTAAGTACTTAAAATCCTCCACCTTCTTTATCTGTGCCCCCTGTAACCTCACCGTTCCTCTTGGGTCCTTCTCGTTCACACACATGTATTCTGTCTTACTGAGGCCAACCTTCATTCTTCTCCTTTCCAGGGCATACCTCCACCTCTCTAGATTTTCCTGCACTTGTTCTCTGCTCTCACTACACGTCACAATGTCATCTGCAAACATCATAGTCCATGGAGATTCTTGTCTAACCTCGTCTGTCAGCCTGTCCATCACCATGGCGAACAAGAAGGGGCTCAGAGCTGACCCGTGATGCAGTCCCACCTCCACCTTGAACTCTTCTGTCACCCCGACAGCACACCTCACCACTGTCTTACATCTCTCATACATGTCCTGCACCACTCTAACATACTTCTCTGCCACTCCAGACTTCCTCATGCAATATCAGAATTCTTCTTTTGGCACCCTGTCATATGCTTTCTCCAGAGCCACAAAGGCACAATGCAGCTCCTTCTGATCTTCTCTGTACTTCTCTATTAACATCCTCAAAACAAACACTGCATCTGTTGTGCTCTTTCTTGGCACGAAACTCCAGAACTTGAAGACTCCAAACCAGTTAAAAAAAAAAAAAACTGTTGCGCACCACCATCAAATGGTCATTTATATCCGAGCAGCAAGACGGTAGGCTCTTCTTCAACCATAAAATACATCAACACCCATCTCAGCCGACTCTGGGCAAGAGCAGAGTGCACGCTGGACAGCTCGCCAAGCCATCGCAGGGCAGTAACATGCTGACGGCTATGCGGCTCCTCTTGGCGAAAATCAGCAATGGTTCTCCTACATGAACCTCTCACCATAGACAGTGAGAGACATGACCAGCCTTTAATAGCCCAGTTAGTGCACTGGGGGACAGCAGTGACAACCTGGTGATAGTGGGCCTTGAACTCCTGACTTTGGAATCAGTAATCCTGCACCACTGAGCCACCACTGCCCTCATTCTGAAAATTTGGGTGTCTGTAAGCAAATTAATAAATAGATATATAGAGAAAATATCTGTATCCACACACGCACATAAAAGAACTTCATGTCGTGTAACATACATGTGTCTTGTCCTTTGAGAACATGCTTCTCACACAGGTACGTCGTCAGGTCTTCCTCCTGATTGCCTTTATACCAGTCTTCAATAACCTCTTCGTACTGCTCAACCATCACATCACACTACAGATGGGAGGAGAAAAAAAACAAAACAAAACACAGAGCACTCTATTTAGTCCACGAGCCCCATTAGTTAGTGGTACCATTCGGCGTGAATACACATAAGCGGTACTAAAATATTTACAGGGTCACAGGGTTCGAAGGGAGCCGGCAAAACTTCATGAACTTTTTGAAAGCTGTGAAATTGAATTAAATACCCAAGAGCTGCAACACCTGCAAGAAGAGCAACAAAAATCTCTGGCGGGTGATCCGTCGTCTGATGAAGATGAGGGAAGAGAGTGTTTGGAGTTCCTTAATTAAGGAAATGTGTGTGAAATGGGCAGTCGTGCAGCTATTTTTCCACAAACATCATCCAGACATCAGCAAATATCGCAGTGCACATTTTCAAATAATAAAAGCAGCTACAGACGAAAAACAATCAACTGCGGTCTGGAGACAGAGATTGGGGGGAAAAAACCCGGCAGAAGGACAATTACAGTACACAGTTATTTTATGGAGGGGGGTGGACTCGCCCTCAAAATAATAACCCCTCCCCCACCAAATCCATCCACATACACTGACATCACAACCCCAAAGGTATGTAAACAAATACAGTACATAATTAGGTTATTACGTACAATTACAGTAAGCCCTTGACTATTTACAGTTTCGCACTCACGACTTTGCATATCCATGGATTGCCGTGCAACTGTCACGTGATTCAAATTTAGCCAATGGCTGTTCTCCCTCCTGCTGATTGGTTGCGATGATGTAACGCCCCTTTTTCTACATTCGCAAAGCCTCTCTGACTTTGTCTCCAAAACATCTAACATGTGCTGTCCCTCTGATATACTCATTTCTGATCCTATCTATCCTCGTTACTCCCAAAGAGAACCTCAACATTTTCATCTCTGCTACCTCCAACTCTGCCTCCTGTCTTTTCCCCAGGGCCACTGTCTCTAAACCATACAACATCGCTGGCCTCATCACCGTCTTGTACACTTTTCCCTTCATTCTTGCCGATATCCTCCTATCACACATCACACCGGACACTTTTCTCCATCCATTCCAACCTGCCTGCACGCGCTTCTTCACCTCTTTTCCACACTCTCCATTTCCACACTTCTCTCGGCACCCTGTCATATGCTTTCTCCAGATCCACAAAGGCACAATGCAGCTCCTTCTGACCTTCTCTATTAACATCCTCAAAGCAAACACTGCATCTGTGGTGCTCTTTCTTGGCATGAAACCAAACTGTTGTTCACAAATGCTGACCTCTGCCCTTAGTCTTGCTTCCACTATTCTTTCCCATAGCTTCATTGTATGGCTCATCAACTTTATCCCTCTGTACTTGCCACAACTCTGTACATCTCCCTTGTTCTTAAAAATGAGCACAAGCACACTTCTCCTCCATTCCTCTGGCATCTGCTCACTTTCTAAGACCTTGTTGAATATTCTTGTCAGAAAATCTACTGCTACCTCCCCTAGACACTTCCATACCTCAACTGGTATGTCATCAGGGCCAACTGCCTTCCCACTCTTCATCCTCTTCAATGCCCTCCTCACTTCTCCCTTACTAATCTTTGCTACTTCCTGCTCCTCAACGGTCACCCCTTCTACTCTTTTTTTCTCTCATTTTCCTAATTCATCAGCTCTTCAAAGTACTCTTTCCATCTTCCCAGCACACTTCTGTCATCAGTCAATACATTTCCCTCTCTGTCCTTTATCACTCTAACTTGCTGCACATCTTTCCCATCTCTATTTCTCTGCTGTGCTAACCTGTATAGATCATTTTCTCCCTCCTTACTGTTCATCCTTCTTGTATGTTTAGCAAAGTAAATATAATGCAATGCTTCTCCCTAGTGGGCATTTTTGAAAACTACAGTGCTGTATGCTTAAAGGAAGAGATTATAATACTGTATAATGTTTATATTTTATTATCAATAAATATCACAGGAAAAAATTAAGTTTTTCTTAATCATTACTATATTTTACTACACTAATACTGTATTAATGAGTAAGACTGTCTATAGAATGTGTTTAAGAAGCATATTTTAGCACATGTAATAGATACATAGTATTTTACTTCCAGTTGATCATTCACATGTAACATGCTATATGGGATTTTACTTCCGGGTACAGAACTCGCGGATTATCTTCATTCAAGGACAGAGTACACCCTGGACAGCTCGCCAAACCGTCACAGGGCAGAAACACGCTGACGACTATACAGCTCCTCTTGTCGAAAGTCAGCAATGGTTCTTTTACATGAACCTCCCACTACAGATGGTGAGAGACATGGCCGGCCTTTGATAACCCAGTTACCTGCAGTGGGGAGGTGGGGTGGGGGACAGTGACAACCTGTTGAGAGTGGGGCTTGAACCCCCAACCTTGGGATCAGTGATCCAGCACCTTTACCACCAGGCCACCACTGCTGCACAGTTTACAGTGGAGCTGGAGTATCCTCTCCAGGGCACAAAGCCTGGACCAGAATATATGGAGATCCTGGGTGGCCCAATCTTCAGGATCACCCTCTCCGCTTTGCTGACGGGGTCCAAAAGAATGCGAATTAGGACATTTGGCGTCAGTTTGGCTGTGGGAGATGCTGGAACAGTGTTACTTGTAGCACTGAACCGTCTGCGGGTCCCCAGTCTGGTATTTTATGGTTCCCCCCACCACCACCCCCATGGGTTCGCTTGTTAGCAGAGATGGTTTACCAGTGTGTGTGGCGCTTGGAGCTTTGGGAGATGGATGAGAACCGGTTGTCCATCCTCCCTACGAGAGAGGGTGTGGCTACAGGCAGACAAGGGTACCATCTCTATCCAGAGCCCCCTACATCCAAAATACACACACACACACACACACACACACACACACACACACACACCTCAACTTTATTTGAAGCACCACTGCACTGTACAGACCTGTTTCTTGAGGTCCGATACTTCAGCACTTGTCTCATTCCACAGCTCATAAGGAATGTCCATGACAACCTTCACTCCTTTGTGAACCAGGTTGTGTAAAGTGGAGAATGTTTCCGACATGCCCTATGCAGACAATAAAAATAAATAAATAAAAATCAGACTATATCAAACATCAGAATTACCCTTACAAATTCATCACACACTACTGGACCTGGGGGAATGCAATAATGGGAGGGCTTTCATTTATTCAGGTTTAACTCAGGGTTATTGGGTGATCACCAGAAATAAACATATTTGTGTTAAAATGAAGTCGTCTGTGTGTTCACGTAAAACGGGCGTGTCCGAAGGGAAATGCCGCTTTAGCATCATCATACTACGTACAACTTGGTACAGTGGAGCCTTGGAATCCAAACGCTCTAGAGTCAGAACAAATTGGAACCCGAACAAAAAATCTGTGAGTTCTTCTGTCCGGGAAACCGAATAAAAACCGGAAATCGAACTCGAGAAAAGCGCGAGAAAAAATGAGACCGAGAAGTTGTTGATACTATGTATGTTCTGAGGAAGTCCGGAAGTTGTTGATACTATGTATCACCCTAATAAAGCTGTCCTGGGGAAGTTCGGAAGTTGTTGATACAATACAATGTATGTATCACAAGCACTAAAGCTAAGCTAAAGCGCCAACAGCGCTGTGAACACCTTTAACAATGACATCATGAGCCACTTCCGTAAAGTTTTGAAAAGAAGGCAGAAACAAACCACATTTGAAATGTTCTTCAAGAAAAGAAAGGAACATCCTGAAGACGAGTCATCCATGCAAAGCGGTAGCAGGAGAGGAAAAACAAAAAACAAAAAAACAACACCACCTTTGGCTGATTTACCTGAAGCTGTTATGGAAGGGGATCCTGGGATCCTCCTCTTCTCGCCCTCTCCAACATTTACGTATGCCAACTGCTCACCACCACAAGGGGTTACAATTCTTATCTTTATTGTTCATATGCTTCAACATTTCTGTGGTTTTTATTATAGTGTGTTATGGTCTCTCTCACAAAAGAGTGCCGTTGGAGAGGAGCATGGCTCTCACACGCAGGGTGGAGTGCTCAACACACACACACACCTAATTCCATTTAATCACGGGCTATAAAGACTAGCAGCGCTAGAAGATTGTCCCTCTTCCCCGTGATCTCTCTGGCTCTCAGCTCTGTGCTCCACCAGTTCCCGCTTTAGTTTGATTTCTGTGTTTCTAGTGCTCTAGTGCCCATGGTCTAGTGCCTTACCTGTGAACAATAAAGCGCACCCGTTTTCATAGATGAAACGGGGAAATCGTAGTCACTGTAATAGAGATGGGGAGAAACACGGAAATCAAATTAAAGCGGACCTATGATACGAGTTACGGTACTGTTAACTTCTGTTCAAAAAAACGACAGGACAAATTAAGACCATTTACATTATTTGTAATGGGAAAAGCGGATAGGGAATCCGAACAAATTGTCATCCAAACAGCCGTATGAAACAGATTAAGTTTGAGTACCGAGGCTCCACTGTATATTCTAAGAAAGAAGGAAGATACTGGCAATGCCAAGAGCATCATCTGGAGAAACATGTTCTCAGAACATCGCTAAATCAATGGAAGAGGCGAAACGGTGGCGTAGTGGTGAGCACGTCCGCCTCACAGCAAAAAGGTTCTAATTCCCAGCTCAGATGTTTCTGAGTGGAGTTTGCATGTTCTCTCCGTGCTTGTGTGTGTTTCCTCTGGGTTCTCCGGTTTCCTCCTACAGTCCAAAAACATGCACAGTAGTTTAACTGGATGTTTGAAATCACCCCTAGGTCTGAATGGTTGTGTGAATGTTGGCCTTGCGATGGCCTGGAGAGCTGTCCAGGGTGTATCTCGGCTTCGCCCGGAGTTGGCCAAGATGGGTGCGTGACTCCCCACGACCCTAATTAGGATTAAGTGAGTCGAAATATGAATGAAATTACACCAACAATTCAATACCTGTCACAGATTTTTTTTTTTTTTTTTGCGGGGGAGCTTTAAAACTGCTCGTGCATGTTTGCTGCTACCCACATCCAGGCAGAAGTTCCACTCTCTGTGTCCCTCTGCACACATCCCTGATGCATTTTATTCTCCAAGTTGCTGAATCCTGCTTGGGTTACTTGTGTCTATCTCTGCTAATACTAATACACTCTGAACATCTCCACGGTGCACCGCAGGGCAAAACGCGCAAGAGCAACCTGACACAGATCAACAAACTTCTATAAATAATAATAATTAAAAAAAAAAAGAAGAAGATCTCTTCCTCCCACCTTTGCAAAGCGATTGCTGCCGTCTCTCTCTTTGTGCAAATTGTACTGCAGGATTCTTGAACATACACTTTCCATTACCTCTATAAATCGAATATCACTGAAACACACACACACAATTTGTCAGATGCCCTTATCAGTTTAATTTCTCACGCACGCACAGGCGCGCGCATACACACACGCATACACACACAGGCGCGCGCATACATACACAGGCGCGCGCACACACACACAGGCGCGCGCACACACACACAGGCGCGCGCACACACACACAGGCGCGCGCACACACACACAGGCGCGCGCACACACACACAGGCGCGCGCACGCACACACACAGGCGCGCGCACGCACACACACAGGCGCGCGCACCCACAGGCGTGACACACACACAGGCGCGCAGACGACACATTACAGGCGCACGCACACACACAGGCCTGCGACGCATACACACACATATACACACAGGCCTGCACAGACGACACATTACAGGCGCTGACGCACACACACACTGCGGCGCGCGCGCACACACACACACACAGGCGCGCAGACGCATTATTACAGGCGCGCACACACATTACAGGCGCTGCACACATGGCGCACACACGCACAGGCGCTGTACAGGCGCACACACACACAGACGCACAGGCGCTACACGACGCAAGACACAGGCGCCTGACGCACGCACACACACAGGCGACGCATTACAGGCGCCCTGACGACGCACGCACAGGCGCCGCGCGACGCGACACGCACAGGCGCTGCGACGACGATTACACAGGCGCGCGACGCGACGCACACAGGCGGCGCTGCGACGCACGCGACGCACACACAGGCGCTACACGCACAGGCGACGCACGCACGCGCAGGCGCGCGCGCACACGCACAGGCGCGCGCGCGCACACGCACACAGGCGCGCGCGCACACGCACACGCGCGCACACACAGGCGCGCGCACACACAGGCGCGCACACACACAGGCGCGCACACACACAGGCGCGCACACACACACGCACAGGCGCGCGCACGCACAGGCGCGCGCACGCACACGCACAGGCGCGCACACACACAGGCGCGCACACACACAGGCGCGCGCACGCACGCACACACAGGCGCGCGCACGCACGCACACACAGGCGCGCGCACGCACGCACACACAGGCGCGCGCACGCACACACACAGGCGCGCGCACACACACACACACACACACACAGGCGCGCGCATACACACACACACCTGAAGGAGATTCACAGTTCATTTCCGAGAGCGTTTGTTTAGTGAATGATCTGATATGAAAACAGTGTAAAGAATTCTCACTCACGATTTGACATATTTGATCGGTGGAGCTCCTTTACTATCCAGGAAGCGGTAGTTTGTGTCGATCACCTCTTTGGTTTTCCCCGTTTCTTCTAACGCAGATTTCATCTCAATGCTCAGAAACTTACAGACTGAAAACACAGCACAAGTCGTTCAGTTCCGTCGCCGCTTTAAATAGCCCCGATCCCTTCAGTTAAAGCGGAAACAGGTGGGACCCACTTCTCCTTCTCAACATGTCTGCACACCAGTGCTTCCATTCTCACTCCCTTCTCATGCACTCAGAGAACCACAGTTAACCAGTAACATCTCACGCCCCAAATACACCAGCAAACAGAAAAGCATCGTAATGAGTCAGAGACTTGAAACCTCATAGTCCTCCTACCTTCACATTTATTCGCTAAATGAACCCAGTCGTCGTCGTCAGCTTTACTTTCCGTTTGTGTACTTAACAAAACAAAAGCTATCAAAACAAGGGCGTTCATTTCTCACACTGCGCTTGACACACTTATTAAAACTACAAAGCAGGTCAAGAAGATAACTGTCTTCGAATTCAACCCACTTTCTATTTCTGCAGCTTTCACTTCCGCATTAGTCAGTCTGTAAATACGCCTCACACACAGCAACCCAATCAAATCACAAGAAGTGGCAAGACTGAGCCAATAGAAATTTTTAGGGCGGGACCTATCGAAACCCCGCCGCTGATATGCTGGGGCACCATATCTCGCGATATTTCCGCAGGGCAAACGTTATTTCTGTATTCTAAACCATCACTTCCGGAAAAAAATCCCCCCCCCAGAGCAATGATTTCCATGACAGCTTCATGCCTGCATTTAATGCACGCCATGCAGTTCAGTTCATTTTCTGGAACCACTTAATCCTAATTTGGGTGGCGGGGAGGCTGGTGCCCATCCCAGCCAACTTCGGGCAAGGGCAGAGTACACCCTGGACAGCTCGCCAGGCCATCGTAGGGCGAAAACATGCCGACGGCTTTGCAGCCTACTCTGTACGAAAGTCAGAAATGGCTCTTTTACATGCCTCACACTATAGACAGTGGGAGACATGGCCGGCCTTTGATAACCCAGTTAGCTGCACTGGGGGGGGCAACCTTGTGGAGAGTGGGACTCGAACCCCCAACCTTTGGATCAGCGATCCAGCACCCTATACCACTAGACCACCGCTGCCCGCACGCCATGCAGTGTTGATATACTTATGATATGATTTACAGCTGACTGACACAGTGTTGTGTATCAATAGCAGGAAGGTCCTGGGCTCGATTCCCATTTCTGTCTGGAGTTTGTTTGTTTGTCCCATACTTACCCAGGTTTCCTCCAGGCACTCCGGTTTCCTTCCATAGCGCAAAGACACACACATTAGACTACAGTAATCGGCTGCTTCAAACTGACCCCAGGTGTGAAATGTGTGCGTTTAACCTGAGATGATCTGACGAGCTGTTCAGGGTGTACTCTGCCTTCGCACAGTGTCGACCGAGAGGTCTGTGAAAGGATCCGTGCCCGTCTTTCTACCACTAGAGGCCATTCACAACACATTTATGAATATGAAACTAAAAACAGGATGTTGAGCACATGCGATGGTATAAAGTAAAGCCACAGAAACAACAACAGATTCCTGGCACAGATGTGAGTTTGTCATGTGAGACCCACCTGCTGTGACCCTGGTGTGGATTTTTTAAATATCATAAGCAAATTCTCATGTCATGTCCAGAATCACATGATTTTCTTAAGTATTGTCTGAATTACTGTATTTTGGTCCTATGGTTTGCACTGTGAAACTCACATGACTTCCTGAAATGCCCACCTGTATCATACCACAGTTTTACTTCACCTAACATCTGCATGGTAGTTATATGTCAACTGGATATCTTGAATATGGATATTTTAGCAATTACCAATTCGCCTCACCCAAATGCACATTTTGGACTGTCGGAGGAAACTAGAGTCCCCAGAGGAAACCCACAGAAACATGGGAAGACCATGAGAACCAGAACCAGAAACGCCTCTGACGCAGGATCTTCTTGCTTTGATGTGGATGTGCGACTACACCACCGTGCTATGAGGTCTCATCTTTGAAACCGCTTGCATCTGCTCATGATGATCCGTACAGATCTAAATATTCACAGAAACCACTTCTGTCTGCTATTAATACAAACGCTTTTTGTAAAACAGGCTTAAATTAACATTACGGCTCTAAGATACACAAATAGGCTCCATGTTAAAGTTAATGGTCCATTGTATGCTTATCTGGTTTCACAGAGATGGTGATAGATATCCCTTTTGAACCCGGTTCCTCTCAAGGTTTCTTCCTCTTTTTGTTCTTGCCCCCATTACCACGAGCTTTGCGATGTTACTTATAAAACGGGCTACGCTGAATAAAACTGAATTGAACTGAATAGATTATGGTGCATGAAGGTGGTGGCCTGGTGATAAAGGTGCTGGATCAATGAACCCAAGGTTGGTGATTCAAGCCAAACTGTCAATGGGTTGTCACTGTCCCCCTCAGTGCAGCTAACTGGGTCATCAAAGGTCGGCCATGTCACTCACTGTCTATGGCAGGGGTGCTCAATCCTGCTCCTGGAGATCTACCTTCCAGAAGGTATTCGCTCCAACTCTGATCATGCCCACCTAACCATCCAATCATCTAATCAAGGGACTTTGAAATGTCTTAAGACCTGACTGGATCTTACATCTCACATGGGCCACATTAGGGTCGGAGATAAAGTGTTCTGGAAGGTAGATATCCAGGGGCAGGATTGAGCACCCCTGGTCAATGGTGTGAGGTTCATGTAAAAGAACCATTGCTGACTTTCGACAAGAGGAGCTGCATAGCAGTCAGTGTGTTTCTGCCCTGTGATGGCCTGGCAAGCCATCCAGGGTGTACTCGTCCCTCGTCCAGAATTGGCTGTGATGGGCAGCAGCCTCCCAGTGACCCTAATTAGGATCAAGTGGTTCAGAAATTGAATGAATGAAAACCGCACCATATTCTCTGAGAAACATAGCAGCATCTCCAGATATTTTTATGGAGGGTCACGATCGGTGATCTCTTCAATTAAAAAAAGCATAGAGCTGCAAATTGGATTGGGGGGGAAAAAAGGTGGCAGTACACATCCATGAGTTGAAACATGACGGAATCATTTTGCCAACTTCTTAAAGATCCGCAACGACGGTGCATCAAGGTCTGTTGCACTCTGGTTTGCTCTGTCACGATTGACATCAAATCATAATAAATTGTAATAATCACAGCAGAATAAAGACAAATCCACCAAGTTCCCTGAAAACTATCAAAATTTGATCCTAAGCCCCGCCCCCTCAAATTGAGGATATGGTGCCACAGTGAAAACCCAGAGTTACTTTGATTTATTCACTTTAATACAATTATATGAACCCGTGATACTCCTAAGTACAGAACATAGTTTATATAATTAATAATATGAACTAAACCCCTGGAGAACTGTGAGAAGTTCCATATTATAGGTCGGATATTTTATCTAGATTCAGATCTCTACTTTTATTTCAGCAGAGCACCAAAGGGCAATTCCTAATCCAAAAAACTCTGCAGTTCTTACAACATCAAAATACTGTACTATATAAAATAAAGTCTGGAACATACAGGTGTCGCTGTAAATGCCCCACCAGTTGTGCTCATTGAACAGAAACTGTAGTACATTACAACATTTGATGGACGCTCTTATCCAGAGCGAATTACAATTATTATTATTATTTTTTTTTATTCAACCCAGCAATTGAGAGTTAAGGGCCTCGCTCAAGGGCCCAACAGTGGGGTCAAACTGCTGATCTTTGGAACAGTAACCCGTCACCTTAAGTACTAAGCAGTAGGGCTGGTGGCGTAGTGGTTAGAGTGCTGGGCTCATGATCAGGAGGTTGTGTGTTCAAATCCCATTTAGACTCTCATTGTGCTAAGACCCCTGGGCAAGGTCTTAACCACAAGTGTGCTTCTGTTCACCCAGCAGTATAAATGGGTACCAGTAAAAATATACTGGGAAGGTAACCTGTGATGGTCTAGCATCCCATCCAAGGAGGAGTTGAACTCCTGGTCGCTTCACGCTATAGAACCCGGGGTTCTGTTATCTCCACAAACATCTGTAAAGTTAACCGTTATGAACTGTATTCTTTGCTGGAATGGTTGATAAAATGCAAAATTTACATTGTTGGCTGGTCAGAAAGCCACGGCATATTTCCTTTATTGCTACATCAGTTTGCACAGTCATCAGTTATAAACTGTAATCTTTACAAAAACTAAATGTTGAAATTATGGTATATTTCTGTTAAAAGCAGAACAAGACTTTTATTACAGCAGGTAAATGTATAATTTCTGTAAAAATCGTGTAAAAATTACTAATTTCACTCATTAAGTTGTTTACAGTGACTGCATGTTTAAAAAAAAAAGGTTTAAAACTTATTTCCAATTTAGTTTTTTTTTACTGTAAATTTTACATTTTTAACTGTAAAATCTATTGATATTTTTTAGAGTGTGGCTTGAAATGAGAACATAAGCAAGAAGGTTTCATTGGATAATTATTGCAGTGATTTATGTTTCATCCGCCAACACGTTATCTCACCTGAACTGATGCACTGAGTACCTTCTCATCTCTTAATCGCCTGGTCATGGAAAAGATGTGACTGCATTTCCGGAGGGTTCTATTATTGGCCTGCATCAGGTAAATAAAATCGAGGCGAATGCTAAGATTACTAAAATTGGGTGAAAATCATATTTATTTAATTTTTTTCACATGGAAGCTGAATTTTTAACCTCATAAATATATATAAAAAAATAACAGTACAAATAAAACCGCTGCATGGCCGTAATAAATGTATAAAAAATAATCAGAATAAATCACTTCAGTTTGATGGAAATCGTAAAAGATCAGACTCTATGAAAAAAGGTCATGTGATCTGTTTAGTCCAGATTCACCATATCACAGAGTGATGGGCGTGTCAGCTTAAGAAAGAGGGTTCATAAAGCAACGCATCCAATAAGCTTTGGGAGGCGGTGTCATGATGTGCGTTGGTCAGGTAGAGGCTCAGCAACATTATGCGGAGAATAAAAATAAAGTTAGCTGATGCCCTGCAATTTATTGAATGACTCCCATGTTGTGAGAAGAAACCGCAGTACCCAGGGAAAACATACAAACATCCAAGCTGGGAAAGTAATTTAGGCCTTCTTGCTGTGAGGTGGACATGCTGACCACTACGGGCCCATGCCGCCCCACCATACCCAAATCCGGTAAAAATTTTAGGCATGCACATTGGTTCGACTCTTGCATCCTCAACAGTTATTACATTCCAGACCAAACTAAAAGTTGTGGCTTTGACTATATATATCTATATATCTATATATCTATATATATCTATATATATATATATATATATATATATATACATATACATATATTGTCTTACTCATTCATTTGCTGAATCATTTAATCTTGGGAGGGTCACAGGAAGACTGCAGCCTATCTTAGCCAACACTGGAAGGTGGCAGAGGACACCCTGAACAGCTCACCAGACCATCGCAGGGCAACTCACGCACACACACACACACACACACACACACACACACACACACAAAATCATTTACACTCAAATTCATACCCAGGGGCAATTGGGAACATTCTAATTAGGGTTATGTCCATTTCTTTGGACTGGGGAGGAAACTAGAGTACTCAGAGGAAACCCACATAAGCAGAAGGAAAACATGCAACATAGAAACACCCGACTTGAACCTGAGACCTCCTTGCTGTGAGGTGGACGTGCTAACCACTACAAACCTATGTCCCAATTCGACCCCGACCATGCTAAGTGGACACGGATCTTATCCACAAGTGTCCCTCTGTCCGCCAAGCAGTATGAATGGAAACCAATAACAAACACTGTGAAGGTAACCGGCGATCGATTAGTGTCCCATTCGGGAGGAGTTGAACTCACAGTCGTTTCACGCTACAGAAACCGGTTATATGCTCCTGCACTGATGAGCCAGTAGAGCCGGGTGGAAAAATCTGGACAGGTCTCACATTACCTCAGTGAATTTAGTGTGTATTTGTGACATCCTGACCTGAATTAATGCACAACTTCCTACGACTTCCAAAACCGCAACACTGAAATCAATCTTCATAGAGTTTGTAGATTTTAATCTTTCCTGCCATTTCACTAATTCAGTTTCCTGGCATGAGCTTCTCTGATTGGGAAATGAAGTAAACAAATGAATTCCCATTTATATGTGATTCGAATGGCGCAAAAGCCACATGACTGGTTTTACACAGCAGGCCCTTCCAGTCAGGTCCGTGTCTTCCCCTAAGCATTGATCTGAAGTGGGAGTTGTCATCATATGACCTCATGTCATATTGAACTTTTGCTTATTGAAATCATTGAATCATGTTTGTTGTGATTTGAAAACAATATTTAAACGATCCCTGGAAAGTACTTAGTAAAATAGTCATACAAATTCCCCTTAGAAATAGAACACTGCTGTTTATGCTGTGAGCATTGGGGAATACCACAGAGTCAGTTTTCGTTTCAGTTCTCCATCCCTGCTCACTCATACTGCACCATATACTGTAGTTTCAAGTGGACTATGAATCAACTCTTAAGAGTAACTGTAAATTTCATGATCTCATAAATACTGATAAATTTGTAAATACCTTTCCTTGTAGCCACATGATTGTAGAATTGCAATAGATTCAAATTCTCTGCAGGCTATGCTATTTTTCAAAGAGGGAGTTCATTCACTTTCTGAACTGCTTAATCCTAAATAGGGCCATAACAGGGCTGGAGCCCACCTCATCTGACTCTGTGCAAGGGCGAGGTACAACCTGGACAGCTCACCAGGCCATTGCAGGACAACACTCACACCTAGGGATGATTTGGGGTAACCTACTGTGCATGATTTTGGATGGTGGGAGGAGACCCACACAAGCACGGGGAGAACACACAACCTCAACACAGAAATGCCCAAGCTGGGAATCGAACCCAGAATCTTGTTGCTGTGAGGCTGACGTGCTCACCACTATGGCACCGTGCTGCCTATTTCAAAGAGCTGTTTTTAAAAAGGCCAAGCCAGGTAATGAACTCCTTGTCACTGAGTGCTAAATCACTAAATTTAAATTAGATTAAGTGACGATTAATCAAATAATAATGACAACAATAACGATAATGATAAACAATAATAAACATGTATTCTTAAAGGGCAACCATGAAATCTGCATGGGAAAATGATCGGTTTAGGTGTTTGTCCCTTTTTCCTTTATCAACGCATTTTCTAACAACAGATAATAAAAACTGCTATTGGAGGTGAAGTAGCATGCAGTCTTTGTTAAGTGAGCATCACGAGCTTCTTCTTCTTTTCCTTTCTGCTGCTCCCTTCAGGGGCCGTCACAGCGAATCATCTGTCTCTATCTCACCCTATCCACTGCATCTTCTACTCTTACTCCAGCTACCACCTTTGTCCTCCTTCACCACATCCATAAATCTTCTCCTTGGTCTTCCTTTAGGCCTTCTGCCCGGTATTTCCAACCTCAGCATCCTACTACCAATATACTCACTATCCCTCCTCTGTACATGTCCAAACCATCTCAATCTAGCCTCTCTAACTTTGTCTCCAAAACCTCTAACACGTGCTGTCCCTCTGATGTACTCATTCCTGATCCTATCCATCCTCGTTACTCCCAAAGAGAACCTCAACATTTTCATCTCTGCTACCTCCAGCTCTGCCTCCTGTCTTTTCCCAGGGCCACTGTTTCTAAACCGTACAACATCACTGGCCTCAACACTGTCTTGTACACTTTTCCTTTCATTCTTCCCGATACTTTCCTATCACACCAGTCACTTTTCTCCAAGCATTCCAACCTGCCTGCACACGCTTCTTCACCTCTTTTCCACACTTGCTCTGGATTGTTGAGCCTAAGTACTTAAAATTCTCCACCTTCTTTATCTCTGCCCAATGTAACCTCACCATTCCTCTTGGGTCCTTGTCGTTCACACACATGTATTCTGTCCTACTGATGCTAACCTTCATTCCTCTCTTTTCCAGGGCATACCTCCACGTCTCTAGATTTTCCTGCACTTGTTCTCTGCTCTCACTACAGATCATAATGTCAGCTTCAAAAAACATCATGGTCCATGGGGAATCTTGTCTAACCTCGTCTGTCAACCTTTCCATCACCATAGCAAACAAGAAGGGGCTCAGAGCTGACCCTTGATGCAGTCCCACCTACACCTTGACCTCTTCTGTCACACTGACAGCACACCTCACCACTGTCTTACATCTCTCATACATGTCCTGCACCACTCTAACACACGTCACTGTTACTCCAGACTTCCTCATGCAATACCACAGTTCCTGTCTCGGCACCCTGTCATATGCTTTCTCCAGATCCACAAAGGCACAATGCAGCTCCGTCTGACCTTCTCCATTAACATCCTCAAAGCAGACACTGCATTTGTGGTGCTCTTTCTTGGCATGAAACCAAACTGTTCACAAATGCTGACCTCAGCCCTTAGTCTAGCTTCCACTATTCTTTCCCATAACTTCATCGTATGGCTCATCAACTTTATCCCTCTGTACTTGCCACAATTCTGCACATTTCCCTTGTTCTTAAAAATGGGTATCAGCGCACTTCTCCATTCCTCCGGCATCTGCTCACTCTCTAAGACCTTGTTGAATGTTCTTGTCAGAAAATCTACTGCTACCTCTCCTAGACACTTCCATACCTCCACCGGTATGTCATCAGGACCAACTGCCTTTCCACTCTTCATCCTCTTCAATTCCCTCCTCACTTCACTCTTACTAATCTTTGCTACTTCCTGGTTCTCAACGGTCACCTCTTCTACTCTTTTTTCTCTCTCATTTTCCTCATTCATCAGTTCTTCAAAGTACTCTTTCCATCATCCCAGTACACTTCTGTCATCAGTCAATACATTTCCCACTCTGTCCTTAATCACTCTAACTTGCTGCACGTCCTTCCCATCTCTATTTCTCTGCTGTGCCAACCTGTATAAATCATTTTCGCCCTCCTTACTGTCCAACCTTTCATACAATTCATCAAACGCCCTCTGATTGGCCTTTGACACTGCTACCTTCACCTTACGTTGTGTCTCCCTGTACTCCTGTTTACTCTCTTCGGTCCTCTCTACATCCCAGTTCTTCTTAGCTAACCTCTTCCTTTGTACACACTCCTGCACTTCCTCATTCCACCACCAAGTCTCCTTATCTACTTTCCTTCCAGAGGACACACCAAGTACTCTGCTACCTGTCTCTCTGATCATGTTAGCTGTAGTTGTCCAGTCATCTGGAAGCACTTCCTGACCACCCAAAGCCTGTTTCAACTCTTCCTTGAAGACAACACGACACTCTTCCTTTTTCAGCTTCCACCACTTTGTCTTCTGCTCTGCCTTTGCCTTCTACACCTTCCTCACCATCAGCGTCATCCTGCACACCACCATCCTATGCTGTTTGGCAACAATCTCACTCACTACTACTTTGCAGTCACTGACTTCCTTCAAATGACATTGCCTACACAAGGTGTAGTCTACCTGTGTGCTCCTACCTCCGCTTTTATAAGTCACCCTATGCTCCTGTCTCTTCTGGAAGAAAGTATGCACCACAGCCATTTCCATCCTTTTTGCAAAATCTATCAACATCTGCCCTTCTGTGTTCCTGTCCTGGATACCAAACCTGCCCATCACTTCCTCGTCCCCTCTGTTGCCTGCACCAACACGTCCATTGAGGTCTGCACCAATGACCACTCTTTCACCTCTGGGGGTATTCCTCATCACTTCATCAAACTTACTCCAGAATCTCTCCTTCTCTTCTCGCTCACATCCTGTCTGTGGGGCATAAGCAAAAACAACATTGAACATCACACCTTCAATTTCTAACTTGAGACTAATCACTCTGTCTGACACTCTTTTCACTTCTAGAACATTCCTGACAAACCCCTCCTTCAAGAGGACTCCTACTCCATTTCTCTTCCCATCCATACCATGATAAAACAGCTTAAATCCTGCTCCTAAGCTTCGAGCCTTGCTACCTTTCCACCTGGTCTCCTGAACACACAGTATGTCCACCTTCCTCCTCTGCATCATGTCAGCCAGCTCTCTACCTTTTCCTGTCATAGTTCCAGCATTCAAAGTCCCTACTCTCAGTCCTAGATTCATCCTCTTCTCTCTCTGCTTACGGACACGCCTCCCACCTCAACTTCTTTGACTAACAGTAGTTCAATTTCCACCAGCACCTTGTCAGTTAACAGCATTGATGGCTGTCGATGTTAACCCGGGCCTCGACTGATCCGGTGTGAAATTCATTTTGATCATTCGCATGTATACGGGCACAAGTTTTACGCCAGATGCCCTTCCTGTCGCAACCCTCTGCATTTATCCGGGCTTGGGACTGGCTTGAGGAGGAACACTGGCTTGTGCCCCCCCCCGCTGCATTTCATGTATCACTAACTATTTCTTGATATACTAGCTGTTTACTTGATCGGCTGCTGCCCCCTATTGGAAGGATGATGAATTGGGACTCATGACGCACAGAACTCAGATTTGGTCCTTTATTCATTTTCTGAACCGTTCAATCCTAATTAGGGTCACGGGGAGGCTGGCACTTGTCTCAACCGACTCTGGGCGAGGGCAGAGTATTGTGTACTGTGGGGACTATATCTCCCGGTTAGTCTTGGAACACCTTGGTAGCCCTCCCAGAAGAGTGGGAGGAAGTGGCTTGGCAGAGGAACGTCGAGATCTCACTTAGGCTTTGACTGCTGCCTCTGCGTCCTAACCCTGGTTTAGGTGGAAGACAATGATGTCTGCACCTTTATATGACACTTTAATCCTCCATTCACAATATATCATTTCTGTTCATAATTTACCAGTAATGCAGTTTGTATTTCTGTCAGTTCCGGGCTGCCAGATTTGAACGGCTTGATTTACTGTCTGCGGCTTTCCCAGGTTCTCCAGTTTCCTCCATTATAATTCAGGTAGGTGGACCACCTGGCTGTCAGCAAATCACCGCAAGATGTGCATGTTAAAGAAGTTATGCCCTGAGATGACCTGGTGAGCTGTTCAAGGTGTACTCTACCCTTGGCCAGGGATGGCTGAATGAATGAATGAATGAATGAACTCTTATGGCAGACTCAAGTCAGCTGTCATTTGCATTATACAGCCTTCACACTATAACGCTTGAAAACCAAACAGACCGAACGAATCGATAAGGAATAATATGACAAAATTCCAAGGGATCAGAACAATTTGATCACTTCTCAATAACCAATCAGAACACATACTTTCCCCCATTCATTCATTTTCTGAACGCTTAATCCTAATTAGGGTCACGTGGAGGCTAGCACCCATCCCAGCCAACTCCGGGCAAGGGCAGAGTACACTCTGGACAGCTTGCCAGGCCATCACAGGGCAGAAACACGCTGATGGCTATGCAGCCTACTCTTGCCCAAAGATACTTGATGAATGATAATTGTTTGATTGATGGTGCACAAGCTGTGTTTGTTCTCCATATGATCCTCGAATTTCAACTGATTACATGATAACAACACTTGTTCGCAGGCATAAAACTTTTGTGCATTGACTCCATGGATTTTCATCCCTGTTGCATTTTGTCAGTATTTATCAGAAGATGCCAGAGTTCAAGAGGGGCAAGAAGCAAATGTCCCCAGAAAGTCATCCTCCAGACAACGATGCTCCTTTTCCAACTTCATCTCATACACCCACACCATAAAGATCCAGGTCACCCAGTCCTTGATCTTCACAAGACCATATCTCCAGCTCCACCCACTCAGTTTATCAGTGATCATAAACTAATTCGGTTGGGGTGGAGCAGATATGGATGTTCCCGGGAGTCGTGGCTATCTAAAATAACAGCGACTATCTTTCTTCAAATAAACAAAACATTCCCACGAACAGTGACGTACAGGAAGTTATTAAATAACACAACTCAAAACAACATCCAAAGAACATCAGTGTAATGCCATCACATGATATAAACATTTCTGTATGATGGTATACGCTCTGCTAATTCGTTATAGCATGAAGTGCGCCTGAATAACTGCACGTGGGGATGTGTTTTAGTTTTGAGTGTCATGAAAGAAGAAAACCTCTGAAACTTCCTCTCTCACTTTAACGAATCGATTAAATCCTGTTTCTGTGCAGTTTCTACCTGCGCTTGCGTGGTTTTCCTGGGTTTCATGGAGACGCAATGGTCAGTTAGCACGTTCTCCCCAAGGTTCCCGCACTCAGGTGTTCCTGTGTGGGGTTTACATGTTGTTCCTGTGCTTTCATGGGTTTCTGCCAGCTACCCAGATTACACCAAAAACATGCCATGGCAGGCTAATTAACTGTTGCAAACCACCAAGGGCGTAGGCTGGGGGGTGGGGTGGGGGGCACAGAGTTCACGTGCCCCCCCCCCCCCCCCACAGCAGGAGTTGAGTTCCGCTGGACAAAAAAATTATGTGTATTCACAATTTTATAAATAAACTTAATGACTGTTATTGTAGAGAAAGTGGGAGATAAGTTCCGCACGACTAGAGTCAGGAAGTAAACCGGAAGTTAACGTGTAAGAGGCACTGCGCATGTGCACGCCCGAGCTGACCAATCAACAAACGTAATATCAGTAGGCAATAGTTGAACACTGTCAATCAAACAAAGTGCAGGTGTGAGATTAAAGCACAGTTTGTTAGTCCCGCCTCCGGCTGCTGCACGTGTTAGAACACATACATTGACTCAGAGAGAATGAATGGATAAAATAATCATCAGCCATCCAGCCTGGATCTGCAGCCTCATGCTCAGTACTTTTATAACATTAATAGTATGTTTTTGTGCTGTAAATATGGATTAATATTTTTAATATTGTTTGTGCCTTGGAATAGATAAATAACTTTAGCTCAGTTTGTAAATGTATTTAGCACATGTAGTTGCAGATGTAGTTTGAAATATATTTGAGAATGTTTTTGGTTGAACATTATCAAACAATATTTGATTCGTCTTCTGAGAGTAATAGATGAATCGTCTTCTGCTGAAAAACTGTGCTTGTTGTTTTGGTGAGATTCCATGTTGTTTATATCATATAATATGCTGTGATATGCATGCATTATATTTCATGTGGTACTTTGTGCCAACCCAGTGACGTCACGTTAACTTTGTGTAGGCGGGCACTTAGCGATGGTAACTTTCGGGTCCATAACTTATACCACAAGCACATCAAACAAAACCGCTGTGTGTGCAATGGTTTATTTATGATATAAAATTTAAGCCACAATCACTTCAATAAACTATACTGAACCTACCGCCAACTTATTTAGTCTGCATTACATTTCACCCCCCCCCCCCCCCCCACAGTCAGACCAACCATCGCCCTTGATCACCCGTAGGTGTGTGTGTGTGTGTGTGTGTGTGTTTTTTCCCCAGCCATTGCCTGGGCGATCTGTCCACCCTTGCCCAGAAGTTGGCTGAGATAGGTGCAAGCCACCACATGACCCTAATTAGGATTAAGTGGCTTAGAAAACAAAAGCATGAATGAAACCTAATCTTTGACCCTTCAGGGTCTCCATACATTTTCCTCAAATAAGAATGACACGACCCCCAGTGCAGCGAACTAGGTTATCAAAGGCCGGCCATGTCTCTCACTGCCTGTGGTGAGATTATCGCGTAAAATAACCATTGCTGACTTTCATCAAGATGAGCTGCATAGTGTGTGTGTGTGTGTGTGTGTGTGTGTTAGCGTGTTGGTACTACAATGGTCTCACTAGCTGTTCAGTTTGTACCCTGCCTTTGGTCAGTGTCGGCTGAGATAGGCCCAGCCTCCTTGCTGCCATAATAGTATTAAGCATTTTGTGTGTGTGTGTGTGTGTGTATGTTTGAGAGAGAGAGACAGAGAGAGTGTGTGTGCGTGTGTGTGTGTGTGTGAGAGAGTGACAGAGAGAGAGTTTGTGTGTGTGTGTGTGTGTGTGTGTGTGTGTGTGAGAGAGGGAGGGAGAGAGAGAGCAGCTATGACACCACATGCCCTGTTTGGTATTTTTATGGTAATATATTTCTGAGCTGTGCTGAATTTACACTGTAAAATTTTAGTGGTTTCGTTCCTGGCAGTGATAGGAAATTGACCCAGCCTGCAGTGTCTGTGTTATCACGATTGTATTTTACTGATATTTCTGGGATTTTCCTTTTGGGAAACCTGAGTCATAGTTTCTGTTGTGGTTTGTGTGTACAGTACTGTGTGTGTATATATATACAACTCCATCCTGCGCTTTCAGTTTGAAGAGTTGTTACTGCTCAACAGAAGAAAGAAACACCATGCTGGACATGCTGGATTACTCAGTTTTCTTCAGCCTGATCACTCTGGGTATTTAAACTGTTCTTTAATAATTTCTTCGTTGTTTTATAGCAGAACCGAAACCTCCAGGGAATAGATGCCCACATTCTGGAAGGAGCTTTGATTCCTCTCATTACTTTATAACAGAAATAAATCAATGTGTGTGATTTTGACAGTGCTTTTATTTCCCAGTTTGCTCGGCGGGGATATTAACGAACGAGAATGTAAACACGTTACTCGGGGAACACGCGTCACTTTCCTGTGAACTTCCGGGCGCGGTGGGAGTGAAGCAGGTGATGTGGCAGCGGCAGCACAGAGCCGAGGAGCCCCTGCGCACCATGGTCACCTTCACCGAGGGTTCGAGTCCCCAAGTGGATGATCAGTTCATGGAGAAAGTGAACGTCACCGTGGCGTCGATGGACACGACAACAATCGTGATCAAGAACGTGACGTTCGCGGATGAAGCGTGTTACGTGTGCACGTTCAGTGTATATCCGTCCGGAACGGAAAGGGAGAGAACGTGCCTTACTGTTCAAGGTGAGGGTCTTCTGCATTATTGTTTTTTAAATGTGTTCATAATAATAATAATAATAATAATAACAATAATAACAATACATACAAACAACAACAACTTTTAATACTTGTAATACCATTATATTAAAGTTTTATTATTAATAATAGTAATAAGTAATAATTCATACGGGGATGTACAAGCTCATTTCAACAGCATGATGCTAATAGGTGTAATATTTGAATTAGCAGTAAGACCATATTTGTATTTTTCATGATGTTCTCTTCTATGTACTCCTCCTCTCATAACGCTTTATTGGTTTGTTCTTCTGGTCACTTGACTGGTTACCTATCTGAAGGATCTGACTAAAGCCCTTATGAAAAACTTATTTATGCAGCAAGAGAGTGAATTTCCCACGGTTTAAGCTTCCAAGAAGTTTCAATGGACAGATAGACAGACGGATGGGCAGGATGATATATATAAATGTATAGATTTTAGTACATTACTGTAGCTACATTAATAGCATGCTTTTTCAAAATGCAACCCGAGATAAAGTTAAATTTTTGTAAAGTATGCTGGCAGGTTGACTCGTACCCACCCCTGTGGGATCCCCTATAAAGCGTGAAGTATTCAGAACTAAACCTTGAATTTTTTTTTTTTAAATAATTTTATTTATCTTTTGAGCTACAGTATTTGAATGGCTATACGCCCTGCAATGGTCTGGTGAACTGTTCGGGACCTTTAACTAATATTTGCTGTTGTCATTGTGAGCTTAATAGGAGTAAACGGTTCAGCAAATGAGTGCGAGAGAAAGTGAATAGCAATGTAAATTTAAGAGTCTATTCAGGTTTTCTTGCAGCCTGAAATTTGTCCATAAATTAAAAAAAGATCACCTTATGCAGTAATTAATTACTCTTTTACTCAGCCTTAACTGCTTAGTTCTACTGTTAGGGTTGCGGTAGGAGAGTGGAGCCTGTCTCAGCCGAACCTGGGCAACATAGCATCCTGAACAGCATACCAGACTATTGCAGGACAAAACACACACATTCAACTTAAGAGCAATTTGGAACCGCCAATTAGCCTAAGTATAGGTATGTCTTTGGACTGTGGGAGGAAACTCAGCATACCCAGAGGAACCCCACTCAGGCACAGGGAGAACATGCAAGCTCCAAACAGAGGTTAGAACCGAGACTTGGACCCAGGACCTTCTTTTGTGACGTGTGAGGCAGATGCGCTAACCATTACGCCACCGCGTCGCCCTATGTTTATTACTTCAAGTCTAAATAAGAGAGGTGTAAAAACCGTAACTATAATTTTAACAGATTCCCGCCAGTTTAATACGAAACATGTACTGTAGAAGACAACAGTAAACAAGCATTTATTATTTCATCAGAATATCATAATAGATATCATAAGAAAGCATGTTGTCTTACCATATCAATGTTTTAATAAGTAATTAGTTGATATGAGTTTATATGACAGTATATACTAATTATAAATGGGGCTCTGCAGACTCAGTCCTCCTTCAGCATTGTAGCAGGTCAGAGGTCAGAGGTCAAACAAAGTCGTAATCCGACTTGAGAGTTTCTTTGATGTCCAGATGTTTAATATCTCCAAATAACGGGAAAAGTGACCGAAAATATATGTTTGTCATGAAACAATCCTTGGTTATATTAAACTGGGAACATGACTGTGATACACAACTTCCATTGGTACAGGAATTCCTGGGCTGCAGTTACATTGTTAGATAAAACGTGTCTTGCTAGTATTACATTTAATCCGATTTAAAAGCAGAACATGTCCATTAATGACCTTTTTATCTGTATGCAGGTTTAACAGAAATAACTTTGCTTCAGACCAAACCGAAGGAGGAGGAGGACGCGGTTGTTTCTTGCTCAGCCACTGGTAAACCTACACCGGTGATCAGCTGGTGGATTGGCGAGGAAAAGCTGAGCTACGAATCGGAGAGTGAGACCGTAAAGAATAGGGATGGAACAATCACAGCTAGGAGTAATCTCACGCTTCCACAGTCGCAACTTAGCGGACAAGCTATTAAATGTGTGGCGAGAAGTGGCAGCGTTGAGAAGAGTGAAGTCATCATTGTGGAAAACCAGACCGATCGAGGTAAAAGCAATAAATATTACAAATATTTAACAAGGACAGTGCACCATGTTACATTTTTTTACCCATCCAATTTGAAAATGCTGACAAATCAGTGCAATGTCATTTGTTCCTTTTCAGAACGTCTAGGAACATCCAGACATTATGTCTTCCCTGCTGTTTTCATCATCGTCTTTGTTACCGTTGCCAGTTTCGCTGTTATGCTTTTTCATCGGAGAAGGCAAAGTAAGTAGCCTGATGTTTGTCTGTCACGGGAACCTTTTGGCCTCTTTATCTGATAACGTTGGTCATTAGTAAAACAGTGGTTGAGGATTTGGAGTAGTGATCCAAAGGTCTTTGGTTCAAGCCCCATTCCCACCGAGCTGCCGCTACTGGGCTCACACGGCCCTCAACCCTCAGCTGCACAGTTGTATAGAATAATTAAATAAATAGAAGTTGATCTAGGTAATTGTGTCTGCCAAACTCTGACCAGATTCCTGAAAAAAGTGTAACTAATATATACGGGTTACTGGTGTGTTGACATGCCATCACACCGGCCATCACAGGGCAGAAACACACTGTCGGCTATGCAGCTCCTCTTGAGGAAAGTCAGCAATGGTTCTTTTACATGAACCTCACATCATAGACAGTGAGAGACATGACCGGCCTTTGAGAACCCAGTTAGCTGCACTCGGGGGACGGTAGCAGTGACTACCTGTGGAGAGTGGGGCTTGAACCCCCAACCTTAGGATCAGTGATCCAGCAACTTTACCACCAGGCCACCGCTGCCCAGAACTGTAATACATATACAGGGTGATTCAAAAAGAATGACCCGATTTCATGATTAAATGTTTTATGAAGGAAAAATAGCAAAAAATAAAACTTATAATGCAAGTATTTTACAAACAGTCAAGTTTTATTTCACATGTTACAAGTGTTCAATATGCCCCCGCCCACCCCACACAGCACGAACAACATCAATACAATATGAGAATTCGTCCCAAACACGTTGAAGCACATCAGGATCAATAGAATTGATCACTGTTATTCGATGTTATAAGTTTTCCAGGTCAGTTGGTAATGGCGGAACAAAGACTTTTATCTTTTACAAACACTCAGAGGAAAAAAAAAAATCACAAACTGTGAGGTCAGGAGATCTCGGAGGCCAAGCACAAAGAGCAATGTCTTGGGTCCCTCTCCGACCAATCCATCCCAAAAAGCCTTCTGTTTTTTTGCTGTCGCTGCCAGACGCATGGGTCTGACAGCGTCATGTGACAATTATAGAAAACTGGGAAATCTGATCTTTTAAACACTACTACTCCCTCATTCTGATTCATACATTTACTAATGAAATATTTGATCATGAAATAGGGACATTCTTTTTGAATCACCCTGTATATACTGTAATACATAAATAAGTAAAAATCCACTATAAAGAAGTTTTCCGTATGATCTTGAATTCTAAACCTGAATCCAAACCGGTATAAACAAGACATAAACAGTTCCATGTAGTCAGTAAAATGATTAATAAATCCTGGGGTTTCCTATAAATGAAGGCAGACTTGAGTATAGTTTGCCCGAGTGCTGTGTTAAATCTGCTTATCCAAGCTGGCTGCGTTATTGAGATATTAAAATGTGTTTAAATTTAATACAACATGAAAATCAGATATTTTCAGCTGATGTGAGAGAATGTGGAAGCAGAAGTGATGTCACAATTGTGAAACATTCACTTGACCATATTAAAGAATTTACCAAAAGGAAATACTGTACAGTACCTGGAAGTGTGTATGTTTAAAAAAAAAAAAAAAACCCACACAATTAGTAAATACAGTGTTAATGGTTATTACCATAATACAGTGTCGGGGCATTTCTGATTCTCCTGCCTTGAATGGATTTGTGAAACTCAATGATGTCACTATAAACAGCTTTCTAACTGAATCTTTCCTTTTTCTTTTTTTCCTTTTTCTGCAGGATGTCAGAAACACTTGGTTGAACTTGCCTGATGGAAGGTTGAAAACGTTCCTCCGAGCACTTTATTGTATTTTGGATATTATTCTGTATGCGCTTTTACTGTGAAATGTTTATTATGTACCATAGGGCTGATCCACTTCAAACTTGAAAGCACTTTAAACACAGAAACCACTCAATGCATTTACACTGAATGTTTACAGCAGTTTATTTTTCTTGTTAAATTATTTTCTGCATATATTTAAATCTAATTTATTTATTTTTGAATAAAAACAAGCTAAAATGTAACGTGTATGTATCTTATTTATATAGATCTGATCATTTAGTAGTGCTGAGCACGTCCGCCTCACAGAAAGAAGGTCCTGGGTTCGATTCAGTGACAACCTGTTGAGGGTGGGGCTTGAACCCCCAGCCTTGGGATCAGTGATCCAGCCCCTTTACCACTGGGCTACCACTGCCACCTTGTGCTCTGCAGGTTTTAAGCCAATACCACAATTGTGTGTGATTTGAAGAGTTCAGTGAAATGATCTAATATGTGTTTATGCTCCATGATATGAAATTAATAATAATAATAATAATAATAATAATAATAATAAATAGACCGTACATGAGGTTCTACAGTGCAAGCTTTCTTTTCGATGTTGAAAATCTCACGGGTGAACGGGCGGGGTGTGTTTCTCTACCATTTGGTGACCTCAATGGATGCTGTTTATGCAACACTGAGCATCAGGAAACGTCAGCCTGTTTCATTTTAACTTCTAAAAATAATCCAGCAGAGTTCTTGGATGCTTTAGATTGTGAGAACCAACTGGTTTCCTGCTGGACAGATGAACAGACTGACCACATATCAGATCCTGTCGAAACATTACTATAAATAAATAAATAACTGAAGCATGAAGAAAACCCATTTATTAAAATACAGTACAACAGTATTGTATAATAGAGAATTCGGTGCACCAGTGGTGGTGGCAGCACAACAAAAACAGAGAAGTATGCGTTTTATTATTCAAATCTTTATTTTACAGTTGACGTACCAAACAGTTTCTCATGCTCGGGGGACGATGGTGTAACTCCATATAAGGATAACGCCACTGACGTTCAGAAGAAACGTATTCACAGTGCGGCGGTGACTCTGATTTGGAATCTCCTGGCCTTTACTGGGGTTATCTGTGGAATAGACACCGTTTTTATTCCCCTGACTCACATATTAAGACAACAGCATTACACACACACACACACACACACACACACAACACACATGAGGCATTGTTGTTATTATTATTATTATTACTATTATTATTATTATTATTATTCATTCATTTTATGAACCGCTTAGTCCTAATTAGGGTAGGAGGAGGCTGGGGCTCAACTCTGGGCGAAGACAGAGTACACCCTAGACGGCTCGCCAGGCCATCGTAGGGCAGAAACAAGCTGCCGGCTTCGCAGCTCGTCTTGACGAAAGTCAGCAATGGTTCTTTTACATGAACCTCACACCACACTCAGTGAGGGACGCAACTGATAACCCAGTTAACACCAGAAGTACAGTGACAACCCATCGAGAGTGGGGCTTGAACCCCGATCTTGAAATCAGTGATCCAGCCCCTTTACCACCAGGCCGCCACTGCCCTTTGAACATATTAGTATTATTTAAACATTCCGACATTCTGAAAGTATGTACAGGCCTATAGGTAGTCGTTAGCTATTTATAATAAAGCTCATACCTGTTACAGTGACATTAATGGTACGTCCCATCGCCGTGGTTCCGGTGTGCTGACACTTTGCTGTACATTGATATAAACCGGTATTCCTGAGAGTTAGTGGTGTAAATGTAATAAAAGTATCTCGATGCCTCTTCCCACCGATTTTAGTCTCATTGATATGGATCAAATATCTATCGGGTTCAATAAGCGGTTTACAAGCTGTCGATGAGTCCAAAAGACACCACGAGGCGAAGATGCTTCCACAGGCCAGCTCGTCATACTCTGCTGTGCACTTGATGGTCAACGGCTGTCCTTCTATCCTGCTTATTGGTTCTTTTGAATATTTTACTTGCACTGTAGCAGCGACATGAACAGAATACTATCACGTGAGGGCAAACTCACATTGGAAACACAATCATACATCAATGCATATTTATACGTATATTAAATATGCCATCAAGGTTGTAGTTTAAACGCAAAATATGAAGCAGAACTCACCCATGCTTTCAGATATAGATGGAAATGTAGAGAGGATAATGAAGAAAAAGAGCAAAGCAGTGGAACATGTGGTTGACATCGTTGCTTTGCTTCAACTACATTCATGTAATAGTTTCCACTACCTGCAAGGCCACTTCCTCTCAAGCCATTTGCAACTGGTGCAGACAGCAACAGGCTTGTTGTTGTTGTTGTTGTTGTTGTTGCTGTTGATCGAATGGTTACAATCCTGTTAGTGCTTATTGTTATAAATGTATGAATGTAAATATGAATATAATGAATGTATAAATGTAAATATAAATATAATGAATGTATAAACATTGTGAGTATGTAATTAATAAATGTATAAATGTAAATATAAATATAATGAATATATAAATGTAAATATAAATATAATGAATGTATAAGCATTGTGAGAATGTAATTAATAAATGTATAAATGTAAATATAAATATAATGAATGTATAAATGTAAATATAAATATAATGAATGTATAAACATTGTATGTAATTAATAAATGTATAAATGTAAATATAAATATAATGAATGTATAAATGTAAATATAAATATAATGAATGTATACGCATTGTGAGAATGGAATTAATAAATGTATAAATGTAAATATAAATATAATGAATGTATAAATGATGTGAGTATGTAATTATATTTAGGTCTTGTGCTGTAAATGGTAACACATGGTATTACTCATCTGGTTTTGGGTCACAGCTGTTTTGCCTGCATAGTCTAACTGGGTCTGGAACTTTCCAGCATATTATGGAATCTTCGAGATTGACCTAGCTGCGCATGGTCATGTGATTAGAACATTCGAGAAAAGGACCATTCCTGAGCTTTAGAGAATCTATATAAGGACCGGGTGTCGACCGGCTCAGCGCGGATCATCCAACAGGGCATCATCCAAGTTTCATCATTAAAGACTTCATCACCCAAGTCCATCATCCGCGTTCATCCACAGCCAACGCGCGTGATTCCAAACTTTTGACCGCCAACAATCTCTAAATTTACCATACGGCAGCTGCTTGGTGACGATCCTTATTTTGTGACCCGTGTTCCATTTGTATTTTGTTTAGCTCGAAACTGTAAGCTATTATTTTGCATTATTTTGTTAATATTATTAAATTGTATTAATGTATATCATTGTTTGTCTTATTTCGCTGGTTTCACGGGGACTTTTCCTATTCTGAATTTCCGTACATAACATTACAGTATATTTAAAAAACCTGGTGAGAACTGCAGCACTCAGCTACGTGGTGGTGGTGTTATATTAAGCTCACGTGAAAACAACGGAAACTTTGCTGTTTGCATTAAATAATGTTACTAAACTAGATTGTAACATGAATGCACTGATTTGCTTGGATGATTAATGAGCAGCAACATAGGAATAAAAATACCGACAAGCGTGGCGTTAAAAATGGCGTTAAAAACTTTTCAAAGTTACGAACCTGAATTTTTGATTTTCTGGAGTTTTTTCTGCAGTAGCGACTGATACATATGTCAAGCAATGAGAAATATGGACACGGCGGTGTACTATTTTTACCATTTACAGTATGATAGCAAGCTCCAAACAAAGAAAAAAGTGCACAAGGCTGCAATTACTCATCTCTTGTACCCAACCGACAAAATCATCCTCTACAGTAGGTGGCAGTGGAGTTCTCACTGTGTTCCCTATGGTGTAGGGCAGGGGTGTCAAACTCATGCCATAAAGGGCCATGTGGCTGCAGGTTTTTGTTTCAACCAAGCATCAGCACACCCCACTTGGCTCATTTAAACAACTGATTTGATTCTTCAGTCAATTGATTGGTCAATCTGTGCCCTCTGTATAGAGAATTACCAATCAAGTGATTGAAGACTCAGATCAGTTGTTTAAATGAGCCGAGTGGGGTGTGCTGATGCTTGGTTGAAAGAAAAACCTGCAGCCACACGGCCCTTTATGGCATGAGTTTGACACCCCTGGTGTTGGGAAAAGCACCCAGCAAACGATACGAAGTGCAGTAAACACTATTTATAGTCACGCAGAGGGCGCTGGGGGGCATGAAATTTTCTTTCTTTTTTTGTCCTATAGGGGCAATCACAGAAAATAATTGAGAAGCACTGCACAAGGCGTTCTAGAAGTGCGGAGGAATAAACGCGGAAGAATACCAGGCTAATCAGTCCAGAAAAGCCATTTCCCCCTGCAGAGCTCGTAAATCAAAATTTTGCTTGTTGGACGGGGCAGATTTTTGGTGTGATTGAAGCTCGTATCATGGAAAATTCGTAATAAAAGACACTCGTAAGTCAAGCTACCACTGTACTTTATATCATAACAGACAGTTACATTAGCAAAGCGCTGGTGAATCAATTCAGATGCGTTTATGAATTGATTCAGTTCATTCACTTAAATGAATCGATTCTTTTGAACAATTTGTTCACAAATCATCCATCACTATGATGAACAATAATGGGTATCGAGTGGCAATGCATACACAAGAACGACGATACTCTACATGAGCAAGTTCTGATCACTTTTGTAAATGATGTGGGAGATGCTGCCAATCAAGAGCTGAACTACAAGTTGATGAATACTGCCGAGTAAACACTCCCCAAGCCAATCAACGTGGAAACCGATGGACTGTCAAAGAGGATGATGATGATGATTATGATTTACAAATTCTTTATGAAAACCTGCAGCCCTCTGCCCAAAAGGTATCAATGTGAAGAACATTCAGCTTCAAATAACGCAAAATTGACCATACAGTATCTAAAGGAAACACGCGTGAATGTCCTTACATGGCCTAGACAGAGTCTAGACTTTAACCCAAATAAAACTCAGTGTAATGATTCAATTCAATTTTATTTGTGTATTGCATTTTATAACTGACATTCCCTCAGAGCAGCTTTACATAGCGAAAATAAATTAGATAAAGAATTGAAACGTTCCCTCTATATAGCCTACACCTCCCTAATGAGCGAGCCCAGGCAACGGTGGCAGAGAAAGACTCCCTCAGATGACACAAAGAAGAAACCTTGAGGGGAGGGAACCAGACTCAAAAGGGACACCCATCCTCATTCGGACATGATATCGAGTCTATATTATACTCCATATTATATATCAATATATTATAGACGATCACCTGTTTTAACGCGACACATAAAGTTGAGAGAGTTGATGCTGTGTACTGTTTCTGTTCTGGTTGTCTCATAAATAGGCTGCAATTCTATTTATTTATTTATTTATTATTTATTATTATTATTATTATTATTATTATTATTATTATTATTGCAGATGTTTGTCACTAGTAACAACATCAATCTGATAATTCTGTCTGTGTTTTTATATATTTGGACAAAAAAAAATGGCAATACTTTGTTTACTGTTTACACTCTTTATGATCTTCTTCTTTTCCTTTCGGCTGTTCCCTTCAGGGGTCGCCACAGCGAATCATCTGCCTCCATCTCACCCTGTCCTCTGCATCTTCTTCTCTTACATCAACGACCTTCACGTCCTCCTTCACCACATCCATGAATCGTCTCTTTGGTCTTCCTCTAGGTCTTCTGCCTGGTAGTTCCAGCCTCAGCATCCTACTACCAATATACTCACCATCCCTCCTCTGTACATGTCCAAACCATCTCAATCTAGCCTCTCTGACTTTGTCTCCAAAACATCTTACATGTGCTGTCCCTCTGATGTACTCATTCCTGATCCTATCCATCCTCGTTACTCCCAAAGAGAACCTCAACATTTTCATCTCTGCTACCTCCAGCTCTGCCTCCTGTCTTTTCCCCAGGGACACTGTCTCTAAACCATTTACACTCTTTATGATATTGTCTTCATAATAATAATAATAATAATAATAATAATAATAACAATAATAATAATAATAGCCGTGATGGCCTGGTGAGCTGTTAAGTGTGTACCCTACCCTCGCCAACAGTTTGCTGAGATGGGTACCAGCCTCCCTGTGACCCTAATTAGGATTAAGCAGTTCAGAAAACGAATGAATGAATGATAATAATAATAATAATAATAATAACAATAATAATGATAATAATAATAATAATAATAATAGCCCTGTGTTGTCCTGGCAAGCTGTCCAACCTGTACCCTGCCCTTGCCCAGAGTCGGGTGAGATGGGCACCAGCCTCCCTGTGACCCTAAATAGGATTAAGTGGTTCATAAAATTAATGAATGAATAACAATAATAGTAATAATAATAATAATAATAACAACAACAATGCCTCATATATGTGGTGTGTGTGTGTGTGTGTGTGTGTGTGTGTGTGTATAATGCTGTTGTCTTAAGCATTACACACACACACACACACACACATATGAGGCATTGTTTTATTTTTATTATTATTATTATTATTATTATTATTATTAATTCATCCATTCATTTTCTGAACCACTTAATCCTACTTAGGGTCATGGGGAGGCTGGCGCCCATCTCAGCCGACTCTGGGAGAAGGCAGGGTACACCTTAGACAGCTTAGGCCAACGCAGGGCTATTATTATTATTATTATTATTATTATATAATATTGTGTAATGCTGTTGTATGGTTGAGAGATTTATAATTGCAGGTTCTGCAGGCTGAAGAGCGGATGTGGCGCGTGAGGGGAACTGCAGGCTGCCGCACACATGAAACGCGCCGTGAAAACTCGCAGCGCGTCTGTGGGCGTAGCGACAACAATGCACTTGCCACGCGACATTGTGATAGGTCGTATAGAGGGTGGAGAGACCGCGAGCACGTGAGATATTCCGGGTAACCAGACATTTCCCTAGAAGCGGATCGACGTGATGAACGGCTCCAGAGCTTTATTCGGGCTGCGGAGGTTTTATTCGAGTGGCCTAAGAGTCACATATCACAGGACTCTGGACAGGATCGAGCTCATGCTTCCGCCCAAACTGAGACCACTGTACAACCACCCAGCAGGTAATATCCCGGGTTCGCGAGAACAAAAGGGGAAGCGGTGGGAAATAAAATACCATGTTCCATACGGGAAGCGGTGGGAAATAAAATACCATGTTCCATACGGGAAGCGGTGGGAAATAAAATGCCATGTTCTATACGAGAAGCGGTGGGGTGGGAAATAAAATACCATGCTCTATACGAGAAGCGGTGGGAAATAAAATACCATGCTCTATACGAGAAGCGGTGGGAACACGAGGACTGCAGCGCTCGACGGGAGCCGATAGGTTTGTCTTGACCTTGATCAATGTTCTAATGATCACCTGCCTTACTCGTTAAACATCAACACATCTGCAAACATTTACACACACTGCACAGATTTTCCACTAGGACAGAAAGTCACCTTGCTTTGATAATCTTTAAAAAAAATGCTGTTATTTATATCATAACAAACAACAGCAATAATCTTGACTATGTCAGGTGGTACTGTGGCGCAGTGGTTAGCATGTCTGCCTCACAGCAAGAAGGTCCTGGGTTCAATTCCCAGCTCAGGTGTTTCTGTGCGGAGTTTGAATGTTCTCACCTGTGTTTGCCTGGGTTTCTTCCGGGTTCCCCGGTTTCCTCCTACAGTCCAAAAACAGGCACAGTAGGCAAATTGGCTGTTTCAGATCACCCCTGTGTGTGAGTGTGAGTATGAATGGTTGTGTGAGTGTCGGCCTTGAGATGGCTTTGCAGGCTGTCCGGGGTGTACCCCGCCCTCTCCCAGAGTCGGTTGAGATGGGCGCCAGCCTCCCCATGACCCTAATTAGGATTAAGTGGTTCAGATAATGAATGAATGGACTATGTCACAATTCAAGCTCAGATATGTACAGTAGTGACACAAAGACTGTGTGGGGTTAATACTGTACATCAGATAGGACACAGCCAACCCATCATATTAACTTCTGAGCTCACGCGGGGGCGGCACAATAGAGTAGTGATCGGCTCACGGCGAGAAACTCCAGGGGTCGAGTCTGGGGCTCGTTTGGTTGGAGTTCAAATGTTCTCCTTGTGCTTGCAGAGGTTTACAGTAGGCTGATTGGTGGCTTCAAATCACCCCTAGGTGTGAGTGTGACTGTAAATGGTTGTATGTTTGTTGGCCTTGCTATGGTCTGGTGAGTTGTTCAGGGTGCACCCTGCCGTCACATATAGAGTTAGCTGAGATGGGTGCCAGCCTCCCCGTGACCCTAATTAGGCCTGCAAAATGAATGAATGATGAATGACTATGTCAAAATTAAAGTGGAACATTGATGTACAGTAATGACAACAAAGACTTTCTGTTTGGAGTTTGCGTGTTCTCCCTGTGCTTATGTGGATTTCCCCCAGGTACTCCACTTAAATGTGAATTTTTGTGTATGTGTGCATGTGTGTGTGTGTGTGTGTGTGTGTGTGTGTGTGTGTGTGTGTGGTGGCTCTGTGATGAACTGGGAAGCTGTTCAGGGTATACACTGCCTTTGTACAGAGTCAACTGAGAAACACAGGAAAAGAGCCTTTGCTGATCCCCGAGCCTCGACCCCAGGACCTTCTTGCTGTGACGCCCCTCCTACCCTTTGATTGTCATATTTTCTTATTTTATTCTGAACCAAATAAATATACAGTCGGCCCTCTACTTACGAAATTAAACCGTTCCGGTGACTTTTTCGTAAACTGGAGTTTTCGTAAGTAGAGGTGCATTTTACATGTAAAACGCCTGATTCATTTCAAGGCTCCCAAGACTACCCCATAAACCCTTTAAAAATGATAAAAGTACACCCATTTTGTATGAAATATGTGTTAAAAGTAAAAGAAAATTATTTACCTTTTTTAACTCTCTCGAACCACCCATACGACGCTTAAAAGTCTGGGGGTTGCTGGTCTGAAGAACCCTCACCCCCACCCCCACCCTCCTTCACAAGGTCCTTAAATATGGCGGTTGCTTTTTCCGAAATAATCGCCTCCGTCACTGTATCTCCACTTTTAAGGTGTCCTCCTGCTTCAATATCGTCCCGATTGTAGAGGGGTTTCGGCTATACTCCTTTGCGATTTCGCTCAACCGCATCCTACTTTCGTATTTTTTTATTATCTCCTGCTTCACTTCAATTAATAACGGAGCCCGCTTCTTCTTTTCTTTGTCACCAGGAATCACTTTCTTGGGGTCCATGACGGATAACGAAATATAACGCTGCAATGATCACTCTCAAAAAAACTCACGAGCCAACAGTCCTGTTCAACTCTCCTTCACATGTGTGACAAACAGGAAGTATGGGTACAGTTCAGCTCCCTCCTGGCCAATGGGAGGCCAGCGGGGCGGGATGTTGGGAGACAGCCAATGAGAGAGCAACTCGCGCATTGTTTGAAAGTTTGAATGGCGCGTTTGAATTTCTGAATGGCCCGTTTGGCGCTTTTCGTAAAAAAAAGGTTGTTTTCATAAAAAGCGGACGAAAATTTAGGAATATGTTTTTCGTAACCTGGATTTTTTGTAGTCAGAGATTCTTGTAAGTAGAGGGCCGATTGTATCTTTAAAGGGCCCATTCACTTACCCAACATAGTAAATAAACATAAAATACAGTCCTATCTGAGGGGGAAAATGGATTCAGTTACAATGTCTTTCTGAAACCATTTGCTTACTCCTGTACATGAGTGGTGCTGGATTACTGATCCATTATCAAACCCCCCACCCCACCCCACCAGCTAACTGGTTTATCAAAGGCCGGCCATGTCTCTCACTGTCTGTGATGATTAGTTCATGTAAAAGAAACATTGCTACTTTTGTCAAGAGTATCTGCATAGCTGTCAGTGTGTTTCTGCCTCATAATAGCCTGGCAGCATTCCATGGTGTACTCTGTCCTTGCACGGAATTGGCTGAGCTGGGCGCCAGCCCCCTCTCAATCCCAATTAGGATTAAGCGGTTCAGAAACTGAAAGGTCACCAAGCAGTTGCAGGGCCAACACACTCATACAACCCTCCACACTCCCACTCACACCAAGTGGCGATCTGGAACCGCCAGTCAGCCTACTGAGCATGTTTTTGGATTGTGGGTGGAAACCGGAGTACCCAGAGGAAACCTGTGCGAGCATAGAAGAGACACAGAAACACCTGGAGTGCAGAAATCGAATCCAGGACCTTCCTGGTGTGGAGGGAACGTGCTGAACACTGCGCCACCATGCCACCCTTTTCCAGACATGCGATCTTGGTCTTGTTGATGTTATTGAAAACAGATATAGAACCAAGGCAAGATGCAGAGCAGGCCAAGAAGAGATACTAAGCTTATTTTTTAAACCAGAGAACCTTTATATTCATCCAAAATGAACTGACAATGAAAAACAAATCACAGGGACTACTTCTTTATGAATGGGCGGCTTTAAATACCTTTAGTCCGTATCTTTATAACCACAACCAGATTGTTTTGTTGATAAGAATTATTGGTGCTTTGCATGCGTTTATATTGATAGCTTAAAATGTTGTGAATGTTTTAGATGAACTACACTCGCAAAAAAGTTAAACAGTCGCCAAAATATAATGAAACGTCCTGCCAGTTTCCAGCTAATTCCAGCCTTCCAAGTACGCGGTAATGTACAACGAGCTGGTTATTACAGTGAAATAAATCCCATCGCGGGGGAGGATCAGGATGCCATCGCACAGCGGAGGAGCCACACGTCCCCCTGAGGAAATTTATTTACAGAGAATCAACAGCACACTGCACACTACCCTGTTTATTACACGGCTACTTACAAAATATTAGCGTTAAACATAATGTGATTGTATTCATTTAAAAATGATGTCATTGCTCCGGTAGTAACAGGCTTCATGGAAACAGCATGTTGTGCTTTGCAATGGGCCGATGTTTAAAATAAAACAGTCAGATACATAATGTTATCATAAAAATAAAATGCAATCATTAGAGGGACAGATTTCCCTGCAGTTTATGTTTTGTGAATATTTGTGTCATGTATAATGATTTGAATTAGAAATTTGTGGTTGCGTTAATCTTCAGCTCTGATGTGATGAATGAATATTTATATGAAATGCTTTCCGTGCAGTTGATTTTTTTATTGATTCCGAAACGCCTCTGGAGGTTTGGTTTAAAACTCCCATAATGCTCATGTTCGTCGAGTTAACTAATCAGCCCTTCCCTTCATGTATAACGCCAAAGGTGCTGCAATAATTCCTCACGAAGTTCTCATACAGAGAAGAGTACAGTTATTATTGTTATTATTATTATTATTATTATTAATTACAATTTTCTGTTTTTCATTTATTCAGGCCCAAAGACAGTTTTCTTCTGGGCACCTGTTTTTAAATGGGTAAGATCATTTCATAAATTCTCTCTCTCTCTCTCTCCCTTTCTCTATCTAGCTTCGTCTTTCTATTTCTCTCTTTCTTGCTCTCTCTTCATATCTTTCTCTCTAACTTTCTCTATCCCCCTGTGTCTCTCATTCTCTCCCTGTCTCTCCCCCTCTCTTTTCGTCTCTCTGTCTGTCTTTTTATAGCTTTCTCTAACTTTCTCTCTCCATCCCCTGTCTCTCTTTCTATATCTCTGTCTTTCTCTGTCTGTCTGTCTCTCTCTCGCCTTCTCTCTCTCTATCTATCTATCTATCTATCTATATATATATATATATATATATCTATATATATATAATATATATCTATATATATCTATATATATATATATGTGTGTGTGTGTGTGTGTGTGTGTGTATATATATATATATATATATATATATATATATATATATATATATATATATATATATATATATAAATATATATTCCTGGCTGTCTTTTTCTACTCAATCTCCCTCTCTCTCTCGAACTTGATATACAGTCTATAAACCACTGCTCAGATGACTGACCAAATGATTCTATCTGCCAGAGACCGTGTCTATTTTGGGCGTGACTGCGCTGTACTTATTCTATCTGTCGGCTCCCTCGGCCTCAGTGACCTGGTTGTTGTTATAGTTCATACCTTTTGTTAAGCGACTTTTCTAAGAAAATTATGAAGTACAGTACAAATATAAATATCATCAAACACCACCCATCCATTTAACACAAGATTCATATAGATCACGGCATTAAAAGAACATTCATTCATTCATTCATTCATTTTCTGAAGCGCTTTATTCTAAATAGGGATACAGGGAGGATGGTGCGCATCTCAGCTGATTTGGTGAGGGCAGAGTACCCCCTGGACAACTTGCCCGGCCATCACAGGGCAGAAACATGCTGATGGCACGCCAGTGGCCCATTCTTTTCGAACGATAGCAGTGGTTCTTTTCCCACCACAGACAGTGGCACACATGGCTGACCTTTGATAACCCAGTTATCTGCACTGGTTTTGTTCCTCTTATTTTCATTTTTTCACAAACAATTAAGCGACCTGAACAGAGATGGAAACATTTGAATGGGTGGCAGGGTGGCGTAGCGTTTAGCATGTCCGCCTCACACCAAGAAGGTCCTGGGTTTGAGTTCTGGACTCGGCAAGGGCATTACTGTGTGGAATATGCACATTTCCCTGTGCATGCCCGGGTTGTGATGGGCAGCAGTCTCTCAGCAACCCTAGTAGGATTAATCATTCAGCAAAGTGAGTGACATTTGAGGATACAGGTATTCACCCCCTGAACTACTGACCACATCGCCGCAGTCGTATAATGGCTGAAGTTGTATAATAAACCCAGGACCTACTTGTTATGAGTCAGACCTGCTAACGACTGCACCACCGTGACACCTGGTTTAATCGACCCATTTCCCTTCACACATTTCTGCTCAGCAGAACCACTGATGCTCCGTCCGTAATTTACAAATCTTGGGATAGAGTCTCCATGAGGTCATTAGATTTTCAGCGCTGCTGTTTAAAGCACAAAAAACCCACACAGGCATCAGTCTGCTAAAATATGTGGGGGCATATATATATATATATATATATATATATATATATATATATAGAGAGAGAGAGAGAGAGAGAGAGAGAGAGAGAGATAGAAGGAGACAGAGAGACGGCGAGGGACAGAGAAAAAGAGAGAGAGAGAGAGCTTGAGAGATAGATAGGAGACAGAGAGACAGCAAGGGACAGAGAGAGAGAGAGATTGAGAGATAGATAGGAGACAGAGAGATGGCAAGGGACAGAGAAAGAGAGATTGAGAGATAGATAGAAGGAGACAGAGATGGCAAAGGACAGAGAAAGATTGAGTGAGTGAGACACAGAGTGAGAGATAAAAACAGGGAGAAAGATAAAAAAAGACACTGACAGAGAGTGAGCGAGAGAGACAGAGAGAGAGAGAGAGACAGAAAGATGTAGAGACAGAAAGACACAGAGAGAGTGACAGAGAGAGAGAGAGATTGAGAGACAGCGAGATAGAGACAAAGATCAAGAGATTGAGGTGCAGACAGAAAGAGAGACAGAGAAAGAGTGAGAGACAGAGAGAGACAGGTAGAAATAAAGAGATCGATAGAAAGAGACAGAGGGAGAGAGAGACACAGAAACAGAGTGAGACAGATAGAGACAGAAACAGAGATTAAGAGAGTGAGAGACAGTGACAGAGTGAGAGAGAGAGAGAGAGAGAGAGAGAGAGAGAGAGACAAAGCAAGACAGAGAGCAATTGAGTGAGAAACAGACAGATATAAAGAGATGGGGAGAGAATTTTAGAGATAGAGAGAGAGAGAGAGAGAGAGAGACAAAGCAAGACAGAGAGAGATTGAGAGAGTGAGAGACAGACAGATAGAGAGATGGAGAGAGAATTTTAGAGGGGGTGGGGAGGGACAAAGCAAGACAGAGAGATTGAGCAAGTGAGAAACAGATAGATATATAGAGATGGAGAGAGAATTTTAGGGAGAGCAAGAGTGAGAGATAAAGAAATTGAGAGACCAGACAACAGAGAGACAGTGAGAGGTAGAGAGAGAATGTGAGAGAGAATGAGAAAGAAAAATGCTGCCTGCAAAAAGATGACAACTTTGCATCCTGTCCACCAGCAGACGAGGCTTTTGATTGGCCGAATAGCTGAAGTCGAAGGTCTAGCGGCACAGCTGACGGAAAATGTGTGAAATGTCACTGTGTGCCTGGCGGGTGAAAAGTCAGAAACCACGAGTGTGTTGTTGCAGGTGATCTTTGTCTCTCTCACTGCCTTCCCTGCTTATTTCTCTTTCACTCCTTCCAGACTGATCTCTGTGTGGTTTCTGCTTGCAAGCTCGATGGGGTTTTTTTGTTGGCTGGGCAATTCAAATACATTTAGACTTTTGCTTTCATTTCATTTTCAGAACCATTTAGTCTTGATTAGCATCAAGGGGAGGCTGGCGCCCATCTCAGCTGCCTCTGGGCAAGGGCAGAGTACACCTTGAACCCCCTGAAGGTCATCTGGTTCCTCTTAACATGAACCTCTCACCACAGACAGTGAGAGACATGGCCGGCCTTTGAAACACAGTTAGTGCACTGTGGGGACAGCAGTCACAAGCCGTTGATAACGGGGCTTGAAACCCTGACCTTGGGATCAGTAATCCACAGCACCCTACCACCGGGCCACCCCGTTCAAACTTTGATTCCAAAAAAGTGTTCATATCGTGCATTGACTACAAGGACGAACAGTGTGAAAGATTACTTTACCGGTCTGAAGATTGGTGGTCCAACAGATTTGCAATACGCTGATGACATTGTCCTAATGTCCAGCATAATATCCAGCATATTCTACAGTACAATGAAAATTGCAGTGACCAACAGGGACAGTTTATAAACACCAAGAAGACCAAAGCAATGAAATCAGACAAGGCACCGCAAGATTTGGATCTGAAAGAATTAGACATGTTTGAATGTCACTTGAGTAACCCACCACCGGACCAGATGTTGAGCTGGTGTACAGGCCTTGTGCTTTGATTTGTGCTATGGGGGTGGGGGGAGGGGTAAAGGTAAGGTAAAGTCTGTTGGGCTTTTTACACCTGAGCCGAGTGGTTCATCAGGCCGGTGCTTATCCCCGGTTTCTGTAGCGTGAAGCGACCAGGAGTTCAACTCCTTCTGAATGGAACCCTAGTCCATCGCGTGTTACCTTCCCAGTATATTTTTACTGGTTCCCATTTACACTGCTGGTTGAACAGAGGCACACTTGTGGTTAAGACCTTGCCCAGGGGTCTTAGTACAGTGGGGTCTAACTGGGATTTGAACACACAACCTCCCGATCATGAGCGTAGGCACCCTAACCACTACGCCACGGGGCCCACAGTGGGTGGTGTGGGGGTTGTAGGTGGACAAGCCACCAAACACTGAACGTTTCCAGGCAGCTTCTTTTGAACGTTGTTTGTTTTCTTAAAGGTTCTCAATTCATTCTGCTGCTACCATCATGTAATCAGTAATCAGTAATAGGTTACTGAGCCCATTCCAAGAACAGCAATGAAAACCAAGCCATGACAACCGACCCCGACATACATGGCCGGTGAGCTTGCATGTACCTTCAGCTCTACGCTTGGACAATGTTTGTAATGTCACTGGCTGTTGTTTTTTTGGGGATTTCTTCACAGCTCTCACAATGTTTTTGTCATGACCTGCGGTTGTTTCTGTGGTTATGTCCAATGTCTGGTTTTTTTCTATCAAGGATGTGTTGTTTTTTTTCTTCTTCTTTTCATGACCTGCATTGGCTAGGCCTAATTTTTGTGCAATGCCGTCCTCATCAGCAAAACCCAGAGATCAAACTAAGAGTAGATGTTCAGAACTTTTAGATGTTTCAAGCTAAACAAGAGGAAACATGTTTCAGTCACATGTTCCAATATTTTGATCACCTGAAAAACTTCAAGTAGAATGCGCCTTGATGCGAGTACTTCAACACATCTCGGTGCAACTGAGGGTGGTTCCGTGGCGCCTCAGGACGGCCTGGGTTCGGTTCCCGGGTTTGGGCATTTCTGTGTGGAGCTTGCATGTTCTCCCTGCGCTTGCATAGGTTTTCTCCAACAGTCCACAACCATACACAGTAGGCTAATTGCCTGTATGTCTGATCGTGAATGGTTGTGTGTGTTGCCCTGCAATCACTTGGAAAGCTGTTCAGGGTGTACCCTGCCTTTACCTAGAATCTGCTGAGATAGGCGCCAGTGTGAACCAGCAGCATATTAAATTAAAGATGAAATTCTGATGTCTTGTCTTGTCTCATGTGCCTTAATGTGATTAATAATGTGATTAAATCTGTCACGTCCTCATTGCCTCTGCCACACCTCCAACAGTCCGTCAACGGATTTCTGAGCAAGGGTGTTTGTTTTTACCCCCCCCCCCCCTTCTGTAATCTTATGGATTGTTTTGTATTTTTAACATCCTGTTTGTCCCAACCTCATGTGGAGATCCCCTTCCATCTGCCATCAGGTTTACATGTTTGTTTGCTGTTTCTAGTGAGTTTCGCCACAACCAGTCCAAGCTTGCACCGTTGGACTGGATCCTCTGGGCTCATGTAACAGCTCCTGTATTCTTGTTGGGTGCATGTCTGCTTTTTTTTTTTTTTTTGCCTTGTTTTATTTTATATTGTTTATTCTAGCATGAGCCTTCGCGGCGGTTCAGACACCTTTTTGCTTTTAGCTTCTCCACAGTGCTCGGGTTTGCATGTGTATATTCATCTCACTGAATGCTGCATCCGCATCATCTCCTATATCTGATGTAATGACAACGATGCACAGAGTTGGCAGCCAACCCTAATTAGGATGAAGTGGTTTAGAAAATGAATGAGTATACTGTATATATGATTTATTTTTTATGATTAGTAGTTTTTTCTGTTCTGACCTTCGTTCCCCTCATCTCTTCTCTGCAGGGCTTGGTTGTTGCTGGTTTTTCTGACATGACACGGCCACCAGAAAAACTGAGTTTATCTCAATCGTGTGTCATCACAGCTACAGGTAGTGGAACGAGGAAGTGTGCTCTGAAACTTCCGGTTTGATGTGGCTCGAAGGTTCAGTTGCTCATTTCAGGGCACATGTGCTTTGTTGCATAATCAGAAACAGTAATACGATCAGCACTACTAGCATATCTTCAATTATTTAATTAGCTTAAGTAGGTACGGTGGCGCAGTAGTTAGCACATTTATATTTTCCCTGTGCCTATGTGAGTTTCTTCCAGGTACTCCAGTTTCTCCCCACACTCCAAAGATATGCCCAATAATCAAATTGGATGTTCCAAATTGCCCCAAGATGTGTTTTGTGCTGGCGGTACGATGGTCTGAAGAGCTGCTCAAGATTTACCACAGCATTTCCCTACACTTGCTGAGATAGGCTGAACCTGTCCCTGCTCCCTTATAGTAGGATTAAACAGTTCAGCAAAATCTAGTCTTAGTCCTTGAGTTGCGAACGAGTTCGTTCCTATGATGCATCATAACCCGGAATTCCGCGTAAGTCAACTTACATGAACCGCCTGTATTATGGTAATTTAGGCTCATAGCGGTTACACAAAGAAATTTTGTGACCAAAAATAACTTGATAGTCAGATACAACAGAGTAAATATTTTTTAACTTAAGGACACAGAGAACACAGTCACAATGATAACCCCAGTGTGGCTCTATTCTGATATCTTCTAGATCAGGGGTCGGCAACCCGCGGCTCCGGAGCCGCATGCGGCTCTTTCATCCTTATGCTGCGGCTCTGCATGGCTCGGGAAAATAAATTGCAAGTATCCGATTTTAAGTATATTGTAGGGAGCTGAGTAGAACAATTAATACACTGCTTCTGTCTGCTGTGCAATGGACAACTGACAGCTACTTTTATTGTGACATGTTCAACACAACGTCGACAGCACTTGACGTGTCAGCAGGCAGATTTGACAGCCGGCATGCGCGGAAAGCCCAGCAACACCAAAACTGCACAATATCTTAAAGTATTTTATTTGTGTCTGTTCGTTTGTTTAATTGTAGCTGTAAATTGTATGATTATTGTGATCTGTAAATATTAAAATAAAATAATGTATATAGATTGTATTATTTTTCATCGCTTAAAATATGCGTCACACTCTCCGACAGCCCGCCAAAACGCCGTACATTTATCGAGACTTTCAACCCTAGGTAGGCCACGGATGGATAAATCTAAGAAAAGAAAAATATTTGAAGAAAACAGAGCATTTAATGATGCATGGGCAGATTCATTTGCAAAAGGTTCAAATCACCTTCAGTTTCGTTCATTACTGGATGAGGTGGAGCGCACGTACTCTGATCTGATGCATAACAGAATGCGGTGGCTGTCCAGAGGAGAAGTGCTGAAACGCTTTGCTGCATGTCTGGGAGAGGTGAAGACTTTCATGAGCAGCAAAGGACTCACCTTTCCTGAGCTGGAACGGCAAGAGTGGCTGGAAAAGCTGTATGTCATGGAGGACATGACCCGAACCTGAAAGCGCTGAATACAACTCTTCAGGGGAGAGGAGGCACAGCGCTACACATGCTGGAAGAGGTGTTGGCGTTTGAGCGCAAGCTGACAGTGTTTGTGAGAGATTTAGAGAGAGGAACACTGTCTCACTTCCTCCTTAAGGGAGTTCAAACAAGCGAACAAGGTGATAAATTCAGAGTATTTGCAGTCTGCAATCGCTACAATGCAAGCATCGTTTGGAAAACGATTCCAAGAGTTCAGAGAGGAAAAAGCTACATTATCCTTCCCCGTCGCTCCCCTGACCATCGACCTATCCCTGTTAAATGTGTCTGCATTTGCAGGTGTAAGTCAACCTGATCTTGAGCTGGAGCTGGCTGACATAGCTGACAGAGATATATGGGTGTCGGAGTTTGAACGCATGAGAGATATATTTATATATATGCGAACATATTCATTTCAGATGTCAAAAAGTGTTTGCGGCTCCCAGTGTTGTCTTTTCCGTGGAAACCGGGTCGAAATGGCTCTTTCAGTGTTAAAGGTTGCCGACCCCTGTTCTAGATGTAATAGCTACTTGGTATATATACTTGGTATTTTCATTGCATTCAACTCAATCCGCTTTTACTTACAAAGCACTTCTTATTACTGGCACTGTCGCCAAGCAGCTTTATTGTGTTATTTTGCTTTTTTCATTCCTATTGAACAAGTCTGTGGCAAAAATCACAAGATAAACCTCCCTCAGATGACACGAAGAGGAAACATTGAGAGGAACCAGACTCGGAAGGGAAACCCTTCCTCATTTAGGCGAACCAAAATAAAAAATTCAGATCACGTAGCAGAAACTTCACTATAGATCAGCATTAAGTTTAATTGCTTATATCACCAGTCCTCTTCACGGTTTCTGATTATATATATATTGAGGTCCACATGGATCATCATCAGCAGTAGCGAGGGGCTTTTAAGATGAGAACTCCAACCAGAAATGGATGGGTCAAGGATTCAGAAGGCAGAAGGATCAGACTGGTATCTCAGAAGTAGCATGTGTATCTCAGCAAAACCAGAGAGAGAGAGAAAGAGAGAGACTGTTAGATATGCTCATAGCAGTGTACAGATGCTCACCGACTTATGTTTTTAATTGGTTCCGGACGGCTGAACTTAAGTTGTTACAGTGACGTATGACGTGTGATGTATGACGCTCATACTGTACTATACGTCCATAAACACCATTACCGCATAAAACACCCCTAAATCAATTATTATAAACATAAAATTGTAAAATAATATAAAATATATAAAATAATATCAACATTAATTTCAAATAAATTATATTCAAGCAAAATAATTTCAAATAGATAAATTTTAATCAAATTCACTCATCAAATATCAAATACAGTATCAATTATAACCTTTAAAATTTTCTATAATGCAATCTTTCTGCTTGTAAACTGAAACTAAAAACCGAAAGCAGGTTTACTTGCTGTGCTTGACACAAAGCGCCAGTCTTTCAAGTGAGCAAGGGTGCCGTTGAACTCGTTTAGTACTCAGCCTGCACTGATGTGAATCACCAGCAGAGCGGGGAGTTCTCTTTCTTTTCTAGATTTGGGTTTTCATTCATTTTACAACTCTCTTTACTTAATTGAGTATGCATGGTAGATTGTGCCAATCCGAACAGATAGTTAATTTGTCTCTGTGTATGAGACTTGCACCCATGCTAGTAGGCTTCCGCTTCTGACCAACCATATTTGCTTAGGGTTACAAAAGTCCGAAAAACAGTGTAAACACAAAGATCACAGAGACAATGTCTTAACACAAGGGTAACACGCTATATAACATTTTATATATATATAACATTTTATATATATATATATATATATATATATATAAAACTGAACTGGAAAGAAGGAGGGGTGTCGTTTGTAAACAATGAACGCAGCATCATGACGTCATTGTACTACGTAGGTACGTCCAAATTCAAAATTTGCCTTTTTTTGAAAAAAAAAAACAAAACAAAACAAAAAAAAACCACATAAAACGGATGAACGTAAGTCGGGGAGTGTCTGTAATGGGGAAAGAATAAAGTTTATTAGTGCACATTCACACCTGGGGGGGTGTGTGATTTGGAACAGCTGATTAGCCTATTTTGCATTTTTTGAATTGTGGGAGGAAACCAGTGCACCCGGAGGAAACCCACACAAGCACAGGGAGAACATGCAAACTCCACACAGAAACACCTGAGCTGGGAATCGAACTGCTTGCTGTGAGACGGACGTGCTAACCACTACACCACCATGCCACCCGTGATGAGCTTCAAGGGATTGTACTTTATGACTCTGTATCTTAAAGCCTTGAAAAACTGCGCATGCACAATTTAAAAAGTTACCTGCTACGTTCATGTCTTCCTGTTGGTGTTGTAGGCTTCATTTGGTCACGGTACTGCTTGGTGATCATTCCGAAGAACTGGGCACTCTTTGCTGTAAACTTTTTCTTGGGCTTATGTGGAAGCATACAACTCCTGAGGATTTGGAGGTAAGTGCACATCCATTATGAATATCTCCTGTAGGATTTATACATTCATTATTATTTTTATTACTGTATATCTTAAATGGCGGCACAGTGGCGTAGTGGTTAGCACGTCCGCCTCACAGCAAGAAGGCCTGGGTTCGATTCCCGGCCTGGGCGTTTCAGTGTGGAGTTTGCATGTTCTACCCGTGCTTGCGTGGGTTTCCCTCCGGGTGCTCCGGTTTCCTCCCACAATCCAAAGACATGCACAGTAGGTTAATTGGCCGTTCTAAGTTGCCCGTAGGTTTGCATCATACAGAATGCAATGGCAAACCACTGCACTAATCCTGCCAAGAAAACCTCCGTGAAGATGATAACCAGGGCGTTATCCTTCATGGCGGGTCGCCAATGGTCGTCCTATGACTCAGGCACTAGATAGATAGATAAATATATTAAATAGGAGAAGCACAGTGGTGTAGTTGTTCGCATGTCCATGTCAGAGCAAGAAGCTCCTAGTTTCAAGTCCCTGGCGTGGGCTTATTTATGTGGAGTTTGCATGTTATCCCTGTGCTTGTGTGGGGTTCTCTGACGTCCTTTGGTTTCTTCACGTAATTGAAATACGTACTGTACATGCTCATTAGGCTAACTGCCTGTTCCAATCGGCTTCTAGGTGTGAGTGTGAATGGTTTTATGGGTCTTGGCTCCACATTTGATCAGTGTTGCTGTGTTTGTCTCCAGCTTTATTGTGACCCTAACAGGATTAAAATACAACCCACCCTAAATAGCTCGCCAGGCCAAACACTTACACCTAGGGCCGTGCTTCTCAATTATTTTCGGTGGCGCCCCCTCTAGGAAGAAAAAATATCCCCCCCCCAGCAACTATAAATAGTATTATTCGTCTATAAAATTGTTATTAGTACACCTCTACATTACATTGTATCTTTATTAACATTAAAAACAGAAAAAGAAAAATATATAGTTCCACTTACAATAAAGAAAAACTTCATTAACATTTTTTAACCTGTAACCGAAAAAGATTTAAAGTGCACCAATGTGCCTGAAATAAAAAAAATGCATCCTTATTTCAACTCATTCAACTTATTCATGTCTTAGTATCTCCGTTTCTCTCTCCACTTTTCTCTTCGTTCATGTCAGAAATTTTTCCGTGTTGTTTCTTGAGAGGATGTTTACTGCAGTTCATATTGTTTGCTCGTGCGAAAAACCGCTACACCATAGGGTGACAATGAGAGCACCACTGCTAACTAGTGGAGTTGAGGTGCAATTACACTTAATTCTCATACACTATTCCAGAAAAGAATGTTCCCCAGGGTCATACGCGCTCCCCACCCGGGCACCTCCCTTAGAGATGACAAGCTCAGCCATTTGGGAGGAGCTCGGACTAAAACTGCTGCATCTCTGTGTTGAGACGAACCAGTTGAGGTGGAAAAGGCATCTGGTTAGAATGCCTCCTTGGTGTGGTGTTTTTGGCATGTCCAAGTGGGGAGAGAACCCTAGAACACAATGGAGAGACTATGACTCTCAGTTGGTATAGAAATGCCTCTGTGTCCCACCGTAAGAGCTGGAGGAAGTGCCTAGTTTTCACATTACAATGTCGCCCCCCTGTGTGCACATTATTGTTTCGTTTTATTCTGGACACTCAAAAAAAAAAAAAAAAAAAAAGGTTCATGAAACAGGGCAAATTTATAGAAAAAGACATAAGCTACACATGCCAGATGTTATTAAGTCTGAGTTTAATTTCATTAAAAAAATATTATACAATCATAGTTTTCAACCTTAAATGTGTTTCCTTAAAATCCTAACAGTGCATTCCTGAGTAACACAGCAGGAGCATGTTGAGTTATCATCAGAAGATCTCAAGTTCAAATCAGTGATCAGGCTCTTGTTGCTTTATAATGAGGAACTCAAACCAAGATGCAATGTTCAACACGAGACCACTGCTAATTTCAGTTGCCTTCCTCAAAATAAGGGATTTAACTATTTTAGTTCATTATAATAAACCCACCCCCAGTGCAGCTGACTGGGTTATCAAAAGCCGGCCGTGTCTCTCACTGTCTACGGTGAGGTTCATGTAAAAGTACCATTGCTGACTTTTGTCAAGAGGAGCTGCATAGCCGTCAGTGGATTTCTGTCCTGCGATGGCCTTGCGAGCCGTCCAGGGTGCACTCTATCCTCAACCCAAATCGGCTGAGATGGGCAGCGGCCTCCCCATGACCCTAATTAGGACTAAGCTGTTCAGAAAATGAACGAATAAGAATAAAATCATTAAAAAAAGTCACAAAACCAAATGAACCTCAAAAACTATGAAGAGGAAGGATTTTAAAGGGCTGGAGAAATGAGATGAGTACGAATGTAATCTTTGTGCTTTTTAAATGATGTTATTAAGGAAATAAGCTGAATACTGACTGTGAGGATATTCTGTTTTCTTGTCCCTACATTGGTGTGTAGACGCTCAGTATCTCCTGCTTTAAGGCTTCAGTGCAGGGTCGTATCCATGTGACTGCAAAATAAACAGTATACAAGACTTAAAACGAAACTGAAAGTAAAACTATTCCTGCACACTGGTGTTATTATTCCAGTGTGGAGGCAAAGTTTCAAACTGACAGAAATGGAAGTTCCCTCATTAGGAATCATAGCTCATTGTTTTATATCAGAACAACAAATTTTAGGGAATTTCAATGGAACAAACATTCATTCATTCATTTTCTGAACCGTTTAATCCTAATTAGGGTCACAGGGAGGCTGGCGCCATCTCAGCTGACTCCAGGCAAGGGTAGAGTACACCCTGGACAGCTCACCAGGCCATCGCAGGGCCACACTCAGTCTGTCTCGCTTAACGCTTTTCACCTCTATTGTGAATGGACCCAAATTATTATAAGACAACGGGAAAGTGCTAAAATAAATACTAGTGTAAGATAATACATCAGAGGGGCAGTGGTGGCCTGGTGGTAGGGTGCCGGCTTATTGATCTTAAGGTTAGTGGTTCCACGCCCCACTATCAATGGGTTGTCACGGTCCCCCCCCACCACCAAACTGGTTATCAAGGCCAGTCGTGTCTCTCACTACATGCAGTGAGAGGTTCATGAAAAAAGAACCATTGCTGACTTTTGTCAAGAGGAGCCACATAGCCATCAGTATCTCTGCAATAGCCTGGTGAGCTGTTTATGGTGTACCTTGCCCTCACCCAGAGTCGGCTGAGATGGGTGCCTGCCTCCCTACAACGTTTCTGAAACGTTACTTTAGCTGAGATGGACTACTCCTCTCTGTGCTTTTTATTTTCCCTAATCATATACGGTATGGATGTATGGATGTAGTTATGTATATATGCACGTATGGAGTCATGGATGACCTTGATTTAAGAATTTAATCTGTTCAGAGGGCGAGCTCGTAAGTCAAGATGTTCATTAGATAAAACAAAAATCCCCATAGGAATCAATAGAAAACCAATTAATCCGTACCGACCCTCTCCCAAAATCATATAACCTGCCACAAACATGTATATTTGACCTAATATATAAAAGATAAACATGTAAAAACAAATATTTATTAATAATAATAATACATGTACACTAACATTAATAATAAATAAACAATAAGTCAACTAACCCTTCCGATCATCGACTGCGGCGAAGATGTCACGTGGGCACGAAGATGTCACCTGGGCAGGCATGAGGTGGTGCGTAACATAGGAGGACAATTTTGTGTGTGTTTGCACGTAACGAATGCCAGCATAGATGGGCTCATGGTGAGCTCCCACAAGGCCCGTGCTTCTCAAATAGTGGGGTGCACATTGTGATGCCAGGGGAGGCACAGTATGACTCTGGGGAACATGCTTTTTTGCCATACTGTACTAGAATTAAGTGTAATTGCACATCCTCTACAGTAGGTGGCAGTGGCACGCTCACTGTGTTTCCGATGGCTTAGGGAAAACGCACCGAGCAAACTATGTGAAGTGCAGTAAACACTATTTATAGTCACATGCAGGATGGGGGGGGGCTGAAAATTTTTTTTTCTTCCTATATGGGGCGTCACGGAAAATAATTGAGAAGCACTGCATAAGGCATTCTCAGAGCGCGGAGGAATACATGCGGAAGAATACGAGGCTAATCGGCCCGGAAAAGCCATTTCCCCAGCAGAGCTTGTAAATCAAAATTTTGCTCGTTGGATGAGGCAGATTTTCGGTGGGATCGAAGCTCATATCATGGAAAATTCATTATAAAACACACTTGTAAGTCAAGGTACCACTCTGTATTGGGTTAAGGTCTGAGCTATCAGGGAAGAAACAGTCCATTGATGTGATAACCTGCTAATTCAGTACATTCAGATTATCAGATGCTCGACCCGCCCAGCTGTGATCAAGAATAAATGCACGTGTTGAAAATATTAGAGTGATTGACAATTTTTCTTGAGGGGGGGGGGGGGTGTTTATCAGAGTATTTTAAAGTGTAAAAATGACACATGATAAATTATATTTGAAGAAAACTCTCTTTGTCACAGGTACAATCAACAGTTAAAGCAGAAAGAAGATGAACTTCAACAGTCCTGAAGCTCAAAGGAAGAGAATTGTGTGGAATTCAGAGTAAAAGTGCAGAAAGGAAACAGTAATAATAATTAGTAATAATATTAGGAAGACATATTAATCGTTCTCATTTCCCTCATGTAGATATCACTAATCCAGCTCTTACACATCGGTGCATTGTATTATTAGAGGAGTATGAACTGCATTACTCTGGTGGTTCCATCTGATCACTGACGAAATACACAGAATGAATGATATATTCTTATAAATTTGAATCAAATTATTGCAGTGATAATGTGAATTATATTTGTTATTGTGAATGTCATTAGTTGTGGCACGGTGGCGTACTGGTGAGCACGTACGCCTCACAGCAAGAAGTTCCTGGGATTGATTCCCAGCCTGGGCGTTTCTGTGTGGAGTTTGCATGTCCTCCCCGTGCTTGTGTGGGTTTCCTCGGGGTTCTCTGGTTGCTTCCCACTGTCCAAAAACATGCACAGGAGGTTAGTTCTCTGTTCCAAATCGCCCCAAGGGGTGAATTGTTGCGTGAATGTTGGCCCTGCAATGCCCTGGTGAACTCTCCAGGGTGTATACCACCCTGGCCCAGAGTTGGCTGAGATGGGTGCCAGCCTCCCTGCAGCCCTAATTAGGATTAAGTGGATTAGAAAAAGAATGAATGTCATCAGTAAATCTAGCCTTGAAGGTGTAACTGTTTAAGATTTCAGGAAATCCGTGTGGAGGAATTGAGATCAAAGGGAACTATCATAAGTCCAGAGATAGCAGGCCAAGTAGATTTTTATTACAGAATAAAAGTCCAGTGTCAATGTTACATAAACATTGCATTGTAACAACAATTTTACTGAAGAAAAAAAAAGTGTTAAATATGATCAATCTTTGAAAAAATAAATATGGGAAAAAAAAAAAAAAATCAGGGTTATTTGTGCGAGATCATTTGTGTGTGTGTGTGCATACACTGTATATTATTTATATATATATATATATATATATATATATATATATATATATAAAATTTGTTTTTAATCTTACCCATAGTGACAGTTGCAATGACATAATTAAAAACAAACAAACAAAAAAACACCCCATAATACCCAATATACACCTAAACCACACACACAAACACAGAACAGTGTACAGCCACACTGCAGCACCAGGAGAGCAGGTGAAGGTTCAGTGCCTTGGGCAAGGGCATTTCAACCATGATGGTGGAGGAAGGGGAAGGCGCTGCTCACGCCCCCTGCAGTCATACATTAGTCCTCCCTGTTCGAACCAGTGACCCTTCAGTCCTAAACCTGCTGCTCTAATCATTAGGTCCTGGCTTCATCATTTAAATGTACTTTTCATGTAAATGAGTAAAATTATAATCAAATTGCAGTGGCACATTGGCGGTGGTGGCTTAGTGGATAAGGCGTTGGGTTGCTCATCCCCACTATCACCACTGTTGGGCCCTTTAGCAAGGCCCTTAACCTTTAATTGCTCAGATGTATAAAAATTATAATTGTAAGTTGTTCTGAATGTGAGCGTCTGCCAAATGCTGTAAATGTAGTGGTTGATACATCTGCCTCCCAGCAAGAAGGCCTGGATTCGATTCCGTCACTGTGTGGAGTTTGCGTGTTCTCCCCGTGCTTGTGTGGGGTTCCTCGGGGTAATCCGGTTTACTCCAACAGTCCAAAAACATGCAAGGTAGGTTAATTGGATGTTGAAAGGAGTGAGTGTGTGTAAATGGTTGTGTGAATGTTGGCCTTGCGATGGGCCAGAGAGCTGTCTAGGGTGTACCCCAGCCTCACCCATAGTTGACTGAGATGAGCACCAGCCTCCCCGAGACCCTGATTAGGATTAAGTAATCCAGAAAATGAATAACACAATTGCATTATGGGACAATAGAGGCTCAAGTGGTTGAAGCTCTGGGTTACTGATCCAAAGCTTGGGGTTCAAGTCTCACTACCAAAAAGCTGCAACTGTTGGGCCCTTATGCAAGGCCCTTAACCTTCAGTTGTGTAAAAGGGAATAAGGTTAAGGGAATGGATTACTGACTCAAAGGTAAGGGCTTCAATCTCCAGTACCACCACTTTTGGCCCTCGAGCATGGCCCTTAACCCTCAGCTGTGCAGTTGTACAAAATGATCATTGTAAATTTCTCTGGGAAAGAGTGTCTGCCGAAATGTAAATTAATAGTTGTGTGGGTTAACCTTACCTTTTACCCAGTGTTGGCTAAGATAGGCTCCTAATTGGAGTACACAGCTCAGAAAATGAGTGAGTGATTTTTAACAAAACCAGGTTATGGTTGCTACAAAGAGACATGCAGCTCCAGTAGATGGCAGCACCGGGCCATGGTCTAATCATAGGATATTCATCACAAGTGCACGCCGCACAGTTTCTCCTCGGAATGGCGCTTAATGGGCCGGTTATATTAGCCACAAAGTGTTAGCATGAATGGTCTGCCTAGCACAGGTCTCTGTTTACCCTCAGGGTTACTGACACTGTGAGCAGCTCTAGATGAACGGTGATCATGTTTGCCATTACGTAGTCTGATTACGATGGGCGGGCACTCCGGGTTCCTCCTAAAGTCCAGAGACATGCACATTAAGCTAATTCAGTACTTCTCAATTATTTTCTATGGCGCCCCCCCGAGGAAGAAAAAAATATCTCGCGCCCCCCACCGGCCCGCGAGCGACTATAAATAGTAATATTTGTCTATAAAATTGTTATTAGTACACCTCTGCATAACATTCTATATATATTGACATTAAAAAACACAAAAAAGAAAGAAATACAGTTCAACTTACGATAAAGAAAAACTTCATTAACGTGCACAAATGTGCCTGAAATTTAAAAACAATCCTCATTTAAACTCATTCAACTTACTTAGGTGTTAGTATCTCCGTCTCTCTCCACCTTTCTCTTTGTTCCTGTGAGAAAAATTTCCGTGTTGTTCCTCGAGAGGTTGTTTACTGCGCTTCATATCGTTTGCTCGTTCGAAAAACCGCGACACATAGCGCGACAATGAGCGCGCCACTGCCAACTAGTGGAGTGGAGGTGCAATTAAACTTAATCCTCGTACACAAGTCCAGAAAAGCATGTTCTCCAGGGTCATATGTGCTCCACCCAGTATCACACCGCGTCATACGGCGCCCCCCGATGGAGGCGCGCCCTACTATTTGAGAAGCACTGGGCTAATTCACTATTCCAAATTGCCCTTAGATGTAAGTGTGAAGGAATGTGTGTGTTAAGCTTGTGATGGTTGGGTGAGCTGTTCAGGGCGTACCTTGACCTCACCTGATGATGGTTGAGATTGCCTCCAGCATCACAACAAAACTATAAAGATTAAGCAGTTCGGCAAGTGAGTGAGTGAGTGAGGGCGTGATGGAGGAAGTGATGGAGAGAGGCTGATTGTAATTTTTTTTTTTTTGTTAAGCGGGCGGTGGTGTAGTGGCTATCCCATGTGACTCTGGGTGAAGGCAGTGTACATCCTGCACAGCTCACCAATCCATTGCAGGACCAACACACGCACACACACCTGGGGGGACTTTGGAAGATTCAGTTAATATATTTTCAATATTTCTGTTAAACACATTATAATAAACCCATTCATTCATTTATTTTTCTAAGCCGCTGTATCCTGATTAGGGTCACGGGGAGGCTTGTGCTCATCGCACCTGACTCTGGGCAAGGGTGGGGTACACCCTGAATTGCGCACCGGGCCACACATACAACCATCCACATCTGGAAGAGGTTTGAAATAGACAGCTGGCCTACGTTTTTGGACCGTGCACGTTTTTGGACTTTTGGAGGAAACCCAGGTAAGCATGGGGAGAACATGCAAACTCCACATAACTCCTCCTTACACTTGGGAATCAAACCCGAGCCTGCCCGCTGTGAGGCATGTTCTCTGAAGCGGACATGCTAACCGCTGCGCCACCACACTGCCCTCGTTGTCTTAAACTCTGATTCATCAATAGTTTGATTAACAGTAAATGATTTACACGGTGGTGTCGTGGGGGGAAGGTCCACCTCACAGCAAGGGGTTTGAGTTCTAGGGGTCCCTGTGTGGCCATGTTCTTCGCATGCTTGTGAGGGTTTTCTCCAGGTACTCTGGTTTGCTCCCACAATCCAGACGTGCACTTTCGGCTAATTGGCTATTTCAAATTGGCCCCGGTGTGGATGTGAGTGTGAGTGGTTGTTCAGTGTGTACCCTGGCTTTACCCAGTGTTGGTTGAGATAGGCTTTAGTTTCCCAGCAAACCTAGTAGGATTAAGTGGTTTGGTAAATGAATGAATGTTAATTATCTTGAAAATTCATAATTATGAGACAAGCTTTGTACAGAACATTATGGCAGTCCACTTTTTATAATCATTTATAATAGAGATTATACTCACAGTAAGAAACTGTAACACAGGGAAAGTCTACATGAAATTTTATTTATTTATTTATTTATTTAGTCGTACTGTATTCCCACCTATCAGGTATTACCTTTCCTATCGCACGACCACCACCAACCAGGGAGGGGCGAAAGCATGCACATGCCCCCATTGTGACATGACGCTAGCCACCCGCCTCTTTTCAGACTGCTGTGCATGCATATTTGGTTGCAGTCTAACACACTCGGAGGTATAGCGCCCCTATCCGCCCCTTTGCTCACAGAGGCCTATGATTGGCTGCTGATTGCTGTGAGTTACAAGGACGTGAGCATACGCCGTCCCCCTCTTTTGCGAGAGCGCGGCCAATTAGCTCCCATGGACTCCTGGTCATGGACTGCTGTGGCATTAACCCTGAATCGAACCTGCGACCTCTGGGTGAATAATAATAATATCAACAATCACACAGCTTGTCAATGTGAGCTGGGGACAATCTCAGCCGACTCTGAGCGAAGGAGTGGTGCTCCCTGAACAGCTTGCCAGACCATCACAGGGCCAACACACATGAACATTTACAGTGTCATGTCAATTTGGAACAGCCAAACAGCTTCGTGTATATGTTGAGGACAAAACCCGAGTACATGGCGGTAACCTACGCAATCGCGGGAAAATTCCACACAAACACCCCGAGAATGGCAATCAAACCCAGAACCTCTTTGCTGTCAAGTGGATGCGCTAACCACTCCAACACGGTGCCACCAGCTTCTGTGTGACTCATGATGTTTTATGTGTCTATGCACTTAAATATATGTGTGCCGTATCAATTGCAGATTTTTATAAGCGCAATGCTAATGTTCCGACATGCAGATAAGCATCAATGAGCAATGGGCGGCAGCTGCCGTTTCCCAGGCAACACAAATGGTCCTTGAGTCATCGTATCATTTGTCAAGGTTAAAATGAAACGTAATATGAAATAATGCTACAGCAGCCCCTTTAATGCAAAACACACACACACACACACACACACACACACACACACACACACACACACACACACGGGTTCTCAACATGATAAAGAAGTAATGCATTTTGCAATCAAATTGTAGGAAGCACTGAAAATAGCAAAGTCTATGATGTCATTGACTGGAAATAGCAAGTTCTATGATGTCATCGTGACCGTTCCACACTGGAAATAGTGATGGGGATGAAGATTATGCACCTTTTGTAAATGTCATACAAGTATATTTATTTATTTATTTATTCATATACACTCACTCACTGATTCATTTGATGAGACGCTTAATCCTGCTATGATCGCTCGGAGGATGACGCCTTCTACAGCTGACACCGGGTGAAGGCAAGGTACACCCTGAACTTCTTTTCCCTTCGGCTGTTCCCTTCAGGGGTCGCCACAGCGAATCATCTGCCTCCATCTCACCCTACCCTCTGCATCTTCTTCTCTTACACCATCTACCTTCATGTCCTCCTTCACCACATCCATAAATCTTCTCTTTGGTCTTCCTCTAGGCCTTCTGCCTGGTAGTTCCAACCTCAAGGTACACCCTGAACGACTCGCCAAAATAGAGTAGCGCCAGCAATTTGGAACTGCCAGTAAGCCTAATGAGTATACAGTATCTTTGGCCTGGGGAAGGACACCGGAGTACCCGGAAAGCCCATACGAATACGGGGAGAGCATGCAAACTACACACATACAACTACAGACAGTTGAGCCCGGGAGTCGAACCCAGCACCTTTGCTGTGAGGCGTACTTGCTAATCATGGGACCATCATGCCACCTTAAGACATGATGCGTTACGGTGTAGAACAACATCTGTGGTGGGGTGGTTAGCATGTCCACGCCACAGCAAGCAGGTCCTGGGTAGAAGTCGCGGACTCTGTGACGGAGTCTCTGTGTGGCCTCCTTGTGCTCCTGTGGGTTTCCTCTGAGGACCCCGGTTTCCTCACACATGTTAAGTTATGGAGGTGATGATCACACACGTTTTGTACTTTTTTCATGAATTTTAAAATTCGTGTCAAGATGTTTTTTTGTGACTCGGTATGTCAGCGAATATTTTGTGGCTTAAGTACGTATATCACGTGAAAGTCGCGAGAAGGTCATGTGGTTGATTTGTACGTTTTTTTTGTTTTATGGATGTTTGTTAAAAAAGTGAGTCTCCTTTCTCCTTTCGTAAATCAGTGACGTTTAATTCACGTATAATTAGCACAAACAAAAATGTGATGCCGCACGAACGATAAAGTACACGGAATGTATGGTGGGTGCCCGCGAATCTCAAAGCTTCCGCGTGGAAGTCTCCGACGTGTTGTTTTCTTTCAGAATGAAAAAATAATAATTTGCAAGCGAATTGCCAACTTTGCGACCTTCTCACGACAGGTGTAGACCGTTTGAGTAGAGTCTGAGGCCACGTCGCGTCAGACCCTCGTTTTGTGACATATGTTATCCGCTGAGTTGACGAAACAGGATGCGATGCTGTGAATGTCACGTGATGAATCTGTGACTGAAAAGCAACAGCCGTGAATTGTTGTTAGCGTCAGTCGCCCTTTTATCTCGCATGTAGTGCGATCACACCTTAATCGGTTGTGACCGTGTTGGCTCTGCGACGTACCGGCAAACAATTCAGGGCTGAGTTCACCCAGAGTCGGCTGAGATAGGCTCCAGGCTCTCATTGAGCCTATGAGGATTGAGGAGCTTGGTGAATTGGTTTATTTATTAGACTAATTTGTAAAATACAACCGGACAGAAAAGTGAAACACTGTGAAGGAACAACCTGCACATGGCGACGGTGCAGTTTGGGACTGATACCTAAGAGCATTGCAGTGTCCTGTATACGAAATGCCGTGTCAGCACTCTGTTGTTCCCGCTGAGGGAAGTATGAACAGGATTTATCTGAATACCTGAAGGACACCATTACAGTATAAGTGTGGTAATGACCACCATGACGATATAGTTGTATTTATGTATTTTTTTAAGACACTGTAAATAAATGCATTTATTTCTAGACGTCTGCGAGTGCGAGACACAGGAAATCATCCGGCGCTGTGGATCCCTCCCTCTGCAGGAAAAATTCTGAGATGCCCTTGATGATGTACAGCCTCATGAACTCGTGTTCTTTAATTTACAATGTCACCCCACAGAGTTCCTTCTCATCTGTGCGCCGCCATCGTTGCAGCGAGACGCTTCCAGGACATCACAGTGCATGGAAAGAGGCATTCGTGTAAAACTTCAGTCCAAACAAAATCATTCTTTACTCGGTGAATAAATCCTATTCTGTCGGATGTCGGGTGGCACGGTGGTGCAGTGGTTAGCACGTTCACCTCACAGCAAGAAGGTCCTGGGTTTGATTCCCAGCTCAGGCGTCTGTCTCTGTGTGCAGTTTGCATGTCCTCCCTGTTCTTGTGTGGGTTTCCTCCGGGTTCTCCGGTTTCCTCCCACAGTCCAAAAAAACAGAAAGAGAAGGTTAATTTGATGTTCCCAATCACCAGGAATCAACTCATCACGGGGTCCGGCGCCCATCTCAGCCAACTCCGGGCAAGGGTGGAGCACGCCCTGGACGGCTCACCAGGCCATCACAGGGCTAACACACACAACCATTTATACTCACTCACACCTAGGGGGGTGATCTGGACCAGCCAATGAACCGACTGTGAATGTTTTTGGACTGTGGGAGGAAACCCACACAAGCACGTGGAGAACACAGAAACGCCCGAACTGGGACTAGAACCCAGGATCTTCTCGCTGTGAGGCGGACGTGCTAACCACTATGTCATCGTGCTGCCTTAAAATACTACAAAACAAAAAACAAACAAAAACAACAATGTACACATGGGCCTATTTTCTGGAAGTGTTTTTCTTTCTCATTTTTTTTCAAACGAAGAATCCATACTGAAATAGCCTGAAATAATTGTTACCTGACAAAAAAAAAAAAAAAAAAAAGATAATCCAAACAAGCACACCATGTTTAAAACACTAAAACCCTGCTGCGGATGATGTAACACACCTATGAGATCCTGAATTTTTAGGTCCATCACACACAGAAACCCAGATCTAGTTGCCGTGGCGATGGGGGAGGTGACTCAGCAAATGCTAGCAAGACGTAAACTTATATCTCACACACGCACACACACACACTATATATATATATATATATATATATATATATACATCCTTGCAGTCACATGTCCATTTTTATTATGTTTTATATTTCAGTGACAAACTCGGTGGTAGTGGGGCTTGAACTCCCGACCTTAGGATCAGTGATCCAGCACGTTTACCACGAGGCCACCACTGCCCCTCCTCTCAAGAGATTATCAGAATTTAATAATATTGTAAATCATAATTCTATCATTTATTTCCCTGGTGGCAATTCATATGTGAGTAGATGTATTGAATCAGATTATTATCTGAAATGAAATTATACTTAATACTGTACTATTGTATTGGTTGCATATGCCTTGCACAGCAGGACGGTTCTGGGTTCAATTCCGAGGGATTGCAATTGTAGTTTTGTGTAATAATAGTTGTGTGTGATTGGGTCAGAACTCAGAGGTTAACGCTGTCTGGTACCCTGCTGTTGATCCACAGATACAAAAAGCGTCAGGAGCTGCTATGGCAGAAAAAATGTATTCATAAGTTTATCATGCTGCTTTTGTCACTATTCCCCCAAAAAAAAAAAAAAAAAAAAAAAAAAAAAAATTGGGTGGCACAGTGATGTAGTGGTTGGCACGTCCACTTCACAGATAGAAGGTCCTGGGCTCGATTCCCAGACTTGGGCGTTTCTGTGTGGAGCTTGTGTGCTCTCAATGTACTTGCGTGAGTTTCCTCCAGGTAGTCTGGTTCTGGTTTCCTCCCACAGTCCAAAGACATGCATGTTGGGTTAACTGTCTGTTCCCAATTGCCCCTCGGTGTGAGCGTAACTGCCAACCACGACGCCACAGTTAATCTAATGTAATAAGGGCAGTGGTGGCCTGGTGGTAATGGCGCTGGATCACTGATCCCAAGGTCGGGGTTTCAAGCCCCACTCACCGCGGGTTGTCCATGTCCCCCCAGTGCAGCTAATCAGGATATCAAAGGCCGGCCGTGTCTCTCACTGTCCATGGTGTGAGGTTCATGTAAAAGAACCATTGCCGACTTTCGTCAAGAGGAGCTGCATAGCCGTCAGCGTGTTTCTGCCCTGCGATGGCCTGGCAAGCTGTCCAGGGTGTACTCTGCCCTCGCCTGGAGTTGGCTGAGATGGGCACCAGCCTCCCTGTGACCCCTAATCCCTAATTAGGATCAAGCAGTTCAGAAAATTATGAATAAAAATTTTTTTTTTAATTGTTTCCTCTGAATTTTACCCATCCAACGTGAACACACACACACACACACACACACACACACACACACACACACACACACACAGCAGTGGGCTGCTCGGGGAACAGTTGGGGGTTAGGTGCCATTGCTCGAGTGCACTTCAATCATTAATGTGGAGGCAGGGAAGATAGAGCTCATTTCCCCACTGCCAAATGTATTTCCTTCTGGATTGGGAATTGAACCAGCAACCTTTTCCTAAAGCCACTTCGCTAATTACTAAGCTACAGCTTCCCTGTTTACATTTATATTTACAGCATCTGGCAGACACTCTTATCCAGAGCGACTTACAATCATCCTCTTTTTAAATGCAACCTGAGGGTTAAGGGCCTTGCCCAAGGGCCCAACAGTGATGGCGGTGGGATTGAACCGTTGACCTTCAGCTCAGTAACCCATCGCCTTAACCACTAAGCCACCACTGCCTGTTTAACACGTAAATATATTCAGGGCAGCGGTGGCCTGGTGGGAAAGGTGCTGGATCATAGATCATAAGGTTGGGGGTTCAAGCCCCACGTCCCCCAGTGCACTGACTGGGTTATGAAAGGCTGGCCGTGTCTCTCACTGTTTATGGTGGAGGTTCATGTGAAAGAACCATTGCTGGCTTTCAACAAGACGAGCTGCAAAGCCGTCAGCGTGTTTCTGCCCAGTGATAACCTGGCAAGCTGTCCAGGGTGTACTCTGCCCTCGCCCGGAGTTGGCTGGGATGGGCGCCAGCCTCCCCACCACCCTAATTAGGATTAAGCGGGTACAGAATAAAAGTTAATGACGAGATTACATTTATTTTAATCAGATTTGGAGTTGTATCGGGGTTAAAATAGGAAAAAGTAAGGCTTTGGCCCCTGGCTGGTCAGCCCAGTATAACACATGCAGGTTTCATAATCTTCTCCTGTACTGAAAGTTTGTAATAATAATTACAGTGCCATCGAAAACCCACCTCATGATAGATTTCCGTGTAAGTGCCATCAGGATTTTATTTGATGAAATAAATTGTTTAATATGGACCCCGTGCTGTCCCTGAGCGCGGCAGCGTCAGACGTCACGCTGTATGTTGTCCCCACGTCACGAGCTCTGCGCTGCTCACAAGGACACATTTGCGTCTGTAGTAAACCCGGTCCGTCCCCAGCTGATGTCCGTCCTGCGTGTAGATGTTGCGTAAATGGACCTTCTCGTTTCTGATTGGCTGGAGGCTCAGTGGATGCGCGTGGTAGGGGGGAGGAGGAGAAGGAGGAGGAGGGAGGGGGGGGGGTATTGTAGGCGTGTCTGGGCGCCGTGATGAATAAAACGCACGGGGCACCTTGCGGAGACCTGGGTACCACTCCGTGTCTTTTGGGGTTGCGAGCTGCATCCAGGTTGTCAAGGAGATTCGAGCTGATACCCAGCGGAAGGGTGTGAAAGCCCTGATTATAAATTAAAGAAAGAAAGAAAGAAAGAAAGAAAAAAAGACATGCCTGCTCAGAATAAAGATGATGGAGGATGGCAGAAGTTTTTGTGGAATTCCGACACCAGGGAGTTTCTCGGACGCACCGGTGGCAGCTGGGGTAAGAAAAAGAATAATAATTTAAAAAAAAAAAAAAAAAAAAAAAAGGGTGGTGGTGGGGGGCGGGGCGTGGGGGGCAACATTTCGGGATTTATAAGGATTGAGATTTATAAAAGTCTTGTTGTGGATGATGTCGTGTGTTTAACGTGTTTTTCCCCCTACCGAGCACCGCCACTCCACCGGGCTCGTGCCTGTCTGCTGTCTGGTCACGATGCAACCTGTTAGATTTGACTTTGCAGCAAAACGCACGACGGACCTCGGCGATGGGCAGCACGTGCACATGTTTAAGGACATGACCGAATCCGGATTGTAACATGACGTCATTAATCATAATCTTCCAGCCTATGTATGTATATATATATACATTTATATATATATATATATATATATATATATATATATATATATATATATATATATATATATATATATATATGCATATGTATGTATATGTATATATATATATATATATATATATATATATATATATATATACAGTATATATATATATATATATATATATATATATATATATATATATATATATATATATATATATATATATGTATGTATGTATGTATATAGTTTGTGACTTTATTAGTGTGGATTGATTGATCAGGTTTATACTGTGTCTCCCACTTGTCCTGCATCCCAGGCCAGAATCCAATCACCATCCAATCACAATCAGAAGCCAATATTTTAAGGTGTTATTTACTTATGAATTAATTAATTAATTTATTTATTTATTTATTTATGTATTGGTGCTCGAACCTATACCAGACTGTGAGTTTATTTCAAATTCAGTGCATGCTGTGAGTAGAAAGGTCACACCTGGGTCATGTGATTACTGCTCAAGAGACACTGAGATCACTTTTGAAGAAGTGCTCTGAATGCCTGGATAAGTGGAGGTGTTGAGATTTCCTGTGATTTCTTGACACACTGATTGTAATCTCAGCAAAATCCATGAGGCTTTCTCCAATTAAACAATTCCTCATGCCTGACATTAAATGTGCAGCTTTTATTTATTTATTTATTTTGCATGTGGTTGCATGTTCCATATAGAAAGGGTTAAAAATGCATCATTGTCCAAGGTGACTCAAGGTGATAGGCATACTCGTTGTGGGGTTGGGAATCAAACTGCTCGTCTAATATTACACCAGCGGTCATAAGGCGCTCACTACAGCCCGCTGGAGCAGCTCATTGATTACTGAGTGCCACCAGGCCACCTCCGACACAGTGGATGAATCCACGAAGATTCATCGATTGATCCATTCATTCGTTCTCTGAGCTGCTTGATCCTAATTAGGGTCACGGGGAGGCTGACGCCCGTCTCAGCCGACTCTGGGTGATGGCGGTGTACACCCTGGACAGCTCGCCGGTTCATCACAAGGCCAACAGTCACACAACCATTCACACTCACATCTCGGGGTGATTTGGAACAGCCAGTGAACCTACTGTGCATGATTTTTTGACCGTGGGAGGAAACCGGAGAACCCGGAGGACACCCACCCAAGCACGGGGAGAACGTGCAAATTCCACACAGAAACTCCCGAGCTGGAAATCAAACCCAGGACCTTCTTAAAGTGAGGCGGACATGCTGACCACTACACCACCGTGCTGGAAACCATAAGCCGTGTGTCATCTTTGTCTGGAGTTGCTCAGTATTCCATCACGCTGATTACGTACTTGTGAACATGAATTTAAATGTGGTCGCTTTAGTCCGAGCTCAGTCACGTACATCATTTACGAAACTGCTCACTCGCTCACTTACCAAACCGCTTCACCTTATTAGGATAGCGGGGAGGCCGGAGCTGACATTGGGGTACACCCTGAATAGGGTGTTATCGTCAGACCAGTGCAGGGTCAACACGCACAACCATTCATACTCAGATTCGCACCAAGGGGCGATCTGGAACAGCTAATTAGCCGAACGTGCACGTTTTTGGACTGTTGGAGGAAACCGGAGTACCCGGAGGAAACCCATGTGAGCTCAGGGAGAGCATGTAAACTGGGAATGGAACCCAGGATCTACTTACACTGAGGCCGACATGCTAATCACTGCACCACCATGCCTCCCTTTATAAAAACAGATCATTGGAAAGTAAATAAATAAATAATTCCAAAACGTTTCTCACTTCAATTTTTTCAGTTGCAAAATCACATTAAATACAAAAAAGTTGACAGTGTTGACAGATTTTTGAATTTTTTATAATTAATTAATTTATTATTATTATTTTTTTTTTTTACCAAACAGAGAGTCCTGAAAAAGAACATTTGAACAATTTCCTAGAGACAAACTGTACACAGTGCCCGAGTGGGGCCGGTGGTGTAGTGGTTAGTGTGCCACGCTCATGATCAGTAGGTTGTGTGTTCGAATCCCAGTTAGGCCCCCACTGTGCTAAGACCCCTGAGCAAGGTCCTAACCACAAGCGTGTCTCTGTTCACCCAGCAGTATAAATGGGAACCAGTAAAAATATACTGGGAAGGTAACCTGCGATGGACTAGCGTCCCATCCAGGAGGAGTTGAACTCCTAGTCACTTTACGCTACAGAAAGCGGGGATAAGCACCGGCCTGATGAGCTACTATGGCTCGGGTGTAAAAAGCCCAAAGGACTATACACAGTGCCCGCCATGATTATCCATCCATGACCTCCTTGTAAAAACTTTATCTTTTATTCTAGAAAAACACCCTTTGAAGAAGTGGCTTCATCACCGGCTGAATATTCATTCATTCATTTTCTGAACTGCTTCATCCTAAATAAGGAGGCTGCTGCCCATCTCAGAAGACTCTGGGCCAAGGTGGGGTACATCCTGAACAGCTTGCCAGACCATTGTGTGGCCAACATGCATACAACCGTTTGCCCTCACTCTCACAATTAGGGGCGATTTGCAACCACCAATCCCACTACTGTGCATGTTTTTGGATTGTTGGAGGAAACCAGGGTACCCGGAGGAAACCCACACAAGCCTGGGAAGAACATGCAAACGCCACACAGTAATACTTCAGGCTGGAAATTGAACCCGGGACCTTCTTGCTATGAGGCGGATGTGCTTAATACTATGCCACCGTGCCAACTTTCAGATTGAACACATGACCAATAATCCAACCATTAAAAAGAAATATATGTGTGTGTGTGTGTGTGTGTGTGTGTGTGTGTGTGTGTATTTAAGAGGAGAAATTAAAATCTCAAGAAACAGTCTTCACATAAAGCATAAGACGGCCATGGTCTGCGCTTGATTTTGTGGTCGGTTAACTATTTTTGTGTAGATTTACACACATGCTCTTGCTTTAGACTGATTGTCTTGCTAGTGGATCCAGTGATGACCCAGTTTTGGTTCCCAGGCAGAGGCAGGCAGATTTCGATTTAATTTGTGTTGTTGCTTGGCGTCCCTGATGACGTATAGCGTACCCTAACAGGTTTTCCAGGGCGTTTGTAAGAAAAACATCACCACAATTACAGAACATCCACCAAAGTCTACACTTCACATATTGTTATTTTCATCATCGCTGTCCACGTCAAACCCACCTTTAAGTGTTTACTGCCAAAAAAAATCTCTTTGTTCTAGTTTCTACACTATAGGACAGGGCTGTGAGACGGGCGATATGATGAGCTTAGATATTTTTTCTCATTTCTGTTTTTCTAGCTCGTACTCTTTCTTGGGTCATGAATGACAAGCTGTTTATCTGAAATACGTTTCTGCCACCTACTGGAAGGACAAGGAAAGTTTCATGGCAATGGTAGAAACAAAGAATGTACGATAATCATATTCCTTAAAAGTTCTTGGTGGCCACACAAAATGAGTTTCTGGGTGGGATTTAGCCTTGAGTTAAATTCCTGTGCTATAGAACATGGTTCCAGTCATGGTTCCAGTAAAAGGTAAAGTCTGTTGGGCTTTTTACACCCGAGCCTAGTGGCTCATCAGGTCGGTGCTTATTCCCGGTTTCCCTAGGATGAAGCTACCAGGAATTCAGCTCTTCCTAAATGCGACGCTAGTCCATCACAAGTTCCCTTCCCAGTATATTTTTACTGGTACCCATTTATACTGCTGGGTGAACAGAGGCACACTTGTGGGTAAGACCTTGCCCAGGGGTCTTAGCACAGTGGGGGGTCTAACGGGGATTTGAACACACAACCTCCCAATCATGAGCACAACACCCTAACCACTTCACCACCGACCCCACCCTAGTTGTTATTTCCCAAAACAGAGAAATTGGTGTTTACATGAAGGACGACACGCGTCTCCATCAATTGATTTCTGAGTTCTCTTATCTTTCCCATGTTGATGGATGACTAAGGCAGTTTGTCCTTTATGCCACTTTATATTTATATTCCAGTTAATCAGGAATTTATTTCACTTTAATGTTGATTATTTATCTATTTATAACTCTTTACACTGTCACAATGTTCTCAGGTAGAAGTACAAAGTTGATGCAATGATCCAGAAGGTAATATAAAATGGTGTTTAATTGTAAACCAGGCACACCCTCACTCAATGCTTAATGCAATTAAGGTCATGGTGGAGCTGGAGCCTATTTCAGCCAACATTGGCCGAAGGCGGATACACCCTGAGCAACTCACCAGACCATTGCAGGACAACACACATAAAACCATTTACTCTCACACTCACTATCTAGGGGCAGCTTGGATCTGCTGATTAGCTTAATGTGCATGTCTTTGGGCTGTCGGAGGAAACCGGACTACCTGGAGGAAACCAGTAAAGAAACTGGGAGAACATGAAAAGCTCACAAAGACACGTTCTTGTCAAGACTGTCTTACCCACATCCAGGACGAAGAACCTTTAAGGCAGATGTTCTCACCACTACACCACTGTGCTGCCTTATAAACCAGGCAATAAGATCCAACTCACAGTCCAAACTTAACGACAGGCAGGCGGAGGTGACACGAAGAGGCAGACAGAAGTCACAGGCAAAACCAACTCACAGTTGAGGATCAAGCAGGCAAACATCATATACGAAAAGACTTTCACGGGCTAAGAAGGACAGCAAGAAGACTGAAAGCAGCAGATATACGTATAATCCACACTCAGTGTTCTGGTTCACGCATGTATTTATAATCCTGTCCAGTATATGCTTGATGGAAATCCCATGCGGCCCAATCATCTGCGCATCCCTGAGCAACACAGAAACGCTGAGGACGAGGCACGGCTGTGCCAGATACGGAGGAAAACAGGAGGAAACTGTGACACCGATATTTCTAAGACGTGTCAATAATCATGGAACGCACTGTCCGTACACATGAATTAAACATGTCATATTTGTCATACGTTATACTGTAATGATCCCTCATTCATTTATTTTCTAATCCACGTAATCTTAATTATGGTTGTCGGGAGGATGGCAGGTATCTCAGACAACTTTCGGTGAGAGTGGGATCCAACCTGAAAAGCTCGTCAGACCATTGTAGGGTCAAAACACATACCACCATCACAATCAGATACACCTGGGGGTTGGGGGTTGGAACAGCCAGTTAGCCTACTGTGCATGTTTGTGGACAGTGGGAGGAACCCGGAGTACCCGGAGGAAACCCACACAAGCACGGTGAGAACATGCAAACTCCACACAGAAATGCCCCAGCCCGGGGAATCAAAACTGGGACCTTCTTGCTGTATGGCGGACGTGCTAACCACTATGGCATTGTGCCGCCCTGTGATGGTCATGTACCTGAAATTAATCAATGACAGTGATTTTATAGGTCGATTCTAAGTTATATTGTTTTAACATAAGCTTACTGTAAAATCTACAGGCCACGGAATTAATGACATGATGTAGGTTTCATAAACTCCTCCAGCTCAGATTGTGAAGGTGATCGAGTGATAATGATCAATAGAAGTACTGTAGATGTTTGCTCATGGAATTCACCATCTCGGACTGTCTGCTGTTCCTATAAGCCGTTGCTGTGTGTCTGTCTCCCAACAGCAAAAATCCTGGTGTTCTACCTCATATTTTACGGATTCCTGACTGGAATCTTCATCGGAACCATCCAGGCACTTCTTCTTACATTGAGTAGCTACAAACCCACTTGGCAGGACAGAATTTCTTCTCCAGGTGAAATCTCTACTGTTACAGTCTCAACACGTCAATAGAGAAGTTACACAGTACAATAGGTGTATTTTAAATTGGGATAAACACATTTTCAATCATTTTTTTTCCTCCTCTAAGTTTTCCAGGGAACAAGATTACATTTAATTTCAAGCTGCTATAGAGAGCACTGCAGCTAACTGGGTTATCAAAGGCGGGCCATGTGTCTGTCTCACTGTCTATGGTGGGAGGTTCATGTAAAAGAACCATTGCTGACTTCTGTAAAGAGTAGCTGCAAAGCCGTCAGCGTGTTTCTGTCCCTTGCTAAAGGGTTGTGACAGGAAGGGCATCCGACATAAAAACCTATGCCAAATCAAATGTGCGAATCAGATGATTCGTTGTGGCGACTCCCGAGAAAGGGAAAAAGCCGAAAGGAAGAAAGAAAGAAAGAAATCAAGATCAAAAAATGAAGATAGCGGTACCTTGACTTACGAGTGTCTTTTATAATGAATTTCCCATGATACAAGTGTCGATCAATCAAAAATCCGCCCCATCCAACAAGCAAAATTTTGATTTACGAGCTATGCTGGAGAAATAGCTTTTCCGGACCGATTAGGCTTGTATTCTTCCCCAAGCATTCCTCCGTGCTCCGAGAACACCTTGTGCAGTGCTTCTCAATTATTTTCTGTGGCGCCCCCTATAGAAAGAAAAAAAAACATTTCACGCCATCTCCCTGTGCGTGAATATAAATAGTGTTTACGGCAGTTCATATTGTTTGCTTGGTGCTTTTCCCCTACATCATAGGGAACACAGTGAGAGCACCACTGCCACCTACTGTAGTGGATGCGCAATTACACTTAATTCTAGTATAGTATAGCAAAAAAGTATGTTTCCCAGGGTCATACACGCCCCAACCGTCATCATACTGCAGTTTGAGAAGCACTGACCTTGTGGGAGCTCACCATGAGCCTTTGCTCACTGGTATTCGTAGGGTGCACATGCACAAAATTCTCCTCCTCCTCCTCTGTTACGCACCACTTCATGCCTACCCACGTGACATCTTCGTACCCATATGACACCTTCACCACAGTCAATGATCGGAAGGGTTAGTTGACTTATTGTTTATTCTTGTTTTATTATTATTTATTAATAATTATTATTAATGTTAGTGTAAATGTATTGTTATTATGGTGAAAAATCTATTTTCTTTATGTATATTTTTAATATATTTAGGTGAAATAGACATGTTTGTGTCAGGTTATATGATTTTGGGAGGGGGTTGGAACGGATTAATTGGTTTTCTATTATTTCCGATGGGAATTTTTGTTTTATCTAACGAATATTTTGACTTACGAGCTCGTCCTTGGAATGGACGAAATAAATTCGTAAGTCAAGGTAGCACTGTATATAGAAATATATAAATTATACAGGGTGACCCAAAAGATACATATCACATTCAAAAATTTAAATGGGAAAAAAAGTTAAAGATAATCAAATTACACACACACACACACACACACACACACGCACGCACGCGCACACGCACACACACACACACACACACACACACCAATTATATTTATGACATAAAATGTTCCGATCCTCTGCTTTTCTCGGGATATATATGATTCTATATGATCTTTAAGACATTTTTTCACCAGGTTACAAATAAAATTTATGCTAAAAATAATGATACTGTTTATTCTACATCTTTAACTAGTAAACCTAGTATTATACATTACAAAGCGTATTAATTTTTCGACCTCACCACATAGTGGGGCGGGAGCTATTGGAGTGGGTGGCATCCATCTGTCTGTCACACTTTGGTTTCCGGATGATAACGTTCTCGAAATACTTGCCTGGATTATGATGATATTTGCTAAGCGGGTTTGTGTTACAGGTACCTCTCCTGGGATTGGTGCACACCAAAATCTGTGCATAATTAATGAGCCAGCTGGACTTTGGTTAACACAGCAGCTTTGATTTTGCTTTAAGGAAGATGTAGATCCACTTTGAAATGCACATTTTTGGGCAGTGGTGGCGTTTCAATCCCCGATTTAAGGGAAACGTTGTGTCCTATGAGAACTTGTTCAGCAATAGGCAGGTTGAAAGATATCGTTTGCGTGAAAATTATAGGAGATGCTGTGGGTTCTGCTGATTGTTTGTCAAATTTGAAACTGTAAAATCAAGTGAAAACGCTAGTGATTAAGGCAAGAGGTTACTGATTTGAAGGACGCAGTTCAATTCCCACTGTTTCGGGCAGTGCTGGCCTAGTGGTGAAGGTGCTGGATCACTGATCCTAAGTTTGATTGTTCAAGCCCCACTTCTCCACGGGTTGTCACTGTCCCCCCAGTGCAGCTCAGTTCATTTTCTGTAACCGCTTCATCCAAATTAGGGTCACGGGGAGGCTGGTGCCCATCCCAGCCAACTCAGGGCGAGGGCAGAGTACACCCTGGACAGCTCGCCAGGCCATCGCAGGGCGGAAACACGCTGACGGCTTTGCAGCCTACTCTTTTTACGAAAGTCAGCAATGGTTCTTTTACATGCCTCACACCATAGACAGTGGGAGACATGGCCGGCCTTTGATAACCCAGTTAGCTGCACTGGGGGGGACAGTGACAACCTTGTGGAGAGTGGGACTCGAACCCTCAACCTTTGGATCAGCAATCCGGCGCCTTATACCACTAGACCACCACTGCCCTTCCGCCCAGTGCAGCTGACTGGGTTATCAAAGGCCGGCCGTGTCTCCCACTGTCTGTGGTGCAAGATTCATGTAAAAGAACCACTGCTGACTTTTGACAAGAAAAGGTGCATAGCTGTCAGCGTGTTTCTGCCCCGTGATGGCCTGGTGAGCCGTCCAAGGTGTACTCTGCTCTCGCCCGGAGTCGGCTGGCATGGGCGCCAGCCTCTCCGTGACCCTAATTAGGGTTAAGCGGTTACAGAAAATGAATGAGTTTAAACCAGTGGTCCCCAAACTATGGCCCGCGGGCTGGGTACAGCCCACCGCAACATTTGGCCCGGCCCTCTGATCTATACCAGAGACGCATTATGATTACTCTTTTTTTTTTTAGTCTGGCTACGTAATTAAGAATAATACACACCTAGAAGATGACATTCTATTCCACCCTTCTGCCGTCTGTGCCCCTATCTGAACCCATCCACCCCACCCCGCCCACGAAACAAAAATCCGAGACTCTGTCCTGTCAAATAGAACGGAATAATGGTGAAAAAGTTATGGAAGAGAAAAATTGATTGAGAATGCAGGGTATTTAACCTGCAGTGGACAAACGGTTACTTTTTTGTTCAATGCAAAGAAAAGGTTGTTTGTATCATCTGTCAGGAGGCGGTGGCGATATTCAAAGAATACAATCTGCACCGACACTCTGAATCCCGTCACAAAGACGAGTATGATCGCTTGCAAGGCCAAATGCAAGTAGACAAACGCTCAAAGCTAAAAAGTGGATCTTCAGCTCAGCAGAATACATTTGTACGCCAGGCTCGGCTGAACCAGTCGTCTGTTCGGGCAGCTTTCGGGTCGCTCAGCTGATAGCCACCGGCGTGTTTTTTTTTGTTTTTGTTTTTTTTTTCCCTGACTGAAGGTCCCCGAGAGGGTTACTAATATTTTTGGTCATGTGTGGCTTACTGGAAAACAATAAATGTTTACATTTAGGCAGCCCTGCAATCATCACAAACTGACCTCGTCCCCCCATCAAAGAAGGGAAAAGTTATGTGGCCCTTGCAGGAAAAAGTTTGGGGACCCCTGGTTTAAACACTCATGAAAATGCCTAAGATGTTATTGCTAATTCTGATGTTCTTGGTGTGCAGGACTTACCCACCTCCCGAATTCAGATAAATCAGAGGTGACGTTCACCGTGACTGATCCTAACACATATGCGAAATATGTAAAGTCCATAAAAGACTTCCTGAAGGCTTACGATGATGAAAAACAGCAGGACAAAACAAAGTATGAGGACTGTGGAGGTAACGTGGCACTTCATCAATCACATAGTACAAGTACATTAATTATATTTCGATGCTTTACGTTTAAAACGTAATTTCGTAGACTGCAGGTGATGACAATGCAAGTTAACTGAGTGTTGCAAAGACCAGTTTTTGCCGTCATAAACGACTGCTCCCTGAACGCTGGCGTCTTTTACTCTTGACCAGAACCTTTATTCAATTTACAGTAATTGCTTTTAAGCTGTCAGTGTATACATGGAGAACTTTATCTATTGGGTTGATCACCTAAATCAAATATAAACATGATTTTAAAGGACAGCCATGTCTGAACTCTGAACCCTCGTTAAAATGAGGCATCGCAGATGTGATACTGTACCTGATACCTGATCATGTCCAGGATTTATGTGTTTCTTTTCTCTTTCCATCCTTTTATCATTTTATATTTAGAGCAACCTGGGATAATTAAACAAAGGGGACCTCTAGAGAACGAAGTAGGTATTCGGAGGGCATGCCGATTCCGGAAAACTAATCTTGGGCCCTGCTCGGGCACTGAGGAACAACAGCTGTATGGCTTCGATATTGGAAATCCCTGCTTCATTGTCAAGCTCAATAGGATTGTTAGTTTTGTACCAAAGGTGAGTTTTCTGATTCTACACACATATACTGTATATGCAATGTTGCACACATTTTAGTTTTAAAAAATACAGGTATACCTCGACTTACGTCGTTTCGAGTTAAGTCGTTCTTGATTATACATCGGTTTTCGAAAAATTAATGAAAAAAAGGCAGGGCTGCATACTCGCGGATTTTGCTCTCAAAGGCTTTTTATCATAATGTTTTTAAATTAGCGCACCCCCAGTGCGGCTAACTGGGTTATCAAAGGCGGGCCATGTCTCACTGTCTATGGTGAGAGGTTCATGTAAAAGAACCATTGCTGACTTTCGTAAAGAGTAGCTGCAAAGTCGTCAGCGTGTTTCTGTCCCTTGCTAAAAGGGTTGTGACAGGAAGGACATCCGACGTAAAAACCTCTGCCAAATGAAAATGTGCGAATCAGATGCTTCGCTGTGGCGACTCCCGAGTAAAAGGGAAAAAGCCAAAAGGAAGACAGACAGTTTTTAAATTAGCGCAGTGGTTCTCAATTATTTTCTATGATACCCCATCGAGGAAGAAAAAAAAATCCCATTTCACTCCCCCTCAGCACCCCGCGCGTGACTATAAATAGTATTATTTGTCTATAAAATTGTTATGAATACATCACTACATAACATTGCATCGGTATTAACATTAAAAATAAAAAAGCATTAAATAATAAAAAAGCACTTAATTCTAGTACAGTATGGCAAAACAGCATGTTCCCCAGAGTCATACGCGACCCCCCTTGCATCACAGTGTGCCCTCCAAAGGGGGCGCCCCACTGTTTGAGAAGCACTGAATTATCGACCGCACCGGCAAATTATACATATGCATCATCATGACATTACTGGCACATGATTCAAATTTAGCCAATGGCTGAGAGCTTTTGTTACTCCCTCTTGCTGATTGGTTGCAGATGATGTGTACACCTCTTTTTTTCTCCTTCGCACGCATGTTATGAACGTGATTGCTTGAATTGTGAATTCACGTTTTTTAGTGTGTTTTTAATGATTATTGAAGTGCTATGATGTCACTCAAACACCCTGCATCTTCTCTAGCTTCTGGTAAGGAGCCTAAGCACTTTATTTATTCATAAATATTATCACAGTACAAAGTTTTTACTTAATCATTACTAGATTTTACTGCATTATTACTGTATTAATGAGTAAGAATACTATACATCTGTTTAACATCCATATTTTAGCCTATGTAATATCATACACAGGGTTTTAAAACCACGTCAATAATTCGTGGGGAGGAATGCAACCCTCCTTTTCTGTATATATAAACGTGCGAATCAGATGATTCGCTGTGGCGACTGCCGAGTAAAAGGGAAAAAGCCGAAAGGAAGACAGTATAGTAAACATTATGTGTGTGTGTGTGTGTGTGTGTGTGTGTGTGTGTGTATATATATAGATATATAGAACCCTCACTTCTCGCAGTTAATGGGGACCGAGACCCTTCGTGAAGACCGAATTTCCACGAAGTAGGATCGACTCCCCTGACTGATGCATACGTACATGTATATGTGTATATCATATCAATAAATACGTATTCAATGCTATAAATGCTTATAATAACAATTAAACATTCAAAAATAATTCATAAGATGTAAATAAAATATAAATACACAAACACACAGATGTGCACTCGCGCACACACACACACACACACACACACACACACACACACACACACACACACACACACACGTGCACCCAGACCCGCACACACATACAGACGCACGTGTGCACACACAGATGCACACCTCACATAAAATTGTAAATAGTTTTGTTGGGCGGTTTTTTGTTTGTTTGTTGTTGTTTTTTTTGCATAATTTGCATAATCGGCCTTGTTTTGTGACATTTCCTTAACCTTTTCCCTATTTTTCCTTAATTTCCTGTTTTTTTTATTTTTTGATGAATATTTATGAAAAATTTGCGATGCACTGAAGCCGTAGGAACTGAAGTGCAAAATAGCGAGGGATCACTGTACATAGTTATATATAATATTATTCACTGTTTTGTAAACTTTTCATTCATACTTGAACTGTGTCCCATTTTTTTTAGAATGTTACAGGCATCAAATTCTAATTTACCAAATACAATTTGGAGAATCAATACCCCCACACACACACACACACACACACACACTTTTATCCATTAAAACAAGAAATTCATGTGAATTAAAAAGTCACTTATTGTTGTTTCTGTGTCATTTTGAAAAGTATCTCAACTTTTCTGAAAATGGAGCTTTGTAGAAGCTACATGTGATACACTTAGAATTCCATTGCTTTAATCTCGCTGTTGGATGATCCCTGTTTATGACTGTATTTAGCCGCTAGAATCGAACGGGAGTATCCCAGAGGAGGTCAAGTCCAAAGTCCAACCTAACGTGATACCTCTCCACTGTTCAAGTAAGGTAAGTAGAATCCCTTCATCTACCAAAAGCACCTACACCTATAACGGCTCACTAATAAACACCGTTATATACTATCCTGCTTAATCAGGGTCGTGGGGAGGCTGCCGCCTATCTCAGTCGACTCTGGGCATGGGGTGGGGTACACCCTGGACAGCTCACAAGGCCATCGCAAGGCTGTCAGAATATTTCTGGAGGCAACTTATTAATTTTTGATGTATTAATATTTTTAAGCTCATCTTGGAAGAAATAACACCTCAGAAAAGCATTCACTGTAATCAGAAAGACCAGACCGGGCAGTGGTGGCCTAGTAGTAAAGGTGCTGGATCACTGATCCTAAGGTTGGGGGTTCAAGCTCCACTCTCCATGGGTTGTCACTGTCCCCCCCAGTGCAGGTAATTGGGCTATCAAAGACTGACTATGGTGGAGGTTCATGTAAAAGAACCATTACTGACTTTCAACAAGATTAGCTGCAAAGCCGCCAGCGTGTTTCTGCCCTGCGATGACCTGGTGAGCCGTCCAGGGTGTACTCTGCTCTTGCCGGGAGTTGGCTGGGATGAGTGCCAGCCTCCCCGCGACCCGAATTAGGATTAAACGGTTACAGAAAATGAACGATGATGATGAACAGAAAGACCAGAGTCATCCCATTCCAGGAGTATAAGAGAGCAAGACTGGCTGTATAGACACAGACACAATCAAAGTGATTGTGAGTCATGAGCACGTCTGAGCCAATGTATATAGAAGAAAAAAAGGTAAAGTCCATTGGGCTTTTTACATCCGAGCCTAGTGGCTCATCAGGCCGGTGCTTATCCCCGGTTTCCATAACATGAAGCTACCAGGAGTTCAACTCCTCCTGGATGGGACGCTAGTCCATTGCAGGTTACCTTCCCATTATACTGTATTTTACTGGTTCCCATTTATACTGCTGGGTGAACAGAGGCACACTTGTGGTTAAGACCATGCCCAGGGCTCTTAGCACAGTGGGGGTCTAACTGGGATTTGAACACACAACCTCCCGATCATGAGCGCTGCACGCTAACCACTACACCACCGGTCCCACTTGTATGTAGAAAAAAGCAGTTAGCAATTTCCCATCAAGAATTAAGCCACACTGTGATATAATTGGAAGCCATCAGGTCATGGAGGAGCCAAGTGGCTTGTTGGTGGGAACTGGACCGTAGGACGACATGTTCAAAATCTTATCTTGTAATCTCTGAAACATTTGTAGAAAAAAGAAGAAGAAGATTTGCTCGGGCAAGTGGAATACTATGGCATCGGAGGAGGCTTCCCTCTCCAGTATTATCCTTATTACGGCAAGCTGCTGCACCCACACTACCTCCAGCCTTTAGTGGCCATTCAGTTCACAAACATCACCAAGAACCAAGAGATACGTGTCGAGTGTAAGGTATATGGCGAGAACATACTGTACAACGACAAGGATCGTTCTCTGGGCCGTTTTGAAATTAAACTAAAGGTAAACAACTTTTGACCTTTATTATTAGAGCACAGCACCTTTAATCGCTCCCAATTTGAAAGGAATATTAATATTTAAAGGAAGCATCTTTTGAGAAAAGCAGACAGCAGACAATTTTTTTTTCCCACTGACCTTCCGCAGTCTCCAAAAGAAATTGTTCATCATTATACAAATATCTCCTCTGGGAAAGCGGCCTCGGATTATTTTAGCAGAGGCTTAAAAATTTCAGTAATCGGCCTGTGAGGAGCCAGAGTGTGGGATCCAATGTTATCTGCTTCAGTGTTCAGTTTATCTGCTTCTCAATAGACGTAGAATGCAAATGCTTGAAGGACTAGTCATAGCATATTATATTATTATACTAACAGTCTATTCTAAAATTAGACTATTCTAGAAAAAAATGAATTAAAAAAAAATAATAATGATGATAATAATAATAATAATAGTAAATAGGGACATTTAGTCCACCCTGAATGTAGTCAGTACAGTTGTCCTTTCATACCTGAATTACCACCTTGTGTGACTTTCTTCATGATAACAATGCATGATATTGTCATAGTTAGTTTGTTTCAAATCAAACCAAATCGGGCGTGGCTTTGTTATTTGTGCAGTTACACATTTGTTAATTTTCACTGTCAATACATGAACATTGTACAGGTATACCTCGACTCAAGTCGTTTTCGATCATACGTCGGTTTTCAAAAAATATATGGAAAAATTAAAGAACAAATAAAAATAAAGTTGGCGTCATTATAATCATATAATCACGCCCCACTATTTGAGAAGCACCGAATTAGCGGCTGCCTCGGCAAATTATACGTATCATCACGACGTTACTGACACGTGATTCAAATTTAGCCAATGGCTGAGAGCTTTTGTTTCTCCCTCCTGCTGATTGGTTTCAGATGATGTGTACACCTCTTTTTTTTCTCCTTCGCGCACGTGTTATGAACGTGATTGCTTGAATTGTAAATTCATGTTTTTTTGTGTGTTTTTATTGATTATTGAAGTCCTATGATGTCACCTAAATGCCCTGCATCTTCTCTTGGTTTTGGTAAGGAGCCTGAGCGCATGATTTATTCATAAATATGTGAGCTATTCCACCGAATGTCGGCGCTTGTCGCAAGTGACGTATGGTGCTTGTGAGACAAAGCGCAGCATATCTGGACCTCCGGTCTTTCAAGTGAGCAAGTGCGTGTTGAATACTTGTTTAGTACTCAACCTTCACTTGCTCACTTGAAAGATCAGAAGTCCGGATATGCCGCGCTTTGTCTCACATAGGGTTTTAAAACCGCGTCAATAATTCACGGATTTTCTTGATCCGCAGGTGCAGGAGGAATGTGGAGTATATTAAATATATTTATTAATTTATTTATAGTTATATAGTTACATATAATATTATACAAGTAAATTTGGCGTAGCCTAGCCTGGGCTAGCCTAGAGACAAGTTAATTCGAATTATGTCGTTTTTGACTTTTGTCGTCTCTCCTGGAACCAATTAACGAAGTAAGCCGAGGTACACCTGTACGATATGCTTTAAAACGTCTATGATTTTATTTTCTTTGAAATCTAACTGCATAGGAACAATTTATATTTTTATTTATTTTTTCAACATTGAATGTATGTAAATATTGCCTTTAAATGTTATAATGCTTAAGTGTGTGTGTGTGTGTGTGTGTGTGTGTGTGTGTGTGTGTGTATGCAGTTCTACAATCACATATTGTTATTTTTGCGAGAAATGTATTAAAACGATATAATCACTATAGTGACCCATCAGTAAAATGTGTTGTAGAAGTGTACAGCTAACGTCTACCACCAAACATCCATCAGTCCCTTTAATTCTTATGCTGAGATTTTCCAAAGCACAGTGTGAATCAATTCCACGGTTATGACGGATGAGAAATTGTAAACATTTTCTCGGAGAGACAAGAAGATCTGAATATTGCTTTGTCAGGAAAAGCGAATTCCTTGGATGGAATAAACCGAGATAAAAATAAAAGGATAAACAATGTGTTTATTTACATGCTTATTTTTTATCCTTGGGATGTTCTGCTTTCTGTATTGGAAAGAAAAAATGAAAAAAGAAAGTCTAATTGTTTTTCTTTCTTGTGTGAGTAAAACACTGTTGATTTGTGTGACTTTGGAGTGGAACAACACTTGGGTGGAAAAGAAAAGAAAGGTTCTAATTGTGTTTGATTATGGAGACATGTATTAGATTATAATACGCAACAGAAATGGACATGGATATGGGATGGGATTTTTGGGAAAATTTCTTGCAGCCCAGCAGTGGTCATGTAGTTTGGTCAGACAGACTGACATTGAGAACACAGCAGCCTTGAACAAAATCACAGATATTTCACTGGGGAATTATTCGGATGCAACATGAGGCGGGACTCACCAACATATTTCATTAGCGTGCAGTCTATCGCTTGGTTACAGGTTGATTTAGGCAAAATTTGCTGATTTGTGTTACACACAGCAGGTCAGGTGTTTTTCCGTTCTCAGTGTGTGAGGTTCAAGATTTCAACAAAATTTCCAACTACAGTGGTACCTTGATTTACGAGTGTCCATAATACGAGCTTCAATCACACCAAAAAATCTTCCTCTTTCCAACAAGCATAATTTTGATTTACGAGCTCTGCTTGGGAAATGGCTTTTCCGGGCCGATTAGCCTTGTAATTTTCCGCGTGTATTCCTTCGTATTCTGAGAACACCTTATTTTCCGTGATGCTCGCTATAGAAAGAAAAAACATGCCACACTCCCCTAGTGCCCTGTGAGCGAATATAAATAGTGTTTACTGCACTTCATATCGTTTGCTCGGTGCTTTGTTCCTACACCATAGGGAACACAGTGAGAGCGCCACTGCCTCGTACTGTAGGGGATGCGTAATTACACTTTATTCTAGTACAGTATGGCAAAAAGCATGTACCCCAGGGTCATACCCACCCCCTCTGGCATCACACCGCGCTTCCCAAAGGGGGCACGCCCCACCATTTGAGAAGCACTGTACTTGTGGGAGCTCACCACAAACCTTTCCTCGCTGGCATTTGTAGCGTGCACACCACTTCATGCCTGCCCACGTGACATCTTTGCGCTCACGTCACAACTTTGCCAGAGCCAATGATCGGAAGGGTTAGATGATTTATTGTTTATTCTTGTTTTATTATTATTTATTGTTAATTATTATTAATGTCAATGTACATGTATTATTGTTATTAAGAAATACTTATTGTTTTTACATGTTATGTTTAATATATTAGGTGAAATATATGTATTTGTGGCAGGTTATATGAATTTGGGAGGGGCTTGGAGCTGATTCATTGGTTTTCTGTTACTTCCGATGGGAATTTTTGTTTTAGCGAACGTACATTTTGACTTATGAGCTTGCCCTCGGAACGGATTAAATTCATAAGTCAAGGTACCACTGTACTTTCAAAATCCTTACAAAAGTGGACCAGGACCAGGGGTGGGAGGCTCCAATAGAGAGAATTCATCAGCAAAATTTTTCAGAAATTCTCTAAAAACATTGTCAGGCTCCATTACCTTGTTAGTTCAGTTCATTTTCTGTAACTATTTAATTCTAATTAGGATCGCGGGGAGGCTGGCGCCCATCCCAGCTGACTCCGGGTGAAGGCAGAGTACACCCTGAACAGCTCGCCAGGACATCACAGGGTGGAAACACGCTGACGGCTATATAGCTCCTCTTGTTGAAAGTCAGCAATGGTTCTTTTACATGAACCTCCCACCATAGACAGTGAGAGACATGGCCGGCCTTTGATAACCCGGTTAGCTGCACTGGGGACGCAGTGACAACCCGTGGAGAGTGGGGCTTGAACCCCCAACCATAGGATGAGTGACCCAGCACCGTTACCACTAGGCCACCACTGCCCCATTACCTTGTTAATGTTCAGATATAACATTTAAAACATCATCAGCGATGAATGTGACACTGTGTGAGTCGATAGCATTCATATCTGTAATGAACACCAATTTTAGGAAATGGTTAAAAAAAAAAAGAAAAAATATGTTTGCTCATCTGGCATCACAAAATTTTATTTCATACAGCTAGGAATCAATGAAGATTCATTCCTGGTCCAGCAACATCTCCAGACCACAAGTGTTCTCAAATATTTTATATATTTGTCTCTGTTTGACTCAGATTTTTGTTGAAGCCGTAGGGTAGGGTAGAGTGGGCCGTGGGGGGTAGGGTGGGGTGGGGTGGGAGGGGTCATATTTTCCAGAGTTTACTTTTGACACACTATCAACATTTACCAAAAGATAAAGTATCATTAAACAAATGCACACTGTCGCCACAGTATCACAACTGAGCCGCAGAGACCAGGAAATTATTGATTAAAGTCAATGTGCATGGTCACAATCTGCTTTATGGTGGTTGGAAGGTTGGATGGTTGAGGCGGCCTTGTTCCAGAAGGTATATAATTCAAAACACAGCACATCATAAATTAAATTCACAGCTGTTTCATTCCACCAATAATTCACTTGTACGGCTAACACTGGGTCCCAATAGTGATCACTGGGTTGATACAAGCCAAGTTTGTAAACAAAACAAAAAATAAGCAACTTGTTGACCAGCGTTCAAGTTCGATGATGCCATCTGCATTTTTCTTTATGTTCAATATCTTGCAGAATAAAGTCTATTTGTCAAGCCCTACTCTCAACGGGTTGTCACTGACTGTCCCCCCAGTGCAGCGAACTGGGTTATCAAAGGCCAGCCATGTCTCTCACTGTCTATTGTGTGAGGTTCATGTAAAAGAACCATTGCTGACTTTTGACAAAAGGAGCTGCACAGCCATCAGTGTGTTTCTGACCTGCGATGGCCTTGGCGAGCCGTCCAGGGTGTACTCTACCCTCGCACCAGCCTCCCCGTGACTCTAATTACTCCGATTGAGCGGTTCAGAAAATGGATGAATGAATAAAGTCTATTTGGCAAATTGACAAATACATAATTTCCCCTATAATAAAGTCATAAAGTAATAAAAATGACACCATTGTGTACAACGAAGGTGACTTTCTAAACTTTTCAAACAATTAGGCCACCTCAGTGCAGAGGGAAGGAACTATTTCTGTCTCTTTAGCACACATATCATTTTACAGTAACCCATTCGATCAGCACCAGAGGACAGTCCGTGCTATACATGTGAAGTGTGCTACAGCAATTAGTGAAGACCAGCCATAGTTGTACAGTTACACTGCAATATATTTAAATCGGGGAGCAAAAAGTTGTGTATTTTGATTACCTGGAGACTTTCTACCCCAAGTGCAGCTAACTGGATTACCAAAGGCCGGGCGTGTCTCTCTCTGTCTATGGTGGGAGGTTCATGCAAAAGAACCATTGCTGACTTTCATCAAGAGGAGCTGCATAGCTGTCAGCGTGTTTCTGCCCTGCTATAACCTGGCGAGCTGTTCAGGGTGTACTCTTCTCTCACACAGAGTTGGCTGAGATGGGCACCTGCCTCCCCGTGACCCTAATTCGGATTAAGTGGATCATAAAATGAATGAATGAATGAATGATGACTTTGTGGAAATTCATTTGCCCTTAAACATTTCTCAATGTCATACAGTACACATTTCTATTTATCAGTTTAGACGTGAGGGTTGATATCTGTTAACCTGAAAATCACTCATTCATACACGGCCCTGTACTCACGATCTAGGGTATTAAATGTAGGCAACTATATGATGAGCTCATTGTTGTTAAAACACTTTCAGCACTACTCAGGGGAAGCCGTAGCCTATTCCTGAACCAGTAGGAATAATGTATGATGGTGGGGGAGGGAGCTGCACCTTCCACATTCATGGTTGAAGTGGGTTCCCCCAATGTACTGTATATGGCAGCCCAAGGCTCTGTGCGTGCCCACTTTTGATGGGCTAAATGCACAGACAATAATTTCCCTTGTGGGGTTGATACAGTTTAGAGCTGGGGGTTTGCTGCTGCTTTTTATTAAATCATATTTGAGGCTTTGGATCAGTTTCTTTCACTGCATTGTAACGTTCATATACTTATTAAGATATATTCCATGTCTTATACCATTTTGTCTTATTATTATTATTTTTTTTTTTTACCATTTCCTCATCAATTCATCCATCTTCATTTTCTGAACCGTTTAATCCTAATATGGGGAGCGGGTAGGCTGGCGCCCAGCTCAGCCGACTCTGGGCTAGGGTGGGGGTATACACTGGACAGCTCGTCAGGCCATCGCAGGGCCCCATTTCCTTCAAAACTACAGTATTTCTAATTGTACAAGACTGTCTTTTTAATTCAGTTTTATTTGTACAGCTCATTTTACAGTTGTTATTGTTGCAAAGCAGCTTTACATACAATAATAAGCCAAATGTAGTACATAATTTTAAAATGATTTTAAACTTCTCAGTATAATACAGTAAACCAATTACATCCCCAATGAGAAACCTGTGGTGATGGTGGCAGAGGAAAAACCTCCCTCAATCAACATGAGGAGGAAACCTTGAGAGGAACCCGAATCAAAATGGAAACCCATCTTCATTTGGGTGAAAGAAGAAAAAAATATAAACCATGCAGCAGGGACATCTACATAATAATACATGATAAACTATACTGGGGCTTCAAATGGGACCATATGCTTTGGTAAGATGAGACTGAAATTGAGCTTTTTGGTAACAATGGCATGGCATCATGAACTCTTTGAAATGCCAGGACATTTTAAATCAAACTCCGGTGGCCTCTACCCGAAAGCTAAAGATGGGCCATCACTGGGCCTCTCAGCAAAATAATGACCTTAAACATGTGGACAAATCTACACAGAAATGGTTCACCAGACACAGAATCAAGCTCCTCCCATGGCCATTTCAGTCCCCAGACCTCAACCCCATTGAAACCCTGCGGAGTGAGCTGAGGAGGAGAGTGCAAAGGAGAGGACCAGGTCGCCGGATGATTTAGAGAGATTGTGCAGAGAGGAAATGGTCCAAGATCCTCTTTCTCTATTCTCCCATCTTGTGAAACATTATAGGAGAAGATTAGCTTGTGCTTTGTTGGTTAAAAGTGGTTGTTCCAAGTATTAACACCAGGGGGCTAATAAGTGTGGCAGACATGATTTGATGAGAAAGAATTATTTCTTAATGTGAGATTTTTCCACATTGAATAAATGCACTTGAATTAAAGGTTGAGTTTTCCTCTTTTTCCATTGGGGTCCAATATTATTTAGAGAAAAACCCTGAATTTTTCAGAAGCTAAAGAACACATCTTAATCAGGGTTGCCAATAATTATGGAGATAATATATACATATTATACTTTATTTAAAGTAGCACTATTTTTCATGCACTAGTACTGAGTTGGGGGAGGGGCATGTCTCTCTATGTCTAATATAAACAGCATAGGATCTCAGAGGAGCCAATCAGTTTAAGGACCCAAGAGACAGAAGCAATTACCCACACACATTAGTGTGGAACTTACTGCTGACTATTCAATAGGGTCTATAAACAAACCCTCGAAATTTGTGCAGCTGGTTAAGCCTGTAGTCACAACAGTCATAATTTAATAATTAACATTTAGTAGGAATTCATTTTCAAATAAATAAAATAGAAAAACATTAAACATCACTGTTGTTTGTTGTATGTACTGTGTGCTTTAGTTTATACATCTTTATCTTCTTGAGTATTAACCGATATTCAAAAATGCTTAAATTTTCAAATAAAAAATTTTATTAAAAAAATTCAAGGGTTCCTACTAAAATTTAGGTTACGTTTATTTATGAATTATTGGTAAGCAGTTATTGAAGGCAAATGAAGATAGTAATGTGCGAATGGTCTTTGAGGAGGACTGTGTCAGGATGTTGTTGGTTTAAACACAGTCAGGCTTTGGATTATCATAGTGCACTAGTAACAACGGGGCGGAGGCGAATCTTTTCCACGTCACATGGCAGCAGTTCACAACAGTGAAGGATTACGAACAAATTCTGTTTAAAATACTTTGCTAATGTAACAAAACAATATGCATTACCATCTTTTCACTGGAAAATACACCGGAACAGCCCATCTGAACTTCTACCCAGGAATTAACTTTTACTAGAGATACTTTTACCTGGTAAGACTTTGTGAGGCTTTTCCAGTTATCATGACTGTTTGTCATATAATAACATTTTAATTTTTCACTGGCATACCATTTGCCAGAAGATGACAAAATATATTGAATTATTTGTTGTTAAAATGCATGCAGGTGGAAATTTAAGATCAGGAGATGCATGACAAAAGGAAAGTAAAAAACAAAAGCAAATTTTTTATGTAAACCTATTACCATACAAAGAATTAATTATAAGCATTGTCTAATAATGTCTATGCATGTTTTATTAGGTGTACCATGCTTTATTTTATTCATGGACAAAATATTTTGGACCATAATACAGATATAAGTATATTGGTTGTTGGACTCCAGATTTTGTTCCTCTTTGCTTTTGCTATTATAATAACTTTCTCTCTTCTGAGAAAGGTTGTTGGGTAAATTTTTGTTTCTGAGTAAAAACTGCAAATTTTCTGAGTAAAAACAGAAAAGTTTCTGAGTAAAAACTGCAAAGTTTCCACATAAACACTAAAGTTTCCTTGTAAAAACTAAAGTTCTGAGTAAAAACTGTAAAGTTTCTGAGTTAAAACTGCAAAGATTCTAAGTGCAAGCTGTAAAGTTTCTGAGTAAAAACTGCAAAGTTTCTGAGTAAAAACTGCAACATTTCCATGTAAACAGTAAATATTCTGAGTAAAAACAGAAAAGTTTCTGAGTAAAAACTGCAAAGTTTCCACGTAAACACTAAAGCTTCCGTGTAAAAACTAAAGTTCTGAGTAAAAACTGTAAAGTTTCTGAGTAAAAACTGCAAAGTTTCTGAGTAAAAACTGCAAAGTTTCCACGTAAACACTAAAGTTTCTGAGTAAAAACTATAAAGTTTCTGAGTAAAAACTGTAAAGTTTCTGAGTAAAAACTGCAAATTTTCCATGTAAAAACTAAAATTTCTGAGTAAAAACTGTAAAGTTTCTGAGTTAAAACTGCAAAGTGTCTAAGTACAAGCTGTAAAGTTTCTGAGTAAAAACTGCAAAGTTTCTAAGAACAAGCTGTAAAGTTTCTGAGTAAAAACTGCAAAGTTTCCATGTAAAAACTAAAGTTTCTGAGTAAAAACTGTAAAGTTTCTGAGTAAAAACGGCAAAGTTTCTAAGAACAAGCTGTAAAGTTTCTGAGTAAAAACTGCAAAGTTTCCATGTAAAAACTAAAGTTTCTGAGTAAAAACTGTAAAGTTTCTGAGTTAAAACTGCAAAGTGTCTAAGTACAAGCTGTAAAGTTTCTGAGTAAAAACGGCAAAGTTTCTAAGAACAATCTGTAAAGTTTCTGAGTAAAAACTTCAAATTTTCCATCTAAAAACTAAAGTTTCCGAGTAAAAACTGTAAAGTTTCTAAGAACAAGCTGTAAAGTTTCTGAGTAAAAACTGCAAAGTTTCCATGTAAAAACTAAAGTTTCTGAGTAAAAACTGTAAAGTTTCTGAGTTAAAACTGCAAAGTAAAAACTTGGCATTGTAGTCTATTCCAAACGTATTCAGTGGGGTTCAGATCTGCACTATGTGCAAGAGACTCCAGTCTCCCACTCCAACCTTGGTGAGCAGTGTCTTCATGGAGCACACTGTGTGTGCAGGAGGAGGGGATGGGGCGGTCATGCTAGAACAGGTTTCGAGGCTCATGGTTTCGTATCTTGAAGAGAAACTGTAACACAACAGCAGATGAAAACATTCTGCACAATTGTGTACTTTCAATTTTGTGGCACTAACTTTGGCAAGAAGCTCTATATGAGTCTGATGGTCAAACGTCCATAAACTTTTGTTCATGTAGTGTATAGATAGTCACACAACAGTACGAACATACACACATATATAGATTTTGTTTTCCGAGCTGTACATTTATGCTTGCTGCTCAATAAAATAATTTTACTGGATGATTAACATTGTTTTATGTTTTCAGAATTTTTTTCATATATATAGTTGACAAGAATATCGTCCACTGGACGCTTGCTACAATATACAAATATGAACAACTGCAACAACACAACTGAGTAAGGGACATGTGCTCATAATGACATTATACTCATCATATGGCTAAATTTGTTTGAATAAAAAAAACTGATGAGCTCATGCAAAACAGGCAAGATGGAGGAAAGAAACATAAACAAGATGAGACGGACGACAAAGAAGAAAACCAAAAGAAAAACAAGATAATGTGAGTAGTTGGGGTGGATGGGATATTTTAGGAAGCAATTGTAATATTGCACTGACTGGATTCAAAAATATATTTTAAATGACGTGTATCTTATTGCATGCTCCTCTGGTTGAGCTCAGCAGATTGAGCCTGATGTATTACTATTTTGTTGCAGAAAATATTCGTGGATCATGGATCCTGATACAGATGCATATTATTACTGGCTTATTATTGTAGCAGTAGCTACGTTCTACAATCTGATGATGCTTGTGAGCAGGTAAATTAAAGCTCACATAAGAGACACCACACAAAACCAAGTAACGGCAAATTAAAATCATATCACAGTGAATAAAAAAAATATATTCAAATTTTGTGTGCATTAATTAAAGTAGTCTAAAACATTGATGTGCCAAAAATGGCCGTGATTAGGTCATACCACATCAGTCAGAATCGGATTTGCAATCAGAACTTAACCATAAAACGTAAACCTGGTTACTACTGGAATTGCCCTACACTAAGGATACAGAGATCGGTGGACATGGTGGTCACACCATACTATCCTAAAACCTTGTGGCTGGTTAAATACACTTGTCTAAAATACACTTGTCTAAAGCACTTGTTGCTTGACTATGGAAAGTTTTATAAGACAGCATAGCTTCCCCTGGTCATACTACAGATCACACCCATAATTAGAAACATAATAAAAGTGGCAGAAGGTAAAACCTACTACAAATGTGATATTTATTTGACCTGCTTTTATGGTTCAAGTACACTATCCCTCCCAGAAGAGAAGTGTCCCCAAGAAATCGTTCACCTAAAGAGAGACGAGAAGCTCCTGAACACCAGTTCTTCATTCATTCACTGATTCTTAATCCTACTAGGGTTGTGGGGAGGCTGGAGTCTATTACAGCCAATTCTGGGTGAAGGCAGCATACACCCCAGTAAGCAAATGAATGATTGAATGAATGAATCTATGAATGAAAATTGTATTCTGATATATAGATTTCAATAAAATCTATTTTAGATCCAGTTTCAATGAGCTCCAGGAAGATCACACCATCCTATGGTTAATACTGGACTATACTTCAGATGTTATCTACTGCATTGACACTTTTATAAGATCCAGAACAGGTAATTTTGTGATATATTAATGTAGGTAAACTTTGTGATATATTAATACATACAATTCTATAGTACACTGTAATGTACTACAGTAGAGTCTCGTTAATGTGCGAATGTCAGGGTCCAACGCACCTCATTGCATATATTAAGCGACACCACATTTTAGTAGTTTTTCTCGTGAAACTTCTTCTCGAAAGCATAAACATGGTCACGTGACCCTAAAATGTATAAAGACACTCATGTATGGATAAAAAGGCTTAAAACAGGTCAGAATGTGACAAACTTATTAAAATACTGTACACATAGTTGAGATAAAAAAAAAGTGTAGAATGTGGTGGATACGGGTATGAATGGGCCAGTGTGTGGCTGTGAATGCTGCCATAGGACCAAAGCCAAATGCCGCCATATCATTATTATTTTTACATTTTATTTTATACTGTATTAATTCTGCAAGGGAAATATTCTTAATAAAGATTTCTGCATTTAACTCATTCAAACTTAGAACATACACAGAGCATACACAGGGCTGCGGCACCTGGAGAGCAGTTTGGGGTTAGGTGCCCTGATCAAGGGCACTTCAGCCATAAATGTGGAGAAAGGGAAGGTGCAGCTCATTCAACCCCCACCACCACCACGACCACCACCACCACCATCAACCCTCCTGCCATCAACCCCCTCCACCAATCACCCACCTGCCACATGTCTGTCCTGCTGGTTCGTGAATCACACCAGTGAACCTTAGGTCACAAAGCCGCTTTTCTAACCATGACGTCAACGTGCTGCTCCAATTGCTCTAATATTGTCAATTTCAGGAAAAAAAACACGCCTCCTTTTTGGAGATCTCCATGTTACAAATTTAGGATCTAAGACGCAGGTGCTTGTTAAGAAGAAATACCTTTAAAATAGGTAAGGTAAAAAGGTAAAGTCGTTTACTCTTTTAATACCCGACCCCAGTGGCTCATCAGGCCGGAGCTTATCCCCGGTTTCTATGGTATGAAGCGACGAGGAGTTCAAATCCTTCTGAATGGGACGCTAGTCCATTGCAGATTACCTTCCCAGAATATTTTACTGGAATTTATTTATACTGCTGGGTGAACAAAAGCACATTTGTGGTTGAGACCTTACCCAGGGGTCTTAGCGCAGTGGAGTTCAAACACACAACCTCCCGATCATGAGCGCAGCACCCTAACCACTATAACACCGGCCACATATTTAAAATAAGCGCATATTAATGAGATTCTACTGTATATACAATAGCGCTGTAGAAATGCATCATTAAACTAAAATTTCACGATATATCTTTCACCAGGTTTTTTGGAGCAAGGATTACTCGTCAGAGATCTGAAGAAGCTGTGGGAGCGCTACAAGAAGTCGCCCCAATTCAAATGTGACCTGATAAGCGTGATACCGACAGATTTACTAATGCTGCAGTTTGGCATTAACAGCCCCGAGCTGAGATTTAACCGCCTATTCAAAATTGCTCGTCTTTTTGAGTTTTTTCACCAGTCAGAGACAAGGACCAACTTTCCTAATATGTTCCGAATCAGCAACCTTTTACTCTACATTTTAATTATCATCCATTGGAACGCTTGCATCTTTTTTGCTATCTCCAAAACACTTGGTTTTGGGACCGATTCATGGGTCTATCCAAATATTAGCGATCCCAAGTATGGCCGCCTGTCTAGGAAGTACACCTACTGCCTCTACTGGTCCACTCTCACCTTGACCACTATTGGAGAACCTATAGCACCTGTTAGAGATGTGGAATATTTCTTTGTTGTCGCTGACTTTCTCATTGGTGTGCTAATTTTCGCCACTATCGTTGGTAATATCGGCTCCATGATTTCCAAAATGAATGCTTCACGTGCTCTATTTCAAAGCAAGATCGACTCTATTAAGCAGTACATGCATTTCCGAAAGGTCCGCAAAGATCTTGAGACCCATGTTGTCAAGTGGTTTGAATACCTTTGGGCAGAAGGCAAGACCTGTAACGAAAAAGAAGTTCTGAAATACCTTCCAGATAAACTAAAGGCAGAGATTGCTATCAGTGTGCATTTGGATACGCTGAAGAAGGTACGAATATTTCAGGATTGTGAGGCAGGGCTGCTCATCGAGCTGGTACTCAAGCTTCAGCTGCAGGTCTTTAGCCCTGGAGACTATATCTGCAAGAAGGGCGACATTGGTCGTGAAATGTATATTATCAAAGAGGGGAACCTGGCTGTGGTAGCAGATGATGGTATTACGCAATTTGTAGTACTGAGCGATGGTGCCTATTTTGGTGAGATCAGTATTTTGGCCATCAAAGGCAGTAAAGCTGGGAATCGTCGGACCGCCAACATCCGAAGTGTGGGTTACTCAGACCTCTTTGCCCTCTCAAAAGATGACCTCATGGAGGCACTGATTGAATATCCCGAAGCCAAAGCCATTCTGGAAGAAAAGGGGAGGATCATTTTAATGAAGGATGACTTGATTGATGAAACAGTGGATAACCAGACAGATCCAAAAGACCTGGAGGACAAGCTGAGCCTGATGGAAGCTAATCTAAAGACGATGAAAACCAAATTGTCACACATTTCAACAGAATGGGAAGCCAGCCAGGCAAGAGTCAAGCAGAAGATCATCAATCTGGAGGCCAGGGCTAATCAGAAAGTGCTCTGAATCAATGAACAACTAGAGGCAGTGGAGAAATTAAAAAGTTCAACAATCCTGTAGTCTACAAATGTTAAACTGTGGGTTAAAGTAGACAGTTCTTCTTTTCCTTTCGGCTGTTCCCTTCAGGGGTTGCCACGACGAATCATCTGCCTCCATCTCACCCTATCCTCTGCATCTTCTTCTCTTACACCAACTATGTTCATGTCCTCCTTCACCACATCCATAAATCTCCTCTTTGGTCTTCCTCTAGACCTTCTGCCTGGTAGTTCCAACCTCAGCATCCTACTACCAATATACTCACTATCCCTCCTCTGTACATGTCCAAACCATCTCAATCTAGCCTCTCTGACTTGTCTCCAAAACGTCTTACATGTGCCGTCCCGCTGATGTACTCATTCCTGATCCTATCCATCCTCGTTACTCCCAAAGAGAACCTTAACAGTTTCATCTCTGCTACCTCCAGCTCTGCCTCCTGTCTTTTCCTCAGGCCCACTGTTTCTAAACCATACAACATCGCTGGCCTCAACACCGTCTTGTACACTTTTCCTTTCATTCTTGCCGATACCTTCCTATCACACATCACACAGGACACTTTTCTCCAACCATTCCAACCTGCCTGCACACGCTTCTTCACCTCTTTTCCACACTCTCCACTGCTCTGAATTGTTGAGCCTAAGTACTTAAAATCCTCCACCTTCCTTATCTCTGCTCCCTGTAACCTCACCGTTCCTCTTGGGTCCTTCTCATTCACACGCATGTATTCTGTAGATAAAGTAGACAGTTGTGGGCACATTATTCTTTATGGTGATCTTTAAAATTGAAAATCAGAAAGTTTAAGTTGCAAACTCCAGAATGATTAATACTGGATTGAAGGAATGTTTAAGAGCATCGCAATACCTGACCTGTCATATAATACCAAACATGGGAATAACATAGGGCAATGGTGGCCTGGTGGTAAAGGTGCTGGAACACTGATCTTAAGGTTGAGGGTTCAAACCCCACTTTCCATGGGCTGTCACTCCCCACCCCCACCCCAGTGCAGCTACCTGGGTTATCAAAGGCCAGCCATGTCTTTCACTGTCTATGGTGGAGGTTCACATAAAAGAACCATTGCTGACTTTCAACAAGAGGAGCTGCATAGCCTCAGCGTGTTTGATGGACTGGTGAGCTGTCCAGGGTGTACTCTGCCCTCGTCTGGAATCAGCTGGGATGGGCGCCAGCCTCCCTGCGACCCTAACTAGGAATAAGCGGTTCAGAAAATGAACGGTAATAACATACAATTACACATGACTACTGACTAATCATGTATAACCAGAAATCAACATTTTCAACAACTTAATAAATAATAAGTTGCATACGGTACATATGAGGCTTCTGGCTTCACAAAAAACAACTCCTGACCAATTTTTTTGCTTCTTATGACAACTTGTTAGGAGAGAGCAGTGAGCCCAGTTCTACCACTGACCCACTGGGAGCACAAGTAATATAAATGACACACAAACACACAGCTATGTATCACTTTTAACATAACAGGAGCGTGAAGGCGGGGTAAATTCATTCATTCATTTTCTGAACCGCTTAATCTTAATTAGGCTCACAGGCAGGATGGTGCCCATCTCGGCCGACTCTGGGCCGAGTACACCCTGGACTATAAACACTATTTATAGTTGTGCGTAGGGTGCTGGGGTGAAATGGGGTTTTTTCCCTAGAGGGGGCGTCACAGAAAATAATCGAGAGGCATTGCACAAGGCATTCTCGGAGCGCGGAGGAATACATGCGGAAGAACACGGAAAAGCCATTTCCACAGCAGAGCTCGTCAATCAAAATTTTGCTCATTGAATGGGGCAGATTTTTGGTGGATCGAAGCTCGTATCATGGAAAATTCGTTACAAAAGACACTCGTAAATCGAGGTACCGCTGTGTTGAATTTTTTTATGTGTTTTGGAAGAAGTGGTGCAGCACTTTGGTTCAGACCTCTGAACATCTCAATTAAACATCTTTACTGCTGATGTATTAGTTCAAACCAATCACAAAGAGCTCCAGCACAGTTGTGTTAAAACACAAAACAGTTTTATTTGACTCGATGAAACGTTAACAGAAGAATTCAGATTTATTTAAACTCTGTGACACTAAACTATTCCCGGTCATAGACTTCAGATATTATACTTGTGGGAAGATTTCCAGTTTATTGATTCTGATATCCAGATTTGTCCCACTGGATCCTCATGTATTTCTAAACCACAAACATATTTAATCCCTGAGGGGAAATTATTTCATCCAAAGTGAGCATGCACGCACACACACACACACACACACACACACACACACACACACACACACACGCACACACACACACACACACACACACGCACGCACACGCTCGGAGCAGCCACACACACACTGGGGGCGCCTGGAGAGCGGTGGGGCGTTTAGTGCATTGCTCAAGGGCACTTCAGCCATTTATGTGCAGGAAGGGAAGGCGGTACTTATCCCCTGCCCATCAACACTGCCACACATTTTTTTCCTGCTGGTTTTGGGATCGAACCAGCAACCCTTCAGTCCAAAGCTCAACCTTCTGGCAAAGCGGTTGCACTTACAGTTTCCCTGAAACAAAGTGTTTAATCTGTTAGAATGGGTCATTTCATTCGCGAACAAACAATTTAAAAAATACATCTCAGAAAAACACAACTATCAGAAACACATGACATGCCATGACATCATCACTTACTGATCATTCATGGAATCCTCTTTACATGTTTTAAAAGATCCATTTTCCAGGGCTGCAAACTCAGCTTGAACCATATCAGGATTAAGACGGATCCCTGGAGCGTCATCACTGTTGGAAGAAAACTTTCTTTTAACTGCATTTTTCATTTTTCATTTTTTTATATATCAACTGCTATTGTTTTTACATCTAATCATCTATCACCAAAAAAAAATCCCCAAAAGCTTTTAGTCTCATCGTTTATTTCTGCAACCGTTTAATCCTAATTAGGGTCACGGGGAGGCCCTACATCCATCCATCCATCCATCCATCCATCCATCTATTAATTCATTTTCTCAACCGATTATTCCTAATTATGGTTTCAGGGAGGGTGGTGCCCATCTCAGTCGACTCTGGGCGAGGGCAGAGTACACCCTGGACAGCTCATCCGGTCATTGCAGGGCTCCCAGTATCCAAAGATGAGCAAATCTCATATTCTTGATTGTTCCTACATGCAAATGTGAATGGTTGTGTCTGTACTGGCCCTATTATAGTAACAGCTGTGTCTAAGGCTAATCAGAAAAAAAGGCTTTGATGTGATAGGTAAACAATAAAGATTAAAGAGGCGTGGTGGCATAGAGTTTAGTATGTCCACCTCACAGCCAAAAGCTCCTGGGTTTGAGTCCTAGGCTGGTGCGTTTCCGCACGGAGTCTTCATGCTCTCCTTGTGCTTCTGTAGGTTTCCTCTGGGTACTCCAGTTTTCTTCTACTGTCCAAAGAATGGTTATTCATACTACATAACTGCGTCGTCCAAATTGCCCCAAAGTGTGAAAGTGACTGGTTGTGTGTATGTTGATCCCGTGGTTGTTGTTCTGGCAAGCAGTTCAGGATGTACTACACCTTTGCCCAGTTTTGGCTCAGATAGGTTTCAGCCCCTCCATGACCCTGGTAGAATTATGTGGCTTGGCAGGATTAAGCATAAATTTTGGGTGCTGACGCAATTTGGAAAAGATCATGTGGTCTAATGAGTCCAGATTTACTTTTGCTTGGTTTTTCTATAGGACAGTAAAGGGAGCGGTCCAATATGGGCTCAAGCAGACACACCAAATGAAGTTCAGGTCTACAGAAATGGACCTTTAAATGATCTGGGATAGGTTTACATGGAGCTCTCACCCGTTTTCGGAACAGGTGGATTATCAAGTGAAAAGTGTTGGAGGGATATTTCGAAAGCCAGCAAATAATGAGAAATCATGAGGCTGATTATTGCTTCATGTAGAAAACTAGGAAAAAGATCACAGCAGAGATTCGCGAACAGCACTGAAGTCATGTCAAATTCAGGCCAAAAGAAAGAAATAATTCTTTTGATTCTTTTTGAAGAACCCATTCTGGCCCGGTTGACAACGGCCACATTGTAATTGCCAGACAACTGCCTCTATTCATCCCCAAAACAGCAGGTCTTTTGGGAGTTCCTGGAAAACTAGTGAACCGGCAAGAGTGTCACGGGTGTCCACGGCTAGTGCGTCCGGTCTGATCCCACTGAACTGGCCACTGGAGCATAAACTGGTGAAACTGTACATGCTGGATAGGAAATAAAATATCAGAACACAGACACTGTACTGCAGCTGGTTGTTTGGTTGCCTGATGTTCTCGCTATAGTATAAAGTACACATATTTTACTGTTAATGCTGTATAATTGATCTTGTTTATTGTGCATGTCCGCCTCACAGCAAGAAGGTCATGGGTTCGATTCTCAGGCTTCGATGTTCCTGTGTGGAGTTTGCATGTTCTCCCTGTGCTTGCGTGGGTTTTGTACAACATGCACAGTAGGCTAACTGGCTGTTCCAAAATGCCAGTAGGTGTGAGAGAGCAAGTGTGAATGAGTGTGTGTGTGTGTGTGTTTTTCCAATGCAATGGCCTGGTATGTTATCCAGGGTGTACCCTGCCCTCACCCAGAGTCGGCTGAGATGGGCGCCAATCTCCCAAAGACCCTGATTGAAATTCATACAATTGGATCCTGTCTAGCGGTATAGGGCGCTGGATCGCTGATCCAAAGGTTGGGGGTTCGAGTCCCACTCTCCATAAGGTTGTTACTGCCCCCCCCCCCCCCCCCCCCAGTGCAGCTAACTGGGTTATCAAAGGCCAGCCATGTCTCTCACTGTCTATGGTGTGAGGCATGTAAAAGAACCATTGCTGACTTTCGACAAGAGTAGGCTGCAAAGCCGTCAGCGTGTTTCTGCCCTGCGATGGCCTGGCAAGCTGTCCAGGGTGTACTCTGCCCTCGCCCGAAGTTGGCTGGGATGGGTACCAGCCTTCCCGCGACCCAAAATAGGATTAAGCTGGTACAGAAAATGAACTGGCTCCTGTCCATGACTATTATAACCCAGAGATCACAATTTCAAATCTGAGTTAATGCCACAGCGGTCCGTAGCCGTGAGTCTGTGGGCTCATTTGTACGAGGGATCAGATCGCAATTTCCCTCCGAGCGTGTTAGCCCGCCCTCAAATACACATGGCGCTGCCACTCGAACAGAGGAGGGCGGTTAGTGTTGCATGTCACGAAGGGGACGTGTGCATGACTTTGCCCCTCTCTGGTCAGTGGTGGTCGTATGATAGGGAAGGTAATACCTGATGGGTGGAGATTGGATACAACGAAATTAGGAGAAAATGGGGGGAAATCAAACGAACAAACAAAGGATTCATACAATTTCCTGTGGGATCAATAAAGCATTATGCACACGTACTTTATGGATGGATTTATATCCCTTATTATGTTGAAAGACCCAAAACACATGATGACCCGTCATGCACTCATGATGTGCAAACAAGGGTCTTCCCACCTAAAATCATTGAATTGTATGGTTAACCCTGTAACGCCTGAATTATTTTTTGAAGTTAAAAAAATTTATCACTAGGCTTAAGGAAACCCGAACACATCCTGCGCACTCAAAGTCTTCGCACAGCTGAGGCACATGGGACCAAGCTGTGTTGCATCAGGCGATGCGAGAACAAGTATAGAACACGTTCTGAGTGGCGGCAGCAGCACGCGCCTAGTGGTTATTAGCATGTTTAAAGAGGACCATATGGTCCTGCTGAGCGTTAAAGGGTTGAAGCTGAGAATGAAATGAAATCTGAATGCATGTAATTTCAGCGAAATTTGGTCTAAAGGTTCAGTTTGTCCACTTTGATCCACTTTTTTTAAAGACAAATGCGAAAGTAAGGGGGTGTGCAATAGGTTTTTCTATAGTAATCTCCTTCCCCCTTCTTCCAATAGAATGCCACGAAGGCTTGGTGTCTATTAGTGGCGGCTTAGACACCAACAAATGGTTCCAATTAAAAATCTATTTCATAAAGTGTTTTCATTTACTTAAGCTACGATATAATTCTCCAAAATGTTTAAAAAGGGAATAAAAATCTCATTTATGCCATACTCTCCAAATGAAATTTCTTTTTTGATGTTGTCAGGAAGGTCCTTCAGTGATAATGGGGCTTCCTGGAGCAGCATCAAACCACTGAAAGGGTCACGCCTGCAAACAATAAAAATAAACAAGTCATGATAATAAACTGACATATATTATTATTACATCATTATTTTATTATTACATCATTATATTTTTATTATATCAGTATGTTATTATACATCAGGGGCAGTGGTGGCGTAGTGGATAAAGTGATGGGTTACTGATCCATACATAGGTCAGCGGTTCAATCTTCGCTCTCACCACTGTTGGGCCCTTGAGCATGGCCCTTAACCCTCAATTACTCAGTTGTATAAAAATGATATGTGTACGTCATTCTGGATAAGAGCGTCTGCAAAATGCTGTAAATATAACTATCAGTATATTTCTGTACATTAAAACAAATGTTTTAGCCTGGCGGCAGGATGGAGCAGAGGTTAGCACGTCAACCCACAACAAGAAGATCTGGGTTCGATTCCCAGGCTTGGGTGGGCCTATGAAAAGTTTGCATGTTCACCTTGTGGTTGAACCTGCATACTCCAGTTTCCTCTCACAATCCAAAAACATGCACAGTAGGACTGTAGGAGGAAACAACCCCACCCCCCCACACACACACACAAGTACAGCGAGAACACGGGTCTTCGCTAGGCCTGAGGTTCGATCCTCGGCCCTTTCTTGTTTTGAGGAGGAAGTGCTAACTACTTCACCATGCTGTCGGAAAATTTTTAATTATTATTTATATTAGATAAATTGCCGTAGTTTAACAATTTCACGCTTACATGCTTGAGTTCCGACTGCTGGTTTGTGCCGGAAGAGCGGAGACAGTATTCAGTGCCAGGCAGGGAAACGTCTTCCATATCATGACTCCTTTCAGCACATCCTGCATGATGTACCAGAAAAGAACAAATAGTACCAAAGTTTTCAACATTTTTTTTACAGAGCAATATTCATTTACTGTATACGGAAGTAAAATTCTTTAAATAAAAATTATTTTAAGTATTATAAAGTTCCCTTAAGGAAGAAGGTGTGCAGTATTTCATATGTACACTTGAAGCCAAAACATTACATCAACCCATGTAGGAAAATGTCGTTTTTTCATATATGGTACATGTTGTGATACAAGCAGGACCTTAAAAAAACCTTCAATCAGAACCTCTTCAATCCAAAATAGATTTTTTCCCCAAACTGTAGAGGAGGACTCTAATCCAGTGATAATAATGGAACTGGAGCTTTAGGCACGCCCACATCGCTTATTTGAATCTAGAATCTACTTTATTCCTCATCTCCAGGATATTATCTTCCCATAGAGTTATAATCTGCCAACGTTATGATTTCTGATATATTCATTTATTCATTCACACAGGAACATCCTTTAAAAGCCTGGAATTCAAAGCCAGGACCTTGTTTGGTGTGAGGTGGACATGCTAACCATTGTCCCTGGTGCCACCTCTCAGATTATTTCATTCATTCATTCATTCATTCATTTTCTGAAGCGCTTAATGCTAGTTAAAGTCGCTGGGAGGCTGGCGTCCATCTCAGCCGACTCTGGGTGAGGGTAGAGTACACCCTGGATGGCTCGCCAGGCCATCGCAGGACAGAAACACGCTGATGGCTATGCAGCTCCTCTGTACAAAGGTCAGCAATGGTTCTTTTACATGAACCTCCCACTACAGACAGTGAGAGACTCACAGCTGGCCTTTGATAACCCAGTTAGCTGCACTGATGGTGGACGGACGGACGACACATCGGTGAAAACCTGGTGATGGTGGGGCTTGGACCTGCGATTTTGGGATCAGCGATCCATCACCCCACCACAGGGCTAACACTGCCCGTAAAGGGGAAGGTCTACACCTCCATTATAGCTTGCCTGCTTCATTCCGATTCAGTGGATCGGTGTTACTGTACAAATAATTATGGACCCAACTGTATATAAACATCTGGCATCAACTTTGTATAGAATTGTATTTGTACATAAGAAATGAAACTCAACTGGCTAAAGGAGCTTATGTAATACAATGGTAGCTTGATTTACGAGCATCTTTTATAACGAATTTTACATGATACGAGCTTCGAACCCAGCAAAAATCCGCCCCATCCAACCAGCAAAATTTTGATTTATGAGCTCTGCTGGGAAAATAGCTTTTCTGGGCCAAATGACCTAGCATTCTTCTGCGTGTATTCCTCCATGCTCCGAGAACGCCTGGTGCTGTGCTCAATTATTTTCTGTGCTGCCCCCTATAAGAAGGAAGAAAAAACATTTCACGCCCCACCAGCATGCGCAACTATAAATAGTGTTTACTGCACTTTATATCGCGTGCTCGGTGCTTTTTCCCTAAACCATAGCGCAACAATGAGAGCACCACTGCCAACTACTGTAGAGGATGCGCAATTACACTTAATTCTAGTATAGTATGGCAAAAAAAGCATGTTCTCCAGGGTCAAACGCCCACCCCCTCCCCGGCATCACACTGCGCGCCCCACTATTTGAGAAGCACTGGCCTTGTGGGAGCTCACCAAGAGCCTTTCTTCGCTGGCATTCGTAGTGTGCACACGCACAAAACTCTTCTCCTCCTTCTCTGTTACGCACCACCTCATGCCTGCCAATGTGACATCTTCGTGCCCACATGACATCTTCACTGCAGCTGATGATCGGCAGGGTTGGTTGACTTATTGTTTATTCTTGTTTAATTGTTATTTATTATTAATTATTATCAATGTTAAAGTACATTTATTATTACTATTATGAAATATTTATTGTTTTTACATGTTTATCTTAAATATAGTAGGTGACATATATGTGTTTGTTGCAGGTTACGTATATGAGTTTGGGAGGGGGTTGGAATGGATTAATTGGTTTTCTATTGTTTCCAACGGGAATTTTTGTTTTATCTAACGAACATTTTGACTTACGAGCTCGCCCTCAATTATCTTTTTGGATATCTGACAACGTTAATGTATTACAAGAATAAAATTCTATGTATTCTAACGTGGATAAAGCCCAAAAACGGTGTCATCCTGACCGCCGAGGCATTGAAAATCTTTTAAAGCTGCTCACGTCTCTGTCGTTCTTATGAACTTCCTCAGCGCCGTCTTTCCAGGTGGTACGTCTTGTCAGTGGACACAGATGGACCTCTGGTTCAGACTCCAGGTATAAAGGTTTTGGTCTGAATGCGTAGACACTCGGAGCAGGGTTCTGAAGTAAACAAAGACAAAACAAGAAATAAGGAGAAAGAAATTAATAATGTAAAAATAATATTATTATAAACAATAATATAAAATCACAGAAAACAAATTTTCAGCTTCATTCATCTGGTCTCAGCCAGCGTTTAATACACTGACAAACCAAACACTGTACAGAAGTGAATCAACTGTAAAAGAAATTATTTACAAAGATCTTGAAGGGATAAAGGTTTCTTGGTTTTAACACGTGACGAGGAGCTTTGAAGCAGAGCTGAGGACTGAGTTTCCGCTCTGGTGTCTCATCTTCCTGCAGCTGCTTCTCCTTCCAGGTGTCTGGATCCGGACACATTACACTGGGGAGCAGTTCATTCTGTAAAACAATCAGCACACCTCCGGCTCACACAATGTACGGTGATACGCTGGTAATGATATTAAACGAGATTAGTGTGTATGTACAGTGAGGGCCGTACTGAACGCAGCAGTTACCTGAGCTCCTGTACGCAGAGGTTTGTGGATAAAAAATGTTCTGGAATCGTACACTGGAACTTCCTGGTAGCCCATTAGCTTGTAATGCTGAGGAACCTGAAGAAGTTTTTATAAACAGGAAAAAATGTGGTGCATATCAATTAATTAATTAATAATCAATTCATTCTTTATCGAGTGAAGTGCTATTATTAAATCAAAATAAAATATTCAGCTGTTACAAATCATCCTAAAATATTTATAAATACTGTATAATAAAAATAATTTATAATTATCAGAAAGCTCAGAAATATCCATTCATTCATATATATATATATATATATTTCCAACTACCAGTAATTTGCATTTACTGTACTTTGTAGATATTTAGGTAGGTAGGTAGTCTGTTGGGTTTTTTACACCCGAGCCTAGCGGCTCATCAGGCCGGTGTTTATTCCCGGTTTCCGTTAGCATGAAGCTCCCAGGAGTTCAACTTCTCCTGGATGGACCGCAGATCCATCGCAGGTTACCTTCCTGGTATTTTTTATTTTTTTTTACTGGCACTACTGGGTGAACAGAGGCACACTCATAGTAAAGACCTTGCCCAGGGTTCTTAGCATCTTAGCATCTGAATTAGCATGGGGGTCTAACTGGGATTCGAACACACAACCTCCTGATCATGAGCCCAGCACCCTAACCACTCCACCACCAGCCCCACTTTGTGTATATTTGGTGGGCAAGAAAGCAAATCAGTCATAAATCAATGACATTTTGCTCGTTCTTTGTGTCAAACCATTCACTTTTTATTAGTGCAAAAGAAATGCGAATAAAATACGAGTGAGGATGAAATATGTGGGATATGGCGGATACCAGCGAGTCTTGCACGTTCCATGTTGAACTGTTTAACCATGACCATCAGTAATAACTAACCATAACTAAACCTGCATTTTAAAAAGCAATAGGACAGCAAGGACAAATGAGCTGAGAGAAATATTGTAAAGAAGACAATACCTTTAGATTAAAAAACGGAATGGTGGAAGTCAGATCTGCTTCAATCGGCCCCACGTCGACCTTGTTGGTGACCTAAAATAAATAAATGGATATCTGTGACGTAAAACATTAAACTGAGAGATAACATTAAACCTCCACATTTAATACGATCCAACAACTCACAACAGATACCCACGACAAACCAACTAGGGATTGAACAACATGAGATTTGCATAAGTCCCGCCCTTTTATAGCTGAGCATGTGACTGCACTGGGCGGCACAGTAGTAGTGGATAGCACGGGAAAAAAAAGGGCCTGGGTTCGAGTCCCGGGCTCAGGCGATGGGTTTCCTCCGGGTAGTCCGGTCTCCTCCCACAGCCCAATGACTGGAATGCACTAGTTAGCTTATGCATGAGGTCACACCAGTGTCTTACATTCTTCACATGTCTGGGCTGCACACTATTATTATACACAATCACCCCAAACCTTGTGCTATGGCCTACTGAGAGCGAAGTAGAACTTCTGGAGTAAATCTGATTTTCTGTTTTTGTAACGCTGGTACTCACAAGTGTGCAAAGTTGGTTTGAAGAAGGAACAACAGGTGACACCGAAGGCAGCAGCTTTACTGATGACATGTTTAAAATGTCTGGCTTCTCATTTATGTCTGGAAGAAAAGATTCAAGATAAACACACAAAGCTGTGAGGCAATCCATTCATCCATCCATCCATTCATTTTCTGAAGTGCTTCATCCTAATTAGGGTCGCGAGGAGGCTGGTGCCCATCTCAGCCAACTCCGGGTGAAGGCGGGGTACACCCTGAACAGCTCACATGGTCATGGCAGGGTTATGATACTATCGTGTCATAATTCTTTTTGGTGTTTGGGTCATTAATAAATAAGTGATGGATCTCCATCGACTTATTATACACATGAATGTCTATCTATGAATCTTTCAAAAATCGTGTTGTCTATTAATTAAAATATTCATATTTTTCTGTGGTGTGGCAAACTCAGAAAAGAAGAAAAAGTCGCACACATGAATATATTCGCTTTGAGCATGGTACTGTTTCAACAAATTAAAACAACAAAGCATTTATTTCCATCCAGTTTCGGGTTCATTTCTCACCGGCCTCTTGAATCAATGAGAGAAAAACTGAACCCCTCCAGGACATCCTGAAAACTTTCAATAGGGTTAAGGTCGGGACTCTGGGGGACCGATACATATGTGAAAATGATTCCTTGTGCTCCCCGAACCACTCTTTCATTATTCATTCATTCATTCATTCATTCATTTTCTGAACCGCTTAATCCTAATTTGGGTCACGGGGAGGCTGACGCCCATCCCAGCCAACCCCCGGGCGAGGGAGAGTAAACCCTGGATGGCTCACCAGGTCATTGCGGGGCAGAAACATGCTGATGACTTTGCAGCTCCTCTTGACGAAAGTCAGCAATGGTTCTTTTACATGAACCTCCCACAATAGACAGTGAGAGACACGGCCCGCCTTTGATAACCCAGTTAGCCGCACTGGGTGGACAGTGCCAACCTGATGAGAATGGGGCTTGAACCCCCAACCTTAAGATCAGTGAGCCAGCATCTTTTACCACCAGGCCACCTCTGCCCGGCTTCATTTTATTACCACATTAATGTTGCTGAGCCTTGACCAGAACCAACTGGACCAACAACGCCATGGAGATTACAGGCTGTGATCAGGGAAATGCCCTGCATGAAAATATTCGTGTGTGCAACATTTTTCATCCAGGCAGTGGACAAGACACTTTTACTTTTAACATGGACTTGAACTGAAATTTTGAGGGTAAATAATTTCATCTCACCGTCACTTTTTTCTCCTCCCACTTCCTTCTTTGTACGGCAAACAAGTTTTCTCAACAGACGCAGTCTCTTACTCAGACGGACTTGCAGAATGACCTAAACAATTAACATTCATATATTAATATTTAAAATCATATGTTATGATTTATTCTACAGTCAGTTTCTTATGCAAATAATTTTTAAAAATTGTGACTCTAATACAAAATACCATTTTTTACATTTTATATTTTTCCCCAGAAGAAGAAGATTATTCCCCAGTATGGGTTACAATCTATTGAGTTTTATTTCCTGACTTGAAAAAGATAAATGTTTTTGAATGGTCTAGTCATAGCCCCAGGCTGCACGGTGAGGTATTGGTAAACACATTCACCGCACAGCAAGAACATCCTGGGTTCGATTCCCAGCCTGGACTGCAGCATGTTTCTTGCGTACGTTTCCTCTGGCTGCCCCGCTTTCCTCCCACAGTACAAAGTAAGCTAACTGGTGGTTCCAAATCACCCCTGGGTGCTAAAGTGAGTGGGATCAGTTGTACGTTTGTTGGCCCTATGATAGCCTAGTGAGCTGTTCAAGGTGAACCATTCAATTCATTCTGTTTCCCCCCCTGAATTGTTGCTATTACATGGTTCACCAGGCTGTTATAAGTTCTACTGGGTAAATACACACGGATAATATTTGTGTGGTTCCTTCATTTTCTTCAAATCCATGAAATGTGAATATATTGTAGGCGCAATTCTTTCCATAGCCCGTCTAATAATGGTTTTGTGAAAAAACTTTGCCCTTGTACATCAGAGGATGAGGACTCTGGGCGAGAGCAGAGTACACCCTGAACAGCTCGCCAGGGCCTTTGGAGGGCAGAAACACGCTGACGGCTATGCAGCTCCTCTTTACGAAGATCAGCAACTTTTGAAAACCTTTGTTATATTTGTGCAAAAGCAAACCCCTCTCCCTCCATATCAAATTCCCACCAATCAAATAGTGCCTTCCCTACAACACAATCACCACCATCCAGGGAGGGACATGCAATGCTGGCCTCTCGCCTCTTTACAAACTGCTGTACATGCGTATTTGGGGGTGGTCTAACACACTCAGAGGAAAGCACTACCTGCCCTCTTGTATAAATGAGCTAGCTCCCAGATGCCCATGATTGGCTGGCAATCGCTATGAGTGACAGGAAAGAAAATGTATGGCCATCCGCCCCTCCTGTGAGCTCGGCCAATCAATTCCCATGGACTCCTGGTCATGGGTGGCTGTGGCATTAACCCGGATTCGAACTTGCGGTCTCTGTGTAAATAGTCACGTGCCTTGTCGATGCGCCACTCAGGAGTCTTGTGTGAAAGTGTAATGATGTAGGTATAAAATATACAGAAATGTATAAAATTCTTAAGGGTTCAAAAACTTTCAAGCACCACACTCTGCTTTGGGTTCACTGAGTGTTATAGTTTCCTGAAAGTCCTTTGCGCTTTTTACACCCGAACCACAGTGGCTCATCAGGCCGGTGCTTATCCCCGGTTTCTGTTAGCATGAAGCGACCAGGAGTTCAACTCCTCCTGGATGGGATGCTAGTCCATGGCAGGTTACCTTCCCAGTATATTTTATACTGGTACCCAGTTATACTGCTGGGTGAACAGAGGCAAGCTTGTGGTTGAGACCTTCCCCAGGGTCTGAGCACAGTGAGGGTCTAACTGTGATTTGAACACACAACCTCCTGATCATGAGCGCAGCACACTAACCACTACGCCACCAGCACCACATAGTTTCCTGAAGACCCCTGATAATTTCATTCTCCTAGGTGCATTTTACCCAGCTATTGAACTTCATCTGCCTAGAGGAACTGGACAGAGACCAGCCGGGGGGTGGCGGAGGTGGTGATGGTGGTGACGGTGGTGATGGTGGTGGTGATGGTTGAGGTGATGGTGGTAGTGTTGGATTGGTTTTATGGCTGCTTTTGGTGCGCTGGTGGCCATCCTGAAAAAAAATGGGGTCATATTGGAATTTTTGATGGCTCTAGCACTTTTTTCTGAGATAGTGACTTACAAAGCATCTTTATACCAAAGTTCATGCTTGTGTCATCAACAGAATGGTTCTGGCCGTGTTCTTAGTTCTAAACACTTGTCCTGAAACCCAGTGGCCATGTTGAACACTTATTTCTGGCGCTGTATAATGAAGCATGTACAGTAATGAAGTTAAAGCTCACAAAACGTACCTTACCTTACGGGCGATTTGTTGAAAGAGCCTGAGAGCTCGCAATCTGACTTCCAATTGGCTACTTCCATAAATGGAGAACACAGGGGAGCAGTCAGGGCCCTGCAACCACAATGAATACATTCAGTCATGAGATACTGAAAGACGTGATATGAACAGTTGTACCTTGACTTACGAGTGTCTTTTATAACAAATTCTCCATGATATGAGCTTTGATCCACCAAAAATCCGCCCCATCCAATGAGCAAAATTTTAATTTACAAACTCTGCTGGGGAAATGACTTTTCTGGGTGATTAGCCTCATATTCTTCCGCATGTATTCCTCCGTGCTACGAAAATGTCTTGTGCAGTGCCTCTCAATTATTTTCTGTGATACCCCATAAGAAGAAAAAAACATTTCAACCCCCCCCACACACACGTGCAACTATAAATAGTGTTCACTTCACTTCTTTTCATTTGCTCGATGCTTTTCCCTACACCATAGAGAACATAGTGAGAACCCCACTGCCACCTAATGTAGAGGATGTGTAATTACACTTAATTGTAGTACAGTATGGCAAAAAAGCATGTTCCCCAGGGTCATAAACCCCCCCCCCGGCATAATACCCCTCTCTTTGAGAACCACTGGCCTTGTGGGAGCTCACCATGAGCCTTTCTTCGCTGGCATTCGTAGCGTGCACACACAAAAACTCCCCTCGTCCTCCTCTGTTACACACCACCTCGTGCCTGCCCACATGACATCTTCGCCGTAGTCAATGATCGAAAGGGTTATTTGACTTTTTGTTTATTCTTGTTTTATTATTATTTATTAATGTTAATGTACATGTATTATTATTATTATTATTATTATTAAATATTTATTGTTTTTACATGTTTATCTTTAATATATTAGATCAAATATACGTGTTTGTGTCAGGTTATATGAGTTTGGGAGGGTCTTGGAATGGATTAATTGGTTTTCTATTATTTCCTATGGGAATTTTTGTTTTATTTATCAAACATTTTGACTTACTAGCTCGCCCTCGGACCGGATTAAATTCGTAAGTCAAGGTACCACTATATTCCCTGAAACTTGGTTCAATTTATTGATTGATGTTTTGATCCCTAATATTTTGCTAGATTGAGATGGTTTGGACATGTACAGAGGAGGGATAGTGAGTATATTGGTAGTAGGATGCTGAGGTTGGAACTACCAGGCAGAAGTTCTAGAGGAAGGCCAAAGAGGAGATTTATGGATGTGGTGAAGGAGGACATGAAGGCAGTTGGTGTAATAGAAGAAGATGCAGATAGGGTGAGATGGAGGCAGATGATTCACTGTGGCGACCCCTGAAGGGAGCAGCCGAAAGGAAAAGAAGAAGAAGAAGAAGAAGAAAGAAGCTTTGATCCCTAATATTTTCCAAAAAAGTGTAAAGAAATAAAAGAGCAAGCCCCGCCCAAAACGTACAGGTGTTTCAGTTTCAGAGGACGAGCCCTATGAACATGCTGAGTTGAAATATTAAATTAGTTTAAAATCAGGGTGCTGAAGGATGTAAAATTAAAAATACACCATCAGAGTGCTGATCGAGCTTCTGTTCAGTTTTCAACACAAGAAACATGTTAGATTCACTTCCTGTATTTGTGTCAATTCAAGATCAAATCCCTTTTTCTACTGAAAAGATTACAGATTGAATTTATATATTAAAAGTGGTGCACATGGGTGATGATGTATTCATTTGTCTTCTCTGTTATTACCTGTCCCACACACCGTACGACACGATGAGATGAAAGTTTTGGGGAAACCTGGGCAACACCCATCTCTCTGGTAGCCATGTTTTTGTTTATCTAGAAACACAAAGACGGGATGGAAAGGTTTACCAAGACAATAACATGAAATGACTAAATGCCTACTTTTAAAACCTTAAGATATGAACCTATGAGCAACATGGTTGCGTAATGGTCACGCCTCACAACTAGAGGGTCATGGGTTCGATTTCTGGGCCCAGTGAAGGCGTTTCTGTGTGGAGTTTGAATGGGTTTGCATTTGTTTATTTATTAACCCGGATTCGAACTTACGATCTCCAGGGAAATAGTCACCACCTTGTCAATACGCCACTCAGGAGCCTTGTGTGAAAGTCAGATGATGTCGGTATAAAATATGCAGAAATGGATAAATTTATTAAGGGTTCACTTTCATGGGTTTCATCTGGGTACTTTGGTTTCCTCCAACAGTCCAAAAACGTGCACAGTAAGCTAAATGGCTGTTCGAAATCACCCCTGGCTGTGAAAGAATGTGAATGGTTGTGTGTGTTAGCCCTGCAATGGCCCGGCAAGCTGTTCGCCCGGCTGACATGGGCGCCGGCCTCCCTGCGACCCTAATTAGAATGAAGCGACTTTGAGAATAAATGAATGAAAGAATGAGTTCCGGTTTTACTCCATGATAAAGGAAACCAGTCACATTACCATATATGCAGAAGCTGCAACTTCCTGTTCCTTCAGAATCTTGATCTTGTCTTCTGTTGATAACGGATCATCACCCACTTGAACCTGCCTGGAGAAATGACAATAAAATTTGTTGCTGGCCAAATAAATCTGATCCCAGAGTCAGTACACACACTTGTTTGTATTATTATTATTATTAATATTATATGAAATGAGAGTCTGTATTATGAATATTTTACATACCGCTGAAGATGTCTATGGGAATTTACTCGCAGTCGATTTTCAAACGCAGCCTCTTTTCTCTGCCTTGTCTGGTATGAAGTCTCGATATAACGCATGTCTTTAATAAATGAAAACATCAGAAGTGACTAAAAACAAAAACCATCCTAATACTTATACACCATATTTTAAATAATTTGCCATCATTTATATTTAATTTATACTGCTTTTTGTTCATGCTAATAACGCACAAAAAAAGCACAAAGTGGTTCGAGAACAAAACGTGAACAAAACGCGACTGATTTCCGACATTAGAGTCACTTTTCTTCCCGTTAAACAGCCGCAAATCAAATCAATTGCAAATCAGTCTCAAATCGTCACGTGACCTTTTATCGACTTTGGCACGATCTACATATTTAGGCTGCAAAATACTGTATTTGTTTTCATGCGCAGTCACGAAATATCTTGATGCAAATTTAAAGATTCACAAAACAATCTATTTATGTCGGTCGATTTTCTATCACATCTTTAGTGTGATTGCCCCCCGTACCACCGGGCAACCCATGAAAAACATTCATTCATTTTCTGATCCGCTTACTCCTAAATAGAGTCATGGGGAGGCTGGAACCCATCTCAGCCGACTCCAGGCAAGGGTGGGGTACACCCTGGACACCTCACCAGGTCATAGCAGGGCCAACACTCATATAACCATTAACACCTTGGGGTGATTTGGAACAGTCAATTAACCTACTGGGCACGTTTTTAGACTGTGGGAGGAAACCGGAGAACCCAGAAGAAACCAATGCAAGCAAGGGGAGAACATGCAAACTCCACACAGAAACACCTGAGCCGGGAATCGAACCCAGAACCTTCTTGCTGGGAGGCAGACGTGCTAACAACTGTGTCGTCATTCCACCGGCGATGAAAAACATGGCAAAACCAATTAATTGTAAACTATCGGTTTCTAGGTGACTCTACACAGCCTGTCGGGTTTTCAACACTCTCTCGCCACTCACCCTCTGTAAGATCCTTGTTGCTCAGTTTCTCTTGGTGTTGAATTAGCATTTTTGCAAGTCTACCATGGCTGGAAAGATCACCATCATACTTCTGCATGTACGGTTCTGGTTTCATCTTCTTACTGTGCTGAAAGACAAACAAACAAACAAACAAACAAAAATGCTTCCAATGCTTCCAATGAAGGAGAAAAGAACAAGACTCCAATGTCTTTGGGCGTGAACATTAATATATAAAGCATGGGTGCAAGTTAGAAATTTTGAAAAAAAAAATGAAAAGTCTGATGTAGTCAGATGGACATGGCATAGCCATGCCGTGGGGGTTTAAAAGAGGGGGGGCGCCCCCCCCCTTTGGGCTCGGAAAAAATTTTAAATCACAATTTAAAATGGTTGTCTCTCTTGCAATCTTTCACCAACATTTACAGTAACATACAATCTGCAAATTTATATATACAGTATATATTGATGCAAATTAAAGTTAAATTAAGTTAAATTAAGTCGTTCTCGATTATACATCAAGTTTTCAAAAAATATATTTAAAAATAATTTCATAACTTTTTCATAATGTTTTTAAATTAGTGCAGTGCTTCTCAATTATTTTCTGTGATGCCCCCTCTAAGAAGAAAATCTTAGAGCGCCTCCCAGCGCCCCGCACGAGACTATAAATAGTATTATTTGTCTCTAAAATTGTTATGAGTACACTTCTGCATAACAGCGTATCTTTATTAACATTAAAAATAAAAAGCATTTAATAATAAAAAACCCACTTAATTCTAGTACAGTATGGCATGTCCCCCAGGGTCATACATGCTCCCCCTGGCATTACACCGTGCCCTCTAAGGGGGGGGCGCACCCCATTATTTGAGAAGCACATTTAGTTCTAGTTTTAGTTATAGCAGCACATTTAGTTCTAGTACAGTATGGCAAAAAAGCACGTTCCCCAGGATCATACACGCTCCCCCTGACATCACACCACGCGCCCTACTATTTGCAAAGCAATGAATTAGCAGCAACCCCGGCAAATTATACATACGCATCATCACATCATTAATGGGACGCGATTCCAGTTTAGCCAATGGCTGAGAGCTTTTGTTTCTCCCTCCTTCTGATTGGTTGCAGATTATGTGAACACCTCTTTTGTCCCTCCTTCGTGCGCATGTCATCAACATGATTGCTTGAATTGCGAATTTCATTTTTTTAGTGTGTTTTTAATTATTGTTTAAGCCCTATGATGCCCCTTGCCCCCCAAAAAATCTCACCAGAATTACATGATTTGGAAAAATGATTAAATTCAGTCCTGAAAAAAAACGGAGCTTCTGGCACATGCCGGAAAACTCGCACCCATGTATAAAGTACCTTCTCTATCTTCGGCGTCGCTTTAGCCTTTGGTTTTGGCACAACACGGTCCATGACCTCTTTTGTTCGTAGGTTTTTGGCAGTCTTTGCATCGTCTTCATATTCTCTCTGTTGGCTAATTGAGAAGCAGGATTATTGATTATTGCAACTGTATATGTACACAACCTACTGGCTGGAGAGTCGTATGAAAATTAAACGTGAGAGACTGCACCTTAGGGTCAGATTAGGAGGGCAGGATGCAGTTAATGTGCACGTAAAGGGTTTCGAGTTGAACTGAGAGATGTTTAGCTGTAGCGTAGTTTCGGCCGTTCCGTACTGCTGCGGTGTGAATGTCACGGATAAATCTGTCTTCCCTTTGGCGGGGATGATTCCTAATAACAAAAACAGAACAAGCAGATCATTTTGTGTTCTGCAGATGGTCCCAAAACAGGAAGTAAACCATTACGTCCATATTTCTAATGCATTTAAGCATGTAATGATGATGTATTACTGAAATTACACACATAAATATTTAAATTACAAAAGGAACTACAAATTAAAGCACTAATCAGATGTATGCAGGGCGGTGCTTCATTAAAACAGAGTTAAAGCGACTGACACAAATGGCAATTCGTGGCTGTCACTTTTTTGTCCACGAATATCACATGACAAATTTGACAACATCTCGGGGATGAAAAAGCGAGCAAGAAATGTGAACATGTTTCAAATATTCGCGAATGTTGCAAAACTACTCCGTTTCCAACTTGTGACTTTTCCTTGCGAATGAAAAATTAATAACTGATGAGCAAAACGACAACTTTGCTTCCGCAAGGAAAAACAATGAGATGGAGGCTTCCACGGGAAAGTTTAAGAAAAGTTTGAGACTTGCTGGCATCCACAATATTCTGTATATTCATTCATTTCCTCATTTATTTTCTGAACCGCTTAATCCTAACTAGGGTCATGGGGAGGCTGGTGTCTATCGCAGCCGACTCCGGGCGAGCACAGAATACACCCTGGAGGGCTTGCCAGGCCATTGCGCAGCAGAAACACGCTGACGACTATGCAGCTACTCTTGTCAAAAGTCAACAATGGTTCTTTTACATGAACCTCACACCATAGACAGTGAGAGACATGGCTGGCCTTTGATAACCCAGTTAGTGCACTGGGGGGACAGTGAGAATCCGTTGATAGTGAAGCTTGAACCCCTAACCTTGGGATTAGTGGCCCAGCACCTTTACCTCCAGGCCACCACTGCCCGAATAGTCTATACCAGGGGTTGGGAACCTATGGCTCGCGAGCCAGATGTGGCTCTTTTGATGACTGTATCTGGCTCTCGGATAAATCAGGTGGCCTTTCTTAACAGAATAACGAATACATAATTTCACTGTCATTTAAATAAAAATACAAAAAAAAGCCATCAAATAAAACAAAAACAGATGAATAAATCTCACGCATTTAAATCTATACATCTATTTTCAACGTCACGTCACTGTGGCGCGCAGCGGAGAGCCAATCCTTCCTGTACGCCAGTGTGTGGGCGGGTCCGATACCTTGAAACTCTAATTTTATTGGATTATAACAACAGCCACAGACTGCGCGAGTTGTCTTTTTGAGTAAAGAGGTAAATTTCCTCGTTTTTGATCAGCTCATTTGCACGAAGCCAAGCACAGCTGGCAAACAAACACAAATGGACAGATATGGAAAAACTTCAACCCGCACACCAGCTGATTGCCAAAACTTGGGACGCGCTTCCTGTCACATAAACACTGCAGCAAAACCATGCAGCACCAGAAGTCATATTAATAAATAACTTCATTATAACAATGCTATTTAAAATAAATTTAGTCTTATTATACTCTCAAATTGTTGGTCTTCTTTTTCAATTTAGTTGTATTCAGTTTTAATATAAATAAATTTTATATATATATATATATGGCTCTCAGAGGATTACATTTTAAAATATGTCTTTTTTTTGGCAATCTTCGCCAAAAAGGTTCCCGACCCCTGGTCCATACTCTATATTTTGTCAATATTTGTTGTTTTTTTTTATTTGCAGCTTGTCCACGCTAATGTTGCTTAAACAAAACACAACTTATTTTACCACAGTAGGATTCATTTTTCGTCGCCAAACATACGCAAACCAATGAAAGACTACTCACAAAACCTTCAAGTGACTTAAGAGTGATATACGCATCAAAGTTTGTGGTTAAACATGTGCGTATACGGGGAGTTACAAAACATCTTGATGCGAATTTTAAAATTCGAAAATCGCAGCAAAAAAAAAAAAAAATCAATTCGCATCAGTCGCTTGTCTATTGCACGTCTGGTGTGATCACTGTAATGTTACAGCAATTATTTAAAGCCTGGTCCTCTGCACATTTTAGTGCTTTCTTGATCCTAAAGAACTAAACTAACTAACGATATATGTACTGTATGTTAAAGAATTTCGGGGCTGTAGTGGCGAGCACATCCGCCTCACAGCAAGAAGGTCCTAGGTTCGATTCCCAGCCTGGACATTTCTGTGCGGAGTTTGTATGTTCTTCCCATGTGCTTGTGTGGGTTTCCTCTGGGTGCTCCGGTTTCCTAAATGCCGTTCGTGAACGTATTAGAGTGAGTGACTTTTTTTTTTTTGGATCGGGCAGAACCCCACATATACATGTACTTGTGTAATTTATGTCTTACTAAAAGGAATTATTCTCTCTGTAAATACTGGCCTAATGTTGCCAAGTCTCAATCCGTCCCCATAAGTGTTTATTAGGCAAAAAATATCACCTGATAAAGGATATATGCTGAAGGCCTCGTGCGATTTTAAGCAGTGCACCTGGAACTCAAAGCCTACTGAACAACTGCAGCTCAGCGGAATCACACAGGTGGAGCTTTAAATAGAAAGACAGAAACACATAGTTTGCAGAATTCTAGCTAATAATAACACCAACAACAACAACAAAAACAACAACAAATTATGAGGATTTCTAACTTTTACATTTCTCAGAATTAGTTATTTTCAAGCTGACTGTTTCTGGTAAAAAAAAAAAAAGTCTCAGTCATTCATTCATGTTCTGAACCATTTAATCCTAATTAGAGTGGCAGGGAGGCTGGCGCCCGTCTCAGCCGACTCCAGGCAAGCGCAGGGTACAGCCTGGACGGCTTGCCAGGCCATCACAAGGCCAACACTCACACAACCATCCACATCCATTCTCACACCTAGAGGTGATTTGGAACAGCCAGTGGGGCTACTGCGCATGTTTTTAGACTGTGGAAGGAAACCGGAGTACCCGGAGGAAACCCACACAAACACACAGGGAGAACATGTAAACTCCACACAGAAACACCCGAGCTGGGAATTGAACCCAGAGCCTTCTTGGTGTGAGGTTCGCCACCGTGTTTCTCTTTCTGTGGTTTTAAATCCCAGATCAGTCAGCAAGTTCGCAGCGTAGGCTTCGGCATGCTCCTTTTCCCTCCCTGTGGTCGCCTTGGCTCAATCAACTACTGTTCATGCCCTGGATGGTAAACCGGTCAGTAACTTGCCCATTTTTAATCCACCTGTCTGCCATGCTTAAAGTATCCAGGTCCAAACAGTCCCGCAGTCCCACACGCCTCCATGGGTTTCACACACATAACCCTCTGATAGATAGACTAATGCAATACAATCCTGATCTCCACAATGTTCAATCATCTGTCTACCTTCCAAAACCAACGCTCAAAGCTTTGCACACTCAAAGACCCATTTTAGTCCCATACCATCACATTCCTTGTGGGGCTGGTGACATAGTGGTTATGGGGCTGCGCTCATGATCGGGAGGTTGTGAGTTCGAATCCCACTGAGACCCTCACTGTGCTAAGACCCCTGGGCAAGGTCTCAACCACAAGTGTGCCTCTGTTCAGCCAGCAGTATAAATGGGTACCAGTAAAAATATACTGGGAAGATAACCTGTGATGGAATAGCGTCCCATCCAGGGGGAGTTTACCTCCTGGTCGCTTCACGCTATGGAAACCGGGGATAAGTACCGGCCTGATGAGCTACTTGGCTCAGGTGAAAAAACCCAACAGACTTACCATCACGTTCCTACCAGACATCAAACCTTGTGAGGATCGACTGTAACCTTTGTTCCGGACAGATCCGGGCAATGAAGGACTACGTCACTGAGGCGGTCAGGGGTTCATTAGCAGTTCCACCTCAACTGCTTCCTCAAGCTTTGTTTTCTCTGGTACAGAAAAAAGCATGGTGGGCTCTATCCTTGCAACAGCTGAAGCGTGCCCAATGCAGGCATGATGACGTGTTATCCCCTCTTATGCTGATCCAGTCGACCATCAAAGAACTCCGTGGGGTGAAAATTTACACCAAACTCAACCTGGACAGCATGTAAAACCCGCCCCGGACACAGCACCAAGCGCCTGATATACATTCCTTTGTTCGTTTTCTGTACCGCTTAATAATAATTAGGGTCTCGGGGAGGCTGGCGTCCATCTTAGCTGACACTGGGCGAGGGCAGAGTACATACTGGACGACTCGCCAGGCCATGTCAGGGCAGAAACATGCTGCCCTGACATGGCCTGGCGAGTCGTCCAGGCCATGTCAGGCCATGTCAGGCCATGTCAGGGCAGAAACATGCTGACTTGACATGCTATGCAGCTACGCCTGATGAAAGTCAACAGTGGTTCTTTTACATGAACCTCTCACCATAGACAGTGAGAAACATGGCCGGCCCTTGATAACCCAGTTAGCAACAACCACTGACAGTGGGGCTCGATCCCACAACACCACTGCCCGCCTGATATACATCAGTGTCATTTTCGCGTCCCAGTTTTGTGTTGTAATCAGCATGTAGCAGCCTTAAAGCTTTCATGTGCTGATGTGAATAATTCCAAGTCATTAAAACCTGGTTCAGATTCAAATACCTGTGTCCCAGTGGGACAGGAAACAGATTTATGCGAGATGGAATATCGAGGTCATCGGTGACAGGATAAGCATGAATTGTAACCTGCAATTTCTCTTCCCCCTAAAAAGAAAAAAAAAAACAAAGTTATCATTAAAAAAAGAAGGTTAGAGTATCCAGATATACAGCATATGTTTATGCGATGCTAATTAACGAATAACAATAGCCTGACCTCGCAATGAATCTGGATGCTGTCAAAAAAGTAGCGCCACTCATTTGGAAGGAAGCGCACAGTAATACTGAGAGCAAGTCCTGGAACTAGTCGAGTCTACATGTAGAACAAACCTGAACTTTTAGACATTTTAAATAATAACAAGTATAGAACACACATCCAATCACTGACCAATGAGATTCGCATTGATTTGCATAATTACCTTTTGTTCATATTCAGTTTGAAAGTACTTGGATTGGGTTGGAAGAACATGGACGTGGATGACGTCAGGAGAAATATTTATCACTTTCTGATAAATAAATTAAAAAAAATTAATACAAATTTACAATTTCTCACAAAAGGATTCAGATAAGTCAACGTTCTACATGGGATCTTAGCATGTGCGCCTCACAGAAAGAAGGTCCTGGGTTCGAGTCCCGTTCTGGAGTGGGCGTTTCTGTACGGAGTTCGCATGTTCTCTCTGTGCTGGAGTGGGTTTCCTCCAGGTACTCCGGTTTCCTCCCACAGTCCAAAGACATGCACATTTGGCAAACTGGCAGTTCCACATTGCCCCAATCTGTGGATGCCAGCATGAATGGTTGTGTGTGTATTGACCCTGCAATGGTCTGGCGCCTTCACTTGACATAGACTCCAGCCTCCCTACGACCCTCGTAGGATTAAAACGTCAGTGAGTGACTTTCTTCAAGGCAGCACGGTGGCGTAGTGGTTAGCGCGTCGTCCACCTCAGTGTAAG
>CM045744.1:41261475-41288975 GCA_024760905.1 Plotosus lineatus | reverse complement strand
TGATTAGAATGCCTCCAGAACACCTACCTACCTGGTGCGATGTTTCGTGTATGTCTGACCAGGAAGAGACCCCAGGGTCGACCCAGAACATGGTGGAGGGGTTATGTCTCTCAGCTGATCGGAAGATCTAGAGGAAGTGGCTGATGAGAGGTACATCTGAACCTCACTGCTTAAGCTGCTGCCCCTGCAACCCAACTCTGGATCAAGGGGAAGAAGATGAAGATGATGTTCACAGAAACTAATGGATTGGCTGATGATGTCTTGTGAGTGACAGACATAGGTGAAAGTATGAACTCACTACGCCCTGCTGGTAAGAAATGTACACACCTTTTCTTCCGGAACGCCTCGCAAAAGCAACTGTCACAGTCATGCGAGCCCTTTCATTTTTGCCTTCTGTGACGTGTCGAACTGGGCCTGGACAAACACTATAATTTATAGGCGATGGAACTCGCTTACTGTGAGAGGTTACAACTTGTAGTAGACCGTCACTCACTGCAGCGTAACATTTATCCAATGTCCACTCATGATTTTTTTTCAGACGACAGGGGAGTAATTTTTTTCAAAATAAACAAAACAAAAATCCCCAAGTAATAAATTGTGAGATTTTATGCGAGCAGCACCACTCCCTTCCACAAACAATCACACGTGGAAGAGAGAAAACTCAATGCGTTCCTATCATTGAATGGCTGGTTGCCTAGGTAATAGAAGGGCCCCAGACAGTGCCTTGGGGGAGTCAGCTGGAGGACGCATGCATCCTTTTGATAGGGAACAACATCTGAAGAGAACGAAAATTTGATTTTATGTTCAAGAGAAAGTGGGATGATGAGCAGGTTTGGGAACAGAGAGCAAAAAGTGCAGAGAAAGCACATGGGGCAGGGAGGCGATGCACGAGACCAGAGATGGGCCATGAATGGCTGACAATGTTACTAGACCAGAACATAACAGTAGGCTGGAGTTTTTGTTTTTTTTCTTTTGTGTGTGTGTATATATAGTTTATGTTTCCTGTGGGCCGAGGCTTCTGAAAATACTTTATGTTGAGGTTGTGTTATTATCGTTCTGATGTTCTCCCCCTAAAGAACTACTTCACCTGCACTTTACCTGAAAATGTTTGCCATATAGACTTTTCGACAAGCGTTGCTGCATAACCGTCAGCATGTTTCTGCTCTGCGATGGCCTGGCGAGCTGTCCGAGGTGTACTCTGCCCTTGCCCCAAGTTGGTTGAGATGGGCTGCAGCCTGCCTACGACACTAATTAGGAATAATTGGCTCAGAAAGTGAATGAATGATGTTTGCCATATATTACATTAGCTGTCTGACATCTTACATTATTAATTCAAGGATGTGCACGGGATTTAATAATCAACGTCAGAAAAGAGCAGCATTTATTATAATTTTTAGTATAATAAAAAAATTTTGAGGTGCAAAGTTCCTTCAAGAATCTTCTCTAATTTTCACCCCTGATAACAGGGGAGCATGTAGGGAAAGTCTGAGATCGAGTGTTACTGGCTTTTTTTCTGATCAGGTGTTAACTATCACCATTTTGTTTTGACAACAGCGCTGCGTTCTTTCGCCCAAATGAGATGCAAGTCCTGGCGTCCACTGCAGCGGTCATCGACACTTGTGTGCGAGAGAAAACAAAAGGGTGCCAGAAAGACTCTGTGACCGATTCAATTTTATTGTTGCGAAATAAAATGGCATTTTATGTTTTTGTTTTCTCTGTCTATGGTGAGAGGTTCATGTAAAAGAACCATTGCTGACTTTCAACAAGAGGAGCTGCATAACCGTCAGTGTGTTTCTGCCCTGCGAATGCCTGACCAGCTGCTCAGGGTGTAGTCTGCTCACGCCCAGAGTTAGCCGAGATGAGCACGAGCCTGCCCGTGACTTAAATTAGGGTTAAGCAGTTCAGAAAATGAATGAATGAATAATTAACCTTTTCTGATTATGGAAAATGTTTTAAAATTGAAGATAAAGTGTCTGTCCACACTGAGCAGGATTGATCCAACAGTTTAAATTAAATGCAGTTGATTTATTGTGGTTGGGTGCAGCCAGAAAACGAACCCTGACGGTGATTAAATGTCAGTGCGACTAAAGTATGAAAATGATTTAATTACTGCCATGGTGGTCACGTCTCACACTTTTGGTTTGTGTTTTGTTTGTAAGCAGGATTACTGTATACAAAATCTTCTTGTGGATTTTCATGAAATTTTCCCCGGAGGCGGAACTTTGGACAAGAAAAGACTGCGTTACATTTTGGAAATGATTCACATTAAATTCTGGATCAGGGAATTTTTAAAAGGATTCTTTAACATCGAGAGTAAATTTTTTTTTTTTTTTTTTGGGGGTCAAATCGAGGTATTATAACAGGGGATGCGGTTCACTTTCTTTTTCCTACCTTGGTGCTCTCTGAATGCTATTCTTATTTCTGGTCCTTTTAGTACAAACCTTTATTCATTTCCACACAGAGACAACACAAACATCTTTTATTTCTATTTATTTTTTGAGGGGGAGGGGCTGGAGGTTTAGAGATAAATACAAGTTAAGACGGATACAGGGATACTACAGGGATCCCTCACTGTATGCAGTTAATTGGGACTGAGATTCCCATGCGACTATCAAAATCCGCGAAGTAGGATCACTCCCCCGCCCCCACTGACGTATATGTACATGTATATAATAGCAATAAATACATATTCAATGCTATAGATGCTTATAATAGTTCAACTTTTTTTAAAAATTAACACGATGGAAAAAAATATATAAATACACACACATACAGATGGTATTGCATGAGAAGACGACGACACACATACGCGCTCAGATGCGCGGGCACACACAGATGCAACAGTGTAAGGGCTTTTGATGGGAGATTTTGGGTTGTTTTTTTTATTCGTTTGGGTTTTTTTTCATAATTTGCCTTGTTTTTCTGGCATTTTCCTTAACTTTTCCCCTATTCTTCCTGAATTTCCTCATTTTTTAACTCAATGACTATTTTTTAAAAACCGCGGTGCACTGAAGCCACATGAATTGAAGTGCGAAGTAGCGAGGGATCCCTGTATTGCTAAAATAAATTGAATTTATTCAAGTTTTACATTTTAAAATAGAATCAACACACAACCCATGAAATGAATTTAATTTTTAAAATACACAAACCCAAAAATTTCCTTCTCCTCTCGATATCTATATTTTCACTCTATCAGCAGCCTCTCAGCATCCTGCAGGGTTCTCTCTAGGTTCTCGGCGCAAGTGCGAAATGATTCTCTCTCCAGCTGAAGCTCGTCTCGGGCTCCTTTCAGACTTCTCATGGTGTTCTGCACCTCCTGCATTCATTCACACGGAGAAGGATTGGAAGAGCGCAATTGATAAAAACATGACAACAACATGCTGAATACGGAGACTTACGGTTAAATGTGTTCTGTGGTCCTTTGTGAAGTCATCAAACATTTTTAACTCATTCAAGAGTTTCTGGGAAATTGTCTGTAAAATTTGAGAAACAATTTATTAAAAAAACCACACACACGCATATAACAGCAAACAACTTGAGGCGAGATGTGCAACAGAAAAACGGCTGATGTGATTTTCATTCCTTCATTTTCTAAGCCGTTTAATCATAATTTTGGTCAAGTGGCGGCTAACGCCCATCCCACCCGACTCTTGGTGAGGAACACCCTGGACGACTTGGTAAGCAATCACAGAGCCACACTCACACTGAGGGCTGATCTAGAACAGCCAATTAGCCGACTGTGCATGTTTTTGGACTGTGGGAGGAAACTGGAGTACTCGAAGAAAACCCACGCAAGCACGCGAAGGACATACAACCTCCACACAGAAACACCCAAGCTGGGAATCGAACCCAGGACCTTCTTGCTGTGAGGTGGACGTGCTAACTCCTACGCCACCGTGTCACACCCGATGTGATTTATTTTGGGGAGTTTTATTTTGAAATTTATGTTAAGCTATTTTGTTCAATCCCCATTGACACCACTGTTTGGGCCCTTGAGCAAGGCCCTTAACCCTTAATTGCTTGAGTTGTATAAAAATGATAATTGTGAGTCACTCTGGATAACAGTGTCTTGCCAAATGCTGTAAATTTTGTGTCTTCACATGCAAGCGAATATTTTGCAGCTTAAATACTTATATTGTCCAAAAGTCACAAGAAGGTTTCACAGCCATTTTATGGTCGGCTTGTGGATGTTTGGTATGTTCTGAACAGCTTGCCAACCCACCACACACACACACACGCACGCACACACACACACACACACACACACACACACACACACACACACACACACACACTTTGGAACAACCAGGTAGCCTAAGCTGCATGTCTTTGGACCATGTAGGACCATGTAAGCAGAACCAGGCCCTCGCAGGAAACCCACACCAGCACATGAGTTATTCTTCTTCAGAAGTTCTCCACCCACATAAGTGTTTATAACGGATCATAAAATGCACATAAACTTTACCTCCCGCAGGGGCTCCAGACAAACCAATGGCACCAATTGCATGACAAAGTTTTAAGACTCGGCTGACATTTCACAACGGAAACCGGCAAGAAACACAACCAGCAACGCAAACACATCCTGATACAATATTCTTATTTAGTTTAAAAAAATTCTAGAGGATTGATCTCAAACAATGATTTATCTTTAATAAGTAACAGTTGATTCACAGTAAAAAAAAAAAATTACCATGAGCTCCTGTCTTTGTCCTGCTGCTTCACCAACCTTCTCCCCTGAAACTGAAAAACAGCTTTAAATTAATTAAAGCATAATTAGAATTAAACAAACACACACACACACACAGACACAAAAAAAAAACGTATACAGGGATCGCTCACTTTTCGCGGTTATTGGGGACCGAGACCCTCCGTGAACACCAAATTTCCCTAAAGTAGGATCGACCCCCGCTGAATGATGTATACATACATGTATGTGTATATAATATCAATAAATACATATTCAACACTATAAATGCTTATAATTACAATTAAACATTCAAAAATAATACATAAGATGTAAATAAAATATAAATACACACACATAGACAAACAAATGCGCACCCAGACACGCACACACATATAGACAGGCACATATAGATGAGCACCTCACATAAAAATGTTAGTTTCCTTGGGTTTTTTTTTTTTCTTCATAACTGGTTTTTTTTTTGTTTGTTTTTACCTATTTTTCTTAATTTCCTTATTTTTTGATGAATATTTTGGAAAAACCCACAATGCAATGAAGCTGCAGGAACTGAAGCGCGAATTAGCGAGGACAGATCACTGTCGTTATTATATATAAAAATTTATTTTAATAATTATTTGCATCACAAGTAACGAATAAAAACACCCAGGGGTTTAAAAACGCAACTTTTCCCCGTGTGTTTTTCCTACCAGAAGAAAAAAAACAATTCCTTAGATACTTTTGTAACGCAGTGACGATATGCCTTTCTGATCTGAACTCTGAGGGAGGTAAAGTCCGCCGGCTGGTGCGGGATTCCTGCTTCTAAAGCCAACATGATTTAGGAATGATACAAATGGAACATCCAACAAATATTCACAAAGGTTCAGCGGATAACGGCGAACCTGACTGACATCACAGGTAGACCCGCCCAGTCCTTTCCTCTGATGTTTTTATAGTGGTCGTCTTAGAAACTGTTTTAACTTCCAGTGATCATGAGCTATGTACATGTACAGCTTTTAGCAGATGCCCTTATGCAGAGCGACTTGCAATTAAGGGCCTTGCTCAAGGGCCCAACACGATGGTGGTGGTATTGGGGATCGAACCCCTTACCTTTGGATCAGTGTGCCATTGCTTTAACCACCAAGTCCATCCTGTTTCTTGTGGCAAACGCCACATAGGAAAATAACTGAAGGATCATGTTGGATAAACCAGGTGAAGAGCTTCCGGCGGCGGGGGACGTCCTCGCCTCGTGGTACGACAGGTGATCAAAGTAATCTCGAGTTCCGAGAGTGGAGTCTGTGATTTTTGTTACCTGGATCCAGGTTTTCTGCGATGAGGAGTTCGTGACAGTCTCTGAGCTGTTTCTTCATCTCGGTGTTGTTTTCTTGAAGATCGCTGCAGCGTCGTTCTAAAGCCGACACGGTTTCCTACAGAGAGAAAAGACAAGAAAAACAAGTACATGTGCAATCGGAAAAAAAGATTTTTATTTTAATATGATGCAAACTGTCAGGTTATCCTTTATCAGGGCCACAGGAAAGCTTGAGACCAGCCCAGCCAACTCCGGTTGAAGGTAGGGCATACCCTGAACAGCTCACCAGACCGCTACAGGTCCAACACACTCACACCGATGGACAATTTGGAACAGCAACTCGGACTGAATGTATGTCTTCGGCATTTGGAAGGAAACCGGACTACCCCCATGCACGCCCTCATCAGGCACATCTCACGGGACTCGTCCGCCCCCACCCACACCCACTTTTCCTGGAAAATGCAAACATGTACAGCACTGCTCCCCTCAATTCCAATGTTTTCATAATCATGTGCATTTCAGCAAATTTACCTTTAACTCGGAAATCTGTTTTTGCAAATCTTCGTTCTTCAGCATCAAAAGACGATTCTGTTCCTTCACATCACTTTGGAAGCCGTATCGAGTCGATGGCCTGCGACATCCAGAATCAATAAAGCCATCGCTTTGTAAACATGTTCGAGTCATTCTGCATCAAATCATCAGGTTTACAGAAACATTTCCACCACCTCGGAAACAACACCTGAAGCTACACCATGAAAAATCCTCAGACCCAAAACCCGGGGCTCAATAAACACGTATTCGTTTCTCCTGTAAAGATCAATACAGCCCCATCACACGTTCTCATCACTTTTCTCTATTAACATTACCAAGTATACACTGAGCGCAGCTTTCGTTCTGCTGCAGTGAAGGATGTGAAACATCTTTGTGTGACGTTTTCATGGCGGTTTGATTTACACCCCTCGAGATGGGACTCCTGAAAACTTGATAAACAGAATAGAGTAAGATTTTAAGTGACATGGCGCAACGTTACTAGATTCGGAGACCAGATTTCTATAGAAATCGAATAGAGACCAATCTGTGGTAAAATCATGTGTGTATATTCTGCGGCCTCAAAAAAGGTTCAAAAAACGAAAAGTCCCCAAATTTTAGGAAGCTAACGTCAGTAATGGTTCATCTCACCCTGAACAGGGCAGAAGGAGGAGGCTCTCCACATGCTGTTCTAATAATAAGTGCAGAGTTACTAGTCCTTCTCAAAAAAATTAGCATATTGTGAGAAAGTTCATTATTTTCTGTAATGTATTGATTAAAATTAAACTTTCATATATTTTAGATTCATTGCACCCCAACTGAAATACTTCAGGTCTTTAATTGTTTTAATTCTGGTGATATTGGCATACAGCTCATGAAAACCCAAAATTCCTATCTCAAAAAATTAGCATATGATGTTCAGGTAGTGTAAACAAACTATTAACCTAATCATCTGAATCAACCAATTAACTCTAAACACCTGCAAAAGATTCCTGAGGCTTTTAAAACCTCCCAGCCTGGTTCATTACTCAAAACCGCAATCATGGGTAAGACTGCCGACCTGACTGCTGTCCAGAAGGCCATCATTGACACCCTCAAGCAAGAGGGTAAGACACAGAAAGAAATCTCTGAGCGAATCGGCTGTTCCCAGAGTGCTGTATCAAGGCACCTCAGTGGGACGTCTGTGGGAAGGAAAAAGTTTGGCAGAAAACGCTGCACAACCAGAAGAGGTGACCGGACCCTGAGGAAGATTTTGGAGAAGGGCCGATTCCAGACCTTGGAGGACCTGTGGAAGCAGTGGACTGGGCTACAGGTGCCGCATTACCCAGGTAAAGCCACTTTTGAACCAGAAACGGTGGCAGAAGCGGCTGACCTGGGCTACAGAGAAGCAGCACTGGACTGTTGCTCAGTGGTCCAAAGTACTTTTTTCGGATGAAAGCAAATTTTGCATGTCATTCGGAAATCAAGGTGCCAGAGTCTGGAGGAAGACTGGGGAGAAGGAAATGCCTGAAGTCCAGTGTCAAGTCCCCACAGTCAGTGATGGTCTGGGGTGCCATGTCAGCTGCTGGTGTTGGTCCACTGTGTTTTATCAAGGGCGGGGTCAATGCAGCTAGCTATCAGGAGATTTTGGAGCACTTCATGCTTCCATCTGCTGAAAAGCTTTCTGGAGATGAAGATTTTCATTTTTCAGAACGACCTGGCACCTGCCCACAGTGCCAAAACCACTGCTAAATGGTTTACTGACCATGGTATTACTGGGCTCAATTGGCCTGCCAACTCTCCTGACCTGAAGCCCAGAGAATCTGTGGGATATTGTGAAGAGAAAGTTGAGAGACACCAGACCCAACACTGTGGATGAGCTTAAGGCCGCTATCGAAGCATCCTGGGCCTCCGTAACACCTCAGCAGTGCCACAGGCTGATTGCCTCCATGCCACGCCCGCATTGAAGCAGTCATTTCTGCAAAAGGATTCCCGACCAAGTATTGAGTGCAGAACTCAACATTTAATTATTTATTTGAAGGTTGACTTTGTTTGTATTAAAAAATACTTTTATTAATTGGTCGGATGAGATATGCAAATTTTTTGAGATAGGAATTTTGGGTTTTCATGAGCTGTATGCCAAAATCATCAGTATTAAAACAATAAAAGACCTGAAATATTTCAGTTGGTGTGCAATGAATCTAAAATATATGAAAGTTTAATTTTTATCAGTCCATTACAGAAAATAATGAACTTTATCACAATATGCTAATTTTTTGAGAAGGACTAGTATAGTCCTGTGATGAGTACTTTAGGATGTATAGAGCATTCAGAACCAGCAATAGTTGCTGGATCCTGTTGATTTTTTTCTCTCCATGATGTAGATTCACATGTATATTTTCGAAGGAAATTCAGAAACAATGCCATGGGTAATTCATTTCTGATGCTTTGACATGGACTGATCCTTATATTGCCTCATGAACCTACTTACCCTTTCAGGCCTTTTCCTTTGTTCCCCCTGAAAATAAATTACAATATACCATCATAATCCCGACTGAGAAATAAACACAGTGCTTTACCCTCGTGTAAACATACAGTATTCTGCTGCAATATCAGTCTGGTTTTGTGTGATTTGGTCAGGAGTCGGAGATTAAATAAACATCTGGCACACTGCTGTTTATCCACCAATGTAAAATTGATCAGTAGACAATATTTCAGATACAAATTTTATTGATAATCTCCGCTTGCTGATTTTGCCACTATTCAAATTCTATAATGTCATTAGAAAAAAATAAGGGGAGGGTATTGTATGTAAATCACAAGTTATCCAATTGTTATTGATTTATCATTTAGAGGCGCCACAGTGTCAGCCTCATGATTATTAAACGCTAGTCTGACTCTAAAATATAATTCAGAAAAAAATAATGTTATTACAAAACATCAGTTTTTATTTTTTGGTGGAAATCTATTCAACTTTATTGTAATATTAGAGACAGTGGTGGCCCGGTGATAAAGGTGCTGGATCACTGACCCCAAAGTCAAAGGTTCAAACCCCACTATCACCAAGTTATCACTGTTGTCCCCCCAGTGCAGCTAACTGGGTTATTAAAGGCCGGCCATGTCTCTCACTGGGGCCTGTAGTGTAGTGGTTAGGGTGCTACACTCATGATCAGGAGGTTGTGTGTTTGAATCCCAGTTAGACCCCCACTGTGCCAAAACCCCTGGGCAGGGTCTTAACCACAAGTTTGCCTCTGTTCACCCAGCAGTATAAATGGGTACCAGTAAAATATACTGGGAAAGGAACCTGTGATGGACTAGCGTCCCATCCAGGAGGAGTTGAACTCCTGGTTGCTTCATGCTACAGAAACTGGGAATAAGAACCCGCCTGATGAGCCACCCAACACACTTTATGTCTCTCACTGTCTGGTGTGAGGTTCATGTAAGAGAACCATTGCCGAGTTTCTACATAGCCATCAGTGTGTTTCTGCCCTGTGATGGCCTGGCGAGCAGTCCAGGGTGTACTCTGCCCACACTCAAAGTTGGTTGAGATGGGCATCAGCCTCCTCGTGACCCTAATTAGGATTAAGCAGCAGTTCAGCGTTGGTGGTGAATGCAATATGTTTAACTCATTATGTAAATTGATGTACTGTATACAATAATAAGTATTTTTACCGGAAGTAGTAGTGTTGACAGAATATATCACCGGAAGTAGGGTAACAATCCCCTACAGATTGTGACTTGACATGCACTTGCTGATTAAACCGATAATTATAAGAAAACGTAACATTTTGTGCATAATTTTAGAGTAAAAAGTCTACATTTTGATCATATGTGATCTGGCTAATCCGACAGAGGTTGGAATACAAAGAATAAAGTTTTGACCTCCAGAATTGCATTAAGATAATATAGCTTCATCCCAGTTGTGGGAAAATATCTATAACCCAAATATCTAAAGCCAAATATGCTGGGGGTGGTTTTACTCACCTGATCATGGTCTCAGTGTCAGGTTTATTTAATTGCTTCAGTGTTAAATGAGCATGTGTTGGGATCGCCGAGTCTTTAGCTGCAGCTCTATCTACTCGCTTCATAGCGCCTGGAAGAGAAAACATTCACACTTCCTGTCGCCTTTAATGGAATCAAATCCGTGTGGTATCCATTTCAGGTTAAGTTATCCATATTCGCCTCAACACAAGAGAGACTATTTACCTTCAGTTAAACACAGAAGCTGCACGCCAAACTTCCGCGCGGTCAACGTTCAAAATATTTGCGTAATTTCCGGCAACTTCGTCATCTTTGTTGTTTTTAATGGTGAGTGGCATATTTGGTGCATTACCGCCACCAGCTGGTATGGAGAGTTGACCATAATTACTTCTTTTTTAACAACTGGAAAAAAACAAACAAAATTTTTTTATATATATATATATATATATATATATATATATATATATATATATTTTTTTTTTTTTTTTTTTAATTAAATGTTTCAGTCTGAAATAAAGTCTTCTTTTTCTTATTTCTTCTTGAGTGGTACTCGTTAACCTCAGGGCCAGAACGTCCTGGGTTTGAATTGCAGTTCAGTAAGGGTCGCTTTTTCTGAGGGGTCTGCATGTGCTTCCTGTGCTTGTGTAGGTTTCATCTGAGTAGTCTGGTTTCCTCCCACAGACTGAAGGGGGGAGGCTCTCAGATTGCCCCTAGGACCTAGGTGTTGATTTTCCTGGCCTGAGACTGCCTGCTGAGCAGTTCAGGATGTTCAACTCTGAGATACCACCATCTCTGGAGTGCCTAACTGAGCAGGCCGCGCCAGTGCGCATGCGCCCAGACAGACGGAAGGCGGTTCTATTTAAGTATTTGAATGTTAACGGACGGAAGGAAAAAGAATCGTTTTTCTCGCGCCTTTATCCGGAGCGGTGTGTCCGTGCTCATGTCGGTAAAAGTAATTCCGTCCCCTTTAAAAGTCCGTGAGGTAGCGGGAAGGTGATTGCTAGTTCTATTCGCTTCAGAAACCGGGTTTATTGCTGAAAATAAAGCGCGAGCACCGGTTCCGCCGCTGGTTCACCGGGTTAAAGATGGAGCACAGAGACGCACACAAACTCGAGTAAGTCTCAGTCTTTGGGTTTAGACTTTCAAACGTCTTTAGGAGATAATTTCGTCTGAGTGAAGCAGTTTATTCCGAGTTCCCAGTTGAGCAGATTGGTGGTGGTGGTGGTGGTGGTGTTACTGTGTGTTGTTGGGTGTGTGTGTGTGTGTGTGTGTGTGGGGGTTGTTGTTGTTGATGTTGAATTTGTTGATTATGATGATGATGATGATGGTGGTGGTGTTAGTGTATGTTGTTGTTACTCTTGTTGTGGTGATGTTATTGTGTTATTGGTGTTGCTGTATGGTGTGGGGTGATGTTATGTGGCGATGGCGTTGTTTCTGTATGTTGTGATGGTGTTACTATATGTTGTTACTGTGTTTTTGTGGTGGTGTTATTGTATGTTGGTGTTGCTGTATGATGTGGGGTGATGTGTTATGTGGTGATGGTGTTCTTACTGTATGTTGTGGTGATGGTGTTACTACTGTATATGTTGTTACTCTGTGATATTGTGGTGGTGTTATTGTATGTTGGTGTTGCTGTATGATGTGTTATGTGGTGATGGTGTTACTACTGTATATGTTGTTACGCTGTGTTATTGTCTGGTGGTGTTGCTGTATGATGTGGGGTGATGTTATGTGATGATGGTGTTACTGTATGTTGTGGTGATGTTGTTTCTGTATGTTGTTGTGATGGTGTTACTATATGTTGTTACGCTGTGTTGTTGTGGTGGTGTTATTGTATGTTGGTGTTGCTGTGTTATGTGGTGATGGTGTTGTTGCTGTCTTTGGTGATGGTGTTACTATTGCATATGTTGTTACGCTGTGTTGTGGTGGTGTTATTGTATGTTGGTGTTGCTGTATGATGTGTTATGTGGTGATGGTGTTGGTGTTACTACTGTATATGTTGTTACGCTGTGTCATTGTTGTGGTGGTGTTATTGTATGTTGTGGTGTTGCTGGTTGTTGTGAGGTGATGTGTTATGTGGTGATGGTGTTGCTATGGTGTGTTGTTGTGGTGGTGTTACTGTATGTTGTGGTGATGGTATTACTATATGTTGTTGCGGTGGTGATGTTATTGTATGTTGTGGTGTTGCTGGATGTTGTGGGGTTATGTACTATGTGGTGATGTGTTATACTGTATGTTGTGGTGATGGTGTTGTTACATTGTGTTGTTGTGGTGGTGTTATTGTATGTTGTGGTGATGGTTTTACGATCTGTTGTTACGCTGTGTTGTTGTGGTGGTGGTGTTATTGTATGTTGGGGTGTTTCTGGATGTTGGTTTCATGCCAAGAAAGAGCACCACAGATGCAGTGTTTGCTTTGAGGATGTTAATAGAGAAGTACAGAGAAGGTCAGAAGGAGCTGCATTGTGCCTTTGTGGATCTGGAGAAAGCATATGACAGGGTGCCGAGAGAAGAACTGTGGTATTGCATGAGGAAGTCTGGAGTGACAGAGAAGTATGTTAGAGTGGTGCAGGACATGGATGATAGATGTAAGACAGTGGTGAGGTGTGCTGTCTGTGTGACAGAAGAGTTCAAGGTGGAGGTGGGACTGCATCAAGGGTCAGCTCTCAGCCCCTTCTTGTTTGCTATGGTGATGGACAGGCTAACAGATGAGGTTAGACAAGAATCTCCATGGACTATGATGTTTGCAGATGACATAGTGATCTGTAGTGAGAGCAGAGACCAAGTGGAGGAAAATCTAGAGAGGTGGAGGTATGCCCTGGAAAGGAGGGGATTGAAGGTTAGTCTTAGTAAGACAGAATACATGTGTGTGAACGACAAGGACCCAAGAGAAACTTTGAGGTTACAGGGGGAAGAGATGAAGAAGGTGGAGGATTTTAAGTACTTAGGCTCAACAATCCAGAGCAATGGAGAGTGTGGAAAAGAGGTGAAGAAGCGCGTGCAGGCAGGTTGGAATGGATGGAGAAAAGTGTCCGGTGTGATGTGTGATAGGAGAGTATCGGCAAGAATGAAGGGAAAAGTGTACAAGACGGTGATGAGGCCAGCAATGTTGTATGGTTTAGAGACAGTGGCCCTGGGAAAAAGACAGGAGGCAGAGCTGGAGGTAGCAGAGATGAAAATGTTGAGGTTCTCTTTGGGAGTAACGAGGATGGATAGGATCAGAAATGAGTACATCAGAGGGACAGCACATGTTAGATGTTTTGGAGACAAAGTCAGAGAGGCTAGATTGAGATGGTTTGGACATGTACAGAGGAGGGATAGTGAGTATATTGGTCGTAGGATGCTGAGGTTGGAACTACCAGGCAAAAGGCCCAGAGGAAGACCAAAGAGAAGATTTATGGATGCGGTGAAGGCGGACATGAAGGTCGTTGGAGTAAGAGTAGAAGATGCAGAGGATAGGGAGAGATGGAGGCAGATCATTTGCTGTGGCGACCCCTGAAGGGAACAGCCGAAAGGAAAAGAAGAAGAAGAAGGGGTGTTTCTGGATGTTGTGGGGTTATGTGCTATGTGGTGATGATCTGTTTTGTGGTGTGTTGTGTGGGTGTTGTGTAATGCTGTGGTGGTCTGGAGTGTGTTGTGTTGTTGTGTGTCATGTTTTGTATTGTTCTGGTTGTTATGGTTATTATTGTCGGGGTCTGTTAAACTGTCTAAATTACTTTTTAAACCACCCAACGTCTGATTGTTTGTTTGTGACAAGCTCAGTGAAGAGAAGATGTGGTAGAGTGAGCTGTGACATCCATCCTCACCTGCCTTCATATCGTAAATAAACAAATAAACATCGAGTTATGGGGATGGCTGACGACTGGGCGACGGACGGCTGTGGCATTAATCCCGGATTCGAACTTGCAGTCGCCTGTTGTTTCACGTTCATGATTCCAGAGCCTTTGGGTGTCTAGAAAGTTGTGCAGTTGAGTCTTGTTCGCTTTGTTTCTGTTGTTTTTAGCATCCAGAAGTCTGACGTTTATATGTGTGATTTGCAGGCATGACCGAGAAGGTTCGTCGAGAAGAAGACTTTCATCGGTACGTACTCAGCTCCCGGGTTACCACCGGTTCAAGTGGCTTTCCTGGCTTTTTACCTTTTATTATTTCTGCCCGTCATAAATCTTTTTATATCGCCGTGATATTACATTCCCAGTAATGACCGGATTATTGATTCTGTTTAATTAATTGCTCCCCTTCAATCACAGCCCTTAAGTGTCTGAAGAGCTCGGCCAAGTTTTGCGTCATGCTGCCCGAGCTTTTCTACTTCCGTGTAAAGTGGTTACTGTAAATGCGCCGCGCTTCGCGTTGTGCTTTTCTTTTTTTTCCTCCGACTCTTGCAGGTAATCAGTGGTATTGGATGTAACCCTGTACACCTCATTCACCTGTACACCAGTCTTTCTCCCTCCAATCATAATCCTCGCTTAAAATTCAGCTCGAACCGTATCGTCAACAGAAACAATAATTCGGTTGTTACTAGGAATGTAATTTATTATGTACAGGTCCTCAGTGGGATCATACAGATGTGTGTTGTGTCTTTTGTGGACTTGTACACATGTATACAAAACACAAATGTTAACCACAACTGTAAATTGTCCAGATTTTAAAAGCTCCTCGGCCATCTATGAAAGTTCTCGGGAATGACCAAGATGAAAACCAGGTAATTATAATGTCATGCTACTTATTCTTTTCTGCTCACTTATTGCATCATTTTTGCACAGCCAGGACAAAAAAAAAAAAAAAATCACACACACAAATATGCTGTTGTTCCGCCTTTAGCTTTGTTTACAGCACGTAACCCTCATGGTATAGTTTCAACAAATTCAAACAACAGAGCATTTATTTGCATCCAGTGTTGGGGTCATTTCTCACTGACGTCGTGAATCGATGAGGTGACAAACTGAACCCCTCCATAAATAAAGTGTTCTCTAGCACATCCTGAAACTTTCAATAGGGTTAAGGTCAGGACTCTGGGGGGGCCAATAGATATGTGAAAATGATTCCTCGTGCTCCCTGAACCACTCTTTCATTATTCGAGTGCCCATTTTATATCCGAGCCATCAGGGAAGAAAAGGGGCACTGATGTGATAACCTGCACATTCAGAACATTAAGATCATCAGCTGCCTCATTTTATTACCACATTAATGTTGCTGAGCCTCGACCAAACCAACTGGTGCAACATCGCCATGGAGATTACATGCTGTGATCCAGAATAAATGCACTTCAAGAAAATATTAGTGCACAGCCCCTTTTTTTTTTTTTTTTTGGACTGGGCAGTGTATTGGGACATGTTGTTTTTACCTATTGACACGTCACCCTTTTGCGTCCCTCAGGAGGAAACTCGAACAATTGATAAACGGCGAAGTTCAAGAAGAGTCAGTTTTTCAACTACAAATAATATTCATGTCTTTCCAAAGTAAGTTAATAATGTATGTTTTTTGCATATCAGTACATGGGATGGTGGAAAGAGGTAAATAGCATTTGTGAGATATATTTTGTTTTATTATTTAGGGACATCAAGGCTATACCTGTATTGGCTCCCATCAAAGGCTCAGCAATTGGTGAGTGTCTGTTTTTCTTGATCAGGAATTTATCTTTTTTTTTTTTTTTTAAGTAGAAAACACTCTGGTTGATTTACTCGCGTGGGAGTGGTGTGAAGGGTTCAAACCCCACTATCAAGCCCCCCCCCATTGCGGCTACCTACCTGGGTTATCAAAGGCCGGCCATGTCTCACAGTGTCTTTGGTGAATTGAGACATTTGGTTTTAATAATAAAAATGACATTGTTTTTAATAATATTATTTTATATTAAAATATAATTCAAAATATCTGCATTTTTTAATTGGTCATTGGCTTTTGGACGACCACGCTTCAGTTTTTGATCAACCAGGGCGTAGGCTGGTCTGACCGTGGGGGGCGGGGGGTGCACATCTCGATTGACCGGAGCCTTAAAGGGGAAATGAAACGCCGACTGAATAAGTTGGCGGCAGGTTAAGTAGAGTTTATTGAAGTGATTGTGGCTTAAATTTTATGTCATAAATAAACCATTGCACACACAGCGGTTTTGTTTGATGTGCGTGCCGTATAAGTTATCGACCCGAAAGCCGCCGTCGCTAAGTGCCCGCCTACACAAAGTTACTGTGACGTCACTGAGTTGATACAAAGTACCACATAAAATATAGTGCATGCATGTCACAGCATATTACATGATATAAACAACATGGAATCTCACCAAAACAACACGCACAGTTTTTCAGCAGAAGACGATTCATCTATTACTCTCAGAAGACGAATCAAATATTATAGTTCAACCAAAAACATTCTCAAATATATTTCAAACGACATCTGCAAGTACATGTGATAAATACATTTACAAATTGAGCTAAAGTTATTTATCTATTCCAAGGCACAAACAAATATTAATACATATTTACAGCACAAATACATACTATTAATTTTATAAAAGTACTGATCATTAGGCTGCAGATCCAGGCTGGATGGATTATGATTATTTTAGCCATTCATTCTCTGTGCGTCAATGTTTGTGTTCTAACACATGTGCAGGAGCCGGAGGCGGGACTAACCAACTGTGCTTTATTCTCATACTCGCACTTTGTTTGATTGACAGTGTTCAGCTATTATTGCTTACTGATAAAATTATGTTTGTTGATTGGTGAGCTTGGGCGTGCACATGCACAGTGTCCGGATCATGCCGTCCAATATAGCAGATAAACAAACGTCACGTGACCCTGTGACGTCACGTGCAAAACCTCAATATGTGAAGCGTTCAAAACCGAAAGTAGTGTACTTGCTGTGGGTTATACGGACTTCTGGTCTTTCAAGTGAGCAAGGGTGCCGTTGAACTCATTTAGAACTCAACCTGCACTGATATGAATCACCAGCAGAGCAGAGAGTTCTCTTACTTTTCTGGACAGCCCGCATGAATCCGTGACATAGCCTGCAGCCTGCCCTGCAAAACTTGGATCATTCTCAACCCGCCCTTCCCCACATAAGTTTCAAATTAACCTGCCCCGCCCCGCAAACTAAAAAATCTGACTTTAAATTTGTGCCGGGGGGGGGCGCTGCGGGTTGAAATCTGCCCACGCAGGGCTCTAGTGTGTGTGTGTGTGTGTCTCTTTCTCTTTCTGTGTGTGTCTGTGTCTCTGTCTGTGTCTCTGTCTGTGTATCTGTCTCTCTCTCTCTCTGTGTCTCTATCTTTCTCTCTCTCTCTCTCTCTCTCTCTCTCTCTCTGTGTCTCTCTCTCTCTCTCTCTCTCTCTCTCTGTGTCTGTGTGTGTGTGTGTGTGTCTTTCTCTCTCTTTCTGTGTGTGTGTCTCTCTCTCTCTCGCTGTCTCTGTCTTTTGCTGTCTCTGTGTGTCTGTCTCTCTCTGTGTGTCTGTCTCTCTCTGTCTCCCTGTGTGTGTGTGTCTCTCTCTCTTTCTCTCTCTCTCTCTCTCTCTCTCTCTCTCTGACTCTGTGGATCGCAGGTTCCCCTGATTGGAGAGCAGACATCAGTAGGCCGTCTCTCACATAATAATGTAAAGGCGAGGGCAGTGACTTGTATCTGAGCTTTAGATTCTCTCCGTTCCTCTGTCCATCCACAACTGATGCTCAGCTACACCTCTGTGCAACTATGATCTTATTGGAATAAACAATATTTTAAAACCACTTTCACTTATATTTTCTCAAACGCTCATTGTGTCAGTGTTCAGTAGTTTATTTTCCTGTTTATTAATGGTAAATATTTAAATATTATTGAAAAGCTTTTTTTTTCAGCCAAGTTTTTTTTTTTTTGTATGTGTGTCGAATAGGACTCAATGAGCGACAGAATGAGAAGTAAGTATCACATCCTCAAATCACAAATAATTTCTGGTGGATTTCCTGGGGTTTTAGATGATCTCCTGACATACAGTATGGTTGTGTCATGCATTTATGTACAGGAAATAAAATGTTATATGCAAATTTAAAGCAGTGCTTCAAGGTGATCCACACCAATTTTGTGTTACCCAGACACTCGCTTGTTGAACTTTTTGGCTACAATAAGTAATTGTAGAGTAAAACCTTTTGCTTTGTGACTGAGGGGAGTTTGATGATGCTGTCTCTGCCTCTTTATTTACATTTTATGAGACTTTGCGTTTAGTATAAGCTTCCATAAGCCTACTATAATAGAAATAATCCGTTTTAAAAGACTTTCTCCCAAAGCACACACACGTGTGTGTATGTGTGTATATGTGTTTTGTGTGTGTTTGTGTGTGTGTGTTTGTGTGTGTGTGTTTTTTTTTAATACGGTCTGAGTATATAAAATGAGTTTGTAAATCTCTCCTGTGCTTATATTGGACTGAACCTTATCTTGCTCTTAATTTTTAATCAGGGTGCAGTGTTTGGATCCTGGTGAAAAACTTGAAAATACTGGTAAGTGTTAATCCATTGATTAAACATTTAACACTTTATTATTATTATTATTTGTTTAAGCTATTATATGCTCTGCCTATACGATATGAAATTTAGTTGTTAGCAGTAGCTTAAATTTATTATTGAAAAATGTCAAATATTAAATTACTGTTTAATATTTATATCTCCAATCCTAATGTTATGATATTTATTTATTTATTTAGTTATGATACTGTGCTTACAATACCCAATTCATATTTAATGAAAAGTTTAGTGCCCCATTCCCCCCCCATTAACCTAATTATACAATTAAATTGGAAATCTACTTTTTATTTGGTTTAACCTATTTCATTGTCTTAATGACCAACAGTAATCATTTTCAGGCATTTGTAAAGTTTTGTATAAAATATAATAACCTGTTGAGCATTTATTAACCTAATAAATTGGAGCTTATGTACCTTAAATGCTTCAGAGCAGAGACACCAACTGTTTTTGTTTTTTTCCCCCAAATGTCATTTTTAAAAATAAATTTTATCATGTTAAATTAAATTTCATGTAAATGCAACACCCATTGCACACATTTATGTCAAGTCTTCAATATACACAGGATCTGATATCGTTTGCATCAGCGGCTTAAGGTCCCGCCGGTCACAGTGTCCTGAGAATATGTATAATGTGTTTAGGTTTGACATTCAAAGTCCAACTGGATCACTGATTTAAAAAAAAAAGAAAAAAAAAAGACCGAATTGATCTATTGTTTTATTTTGAGGCCAATATAGTGGACATCCTGGGCCAATCACAGTACAAATCAGCATGGACCACATAGCTTGGACACAGGAAAAATTTCACGTCTTGAGGGATTTTAGCCTCTGAAAAAGTCCGAGACTGGAAATGTTTTCATTCAGAATATTACAAAACTCCCCACAGATCAGTTGCCCTCATTTTCATCTGAGGAAGCTTAAAGTGGTCTCCCCAAGACCAAGATGAGCCCCAAATCCAAATCCCGCCACACACAAGCAATATCTGTGCACACATGCACTATTATGGGATGCCTCGATGCTGTAAATTTCGGATGGATCCAGATGGATTTGTGGCATGTGCTTTGAAAAACATCTTCCAGCTCCATAACCCGGGTTGAGAATTTATTGAAAAGTGTTTATATTGATAGAAGAAAGCCAGGTGTTTACCGAATAGAATGTTTCTGTAAAGTGAGAAGCTGGTCATTTTGCCCTGGTCTCTTAATCAGCGCCCGAAGTTGAGTAAAGCGGGAGCTCGAGAACTGGGTTCAACTTGTACCTGCAATCATTTTGGAAAGAAATGACATAGGATCATCGAATTTGGTGTACGGCTCCCCCACAAGGGTGAATATGGTGGGATTGTACATGGGTCACATTGACCTTGTTTCAAGGTCAGAGGCAATATATATATTTTTTTCTTCTTTATTTAGCTTGTCAACAATTGTTAATGCGGTAATTTCGGAAGGAAATGACACAGGATCACCAAATTTGATGTCTGGCTTCTGTCTTGGGGCAAATAGGGTGGGGTTGCACATGGGTCACCTTGACCTTCGAGATCACAGCAGTCAACTTTTCTATATTTGCATATTATGGAATGGTCCTTTTGGAGAGAGAGAGAGAGAGTGCGAGAGAGTCTGGACCCCTGCTATTTAATTGGAGTAAATTTATAGTTATGTGGTTTAATCTTGACCGTGATTCACCAGGCATTTTTTTTTTTACAGGAATGGACAGTACGATAATCCCCCCCTTGTATTTTTCACAAAATAAGGTGAGTTCTAACGGCTCGGCTCCTATTAACAGCATATCTGAGTCTTTTCAATTTATTTTTAACGGTCTTTTTATAATATCCTGTTTGCCAACACAAGGCAGTTTAAAAAGTTCCCTGATAACCTTACAGTTTATAGCTCTGCATGTTCCTCGATCCTGTTCCTGGCTGACAGGAGCAGGATCTCGTGTGGTGGTCTTCTGACGTACATCATCCATTTCAAGTTCTTGGCGGTGTCGCATTTTCTGAAATGTCATCCTGTGCCCTTTTTGTCTGTGGTCAGGGTTCCTACCAACTCCAGCCAAAAAATATACAGTTGGCCCTCTACTTATAAAATTAATCCATTCCAGTGCCTTTTTCGGAACGTGGAGGTTTCGTAAGTAGAGGTGCATTTTACATGTAAAACTCCTGATTTGTTCCAAGGCTCACAAGACTATCCCATAAACCCTTTAAAAATGTTAAAAGTACACCAATTTTGTATGAAATATGTGTTAAAAGTAAAAGAAAATTATTTATTAAACCATTTAAACATTTTATTAACATATTTATTAATTAAACCATTATTAATACACACACACACACACACACACACACACACAAAACACTGTCTCTCTATCTCTCTCTGTCTCTCTCTCACACACACACACACACACACACACACCATACCCATGTGTTCCTCTGAAATGCAGGCTCCGCCCACACGCAGGACGCCAGAGCATTTTAAGATGGGAAATTCTAAGCGCATTCCCTGCTTGGCAGATCAGAGGTCCAAACTCAGCTTTAACTTGTATTCTTGAGGGATCGGAGGTCCGGATGAGCCGCGTTTTGCTCACATTCGGTGGAGAGCGCCACATTTATTACACATTTACTGAATTAAACAACCTAAAAAATGAAAAATAAGCTGCAATGTGCTCTCTCGAAAGAGAGTAAAGAACGCCTCTTTTCATCTCTGACTGACTCTCTATGCCAGGGGTGCTCAATACATCGATCGCGAACTACCAATCGATCTCGAAGGTAATATTGGTCGATCGCTAAGGTGGTACTGTATTGGTAAATGATATGACGTTAAAAAATAGAGAATATTTTTCTGACCTTTAGCTCACCGCGCATGTGCAAACAACGGCACTAAGTTCTGTACAGCAAAACAAGCTAGTCAGCGAGTTCCCTCCTATTTTAAGCTCTCGCTTTTTTCTTAAAGTTAAGAAAGCTGATCAAACATGAGTATGGATGCTGGAGCAAAGAAGACAAAGTATCACTTTTGTACGGAATGGGAGGCGGACTTTTTTTTTTTTTTTTTTTACGATGTCATTTTCGAAGTGCGTTTGGAAGTGTGCTTGAGGCTGGCTGTCAGCAGCTACTGTCCGGACGATGTATCCCATTGCTGACATTCGTAAAGAGTAGGCTGCAAAGTCGTCAGCGTGTTTCTGTCCCTTGCTAAAAGGGTTGTGACAGGAAGGGCATCCGACGTAAAAACATCTGCCAAATCAAACGTACGAATCAAGATGAGTCGCCATGGCGACTCCCGAGTAAAAGGGAAAAAGCCGAAAGGAAGACAGACGGTATTTTTCAGATCCATGATGGATAACGAAATATAACACTGCAATGATCTCTCAAAAAGGACTCACGAGCCAACATTCCTGTTCAGCTCTCCTCTCTCACCTGTGTGACGTACAAGAAGTATGGGTACAGATCAGCTTTCTCCTGGCCAGTGGGAGGCCAGTGGGGTGGGATGTTGGGAGACAGCCAAATGAGAGAGCAACTCGCGCATGGTTTGAATTTTGAATGGCGCGTTTAGCACTTTTTGTAAAAACAGGGTGTTTTCGAAAAAAGAGGATGAGAATATAGGAAAAGGTTTTTTGTAATCTGGAGTTTTTCGTACCCAGAGGGTTTCGTAAGTAGAGGGCCGACTGTACAACATTCAAAATTGCAGTTGATCTGTATCATCGCGCTGAAACACACAGCCACCCAAACATGTCCTTTGCTTATAGAGCTGCGACGGCACAATGTGGTGGAAATCATTATGATTTCAGAATGACTTTCACTCCCTTTTTTTTTTTCCCCCGTTTCATCACTCATTCCTGCTCCTGGTTAGCTCTTACTTCTCATGTTAAAGCTATGAAGCAGGAAGGATATGACCTTGTACAGACTTCTTCAGATATTTTGCTGCTTTTGTGCATCAGGTTAAATACCAGTGTTTCCATTAAAGAGATTTGAGTTAGTGCCAATACAATGTTCAGATGAGTCGGACGCCAAAGGCATTGGCAAACGATATGAAGTACAGTAAACACTATTTATAGTTGTGCGCGGGACGCTGAGGGGACGTGAAATTTTTTTTTTTTTTCCTTCTTAGAGGGGACGTCACAGAAAATAATTGAGAAGCACTGCAAAAGATGTTCTCGGAGCGTGGAGGAATACCCATGGATGAATATCAGGGATCCTAGATTTCCGCTATTTAGCGGAATGCCGATATTTTTACTAGTCTATTTAGCGGTATTCCGCTATTTTTACTAGGATATTTAGCGGAATTCCGCTATTTTTTTATACATTTATGCAATAAGTACAGTGTAAGACTGTTTACTAGTGCAGAGTAAACATTGTGACATTTGGAATTATAGTGTTATACTATTAACAGACTAACTTGTAGCAAGTATGCTCACTAGTTGAACACAAATGTTTGATATGTCATGTGTCATGTGATCATTCTACAAATTAGTTCATAATCATTTCCTAATTATGTTACACATGAAGGATGAGCCATAGGGCTATGCTACTTGAATTATGTGTGTTTATCTACACTGAAATAACCTTTTAGTATTTTTTACATTATTAAACTGTTGTGTTTAGTGTTTATGCACGTTACAAAACAATTATTAACTTGTTTGCATGATTTTTTTACATGACATGCTCTGCCCCTGTACCCCGCAAGGGGCCCTGTGGCCCCCTTGACCCTCTCCCCAGCTGAGATATTTCATGATATTTCATTTCCTCTATTTCTAAACTCGTTTCCTCTATTTTTTTTTTAAAACCTCACCGGGATCCCTGGAATATGAGGCTAATCAGCCCAGAGAAGCCATGTCAAGGAGAACTCGTAACTCACAATTTTACTAGTTGGATGGGGCAGATTTTTGGTGGGATCGAAGCTCGTATCGTGGAAAATTCGTTATAAGAGACACTCGTGAGTCAAGGTTCCACTGTATATTCATTGTGAAGATAACATAGTGGGTACGGAACCAGTCTGCTCTGAAATGAGTTGGTGTATTTCCGATAGATAACGAACATGTTCGTAAATAATGTTAAGCAGCTGTCAACAAGTTGTAGATTGTGGCACTTAAAACAAAACAAAGACGGGAAAATTTACTGGGTCATTGCCAATAATTCCTTGCACCAATCTAAAATAATTTTCCCTACTGTGTCACCAATTTAGCCCAATGGGAACACTGCTAAATATCCGTTTCCGTAGATATGAATGTTAATCCACCCACATTTTGCGACTCTTGCCCTGTTCCCACCAAGACAGTTGACCACGGATGACGTTTTGGCAGTGTTGGCGTCACACTTGCCATCAATAGCTTGTCTGCCTCGCTTTGTCATTACAATGAAATGGCACAACAAACAAACATTAATGACTTTTGTTTTGCTTTATTAACATGGCTGTGTATGTGTGTTTATCTCTTGTGTAGGAGAATTTCTTCCCTGAACCAATTTTACCATGCGACTCTGTGGACAGAACTGTGTTATTTGGGGAGAACGCTGGGTGTATGGACACGACTTGCACTCAGACAAGTGCCATTGAGACAAAAGATCGACTCGATCAAGAATGGACCCTGAACATGTCTAATGTTGGCAAACCCCGCAGACTCGGTAGTCAGAGTGGTAGGTCGTGTAACATGGCTGGCACCACGGGAAAACGTGCAATGCATTCAGAATTCAATGACTTTCTTAGTAGTTTATCAAAGGCAAGTTCTCCACATGTTTCAGTGTCGTTCCCAAAAACAATGAATAATAATTTCACTTTTGAACCCTTGCATGTCACAAGCAATGCGAACGTCGACAAGGAGAACATTCTTCCAACTTGTTTGTCTAAATCTGCACTGGTTGAGATGGATCAGATGGACATGACCAATAGTCACACCATTATAATTGAAGAACCTGGCACTTTTCCGTATTCTGCAGGTGGGAATCGTAGAACCAAAAGTATGGGGTCTTCGTCAAATTATTTAGATGACATGGAGCTCACTCACTGTCAGACAGCTACATTCAATTTTAAAGGCATGGAAACTTCAAATCCCAGCGTGCCCTCTGTGGATCAAAAGTCATGTACATTTAACTGCGATGACACTAGTGAAATGAGTCTGACCGAAGTTTTGGATGAACATGTTGAAGATCGAAAGCAGCGATCCGAACAAAACAAGGCCGCTCACTTTCAGAGTAACGCCGCGTTCGTGCCAACCGCTGGTTCCGATGATATGGAAGTAACACGATCACACACTGTTGTCATTGAACCCAGTTATGTGGGAGAACCTTCTTCGAAAGCCAATACAGTTTCATCTTTTCGGACTTCTAGTAACGCGAACAGAAAAATTATGAATACGATACAGACAGGAAATGACACTCCAGGTGCGATTGTCAGTGAAATTGGAGGGAACAAAAGTAATATGTCTCGATCCACACATACTGCACTGCTTTGCAGTGATAGGAGTGACATCATGGAAATGACACGGCAGGCCTCAACTAGACTTTTGTGTCCTGGTCCTGAAGACTCTGTGCTAACAGGATGTGGTAATATCGCCATAGACTCAAAACGTATTTCAGTAGAAAATTTATTGGGGTCAAAACCGCAGGTATCGTTCACGCAACCGCCACCATCAGACGTGAAAAAGGCTAATCGTTTAAAAAGGGAACATGCATTTCTGGTAGATGATTCGGAAAAGACGCGTCATACATTGTGCGATGATATGGAAATGACCCAGTGTCATACGGTAGGTGATTTGGAAAGGACGCATCATACAGTATGTGATATGGAAATGACCCGATGTCATACAGTAGGTAAGCTCAAGAAGACACATCATACAACACGTGATCTGGAAAAGACCCAATATCTTGGAGCAGGTGATCTCAACAAGACAACCATTACAGCTTGTGATGATATGGACATGATGGAATGTCATACAGCGGGTGATCTCACCAGGTTACGCCGTACAGTTGGTGATATGGAAAAGACACGTTATACAGTGTGTGATGACATGGAAATGACCCGGTGTCATACAGCAGGGGGTGATGTTACAAAGTTACACCATACAGTATGTGATATGGAAATGACGCAATGCCATACGATACACGGTGTTGCAGAGACCTGCCATACAGGGAATCTGGAAAAAGCATGTCATACAATATGTGATGATATGGAAATGACGGGATGTCATACCGCAGTTGGTGATCTCACAAAGTTACGCCATACAGCATGTGATATGGAAAAGACACGTACAGTTGGTGATGACTTGGAAGTGACGCAATGCCATACGATACATGGTGTCATGAAGGGCCGCCATGCAGGGGATCTGGAAAAAACACTTCATACCATATGTGATGATATGGAAATGACGGAATGTCATACCGCAGTTGGTGATCTCACAAAGTTACGCCATACAGCATGTGATATGGAAAAGACATGTACAGTTGGTGATGACATGGAAGTGACGCAATGCCATACGATACACGGTGTCGCAGAGACCCGCCATGCAGGGGATCTGGAAAAAACACATCATACAATATGTGATAATATGGAAATGACGGAATGTCATACCGCAGTTGGTGATCTCACAAAGTTACCCCATACAGCATGTGATATGGAAAAGACACGTACAGTTGGTGATGACATGGAAGTGACGCAATGCCATACGATACATGGTGTCGCGAAGGCCCGCCATGCAGGGGATCTGGAAAAAACATGTCATACAATATGTGATGATATGGAAATGACGGAATGTCTTACCGCAGGTGGTGATCTCACAAAGTTACACCATACAATCTGTGATATGGAAATGACACAATGTCATACGATGCTTGGTGCCAAAAAGACCCATCATGTAGGGGATCTGGAAATAACACGTCATACAATAAGTGATATGGAAACGACCCGATGTCATACAGGTGTCCTTGAGCCCGTATCCTGTGATGACTTCAAACCATCTCACAAATCAATGGAAAGGGTATCCCTTGTGTTGAGATCTTTCAGACCTGAAGCTATGCATGAAGACAGTAGATTTTCTAAGAGAGCAAAGACTGAAAACTGTATGCTACCGACAGCACAGGATCGGTCGGACAGTAGAGAAATGCGTCAGGGCCCTGCCTCTGACATGTCCGATGATATGGAACTGACAGGATACAGAGATATTACCACAGACACAAAAACCTTGTGGGGAACGATTCCTTCAAACAAGGCTCATAGTGCATCTTGTGGGTTACCGTCTAGATCCACCAATGCCAAAACGAGAAGGTCTGAAGCATTCTTTGAAAATGTTGGTGCCGGTGATGCCTCATCTCGAGTTTCAGTGATGGATTTCGACACTGGAAATCTTGTAGACAAAAACACAAAGGCAGTATCAGATGTAGCTGGCAAGGATTTGATCATAAATCAAACGGCTGGCACAAAAACTCCCCATCAAATCTATGAACCTTCAAGTTGTAACAAGGCGTCGCTTCATTCAACCATCAAAAATACGTCTGAGGAAGACTGTCCTATGGAAATGACTGGAGCATTAGATGAGCAGTGCTGCGCTGCATCTAATCAGCGTGAAACGGTGATGGAAATTGT
>CM045744.1:41223975-41256475 GCA_024760905.1 Plotosus lineatus | reverse complement strand
TGTGATTTCTTCCTTAATGTTTTAATCCATACTATGTTGAGTAAAAAAAAAAAAGTGGTCAGACGAATATGTACAACATGGATTCACATATATAACGGAACGTGATATTAGTCGGCGTCCTGTCTGCATGATTTGCAATGTCGGATCAACCCTGCGCGCACGCACTCAGATGCGCACCTCACATAAAAATGTAAGTAGTTGTGATGGGGGAGTTCATGCATTGTATTGGTTTTGTTCTTTGAACACAGTGATGTTAATGCACTGTTCATTTTAGTGCCCCAGTAAAAACATATTCCGATGTCTTGAATTTGAAAAAAATCATATTTTATTTTTCACTACAGAAGGGTTCGGTGAATAAGCATATGAAACTGGTGGGGTTCAGTACCGCCAACAAGGTTAAGAACCACTGCATTAGATGATGAATGAATAATAATGGTAGTAATTATGTTAATGAAATTATAATTGAACTGTAGTATGATGTTTTTTGTTTGTTTGTTTTTTTTTTAATATATATATATAGAATTGATTGGAATGAATAACATCATTTTTGGAGAACGACATTCCGAACACCTCGAACCTGTTTTGAAGGCAAAGCACGAACAACTTGATGCACTTAATTCTCAAGTGACTGAGAAAGAAAAGTATGTATTGTATTTTTATATATCTAGTGTTTAAATAAGTATGATTAGCAAATAAAAATGCTGAATGAAGGATCTGACTGACCTGTTGGTTAACCCCATGAGAGCTCGGCCAATCAGCTCCCATGAACTCTCAGCCACGGATGGCTGCAGAATTAACCCAGACTTGAACTTGTTATCTCTGGGTTGATAGTCATGCACCTCATCGATACACCACCGGGAACCTTGTTTGTTTTTGTTTTTTTTCTATGTTAAATTTAATTTTTATTCAGCTGTTTACTTAACTCTGAACAGATGTGGTAATGTTCTGGATATTCGCTTTATTATCTGGTTGACCACAGAGTGTTATGAGCGACATACATTTTTCTGTTTGGTTTTGGCTTTAGAAGAGAAGCCTCCTTCTCTAGTCTGTCAGGGAACCTTGTAGTACAGTTTCCTTGGACCACCATGTAATTATAAAACGTTCAACAATTTATTAAGTTTTCATGTCAGTTCTACATCTGTTGGGCTCCATGCTCTTCTACGAATGGTTTTTCAGGCTCCATGCACTAAGTAATGGTTATCGATTGGTCAGTCTCTATTTTGTTCAGTCTGTTGATTGGTCAGTCTATATTTTGGGGTGGGGTTAAGCTATCGATTAAGTCTACGATGTTCAATTAAATTCAGTCTTACAGATGTGTATTTAAAAAAGGCTAACAAAGTAATATTTACTTTTGATGCCAGAGAAATCGCTAAGCTTGAACTTCAAGCTCAGTCGCTGGAGGAGACGTGGAAGAAAGCTCAGGATGAATCCAGGGAAATTGAACGCCGGACAGCAGATCTGAGCAGGTACCGTTTTCTTTGTCGTGAGGACTTCTATCTCAAAATTAGGACTAGAAATTGTGAATAAAGTTTGTATTGATTTAAAACTTTTTTTTTTCCTCACCCCTTCGTTGTTTTCTGGGTCCTTTGCTAATTCTGAATATATTGAGCTGTTATACACAGGTTTTTTTTTTTTTTTTTAAATAAAGCTTAACCCACTATTCTAAAACTGTAACCGCAGGCTTTGTTGTTTAAGGTGCGCTAAAGTTTATGGTGGGTTCAGGTCTGTTTCTTGGTCAGGTATTGTAGGTCGTAACGTTTGTTGCGTGACATTTAAGTCTGGTATGATTTGCTAGTCCACGTCACCGTCTTGCTGTTTCTTCCTTATTCATGTGTACATGCCTTGCCTTAAAATAGAAGTGTTTTCCCACGTAAGTGTCATCCACATATTATTAATCTTTTTTTTTTTTTTTTTTTTTTTTTTTTTGTCAGAAATAAAATGCTAGCAAACAAAATTGGCTTGATTCCAGGTTATTGTTTTATTTGAGACGTGAGGGAGAATCAGTTCATGTATTTTAGTTAACTTGTTTATCTGTTTACCAATAAAGAACAACTCATTTGCATTGTTAGCGCTTAGACTCAGATGCTATTTAATTAGCTTAATGTAAAATATGACTCTCTGTTGCAATCACTATATTATGGTTGTGAAGAAAATGTAAGAAACACTGCAGTCCTTGTGTTTGAAATACAGATGAAACATTTTAATCTGGAAAAAATATTACATTTAAGATTAAATTTAAGGTAGAAGAGTGGTGAAGTGGTTTGTTTGTCCAGCTCACAGTAACAATAGCGTGTGCGTGCGTGTGTGTGCGTGCGTGTGCGTGCGTGTGTGTGCGTGCGTGTGTGTGCGTGCGTGTGCGCGGCCGTGTGAGTGTGTGTGTGTGTGTGTGTGTGTGTGTGTGTGTGCACTGAGATGGACTGGTGAGCTGTTCTGGTTGTAATCCACCTTCACACACAATGGGTAAAGATAGGACCCAGCCTCCCTGCGACCCTAGTGGATTAAAGAGTTTGGTTTTATTGAATTAATGAACTGAATGTTGAATGCTGTACTTGATTGATTGCTCGGTTTTAAAAATAACTGTGTAAATATAGGGTATTACTTCAGTGAAATTTGGCAGCTGTCCTCCACATGCCAGTCCTCATCGTCAGATCATTGGAGCATTTGAGGGGTTTATTATAGATCATGTAGAACACATTGGTATAAGAATAACTCCGAGTTAATCATGTGACCCCAAATAAAAAGATTTAATTTAAAATTTAAAGGTCAGGTATTCGTAAAGTACATGTTTTCTTTAGTTAAAAGTCTGAAAATCAAGACAATTTAATGGTTTACATTTGGACATTCCAAAAAAGAAGTGGTGGCCTGGTGGTAAAGGTTCTGGATCACTGATCCTACTGTTGAGGGTTCAAACCCCACTCTCCAAGGGTTGTCACTGTCCCCTCCCAGTGCAGCTAACCAGGTTATCAAAGGCTGGCCGTGTCTCTCATCGTCGATGGTGTGATGTTCATGTAAAAGCACCATTGCTGACTTTCGACAAGAGGAACTGCTTAGCCATCAGCATGTTTCCGCCCTGCGATGGCCTGGCGAGCCGTCCAGGGTGTACTCTGTTCTTGCCCCAAGTTGGCTGAGATGGGCATCATCCTCTCTGCAACCCGAATTGGAATTAAGAGATTCTGAAAAGGAATGAATGTTTGATGCAATGTTATCACCGGAGTATCAGCTCAAAGTGTAAATGGTACATTCGGGATTACAGTAAAGATCGTACAGAAATATTTATATCCAGAGGAGAAATTCCTGTTTTTCTTACTTTTGTGGACAGAGAATTCACAACAATTCACAGTTCCGCGCCTAACCGGTGGTGTCCATGCAAATTACTTACGGAATCAGCCCATTTCTCGTGAGAGATGAGGTTCCATGCTACGAGCTTCACTGTATAATCGAGTTTTCACGTAGTCAAGCAATTTAATTAATTAATTTTTTTCACCAGAAACAAAAGGGATGAATTTTTGTGTCCACATGTGAAATGAATTTGATTCCATTTAGTCCTGTATGCTATTAATAAAAGTGCAGTAACGTGCATGGAGTCGTTCTCTCACTGTCTGTGTAGCAACGGTTCATCAATTTTGAAGGAAATTCACAATCACCAAATTCAATGTTGTGGAATATAATACTTTGTGGTACCAGTTTCAAAGAATCACTTGACTAGAAACACACATTTTCCCTCAACAATTGAATACTTTAATCTTAACCCCCTCCTTCATCTCCAAAAAAAAAAAAAATCAATGAAGCCTTCACTGTGTTGTCTGGAGTCTTAATTGGGTTTTTTTTTTTTTTTTTGTCTTTTCTTCCAGTCTGAATGAGTGGCAGCTTAAATCCAGGGATAAAAATGGGCTTGTTTTTACTTTTCTTCATGACACTTTTCACCTGGAAGTGAAACACAAAATGGTTCCTGGTAAGTCTTAAAGTCTTACACCAAACAATCCAGCAGTGCTGAAGAACAGGCATGCTTTGGTTATTTTCTACTTACTATTACCATTATTGTTATTATTGTTCTTATTATTATTATTATTATTATTGTTGTTGTTGTATATGCTGTTGTCATTGTTGTTATTATGAAGGCAGTGGTGGCCTGGTGGTAAAAGGTGCTGGATCACTGATCCTAAAACTGGGGTTCAAGCCCCCCCCCCAGTAAAGCTAACTGGGTTATCAAAGGCGGCCCATGTCTCTCACTGTCTATGTTGAGAGGTTCAAGTAAAAGAACCATTGCTGACTTTCATCAAGAGTAGCTGCATAGCCGTCAGTGTGTTTCTGCCCCTTGTTAAAGTGTTGTGTCGGGAAGAGCATCTGATGTAAAAACCTATGCCAAATCAAACATGTGAATCATCTATCTGACTTCCATGAAGATGGTGGCAGGTGATTCGCTGTGGCAACCCCTAAAAGGGAGCAGCTGAAAGGAAAAGTTGTTGTTGTTATTATTATTATTATTATTATTATAATTGCATATCATTTTACTCTCATGCCTGTTTTATATATATATATATATATATATATATATATATATATATATAAATAAGTGTGTGTGTGTGTGTGTGTGTATATGTGTGTATATTATTCTAGGAAATGATTGCATACAAAATGATGGACTCCAACAAGATGTGAACGCATCATTCAAATTTCTACTGAATGGTAAGAGGCTTCTCAGGATTAAAGAAAGTATTTCTCAACGAGTGAGAAAAGCTACTTGGGAAGTACTTAAATTTTTAATTTTTTTTTTAAATAATGGAATTTTTTTTTATATATATATACAGTCACCACATGCTCTGTCGGTAGTTAATTTCTTTGCTCACATATCCGCACAGGCGTCAACCTCAAGGGCATAAAAGTCTGCATTTTGCCACCAGAAATCATTGCTAATTGGAACTTCCAGAAGTCATTGGTGTGTGTGTGTGTGTGTGTGTGTATATGTATGTATGTATGTATGTATGTGTGTGTGTGTGTGTGTGTGTGTGTGTGTGTGTATGTGTGTGTGTGTGTGTGTATGTATGTATGCATGTGTGTGTGTGTGTGTGTGTGTGTGTGTGTGTGTATATATGTGTGTGTGTATGTGTGTGTATATATATATATATATATATATATATATATATATATATATATATATATATATAAAATATAGGATTTTCTGAGTAGATCCTTCCATAGGAGAGTGCTCAATACTTTTTGGTAGAGCAAATAACAAAAATAAAAGGACAGGACAAAGACTTTCTATTGAAACTCCATTTATCACTACAGATCTGTTTCGAGGGGTGGTGAAACCATCCTCTCTCTTCTATTCTTCTATAATCACCTGAAGAGAGAGGATGGTTTCACCACCCCTCGAAACAGATCTGTAGTGATAAATGGAGTTTCAATAGAAAGTTTTTGTCCTGTCCTTTTATTTTTGTTATATATATATATATATATATATATATATATATACATACATACATATACAGCCATGTGAAAAAATTAGAACACCCCAGTAAATAGTGAAGTCTTTATTAAGAAATGTTCACAAACATTACTGACGAGTTAAATGTTGTTTATTAATGAGTCAGCGTTTTAGGTGGTTGATGGAAGCTGAGTTTTAAGGCTGAAGGTCTCAGATGTTTCAGTAGCTGAGGAATAATATGAAGCAATTCAGGTTTTTATTAATGTGCATAAAGCCATGAATAGCTGACGATGATGATGGTGATATATTCGTAATACGTGTGATTAAGAAATGCATATGAATGTTATGGTCAAGTGTCCAGACAGTGTACATACAGACATTTTTACACTCCCACCTATAACTTACACCTATACCTTATAGTCACGAGGCAGAAACATATAAAGAATATAATATTGTCTTATTTTACCCCCGAAGCTGAATCCTCACAGCCGAGTGCAATCATGATCCACAGACTGCTCAGAGAAAACATCAATTCTCAGTCTAAATGGATGCAGAAGTTTTCATCAACTCGGAACATTCCAATGGTAATTATTCATTGTTAATGTAAATGGAGACATTATACAGAAATACCGTATTTTCCGAACTACAAATCGCACTTTTTTTTTTCATACTTTGGCTGAAAAAATTTGACTTGTATAATTCTGTTTGTCATAATAATAACAAACATAATTTCCCATGTTTGTTATTTTTACACTCACAACCACAAGAGGGCACTCTTGGCCTGGGTACCAGTACCTGCCCATCCTGTACCACTGAAGAAATGTCCCCAAAAAGAATATCTTATTCTGTGGATTACAAGCTGCAAGTAGTGAAAATGCAGCAGAAAAAGGTAATGAGCAGCAGAAAGAAAGTTTGGAGTGAACGAGAAACTTGTGAGGGACTGGAGGAAAGCGGATATTACTATTACTGCTTTGAAGAAAACAAAAAAAGCTAATCGTGGGATAAAAGCTAGATGCCCACAGCTAGAGGAATGAGCTTGCACATGGGTACTTGAGCAACGTGCCTCAGGGAGGGGCTCGTCAACAGTGCAGTTGTATTTCCACGCCCAGGTAGTTGTCAAGGAGATGAATATAAATGACTTTGCATGAAGACTTTCTCGGTGTTACCGCTTCATGCAACACAACCACCTCTCTATCAGAGCGAGGACCACAACGTCACAAAAACTGCCAGCAGATTTCCAAGCCAAGGTGGACAGTTTCCATGAGTTTGCGACTTATAGTCCAGTGTGACTTGTATATGGTTTTTTTTTTTTCTTCTTCTTTATTCTGTATTTTTTGGCCAAGGCGACTTGTTCTCTGGAGCGACGTATAGTACGGAAAATACGGTAATCCTAATATATAGTAGCTGCAATGCTAACCATGACACTTTCACAGATCACGGTTTTTACTGCTGCCATGTGCAAAGTATATGGAGCATTTTAATTTGCTTGATAATAGGAGATCTATGTAATAAGATCATTTTTTTGTTTTTTGGTAACAGATATGTATTTGTCGTTAAGTAGTACTGTGCAGAAGTCTCGGGTCAGAACCTATGTCTGAGATTGTTCTGTTTATTTTGATATAAAATGATAAGTATTGAAAGGTGTTGATTTGTTCATGTCTTGGCTTCTCAAACTATGCGTACCTGAATGCTATAATCCAGAGAATTGCACTTGAATGATGTGATATTACATCTCATCCTTTGAGATCTTATTCAAGGGATTCATCGAAAAGGAAGTGAATGCCTTTTCCTTTCTTTCTTTTATTAGAACGAAAACAAGATGCTTCTTTCACGTCACCAATTTGGACTGTTTTGTCTCGGTCCATTAGGTAAAATGTAAGAGAGAGATCCATTTAGATTACAGAGTGTGAGGTGATGCATAGGAGAAATGCCAGTGGAGTGAGTACTTTTGCCGGCCATCCCAGACACCAGTAATGAATTCAGATATTTGTAAATTCACAGCGTGAACGTGCTGCTGACAAATCTACAGCAAATGTGTAATGCAGTCATGAGAGCAAATGTACTATACATCCATAAATACCATTACCATATCTCATAAAACACCCCTAAATCAATTATTATAAACATAACATTGTAAAATAATATCAAATAATATCAACATTAATTTCAAATAAGTCACTTATTTATACCGAGTTACTTTACATGAAGCTTAAAACAGTCAATCAACGCTTACAACATGTGAAGCGCTCAATACCGAAAGTAGTGTACTTGCAAAAGTAGTGTACTTGCTGTGGGTTATACAGACTTCCGGTCTTTCAAGTGCACAAGGGTGCCGTTGAACTCGTTTAGAACACAGCCTGCACTGATGTAAATCCCAGCAAAGCGGAGAGTTCTTTCTTTTGTGTAAGTAAACTTTATTCAAGAGATGCATACAAAGAACAAGTACAAATCCTCATGAATATTAATATAAAAATAAGTATACACTCTTAGGATTCTGCTAAAAGATAACAAATATCTGTAATTGTTCTGTAATTTGTGCATTCGGGTTTTCATTCATATTACAACTTTCTTTGCTTAACTGAGTATGCATGGTGGATTGTGCTGATCCGAGCAGATAGTTAATTCATCTCTGTGTATGAGACTTGGACCCATGCTAGTAGGCTTACACTTCTGACCAACCAGATTTGCTTAGGGTTACACTAGTCTGCAAAACAGTGTAAACACAAAGATCACAGAGACGACGTCTTAACACAAGGGTAAGACGCTATAAAACTGATATATATATACATACACGCAATCTGTAGTTTGTAAACAATGAATGCAGCGTCATTGCATCATTTCGTCAGACTACTACGTGGGTACGTCTAAACTCAAAATTTGACGAATTAATTTCAGCAGCAACAACAGTGAACCTGTAGATACATCCAGCAAACAAATAACAAATGGGCGGGGGGGTGTATTTCTCATATTCATATCTGTGGCTGATTCTTAAAGCAAAGTTCAGTACACATAACCGCTGTTTTGTTTTAAAATGTTCTCTCAATAGTTGCTGCATGATGTCAGTCTGGTAGTGAGCCGACTCCGACTCTTGGGTGAAGAAATCCATAGGCTGAAGAGATGGGGAGGCCTGCGATTTGGAATCCTGCGCATTGATTGTGTGGATGCACTGTCAGTCAAATTCCTCAACATCAGTTTGTTTATTTATTTATTTATTTCTAATAGGTTTTCTATTAGCTCATTAATTTAATAGTAAAACAGATTTCAGATTGTTTGTGAAATCCATTAATTGTGTAGAAAATATATTATAATCACGTGTCTATTATTGCATATACGGTATCATGGCATTTCATTACAGTCATCATTTCATATTTAATTTGTTAATTTGATTTAATTGCTGTCTTCTAGGATTGAAGTCACGATCTCCAGCCTCAGGGCCTTCGTTAAATTTGATGTGAGCCTGATGATTTCACCACATTATCCTTTTAGGCCCCTGCAACTCCATAAATTCCAAAATCACATTGGCCACACAAGGTACAGAACCGTTTATATTTTAAAAAGAAACAATAAAATAAACTTTATAATTATGAAGTGTCTGCTGAGTATACAGTCATACCTCACCTTACGAAAGACCCAACTAACGAAAAATCCAAGTTACGAAACGCATTTACCGAAAATTTCCATCTCTGGATACGAAAAAAAATTCACGTTATGAAACGCGACATCTCAAAAATTCAAAGAATGCGTGCTCGGCTTCGCAGCCGCCCCAAGTCCCCCGAAACGTAAATACACTTGTAGCATCATGTATTTTGTTTTGAAATTGGCGTGATAGAGTTGCTCTCCCATTGGCTAGGACTGAGCTGCATCTCCATGGTACCCATGTGCCTTCGACCCATTGTTCGTCACGGAGTTCTAACACGCATAAAGGACAGAGTTACTGTTGTTTCGTAAGATTTTCGAGTGTGCTCATTGTAACTTTATTTTTCGTCATTCATCATGGGCCCCAAGAAAGTGATTCCCGGTGCGAGTGAAGAGAAGTGGGCTCATGGCATGTGGTTGAGTGATATCACAAAGGAATATGGCCAGAACCCATCTACCATCGGTACGGTATTGAAGCAGAAGGAGGCCTTAAAAGGTATACTTTTATCATTTTTAAATGGTTTAGGGGATAGTATTGGGGGCCTTGGAACGAATCAGGCCTTTTACATGTAAAATACGACTCAACTTGCGAAAAAATCAGGTTATGAAACCACTTCTAGAACGGATTAATTTCATAAGGTGATGTACCACTGTATATAATATTGTAATGTAAATGGTTTGGGGATCTTTTAATGGACTTAAATACCATTTGAATCATATTTCGTATCATGTATTATAATAATATGTCGTAATACACTACAAAAAAAAGTTAAGGATATTTGGAAATTTTCTAGATATTTTTTCGTTTTTGTGAATTGGCCTTAATTTCAGTTTTTTATTGACAAATGTCCTTAACTATTTTTTGTGTAGTGTCTGTATATTTTTGTATGATTTGAATCGATGAGCGAAAAAACTGAACCCCTCCATAAAGTCTTCTCCAGTACATCCTGAAAACTTTCAGTCGGCTTACGGGCAGTGCTCTGGGATGCCAATACATATGTGAAAATGATTTCTTGTGCTCCCTGAACTACTCTTTCATTATTCGAGTCCTCATTTTATATCCGAGCCATCAGGGGAATAAAAAGTGCATTGATCTGATAACCTGTTCATTCAGTACATTCATCCGACTTCATTTTATTACCACATTCATGTTGCTGAGCCTCGACCAGAACAACTGGAGCAACATCGCCATGGAGATTACATGCTGTAATCAAGGGAGAAATGCCCTCCATAAACATATTAGTGTAGGACAGTTATTTATTTACTTTTTTTTTTTTTTTTTTTTTTTTTGAGCAGTGTCATTCATTTACTGAACCGCTTAATCCTAATTAGGGTCGCAAGGTGGCTGGTGCCCATCTCAGCCAGGCCATCAAAGGGCCAGCACTCTCACAACCATTTACTGTACACTCACACCTAGGGCTGATTTCAAAAAGCCAGTTAGCCTACTGTGCATACTCTTGGAATGTGGGATGAAACCGGAATACCCGGAGAAAACCCACACAAACATCCATGACCACATCAGTCCAAATCCAAAACCAAACATGAATGTGTGAGATGGGTATTGAACTTCTGATTTTCTTTCTTTTTTTTTAAACACCTTATACCTGCTGATGTTTACAATTAGTTACACAGAGAGAATAAATATCGCGATCGTTTCCACTGCCAGAAAATCTGTCTCTTTTTTCTTTTCTGTCTCGATTATAATATGGTGTTGTTTTGTTTGTTGTTTTTGTTTTGTCTTTTTCGCAAATTTTTGCACAGGCTTGAGCAAATCCAAGACATCATATCCTCCATAAAACCAGGCAAGCACTATCTGACTACAGTCATGAAGAGGATTCATTCTGATCTTCTGAGCTAAAGTGTCTGTCTGTCTGTCTGTCTGTCTGTCTGTCTGTCTGTCTGTTTGTGTGTTTTATTCATATGTAAAAACTTCACGCAGTCTAATTTGTTCAGTGAGTTAATGCATTTAATAAAGTTAAGTTTGACTAATGGTTTGTTCACTTGTTCAGTTTTATTCTGTGTCCCTGGGTTATAAATGATTATATCTATTCGTCTTCTTAGTTCTTCGCTGAGTTTTTCTGCGCGTAAGTTTTGAAATTGACTACTGGAACTGAAATTTTTGTCCTTACTTAGCCCTTTAATGCCCAGCAGGACCATATGGTCCTCTTTCAAAAAATGCTAATAACTACTAGCCGTGTGCTACTGCCATTCAGAATGTGTTCTATACTTGTGGCGTCACCTGATGCAGCACAGATTGGTCCCACGTGCCTCAGTCAGCTGTGAGACGACCTTGAGTGCGCAGGATTGTGTGAACACTAATTTGTGACAGTGTTATTTGTTTTATTATTATTACTATTATTTTTATTTATTTTTTTTTTTTTAGTAGTAGTAGTTTTTATAATTTTGTTGAAAGAAATGTGTTCAGGGTGTTTTCTTAGGCTTTTTTTATTCGAAAAAAATAGTGATTTTTAACTGCAAAAAATAATTTGTGCCTTAAAGGGTTCAGGAAAGAAGGCAGCAAATGTTGTACCTGCTGGTTATAAACATTTCTCTGATATTTTGAGGAAAATGGGTCGTCCCAGACGTTGTTCTGAAGAACAGCGGACTTTGATTAAAAAGTTGATTAGAGGGGAAAGCATGCAAAGAACAATGACCAACGGGCTGCTCAGATGATTTAAAAGAGCAACCAAACCCTGAAAGACGTGGAAGAAAGTGGAAAAACTACCATTTGAATGGATGGAGAAGACACAAAATGTCAAGGACTCAACCACCAATCAGCAACAGGAAGATCAAAGAAGGTCTAAAGTTCACGGTGAGTCCTGTTACAATTAGAAGACGCCTATGTGAAGCCGCGTTATCGAGAAGAAGCCCCGCAATGTCCCACTGCTGGAAAAAAAAAAAAATGCTGAAGCGGTTACAATTCACCAAAGATCACATTGACTGGAATAAAGGGAACCTTTAGAGCAACATTCTGTAGACTGAAGAAAATAAGATTGATATTTTTGGGTCTAGTGGACTTGGACAGATTGTCAGATCAGTCTCAAACCCTGACTTCAAGCCACAGTACAAAGTGAAGCCTGGGGCATCGTGATATGGAGATGTTTATCGCATCGCAGGGATCGTGGATCAGTTTGAATCAATCAGAACGCTTGAAGAAGTCGCACTGCCTTATGCTGAAGAGGAAATGCCCCTGAAATGGGAACATGCAAACTTTACACACGAACGCCCAGGACCAGAACTCCAATCGGAGACCTCACTGTGGGGTGGACGTACTAACCACTATTTAATTTTCTAAGAAATTGTAATATTCTCAAAATAATTCATTCATTTTCTGAACGTTTTAATCCTAATTATGGTCACGGGGAAGCTGGTGCCCATCCCAGCCAACTCTGGACAGCTCTCCAGGTCTTCCCAGAGCCGACACACAACCATTCACAGTCCCACCTAGGGGTGCTCTGGAATAGCCAATTAACTTTCTGTACATGTTTGTGGACGGTAGGAGGAAACGAGTACTCCGAGGAAATCCACACAAGCACAGCGAGAACATGCAAACCCCACACAGAAACGCCCAAGCTTGGAATTGAACCCAGGACCTTCTTGTTGTGAGGCGGACGTGCTAACCACTGCACCACCATGAACGGTTTCAAACAAAACCGTGGCGCAGTCCTGAGTTCGATTCCCAGCTTGTCTAAATCTATTTGATTCTGTAAAATTGGATGAATATTTCTTTTGATAGATGCACTGGTGTTGTTTATGAAAAAAAAAAAAAAAACACATGAACGTAATCGTTTGTCGTGCTGTTTGTGGTGCCAGACTTTCTATTCCATTTGCTCTATTTTAGGAAAGTTAAATATGCCACCTGTTCCCGCTCTTCTGGGGCCTTGGCAGGTTATTTCCCCGTGTATCACAACAGTTGACTGGCTGTCTTCAAGAAAAGAAAAAAAAATCATTCACAAATCTCTGGGAGCTGCAGAAGAAACACTCCACTAAATATCTCCTGCAATTTTAATTTGCTTTAACTTTTTTTTTTTTTTTTTTTTTTTTTTTTTGCATAATTAGCGACAATTTCTGGCACTTGCGATCTGACATGGCCGAAGCCACTAACTCAGAGGACCAGTGGGAAGTAGAAACTGTTGAGGATGAATTTGGTGAAATCATCAAAACAAGATCTGGTAAGAATCGTACTGAGACATGTCCATAGTGTGATTTCTCTAAAGGTTTTATCCTTTAAAGCACCAACCTATAAATAGCGAGCATTTTTCATCTTTTTGATTTGATGTCTTATTGCGACAGGAAGTCTGACGTATTTTAAAACGGCAAAAAAAAAAAAAAAAAAAAAAATTAAGACATTCTGATGTTACAAATGCCGGAGACTGTTGGGAACGCTGGTGTTTATTTGTACCTCTGTTTATTGGTGCTGCTCTGGTTTACGGGTGTGCACGCATCTAGAAAAGTATAATTATGAAATTAATTCCGGGATTCAGATAAGCAGAAATGTATTAGAAATTTAGATCGACCCAATCATGACTTATAGTTTGTAGACAGCATGTATTTACTTTCTTGTGGAACTATGGCCCAAGAATAGCCTTTAAATAGCCTCAGTTGCTTGGTGTAGTATTTCAGGAGACCTTGTTCAGGACCTGCTGTTTCTCATTCATGAATTAATTGATAAAAATCTGACCAAGTTGTATGACATACAGTTTAATTAAAATACAGGGGAAATGTATCGTCAGCGAAGTGGTCATTGTTTTGTATTAGGATTTATATATTTGTTTATTTATTGTTTGTTATCTCTACCTTGAAAGAACTTCAGTGTTGCCATCCTGCACTGAGTATAGATTCTGCAGTTTCGAGTCTTGAATGCGACAGTTTGGCTCTTTGGCTCGCAATTCTATCCTGCTTTTCATATATAGTCATCATAAAATGGCACCAGCTGTTTTTAAGGATGGTGTTACAGTCTTTAAAAGACTATACCATATTATGGGATCATGTGTGTGTGTGTGTGTGTGTGTGTGTGTGTGTGTGTGTGTGTGTACATCCAGTGTTTTATTGGACATATACAATAATATGGCCTATTCCTTATCATTACTATACTGTATTTACAAGTTTATCAACCACATAGTTCTGCAATATGAGACGTTGAATGTACACAAGATCTGGACTGTGTGTGGCATGGAACAGCCGTGGCCGAAAAATGTCACCGGTGTGGGTTTGGGCCTGAAAGGCCATGGTTTGAATTCCGCACTGAAGGGGGAAAAAGTGTGGTGTTGGGGCAATTGGTGGCACTTTCCCTTTCCTTCATCTTAATGGATGAGGTGCCCTTGAGCAAAGCATTTAAGCCACTGGCTGCTCCCTGGGTACTGCAAGTGTGTGTGTGTGTGTGTGTGTGTGTGTGGTTAAATTCTGTACTGATTTTTCCTGAAGAATTAATATAGTACTGTACATCATATCAAACAAAATCACACAATTTTCAGCTTATGTTCATAATAATAATAATAATAATAATAATAATAATAATAATAATAATAACATCGGTGGTGTAGTGGTTTGCACGTCCGCCTCACAGCAAGAAGACCTGGGTTTGATTCCCAGCTCGGGTGTGTCTATGTGGAGTTTGCATGGTCTCCCTGTGCTTGCATGGGTTTCCTCTGGGTTCTCCGGTATCCTCCCACAGTCCAAAAACATGCACAGTAGGTTAACTGGCTGTTCCAAATCGCCCCTAGGTGTGAGTGTGAATGGTTGTATTGTGTTGGCCCTGTGATGGCCTGGAGAGCTGTCCATGGTGTACCCCACCTGTGCCCAGACACTGCTGAAATGGGCACCAGCCTCCCCACAACCCTAATTAGGATAAAACAGCTTAGTATGATGAATTATTATTATTATTATTATTATTATTATTATCATCATCATCATCATCATCATCATCATCATCACAGAGACACTTAAAGTGAAACTGTTGACCCTGAAGCCTTCCGTATGGCACAAATCTGCCCTATGGTAGTAATTACCATGTCTCCCTCAGAGCAAGAGGATCCTGGGTTCGTGTTTCTGTGTAGAGTTTACATGTTCTCAGTGTGTTGCCTGGGTTTCCTCCGGTGTACTCCAGTTTCCTCCCACAAGCCAAGAACATGCATTAAACTCATTGACACCCACCACCACCACCCACCACCCGCCTGAGTTTGTGTATGAAAGATTGTGTATTGTCCTGCCATGGGCCGGCAAGCTGATCAGGTGTGTACCCATCCATCCTTCACCCAGTGCCGGCTGAGATAGGCTCCAGCCTTCCAGCGATTCTTATAGGGCCACGAGGTTGTAGCAAACGAACGTGTGAGTGAGTGAATGAAAGCGTGAGAGCAAATCCAACCTTCAACCTCACACGTTCTTCCCTGTGGACACCTAAACCTGCTTGTTTTGAAACGACACGCCCACCCCACCCCACCCAACCCCCACCCGCGCGCCCCCCAACCCCAAATCGACACAACTGCGTTTCGCTTGGCTGCACTGTGAATACACCGGAAACCGAGAAAAGTCAGCCTCTCATAATAATAATAATAATAATAATCATAATAATAATAGAAATAATGGTAATAATAATGAATAAATAGAAGGAGAATACACAGACTGTGATGGATGTAAACATGGAGAACTGCGACACTGCTCTGAAGGCATGAATGAGTAGTTATCAGTCCAGGTAATACTGCATGGTGGTGGAATGAGAGAATGGATGAGCAGAGCTCAGCTGACTGAAGGGATATTCGGGGGGGGGGGGGGGGGTGCAGTACTTGTGGACATTGTTTACCAAGCCAGCCAGCATCAGACAGCATGGCAGCTTCAGACCTGAGTCAATGCACAATGTCTGTTCAGGGCACCAGGCAGCCTGACTGTGGTTCACCTGTCTCAATGTCGGCGTTTTAATTTCATAAAATAAGTCTTTCCAGTTAAAATAAATGTAAAAAAAAAATAAATAAAATATATATATATAAATGGGTTTTTGTGTTATGCTTGATCTTGTTTATCTAAACAAACTTTCGGGACTTATTATTGGCCCCTTGATCCCCTGGTGCAGCTCGGATGGAAAGGTGCGCACTTTCCCTCTCCATGGTACCCAGGTGTCATCTATCAGATCATCAGTGATCTATCAATCCCTGTATAGATAATTCTACACGTAGTGCTGAAGTATCAACAGGAATTTTTCCATCTCGCTGCTGGTTTTGCCTGCTCGAGTTTGTCAGTGTATCCTTAATTACCTGATAATCCTATTCTGTAGAAGGATATTTAATCCCAGCGGCAGCCCTGGAGATTGTGGCGCAGACACGCCAGCTGTCTCCTGCGGCTGATCAAAGGCAATCCATCGCTCTGCCCGTCTGGCTTCTTCTCGTTCTGTTTCCTGCTGATTCTCCCGATTTCGAACACGTCTTCACTGGAAATCACTGACACCGACCGAAAACGAGTGGGATCTTAAATTACACCTCATCCGCCGTGTATGTTGGATTTGGGTTATGAAGCCAGAGGCAGGAGGAAGGGGAGAGAGGGAAAGGACGTGGAGCTGTGGTGGGAAATGAAAGGTAAAAGTGTGTGCACTTGTTCTATCTGCAGATGCACCGATTGCAATGTTCGTGACCCATTTCTGTGTCGGATTTTATCTCGAACTCGAACTGGAGCTGATACAACCATAAACTTTTCTTAATGCTTTCTATAGATTTTAATTGTATTGTTTTGATACACTGAAGGAAATTATTGTACATTAACAGTAATAAGGATTATAGTCGTAGTAATAATAATAATCCTAATTATTATTATTATTATTTATCATGACTATCGTCATCATCATTAGGATTATTATAATCGTTAAGATTATCATTACTATTATTATTTAAGATTATTATTAGTAGTAGTAATAGTAGTAGTAATGAGTATTTTTTATCATTATTATGATGATCATCATTAGGATTATTTATAATAGTTAAGATTATTATTATTATCATCATCAAGATGTTTATTATTATTAAGATCATCATCATCATCATTAGTAGTGGCAGTAGTAATTTTTTATCATCACCACGATTATTATAATCCTTAAGATTATTATCATCATCATTAAGATGTTTATTAAGATCATCATCATCATCATCATTAGTAGTAGTAGTTGTAGTGGTAGAAGTAATTTTTAATCATCACCACCATTATTATAATCCTTAAGATTATCATCATCATCAAGATGTTTATTATTAAGATCATCATCATCATCATCATTACAAGTAGTAGTAGTAATTTTTTGTCATCACCACGATTATTATAATCCTTAAGATTATTATCATCATCATTAAGATGTTTATTAAGATCATCATCACCATCATCATCATCATTAGTAGTAGTAGTCGTAGTGGTAGTAGTAATTTTTAATCATCACCACCATTATTATAATCCTTAAGATTATCGTCATCATTAAGATGTTTATTATTATTAAGATCATCATCATCATCATCATTATTATTAGTAGTAGTAATTTTTTATCATCACCACCATTATTATAATCCTTAAGATTATCATCATCATTAAGATGTTTATTATTAAGATCATCATCATCATCATCATTACAAGTAGTAGTAGTAATTTTTTGTCATCACCATTATTATAATCCTTAAGATTATTATCATCATCATTAAGATGATGATGACGATGATGATTAGTAGTAGTAGTAGTAATAACATAACTTATTTTTATCATCATTATTATTATTATCATCATCATCATTAAGATTATTATAATCGTTAAGATCATCATCATCATTAAGATGATCATTATTGTTAGTAGTATAGTAGTAGAAGTAGTAGTAGAAGAAGAAATATTTACCAAAATCATTACAAATACTACTACTATTACCATTATTATTATTGTCAGTGGTGGCACAGCACTTAAACTCACCGGCCTTGGGTTCGATTCCCAGCTCGGGGGTTTCTGTGTGGTTTCCTCCGGTTTCTCCGGTTTCCTCCCCCAGTCCAAAAGCATGCGCAATCGGTCAATTGGCTGTTCCAGATCAGCCCTAGGTGTGAGTGTGAATGCCTTCCCCACGGGGTTGGGGGTGGAGCCATCTCAGCTGAGTCTGGGTGAGGGCGTGGTACACCCTGAACTGCCTGCGAGGACACCAACGCTCACACACCCATTCATACCAACACCGAGGGCTGAGTTGGAACAGTCAGTTACCCGACAGTGCATGTTTTTCAACTGTTGGAGGAAACTGGCACGCCCAGAGGAAACCCTCGTAAACACGGTGAGAACATGCAAACGAAAAAGGGAAACGCCCGAGCCTGGGATTCGAACCCAAAACCTTCTTGCTGTGAGGTGAATATACTAACCACGACACCACCGTACCTCATTGTGAATTATTTTAATATTATATAAGCTACCATACAACAATAGATTCGCTGTATAGAAACATGCTAACAAAGCTACATCACACAACTAGCGAACTGTAGCTAGCTGATGCTAACGTGAGGTAATTTAGTTTTTTATGTGAAAGTCAAATATTTAGACTCAAGTGTGTAGTTTGTCTAAATTTATAGAAAAAGAACATATTTAATAGTCAGAACATGTTAATTTCCTCGTTATTGTTGATTACTGGAAATCACGCCTGCTGTGAAAGCTGTTCTGAGGAAGCTCTTGTAAGATTCTCTGTGGAGACCTGAATTTCACTGACGTCATATATGATATCTGTAGTAACAACGTCACTGGACTCCTTTTGGTTATTTTTGTAAAATAATGAGGAGGTGGGGGGGGGGGGGGGGTGCAGGGATGTGAAATTTCCGCGGATCCGCGCGGTTCACCTCGGGTTCACATATTTTTTTAAATGTATAAATTAATAAAAAAATTAGTCTGGGCATGGTCGTTAGAGATATTGCATATTTGTACAGTTGTCAATTACGATTTCTGCGTCACCCGCGACACCTGGTGGACGACTTTGGAACTCTATAAATAATAAGCTGATATCAGATAAATTGTCATGTTTGGCAAATTATTTAGGTTTATGTGATACACTTAATGATACACGACTTTCAAAGTTTGTATATAATTAATACATTTTGTTCTTTGAATATACAATTTTGACAGTATTTCCACAAAGTTCAGGTGTTGATATTTTAGACATTGTTGAAATTGTTCATATTTTGATTTCACACCCACCCAATCACCTGTCAATGATGTGATTCTTTTTAAGTCTCTGAAGAAAATTACAAATCCTATATATCTTTTTATACATTAATCTTCATGAATTATAGGAACGTGTAATATTTTTATCCCAATTTATTGAATGAAATATCAGATGCCACAACATACAAGTTTTGACATTTTTTAATTAACAAAATGTTAAATGATGCACTTCTTATCCCAAAAAATGGCTTGGTGTCGGGCTTTGCTACCCAGAACACCCAAACTGTCCGTAACATTTTCCTCGAATTTCTTCTCTGCCATTTCACATCACTGTGTATGCTGTTGGCAGTTGAGTTGCCAGAAAATTCATGATATCCTCATAATTGTTATATACTGTACTGTGGATATGCAGTGTATAGAAAAGAACATTCACATTTTGTTGCTTTGCAGCTGGAACAAAAACACAAAAAATATTTGACCAGACAGTTGCTGAAGGAGAATAACATGAACGCCCTTGAATGGAATAGTCAGGGTAAGGTAAAGGTAATGAAAATGGAGTTTGCATGTGCTCCCTGTGCTTGCGTGGGTTTCCTCCGGGTACTCCGGTTTTCTCCCACAGTCCAAAAACATGCACAGTGGGTTAATTGGCTGTTCCAGATCACCCTTAGGTGTGAGTGTGAGTGTGAATGGTTGTGTAAATGTTATCCCTGCGATGGCCTGGCGAGCCGTCAAGGTTGTACCCCACCCTCGCCCGGAGTCGGCTGAGATGGGCGCCAGTTTCTCCGCAACCATAAGGATTAAGCTGTTCAAAAAAATGAAAGAGTGAATGAATTAAGCCCATTAAGATATCCATGGGATGATGTCCATTTCACAGTCCACCAACAGTCTCCATAAGGTTTGAGAGAACATGAACAGTTCACTTGAGAAGTCTGAGTAAATCATGTAATGTCAATGTGTAAAGTTGGTCAGAATCAGGATACTTTATTCATCCCGGAGTAAATTGTGTGCACACAGTTGCTCCATACCAGTCGAATGAGATAAAGATGAAAAACAATTTAAGAAAAATTTAAGAAAAAGTCAAATATTTATACCCCCAGTGCACTAACTGGGTTATCAAAGGCCGGCCATGTTTCTCACGGTCCATGGTGTGAGGTTCATGTAAAAGAACCATTGCTGACTTTCGACAAGAGGAGCTGCATAGCCGTCAGAGTGTGTCTTGCCTGTGATGGCCTGGCGAGCTGTCCAGCGTGTACTCTGCCCTCTCCCAGAGTCAGTTGAGATGGTCGCCAGCCTCTCCGCGACTAATTAGAATTAAGCGGTTCAGAAAATGAATGAAGGACAAATATGTATATATTGCAGGTCACTTTGTTCAAGTTGTTTGTGTCTGTGACCCTCGGCCTGCTGTCCCAACATGCAACAGCATAGAGGACAGTGTCTTCCACAACAGACTCATAGAACATAGCAGGGTCTGGCAGATGTTAAATGTTAACCTCCTCAAAAAATAGAGACAGTTCTGGTCCTTCTTGTAAAGTGTGGTACTGTTCTTAACCCGATCCGGTTTATCAATATAAACCGCAAGGTATTTGTAATCCTCCAACATTTCAACATTGACACCCTGACATCGAAAATCAGTTCCTCGGTCTTTGTCACATTAAGCTGCAGATGATTCTGCTCATACAATGTGACGAAGGAATCCACCGCATCCTGATACTCCATCTCATCATCTCCACCGATACATCCGACTACAACCAAGTCATCAAAACTGGTGAAGATCGCAGGTCTCTGTCGCAGACACCCCAACCTCATGCCAAAGTCGCACCATCAGCGTGTTTCTGCCTTGCGATGACCTGGCGAGCTGTTTGGGTTGTACTTTGGAAACGCCCAGAGTCAACTGAGATGGGCGCCTGCCTCTCCACCACCCTAATTTGAATTACTGGTTCATAAAATGAATGAATGAATGTTGCTATTATATTCTATACTAACATCTTATTATAAAATGTTGGTATTATATCTTTCACCTAAAAGGTGCGATCTACACACTGACTTTTTGCAAACAATTTCCTTACTTTTTTTTTTTTCCCCTTTTTTTTTTTTTAGTTTTCTGTATTCTTTAAAATTGGGTAATGTTCAAGATAAGTTTATAAAATTGCCACAAGGGGGCGACATCTCATCATAACTATGCCAAGTTATAATGAGACCTGCAGTCTTAGCCATATTTTAAAATGCATTTACCACCAGTATTAGATGTTTATTATTTCATGTTCAAAGCATCTAATATCAGAATTTCCATTAAATTACAGATGAAAGAGAAGATGTACAAAAGAAAACCTTTACAAAGTGGATAAATTCCCAGTTTTCTAAGGTATGGTTATTCATGTGTGTGTGTGTAATTTGTGTGAGTGAGAATTTGTGATGTCAGATTTTTTTCTTAGTGTTACTGATTGTATATTTTATTTTGTTATTCAGATAGCTGATTATATGGAATGTAACCTTTTGATTGGTGTTTCACAAAGCAAAGGTTAATGGATACCTGTGGAAAATGTGAACGAATCTCATCATAGACTGGATACATAATACAGTGGTACCTCGGTTCTCGAACTTAATCCGTTCCAGAAGGCTGTTCGAATTCCGATTTGTTCGAATTCCAAAACCGCTTTTCCCATTACAATTAATGTAAACGGTTTTAATTCGTTCCAAGACACTAGAAAACTACATTTTTTAAACATAAATGTTATTTTATAATGTCATTTATACATCAAATAGTATATTTAATGTGAAACAACAGGACAAACACACCAAATTCTTAATAGATTAATTTATTTTGCGTCTTTTCATCGTCCTCCAAACCGCGAGGGTGAGCAGGGGCATTGTCCATTAGAAGAAGGCAGCGGAAATGGGAGGGATTTCTCATGCAAATATTTTTTCACACTCGGAGCAAACACCTCATGCACCCACTCGGTGAAAAATTGCCTGGTTAACCACGCTTTCGAATTGGATCGCCACATAACAGGCAACTGACTTTTTATCACATTGTTCGCTTTGAATGCCCTCGGATTCTACAAATGATAAATCATCAGCGGCTTGATTTTTAAATCTCTGCTTGCATTACCGCACAACAAAAGCGTGAACCAATCTTTCTTTGGTTTGTGTCCTGGCAACGATTTCTCCTCACACGTGATGTATGCCCGCCGTGGCATTTTCTTCCAGAATAAGCCAGTCTCATTGCAATTAAAGACTTGCTCGGGAAGATAATTCTCAGCCTTGATAAAATCAGCAAATTCCTGCTTGAACTTCTCAGCGCCATCTTTGTTAGCACTCGCTGCTTCCTCGTGACGAACCACGCTGTGAATTCCACTTCTCCGCTTAAAATTTTCGAGCCAGCCTTGACTTGCTTTAAAGTGGAACCCTCCCGGATTCGAGCCAGGGTCTTTTTTCACCAAATCAGCATAGATTTCACAAGCTTTGCAGCAGATCACACCCTCGCTAACACTATCTCCTGCTAACTGCTGCTCATTTATGTATAGAAGCAGGAATTTTTCCACCTTCTCCAGCACTCGCGGTCTTTGTTTGCTGATAACCGTCGAGCCTTTCGCCACACCACTGGCTTTAACACTCTCTTTGTTCTTCAGGATCGCGCATATCATTGATTTAGCCATGCCGTATTCCTTAGCAAGATCAGTAACACACACGCCTGATTCGTGCTTAGCTATCAGCTCTTTCTTAAACGCAACACTTTTCCACACAACTGACCTTTTCTCAGTAGCTTTCTTTGGAGACATGTTTATTAGCGAATCTTATCGAGTAAACAAAAAAAAACCCACAGTATACCAGTGGTCCCCAACCACCGGTCCGTGGCTCAATTGGTACCGGTCCGCAGAAGAAATAATTAATTATTTCCATTTTATTTATTATCTGAGTCTGAACGATCTTTAATTTTGAAAAGTCTTTTATTTTGAAACCGAATTTGAACTGGATTCTCTCGGTTATATGTCAGTTATTTGATCGCTAAAATGTAAGCCACAAGGCGACGGAACATGAGCAGAGGTGTGCTGGACAGGTTTCAAACAATAGTGGGGATTTTGGGTGAGACTGAGCCTGAGCCTTCATTCTCCCAGCTGGTGCACCATCACCTGTTTTTTTTTTTTTTTTAAGAAAAGTTCAAGCTATACTTCCCAACCAACTGTATTTCAGCTGTTGAAAAATAACATTTCATGGAGTGCTTATTATTATTATTATTATTATTATTATGATTATTATTATTCCGTCCACAGTAAATTTGTCAAGCGTTGACCGGTCCGTGGTAATAAAAAGGTTGGGGACCACTGCAGTATACTGTACTTTGTAGAACAGGAGCAAGCACATCCACACGCGCACACAGTGGTCGAGTAGACTCAAAAGAGGCTGATTTCCGGAAGTCGCGCACTTTTCCTCACTCTCGGATTCGTTTTTTCTCTCGCATTTTTCGAGTTCAACTTCCGAATTTTGTTCGACTTCCAAGGCAAAAGAAAATCTCGGATTTTTTGTTCAAATTCCGATTTGTTCGACCTCCAAAGTGTTCGAGAACCGAGGTACCACTGTATTACATACAGTCGTGCTAGAAAGTTTGTGAACCCTTTAGACCTTTCAATATTTCTGCATAAATATGACCTAAAACATAAACAACTATGACAATACATTAAACTTTCTCAAGTACTGATCTAGAAAAACCATTCAGTATTTCATATCTGGGGCGGCATGTTAGTGCCATTTTGGGCACTTCCGTGTCACAGAAAGGTTCTGGGTTTGAGTCCCTGATTTAGCATTGAAAGTTAATATTCTCCCCATGTTTTTATTACTTTACACCAGGTAACTGGACATTCCAGATTGTCCCTGGGTTTGAGAGTGCATGTTAATGGTTGTGTCTGTGATGGACTGACGAGCTGTTCAGTGTGTACCCCATCTTTGCTCAGAGATGGCTGAGATAAGCTTTAGCTTTTCTGAAAAACTTTAGGGCCGGTGGTGTTGTACTCCTGATAGCTTCACGCTACAGAAACCAGGAATAAGCACCGGTCTGATGAGTCACGCGGCTCGGGTGTAAAAAAAAAAAAAAGCCCAACAGACTACCTACCTTTTCTGCAAAACTAGTAGGACTAAGTCATTCTGAAAAAGACAGAAGTCCGTAAATCTTCAGGATTATTAGTTATTAGGTGTTTTCAATCAATTGGACGACAATCAGGTGTGATGGATGACCAGTTTTATTCAAAGAACAGGTAGTCTTTTAAAGTCAAGACAACACATTAGATATGTATAGAGAAACTAACCAATTATTATAATTAGCTAATTTTACAGTGGTCAGCATGACCAAACGTCCTCAAGTTCCTAAAAATTCCTAAAGGAACCCAGGGTTAGTTGAAGCACTTCAAGGTTACTCTCACATTAGCTGTTACTACACACAAGTTCACCATCAGGAGAAGACCTCGCTAAAGATTACATAAATGTGCTAGAAGTATATTGTAAACATGTTTTGTAGCAAGAGGAACCTGAACCAGAGCTTCCTTTGTTTACATTAGAGACGTTATGTTTGGACAGAGAAAAACGATGCATTCCTACACAATAACTTTATCTCATGGTTTGAGCCTGTTTTGCTGCATCTGGGCCAGGATGATTTGCCATCATTGATTTTGACCAGCAAATACCAAAATAAAATGTTAGGACATCTGTCTGTGAAGTGAAAATCAAAAGAAGATTTGTCATACAGAATGACATTGAATGCAAGAAGACAAGTCATTCTACCAAAATAATAAATAATACAACAATAATAAAATGAATGTGTTATAATAAAACACGTGCTTTGCATGGCAGAAGAACATTGCATTCCAAAAAACAATATCTGCTGGATTGTGTCAACTTTCGTGGCGGTTCCATCATGCTGTGTGGCTGTGTGGCCAGTTTTGAGACTGGGCCGTTGTTAAAGTTAATAGTTGGATGAATTCAGACCAAAATCATTAGGCATCAGTCACAGAGGTAAAGTTATGTAAGGGGCGGATATTCCAACAAGACAATGACGCAAAATACAGTTTAAAATCTACAAAGGTGCTCATGCGGAGAGAGAAGTACAATGTTCTGGAATGGCCGTCACAGTAAAATGCGTGATTCGTTCCAAGGCTCCCAATACTACCCCATAAACCCTTTAAAATTCTAAAAATACACCAATTTTGTATGAAATATGTGTTAAAAGTAAAAATTATTTAACTTTTTTTAAATCTCTCGAACCACCTATGCAATGCTTTCAAGTCCGGGGGTTGCTGGTCCTAATTGTAGAGGGGTTCTGGCCATACTCCTTTGTGATTTCACTCTCCCGCATCCCACTTTCATATTTTTTTATCATCGCGTGTTTTAATTCTATTGATAACGGTGCCCGCTTCTTCTTTTCAGTCTCACTGGGAAGCACTTTCTTGGGGCACATGATTAATAACGAAAAATAAAGCTCAGGAAACTCACGATCCAACAGTACAACTCTCCGTCATGCGTGTGTCGAACAATGGGTCGAAGACGCACAAAAAGTATTATGGGTACAGTACTGTATTATGGAGATTCAACTCCCTCCTAGCCAATGGGAGGCCAGCGGGGCGGGGTGTTGGGAGACAACCAATAGGAAAGCAACTCGCGCATTGTTTGAATGGTGCATTTGAATTTTTAAGATGGTGCTTTTGTAATGTGAGCTTGTTTCATATCCAGATACAAAAATTTGAGGAAAATGCGTTTCGTAACCTGAATTTTTCGTTTGGTGAGACTTTCGTAAAGTGAGGTACCACTGTATGTGTGTGTGTGTATATATATATATATATATATATGTATATATATATGTATATATATGTATATATATATATATATATATATATATATATATATATATATATATATATATATGTGTGTGTGTGTGTGTGTGTGTGTGTGTGTGTATGTGTGTATATATATATATATATATATATATATATATATATATATATATATATAATATTGTATTGTATTGTATTGTATTATATTGTATTGTATTATATAAAAGTGGCAGTGATGGCCTAGTGGTAAAAGGTGCGAGATCACTGATCCTAAGGTTGGGGGTTCAAGCCCCTCTCTCAACAGGTTGTCACTGTCCCCCCAGTGCAGCTAACTGGGTTATCAAAGGCTGGCCATGTCTCTCACTGTCTATGGTGTGAGGTTCATGTAAAAGAACCACTGCTGACTTTAAACAAGAGTAGCTGCATAGCCATGAGCGTGTTTCTGCCCCTTGGTGGCCAGTGAGCTGTTCACGAGGGATTTTGCCCTCGCTAAGAGAGAGGATACATGCAAGGGCCAGTGATGCCAGAAGCATGTCAACACAGTTGACATCAGTAACCAGTGTATATATGTTTGTGTATATATATATGTGTGTGTGTGTGTGTGTGTGTGTGTGTGTGTGTTATTTATTTATTTATTTTTAACTATTTTCCCAAAACATGACATTTGGGTTACTGTATGAGTTCAAAGTAAATGTAGTATTTTGTACTTTTTTTTTCTTTTAATTTTTTTAGGCAGGAAGACCACCTATTAATGACCTTTTCACAGATCTCTGTGATGGTCGTCGTCTTTTGGAGCTTTTGGAAGGTTTAACTGGAAATGAACTGGTGAGTATGGCTGAACAAAAAATAATAAACTTCTATGAAGAGTTTATTTTAAACACAGATAAATCTAACTGTGTCCATTAAGAGAAAAAAACATTTGAGTAACTTTACAAAAAAAAAAACTTTCCAGTATCTTTAAAAACCTGTTTTAGTAACATTAAAATAAAACACCAAAAGTTCTTTTTCTCACAATTAAAGCAACAGGACTGATCTGTCTTTAAAAACAAACTCTCTCTCTCTCTCTCTCTCTCTCTCTCTCTCTCTCTCTCTCTCTCTCTGTGTGTGTGTGTGTATATTTATATACAGTGATACCTCTGCTCACGAACATAATTGGTTCCCAGAAAGTGTGTGTGAGGCGAAAAGTTCGTCTTCCGAACATTTATTTCCCATAAGAAACCATTAAAATGAGAATAATCCGTTCCCAGGTCCCCATAAAACATAATTTTCTACTAAATAAGCCTTAAAACTACACAAAAATATACCTTATTTTATGTATAATAAATGTCTATTGTATTGTAATTAAAGAAATAAACTGTACTGTATAATAAAGTGGTTTTATTTACCTTTGTGATGGTAGTTGATGGCTTGATGGAATGGAGTGGGAGGAGGAGGGAGGGAGGGACTTACTGTTTGGAAGGATTGTTTGGAAACGCCTACTGTTTGGAAACATGCATAGCCACACACGCACCCTTAATAGCTTCCTTGTTCTTAAGGATGGTGGTAGACTTAGCGTACTGGTACTGGGACGCGAAGTCACACAAACGCACACCTCGTTCGTGTTTTTCAATGATCTCCGCCTGTGGTGGGGTCTTTTTCGGTCCCATAATAGCAAAAGTACACTCAATATGGTCCAAAATGTCTAGCAAACACAAACCACTTCCGCATTCAAAGAAAGGGGTGTGACGAACTGTGACGCCGTGAGCGTGCGTCAGCTTCTCGTGGCCGCCACCGTGGCGCTGTTCGACTGCGTGGTTTGATTCGTCCGCCGAAAACTAGTTCGTCAGCAGAGACAATATGCTCGCAAATTTAACGTTCTTGAGGCGAAAAGTTCGTGAGCTTAAGCGTTCGTCAGCGGAGGTTTTACTGTGTATATATATATATATATATATATATATATATATATATATATATATATATATATATATATATATATAAAATGTGTGTGTGTGTGTGTATATATATATATATGCGTGTGTGTGTGTGTATATATATATATATGCGTGTGTGTGTGTGTGTGTGTGTGTGTATGGAGCTAATGGCTTTACTGAGAGGATCTACTTCTAGAGTTTTTACTTTGTATGATTATCAGTGATCGCTTTCCACCACTTTAACATTACATGGCATTCGCAATTCAGCAATTCAGGGTTAAGGGCCTTGCTAAAGGGCCCAACAGTGGTGATAGTGGGGCAATAACTCATCACACTATCCACTAAGCCACCACTGCACATGAATTAAACTTATGGGCTCAACATCCACAAGCTTCTTGCAGTACTGTTTGAAAAGTCTAATTTGTGAGAAGAAAGTTTGGGGAATTAAATATTTTGTGGAGGTATAATAAAAGTTTTTTTTTTTTAAATATAAATTTGAGTAAATTAAAGGAAAAACACAATTCAAGAATTCCCAACTCTGTGAAGGATAACCATTTAAAGCCTTTACACTTCCCTTAATATTCAGTGTAATCTACAGGTTTATTTTGGGATGTCTTATGTAATACTCAGTCCTCTCATTGGTCCACATGGCAGCTGGTTCATCTGTCTGTCACAATGTTATTACAGTAACCCCACCCACCAATTCGTGGTTCACCGGTCACGCCCCCGCATACTCGAAGGTTAGCAACAGCCCAAAAATGTCATCGTGATTGTTTGAATTGTGAATTCACGTTTTTTTTTTTATGTGTTTTTAATGATAATTTAAGCCCTATGATGTCACTCAATTGCAAGCGCTTTATTTATTCATAAATATTATCACAGTACAAAAGTCTGTAGAATGGGTTGAACAAGCAGATTTTAGCATATGTAATATCATACACAGGGTTTTAAAACCAAATCAATAATTCGTTTGTGGTTTTACATGATCCGAGGGAAGGGGTGGAACGCAACACCCGCGAATAACGGGGGGTTACTGTATTCTACAGGTTGCTGGAAAGCCAAAAGGGACACCAATTCCGATTGTGGTTTTTAACCACCCTGGTTCAACCCACCCACCGAACTTTACACACAGTTTTTGATTCTGATTGTAGATATGCTGAACGCTCTCACCTGTAGCCCACAAAGAGTTGTAAAGCATTATATACATTCTGTGCACGGTTGTGCTTGGTATATTTAGTGACTGATCAAAAGTAAACAGCTGCCATCATTTTAGAAAGATATACATGTCCATGGTCGATAAGTTGATGGAGACCCTCACAGCTGTACTCTAACCCACCTGGAGTTTCTCTGTAACATCACTTTGCTTACAACGGGGATTATTTTCAACAGTCTGCCTGACAGTACACCGGAAGACCCCTGTCTCAGAGCCCGGGTCGAACTGAGCGGGATGCTGTCGATTCCTTACCTTTGTTGGTGAATTGTATAATCATTCTGTTAACCTTAGCAAGAGGAAACCGTAGCGAGATGCTGGATAAGTTCGCCGTCAGACTAACCCACAGTACACCCTGTTTAAAGATCAGAAAACATTTTTACTCCTGGTGTTCACCGCATAGCGAGTGCCGATAAATTATTTATATTCGGACATCTACAATATTAAACATTTTAATATGTGACTGATAAAATCACGGGTGTCTTTTTAATGAAAATTTTATATTTGCTATTTTCTGTGAATATTCTTCTCTACCTGCAGGTGAAGGAACGTGGTTTCACCCGTGTGCACTCACTGAATAATGTCAACAAAGTGCTGCAGATCCTTCAGAAGAACAATGTGAGTTTTCGGCAAAACTACATTAGCTACAGTTAAATAGGATATGTACAGTTCTCATTCGGAGCTTGTACAATAATTCAATGAAATAGTTTTAAAATTATTGCAGCTTATAAATAAAAACATGTACCATATACAAAGCCTTATTAAGCAAAGCTATAGCCTGATGGTCAGAGGCATGGCATCGGGACCGAAAGGTTGCTGGTTTGATTCCCGTACCACAAGGAAAAAATGTGTGGTGGTGGTGGGGGGAATGAGCTGCACCTTCCCTTCCACCACCTTCATGGCTGAAGTGCCCTTGAGCAAGGCACCTAATGCCCAACTGCTCTCTGGGCACCTCTAATGTGTGGCAGCCCAATGCTGTGTGTGTGTGTGTGTGTGTGTGTGTGTGTGTGTGTGTGTGTGTGTGTGTGTGTGTGCGTGTGTGTGTGTGTGTGCGTGTGTGCGTGCATGTGTGCGTGCTTGCTCACTTTGAATGGGTTAATTGCAGAAAAAAAAATTCCTTGCGGGATTAAAACAGTTTATTAAAAAAAACTTTTCACAATTAGGTGTGGGGCTGGTGGCGTAGTGGTTAGGGTGCTGCACGCATGATCAGGAGGTTGTGTGTTCGAATCCCAGTTAAGCACCGGCCTGATGAGCCACCAGGCTCGGGTGTAAAAAGCTCAACAGACTACCTACTTACTATTAGGGGTAGAAAGATCAAATATGTGCGAACCTGAAATGTAATTAAACTTTGCTGTAAATGACTAAAATCTCTCTTTATGATATTCATGATTCTTATTGATGCTCCACTTCAAGGTTGAACTGGTGAATATCGGCGGCGCTGATATTGTTGATGGAAATCATAAACTGACTTTAGGACTCATCTGGAGCATAATTCTTCACTGGCAGGTAAGAGGGTCACGCTTGAGTCATGGAGCCCGACTCCATCGAGGTTTAACCTCATTTTTTGTGGTGCTTTCTGTGTATGATAGCTGCAGGGATTGGTTATTGGCTGTCTGGCTTTGCTCCACTGCCCTTTGTCAAAATGAATACAGGCAACGTTTTGTCCTTTTTGGGCTTTTTTTTGTACATTTAAAAAAAAAAAAAATACACGTTTTGAAAACTAATTTGAGTAAAACAGGGACTGAAGTATATTTAAACTGAATGTAAATGTTCATGCACAGTAAACAATAAACTATGTACAGGAATCAGCACGTGGTTACCTGCATCAGCAGCATTATCTGAAGGTTTTCTCCTGGTTTAGGTGAAGGATGTGATGAAAGATGTGATGGCAGATTTGAAGCAGACCAACAGTGAGAAGATCTTGTTGAGTTGGGTTCGACAGTCCACCAAGAGCTATCCACAGGTCAATGTTGTAAATTTCACGAGCAGCTGGGAAGATGGTTTGGCTTTTAATGCTCTTATCCATAGCCACAGGTTAGTGTTTCCAATATAGGCAGATGTATATGCACACAAAAAACATGTGAATTATTTGAAGAAGTAAAATGCATTTTTTTTTTCTTTTTTTATATGTTATGTTTATTGAAACAACTGGATAAACTGCATTTTTTTTTTTTTTTTTTTTTGCAAGGCCGGACCTCTTTGATTGGGCTGTGGTGGAAAAGATGGATAAGGCTATTGACAGGTTGGATCATGCCTTCACCATTTCTGAAAAGCATTTGGGCATCGAACGCCTGCTCGACCCTGAGGGTATTTATTCTCACGCTATATTGACTTTTATCGGAATTTTTTTTGTGTGTTTTTGTTGTACGCATGATTCATTCATTCATTTCCTGAACCGCATAATCCTAATTAGGGTCGCGGGGAAGCTGGCACCCATCTCAGCCAACTCTGGGCGAGGACGGGGTACACCCTGGACGGCTTGCCAGGCCACCGCACGGTGGACACTCACACAACCAGTCACACGCACACCTAGGGGTGATGTGGAACAGCTGATTAACTTACCGTGCATGTTTTTGGATTGGGGGGGAAACTGTAGAACCCAGAGGAAACCCGTGCAAGCACACGGGGAGAGCATGCAAATTCCACACAGAAACACCTGAGCTGGGAATCGAACCCGGGACCTTCTTGTTGTGAGGCGGACGTGTACGCATTTACCACTTGTACGCATGATGTGTGATTTAGATCAGTGCATTATTATTGGCACCCTTAATACAAATGTGCAAAAAAGTATTACTGCATATGGTGAATAATTATTTGTAATGTATTTGTAGTGTGATGTAATTACTTTAATATTTACCTTTATCATTATCATAGAATTAAAGAAAAAAATTGATTTTTTTAAACATCTGTTGTATAAATAATAGATGTGCAGTTCTATGTTATTTGTAGTTGATTATTATTATTATTTATGTGTACAGTAATAATAAAATAACCTAAAAAAAAATCAGGTTTTTATTATGGAAAGACATTAGTTCACTGATTGGTGCTTTTTTTTTTTTTTGTCTGGTCAGCTGGTAGTTCCAGTCCCTGTTTGGTACATTTTGTGCTTCCTGTGAATTGTCTGGTGTGATTTGTTCTCATCTTTCAAAATATACTTGCAGGTTTTTTTATGCTAAACTACCCCATAGTGAATGTATGTGTTGTTGTTTACCACACACAACCAAATGACCCTGGCCTGGTCAAAGCAGACTTCATCAAATGATCAAATTATTTAATGTGTTTACTGAATGTTTAAACTTGATCTTTTCACCCCTTTAGATGTGGCTACTGTTTCTCCAGATAAAAAGTCTGT
>CM045744.1:41211475-41221475 GCA_024760905.1 Plotosus lineatus | reverse complement strand
TCGCCTTCAAATAAGTTGCGCTACAAAAGCTATGCCTTCACTCAGGCTGCATATGTTCGGTCTCCTGACCAGACAAGGAAAACCCCTGTTTCACTGGTTAGTCTCTATAGCTCATCAAGTGTGTCTGCTTGATCAATTCCCTACTGTCGCTTACTGTATTGCTCTATTACACAATCCTTACCAACCATGGCGGGCAAAGGCGACCATGTTCCCTCCAAGGCACAGGATACCAGCCGCCTCAGTGTTTTACCTGCTGCACATGTACATGTATTATTCAGGAGAGCTGCAACACACTCGGAGGAAAGTCCTACACACACCCCCCCCCCCCCCCCCCCCCATGCATGAACTCTCAGAGACGCTTGTTTGGCTAGTATTGCTTGGAAGGGACAGGGAGGAGACTGTATACCATCCGTCTTATCCCGGCTATCGATGACTGTGTGGTTCACCCAAGGTATAAATTCATAAACTCTTGTGTGATGGTGGCCCACATTTTGCTGACTTTGCTTGATGTGTATGTTGTATGTATTTGTCAATTCAAATAACATTAGCATTTTTTAAATTTATTTATTTGGAATTTTGGACTTGCTGGTGTTCTTCTTATGAACAAAGCAATTGAGCCAACAGCTCACTTACATTTAGTGCTTTCAGAAAACTCCAAGTCAAGTGCGCACGTGTGACGGTTAGAAACAGAAATTACTAATACTGTAAATGGTGGGGGGGAAAGGGAAGTACTTTTTTATTCAAGAAAAATATTTCGGAATATAAAATACAGAAACAGTGAATAAGGAGAGAATTAATTGAGGCGGGAAACAATTGTCTGACACAAAAAAACACAGGGTTGTAGATGTGTTGGCCCTGCAATGGCCTGGTGAGCTGTTCAGGGTGTACGCCACCTTTGTTCAGAACTTTGTCAAAACTGCTCTACTTGTTCCACATGTACAATTTAAACTAGACAACTAATGGGTGACACTAAAATAAGTTTTTAATAAACCAAAAATACAAATTTCTTGGTGATTTAATAAATATTTTTAATAAACATATCTCTGGAAAGAATGTAAAATGTTCTCAACTTTTTTGTCTCTCTAATCCGTATGTAGTTTTCAGAAAGTCCAGAGGATACACGGCCTTCCCCTGGTCCACACCAACACGGGCCGACCCAGCTAGAGAGTTATCAGAATTCCCTGGAGGAGGTGTTGACGTGGCTTCTGTCTGCTGAGGACGGCCTGCAAATCCAGCCACCCATTTCATCGTTTATAGAAGAAGTGAAGGAGCAGTTTCACACCCATGAGGTAATTTTATCTTTCGCATGAGCGACGTCGAAGGGATCGTGACACACCGATTTTCATTCCGCAGAAAGTTCTGCGAGTGTGTTTGTCTATCCGCAGCCCACGAGTGCACGCTAGGTCATAGTACATTAATACCTTTCGCGTTAGCTATAAATTGTTCGTGTCCTTATCACGAGACAATGAAGAGCTTGCGTAAATGGTACAAAGGTGAAGTAATATTACGATTGTCATTACATTTACATAGTCAGGACCAGTAGATCTAACTCCAGGATCTAATTACATCGTTAGAAGTTCAACTCAGCCTTCAAGACAGAGCATGCATGTGTACGAAAACACAGAAGAGGTCTATTTAAATTAGGGGTTTAAGCCCCACTCTCACTGGGTTGTCACTGTCCCGTCCAGTGCAGCTAACTGGGTTATCAAAGGCCGGCCATGTCTCTCACTTTCTATGGTGTGAGGTTCATGTAAAACAACCATTGCTGACGTTCGACAAGAGGAGCAGCATAGCTGTCAGCATGTTTCTACCCTGCGATGGCCTGGCGAGCCATCCAGGGTGTACTCTGCCCTTGCCCAGAGTCGGCTGGGATAGGTACCAGCCTCCCTGCGACCCTAATTAAGATTAAGGGGTTCAGAAAATTAATGAATGAATGATAAATTCATCTCCTTTGGATTTAAATCATTGCCTGTGTGGACTGAATATGCTAATGGTTTTTTTTGTGTGTGTGTGTGTGTGTGTGTGTGTGTGTGTGTGTGTGTGTGTGTGTGTGTGTGTGTGTTTAATACCAATGATCTATAGGGATACATGATTGAGCTGACTGCCCATCAGGGAAGTGTGGGTAAAGTTCTAAAGGCAGGGAGCATCCTTTTGTCTGAAGGACAGTTGACTGAAGATGAGGAGATTGAAATTCGGGAGCAGATGAACCTCTTAAATTCACGCTGGGAACATTTACGAGTCGCCAGCATGGAAAGACAAAGCAGGTAATAATGAATAAATTAATGAACAAACTAAGTTACTTTATATCAAGTGAAGTTTTACAACTATTACTATTTGTTTTTTATGCCTTATTTGGTTGGATTGCCTTTAGTGCATCATAATCACCATAGCGTTGTTTCTACAAACACCGAAACATTGAGCCTCATCCAGACTTGTGTTCATTTTCCACACCAAAAAGTCTTCTCCAGCCCATCCTGAAAGTCCTTTCACAGGGTTAAGACCAAGACTCTGTGGTGCCGGTTTATGTATGAAAATTATTTCTGATGCTCCCTGAACCACTGTTTTGCCGTAACCTGCTCATTCAGTCCATCCAGGTTGTCCGCTCACTTCATTTCATTGCCATATGAATTAATGAGGCCGTGCAATGATGTTGAAAAAGGCGGACATGGCGAACATTTAAGCATCCACATTCATCTCATAGGTGTTTGGTGGAGGAGCTCAGGTCACACAAACCTTGGCAATTGAAGGTCTTCGTACGGGTTCTCTTTGTGCATCATGTACTTCTTACACAATGTTCATCTGTGTGATTCCAACTTTCCAACAGAAAGTAAAAACTGGGATTAATTGTGATTTACTTTTGCTGTTTTCAAGGCTTCATGAAGTTTTGATGGATCTACAGAATCAGCAGCTGAAACAGCTCTCCACCTGGTTAGATGTTACCGAAGTGAGAATTAAGCAAATAGATGCCCAGCCTTTAGGTCCTGACGTTGAAGATTTAAAACGGCAAATTGAAGAGCACAAGGTACATCTATATTTAATTATTCAGATCAAAAATAAATCTTTGGTGCATTGCAGACAGAAATCTGTCTTGAGATAATCAACAGTTACTCACCAAAGATGAGGTGGATGCTACTGAAAAGTCCCCAAGTCAGAACTTCAGTTCGAACAAGGACTCATCCATATAGCGGTGCCTCTTTAAACCCTTTGCATTGTTTTAGTACATACTACATAGACACCTGGTGGTAATGTGGTGGTGTGGTGATAGGGTGCTGTTTTACTGATCCGAAAGATGGGGGTCCAAGACCCCCCCCACCCCCACCCCACCCCCGGTGTAGCTAATCAGGTGATCAAAGGCTGGCCATGTCTCTCACTGTCTGTCGCAGCTAAAAGAACCACTGTTGTCATTTGTACAGTGTAGGCCATTGGATGTTTCTGTCCTGTGGTCGCCTAGCAAGCTGTCCAGGGTGTACTTTGCCCTCATCCGGAATATGCTCATCCGGAATCTATATATGTATTAGTTGTATAATAATATAATTATATATAAAGTTATATAATAATAATAATAATATGTTGTTGTTGTTCTTATGCTAATAGTTATACTGTTTGTTGTGCCTGTAAAGGTGTTACAGGAAGATTTGGAAATGGAGCAGGTACGTGTGAACTCGTTGACTCACATGGTTGTAGTAGTGGATGAGCGCACTGGAGATCGTGCGACTGCAGCACTAGAGGAGAAACTACAGGTAAACAAATTTACCATTTTGCTCCGCCATCAATGACACACTCAATGACTTTTCATGTACCGATATATTAAAATTAAATAAAATAAATAATGATGTAACTAATTAACAACAGAAATAATGTTCAGGTAAACAATGGAAATGTTGTTAATTTAAAGGTTCCCCTTTTTAATAATTATCATATTTTAAATTATGCTTATTTAATATGTAAATAATAGAAATAATTAATTATGAGCGATTATTGTTTTGTGAAGGTGGCACGGTGGGGTAGTGGTTAGCATGTCTGCCTCACAGCAAGAAGGTCCTGGGTTTGATTCCCAGCCTGGGCGTTTCTTTGTGGAGTTTGCATGTTCTCCCCGTGCTTGCGTGGGCTTCCTCTGCGTACTCCGGTTTCCTCCCACACTCCGAACACATGCACAGTAGGTTAATTGACTGTTCCAGATCACCCCTAGGTGTGAGTATGAGTGGTTCTGTGAGTGTTGGTCCTGTGAAGGCCTGGAGAGCTGTCCAGGGTGTACCTCGCACTTGCTCAGAGTCGGCTGAGATGGGCGCCAGCCTCCCTGGGACCCTAATTAGTTTAAGCAGTTCAGAAAATTAATGAATGTATTATTTTGTGCCTGTTTTGTGTGTGCGTGTGTGTGTGTGTGTATGTATATGTGTGTATATGTGTGTATGTCTGTGTGTATGTCTGTGTGTGTGTGTGTGTGTGTGTGTGTGTGTATGTCTGTGTGTATGTCTGTGTGTGTGTGTGTGTGTGTGTGTGTGTGTGTGTGTATGACTGTGTGTGTGTGTGTGTGTGTGTGTGTGTGTGTGTGTGTGTGTATGTCTGTGTGTATGTCTGTGTGTGTGTGTGTGTGTGTGTGTGTGTGTGTGTGTGTGTGTATGACTGTGTGTGTGTGTGTGTGTGTGTGTGTGTGTGTGTGTGTGTATGTATATGATGTGTACGTGTATGTGTACGTGTGTGTGTGTTTGTGTGTGTGTGTGTGTGAGTGTGTGTGTGTGTGTGTGTGTGTGCGTGTTGCCCTGCAGCAGACTGCTGAAATGTTCAGGGTGTACCCCACTTAGGCCCCCTTCAACTTTATTAAAAATAAGTGGTTCAGTGAAATAATAAGTTCAGGTTAAACCTCCATCCAGGAAAGTCTGTGGTTTTAGATTCTTTGTTTTTGATGCTTTTCGATTGAATTATACTGAGAATGTAGATCATATAAAATCCTACTTAATATATATTCACCTCGAGCCGAATTGTCGCGGGTTCAAGGCCCATTGTCACTGGGTTGTCACTGCCCACCCTACCCCACCCCCCTCAGTGCAGCTAACTGGGTTATCAAAGGCCAAGTCTGGTATTTAGGGCTTCCTGAATCTTCAAGATTTAGGAGGCTTGCTTTTATTGTTATGTTGAGGAAATGAATTCAACGTTTTCTGTATTTTCATCACACAGGACCTTGGAGAGCGATGGGCGGCCATCTGTAAGTGGACAGAGGACCGTTGGATCCTCCTTCAGAAGATACTCAGGAGTTGGCAGCATTTTGCTGAGGAACAGGTATTGATAAGAAAAATAAATCTGACTGTAAATTACACTGTACACTTGCTTTATTATTGTTTATTATCACAGTTCTGTTATTAAGTGCTGTGATTGCAGGGGTTGTCAGCAAAACCAGCAGAAATAAACGTGACTGTGTGTTGAAAAACCAATCAGTGCTCATACGACACTTGCTAATGCTCACCAACTTATTCACTTTATGATCATGTTCCCACCCAACCAGTTGTAATTTTTTCAGCATATGTTTGACTCCTGGCTAACGCAGAAAGAGCAGTTGGTTCTTTCTATTCAAAGCAGCGGTACCTCTGATCACCATGAAATGGCGGCGAATCTCCGGAAACTTGCTGTAAGTTTTTTGTTCTTTTTGTGCATTTTATTTTAATTATAGAAGACTAAGCATGTTTTTATTACATGATTTTAAACATGGGTTTCATCATTCATTCATTCTCTGAACCGCTTAATTCTAATTAGAGTCGGGGGCAGGCCCATCTCAGTCGACTCCAAGTGAGGGCGGGGAACAGCCTGGACAGCTCACCAAGCCATTGCAGAGCAAACACTTACACAACCATTTACACCTAAGGGCGATTTGGGACTGCCAATTATCCTACTGTGCATGTTTTTGGACTGTGGGAGGAAACGGGAGCACCCGGAGGAAACCCACACAAGCACGGTGAGAACATGAAAACTCCATACAAAAATCACGAACTTTTCATCCCAAGAACATTAAATTTGCGAGCATACAGTCTCTGCTGACGAACTAGTTTTCGGCGGACGAACCAAACCACGCGGTCGAACAGCGCCACGGTGGCGGCCACGAGAAGCTGACGCACGCTCACGGCGTCACAGTTCGTGGTTTGTGTTTGCTAGACATTTTGGACCATATTGAGTGTACTTTTGCTATTATGGGACCGAAAAAGACCCCACCACAGGCGGAGATCATTGAAAAACACGAACGAGGTGTGCGTTTGTGTGACTTCGCGTCCCAGTACCAGTACGTTAAGTCTACCATTGCTCCCATCCTTAAGAACAAGGAAGCTATTAAGGGTGCGTGTGTGGCTAAGGGTGTTTCCAAACAGTAGGCGTTTCCAAACACTCCTTCCAAACAGTAAGTCCCTCCCTCCCTCCTCCTCCCACTCCATTCCATCAAGCCATCAACTATCATCACAAAGGTAAATAAAACCACTTTATTATACAGTACAGTTTATTTCTTTAATTACAATACAATAGCACATTTATTATACATAAAATAAGGTATATTTTTGTGTAGTTTTAAGGCTTATTTAGTAGAAAATTATGTTTTATGGGGACCTGGGAACGGATTATTCTCATTTTAATGGTTTCTTATGGGAAATAAATGTTCGGAAGACGAACTTTTCGCCTTACACACACTTTCTGGGAACCAATTATGTTCGTGAGCAGAGGTATCACTGTATTTTACTTATTACACAGATATTAGTCTCTATACCTGTAATGCAGCCGGGGGGGGCACAAACCAGTGTCTTTCCCTCACGCCGGTCCCAAGCCCGGATAAATGCAGAGGGTTGCGTCAGGAAGGGCATCCGGCGTAAAACAAATGCCAAATAAACTATGCGAATCACAAGAAAGAATGACATACCGGATCGGTCGAGGCCCGGGTTAACAACGACCGCCATCAGTGCCGTCAACCAACAGGGTGCTGATGGAAATTGGACTACTGTTGGTCGAAGACGTCGAAGAAGGAGAGGCGGGAGGCGTGTCCGTTGCCAGAGAGAGAAGAGGAAAGGCATGAGTCTAGGACTGAAAGTAGGGACTTTGAATATTGGAACTATGACAGGAAAAGGTAGAGAGCTGGCTGACATGATGCAGAGGAGGAAGGTGGACATACTGTGTGTTCAGGAGACCAGGTGGAAAGGTCGCAAGGCTAGAAGCATAGGAGCAGGGTTTAAGCTGTTTTATCACGGTGTGGATGGGAAGAGAAATGGAGTCGGAGTCATCTTGAAGGAGGAGTTTGCCAGGAATGTTCTAGAAGTGAAAAGAGTGTCAGACAGAGTGATGAGTCTCAAGTTAGAAATTAAAGGTGTGATGGTCAATGTTGTTAGTGCTTATGCCCCACAGACAGGATGTGAGCGAGAAGAGAAGGAGAGATTCTGGAGGAAGTTAGACGACGTGAGGCAGAGCACCCCCAGAGGTGAAAGAGAGGTCAGTGGGGCAGGCTTCAATGGACAGGTTGGAGCAGGAAACAGAGGGGACGAGGAAGTGATGGGTAGGTTTGGTATCCAGGACAGGAACGCTGAAGGACAGATGTTGGTAGATTTTGCGAAAAGGATGGAAATGGCTGTGGTGAATACTTTCTTCCAGAAGAGAGAGGAGCATAGGGTGACTTATAAAAGTGGAGGTAGGAGCACACAGGTAGACTACATCTTGTGCAGGCGATGTAATTTAAAGGAAGTCAGTGACTGCAAAGTAGTAGCGGGTGAGAGTGTTGCCAAACAGCATAGGATGGTGGTGTGCAGGATGATGCTGATGGTGAGGAAGGTGAAGAAGGCAAAGGCAGAGCAGAAGACAAAGTGGTGGAAGTTGAAAAAGGAAGAGTGTCGGGTTGTCTTCAAGGAGGAGTTGAAACAGGCTTTGGGTGGTCAGGAAGTGCTTCCAGATGACTGGACAACTACAGCGAATGTGATCAGGGAGACAGGTAGGAGAATACTTGGTGTGTCATCTGGAAGGAAAGTAGATAAGGAGACTTGGTGGTGGAATGAGGAAATGCAGGAGTGTGTACAAAGGAAGAGATTAGCTAAGAAGAAGTGGGACATTGACAAAACCGAAGAGAGTAAACAGGAGTACAGGGAGACACAGCGTAAGGCAAAGGTAGCAGTGTCAAAGGCCAAACAGAGCGCGTTCGATGACTTGTATGCTCGGTTGGAAAGTAAGGAGGGAGAAAATGATTTATACAGGTTGGCACAGCAGAGAAATAGAGATGGGAAGGACGTGCAGCAAGTTAGATTGATAAAGGACAGAGAGGGAAATGTATTGACTGACAGAAGTGTGCTGGGAAGATGGAAAGAGTACTTTGAAGAGCTGATGAATGAGGAAAATGAGAGAGAAAAAAGAGTAGAAGAGGTGACTGTTGAGGACCAGGAAGTAGCAAAGATTAGTAAGGGTGAAGTGAGGAGGGCATTAAAGAGGATGAAGAATGGAAAGGCAGTTGGTCCTGATGACATACCGGTGGAGGTATGGAAGTGTCTAGGAGAGGTAGCAGTAGATTTTCTGACAAGAACATTTAACAAGGTCTTAGAGAGTGAGAGGATGCCAGAGGAATGGAGGAGAAGTGTGCTGGTGCCCATTTTTAAGAACAAGGGAGATGTGCAGAGTTGTGGCAACTACAGAGGGATAAAGTTGATGAGCCATACGATGAAGTTATGGGAAAGAATAGTGGAAGCTAGACTAAGGGCAGAAGTCAGCATTTGTGAACAACAGTTTGGTTTCATGCCCAGAAAGAGCACCACAGATGCAGTGTTTGCCTTGAGGATGTTAATGGAGAAGTACAGAGAAGGTCAGACGGAGCTGCATTGTGCCTTTGTGGATCTGGAGAAAGCATATGACAGGGTGCCGAGAGAAGAACTGTGGTATTGCATGAGGAAGTCTGGAGTGGCAGAGAAGTATGTTAGAGTGGTGCAGGACATGGATGAGAGATGTAAGACAGTGGTGAGGTGTGCTGTCGGTGTGACAGAAGAGTTCAAGGTGGAGGTGGGACTGCATCAAGGGTCAGCTCTCAGCCCCTTCTTGTTCGCTATGGTGATGGACAGGCTGACAGACGAGATTAGACAAGATTCCCCATGGACTATGATGTTTGCAGATGACATTGTAATCTGTAGTGAGAGCAGAGAACAAGTGCAGGAAAATCTAGAGAGGTGGAGGTATGCCCTGGAAAGGAGGGGAATGAAGATTAGACAGAATACATGTGCATGAATGCCAAGGACCAAAGAGGAACGGTGAGATTACAGGGAGCAGAGATAAGAAAGGTGGAGGATTTTAAGTACTTAGGCTCAACAATCCAGAGCAATGGAGAGTGTGGAAAAGAGGTCAAGAAGCGTGTGCAAGCAGGTTGGAATGGTTGGAGAAAAGTGTCCGGTGTGATGTGTGATAGGAGGGTATCGGCAAAAATGAAAGGAAAAGTGTACAAGACGGTGTTGAGGCCAACGATGCTGTATGGGTTAGAAACAGTGGCCCTGGGGAAAAGACAGGAGGCAGAGCTGGAGGTAGCAGAGATGAAAATGTTGAGGTTCTCTTTGGGAGTAACGAGGATGGATAGGATTAGGAATGAGCACGTCAGAGGGACAGCACATGTAAGACGTTTTGGAGACAAAGTCAGAGAGGCTAGATTGAGATGGTTTGGACATGTACAGAGGAGGGATAGTGAGTATATTGGTAATAGGATGCTGAGGCTGGAACTACCAGGCAAAAGGCCTAGAGGAAGACCAAAGAGACGATTCATGGATGTGGTAAAGGAGGACATGAAGGTCGTTGGTGTAAGAGAAGAAGATGCAAAGGATAGGGTGAGATGGAGACAGATGATTCGCTGTGGCGACCCCTGAAGGGAAAAGCCGAAAGGAAAAGAAGAAGATTAGTCTCTATACCTGTCTGCATTGGGAGCTCACCAGCCATGACAGGAAAATGTTTTTTAAATTAACAATTAAAATATTATTTTGGGGACAGTGGTGGCCTGGTGGTAAAGGTGCTTGATCAC
>CM045744.1:40763975-41208975 GCA_024760905.1 Plotosus lineatus | reverse complement strand
TATATTTTTACTGGTACCCATTTATACTGCTGGGTGAGCAGAGGCACACTTGTGGTTGAGGGACCTTGCCCAGGGGTCTTAGCACGGTGGGGGTCTCAGTGGGATTTGACCTCACAACCTCCCGATAATGAGCCCAGCACTCTAACCACTACACCACCGGCCCCACATTTTCTGTAACCCGCTTAATCCTAATTAGTCCGGGGGAGGCTGGCGCCCATCCCAGCCAACTTTGGGCGAGGGCAGAGTACGCCCTGGACAGCTCGCCAGGCCATTGCAGGGCATAATATATATATATATATATATATATATATATATATATATATATATATATATATATATATATATATATATATATATATATATATATAGAGGATTTTCTGAGTAGATCCTTCCGTAGGAGAGTGCTCAATACTTTTTGGTAGAGCAAATAAACAAAAATAAAAGGACAGGACAAAGACTTTCTATTGAAACTCCATTTATCACTACAGATCTGTTTCGAGGGGTGGTGAAACCATCCTCTCTCTTCAGGTGATTATAGCAGAATATATATATATATTATGTGGGGCCGGTGGCATAGCGGTTAGGGTGCTGCGCTCATGATGAGGAGGTTGTGTGTTCAAATCCCGCTAAGAGCCTTGCGTAAGATCTTAACCCCAAGTGTGCCTCTGTCCACTCTGCAGTATAAATGGGTACCAGTAAAAATATACTGTGAAGGTAACCTGTGATGAACTAAGCGTCCCATCCAGGAGGAGCTGAACTCCTAGCTGCTTCAAGCTATGGAAACCAAGGATAAGCTCCGGCCTGATGAGCCACTATGGCTCGGGTGTAAAAATCCCAAAGGACTTTACCTTTAATAGTAATAATACATGTACATTAACATTAGTAATAAATAATAATAAAACAAGAATAAACCATAAGTCAACCAACCCTTCTGATCATCGACTGCGGCAAAGATGTCACGTTGGCAGACAGGAGGTGGTGCGTAACAGAGAAAGAGGAGGAGGAGGAGAATTTTGTGCATGTGCATGCTACGAATTCCAGCAAGGAAAGGCTCGTGATAAGCTCCCACAAATCCAGTGCTTCTCAAATAGTGGGAGGGGGGTATGACCCTGGGGAACAGGCTTTTTTGCCATACTGTACTAGAATTAAGTGTAATTGTGCATCCTCTACAGTAGGTGGCAGTGGTGCTTTCAGTGATCCCTATGGTGTAGGGAACACAGTGAGAGCACCACAGCCACCTAGTGTAGAGGATGCGCAATTACACTAGAGCTCGTAAATCAAAATTTTGCTGGTTGTATGGGGCAGATTTTTGGTGGGATCGAAGCTCGTATCATGGAAAATTCATTATAAAAGATATTCGTAAGTCAAGGTACCACTATAATTAAAATATCAAGGAAATATGTAAAATAAATGCATCTCTGCACTTTATAATATGCAGAACACCCAGGAAATTTGTAAAGTTTGTTTCTGATAAAAGTGAAACAGATAAGTTACATAAATGAAGGATGCATTCTGAGAGCCAACCATAACCCTACAACCCAATCTCAGTAATGACCCTGTTCCTGATTCATGTTCAAGTCAGAATATACAGAAACAGGCTTCTCACAATGTGTTATACTCTGCCCATGTCCAGTCATGCAACTGCTCCAAGTTTCTAACATGAGCAAAAATGAACAAACAAAAATAAACAAAAAACAGAATAAAACTTTGCCATAAATTGACAAATCTTCTGTAACACGCCAAGGTTCCATTCCATGCAGTACGAAATTCTCACACAATGTTGGCATCAAACCACCAGTATTATCTAACTCTACATTTCTTTTATTTCTCTTAGCTTTCAGCCACTCTTACTACACCTCAGTCTGAAAGTACACAAACAGCCGTGGAAACCAGCATCAGCATGCATCAGAAAAAAGTGGTGAAGCACGTTAAAGAGGGTCTGACTACCCCTCCGCCTCAGAAGAAGCGTCAGATTGTTGTGGACTCGGAACTTCGCAAGAGGTGAGGTTTTTAGTTGTTTTTCAGTTCCTCCCCCAACATAAATTGCCTTTGTATTTTCACTTGTAATTAAACAACGTGTTCTGGCACTGTTGTTGTCGTTCGTCCTTTGAGTTCGAAAATGACCATGACTTCATATCAGAGCTGTGATCCTTGGCTGTGGGGCCAGAGGTGGCTAATGAGGCCAATTCAAGCCTGAAATGCTTGCCTCCACACGACATGTGTGGGTGAGTGCTGCAATGGAACTGGAGGCAGCTCGAGCTTTGCGCAACACTCATTTCTGCTGCACCTCTGTGGTTCGTCACTTCTCTGCTGCACGGGTAACTGAGAAGGCATTGCTTCGCCAAGCTGAGCGGTTGGTAGCAAGCTGCTCCCAAGTTCTGATGTTTATGTTCATGTCCTTGAGGGACGCATTAAGGCCGTTTTTTGAAGCATTTCTTCTGTCTCCCAACTGAACGCTTGCTTTCACAAAGCTCTCCATACAGTAGCTGTTTTAGAATTCGACTGTCCGTCATTCTAACAACATGGCCTGCCCATCCGACATGTGCTTTCTGAAGGAGGGTGTGGATCCTGGGAATGCTGGCTTGTTCCAGCACTTCTTGGCGCCACTGCATCTGAAAAATGATTTATTCCGTAACAGCTTCAAACTGGTTGGGGCAACTTGCTCCACTTTCTGAGGTGGGGTGAATTGTTCCAGACCATCTTTTCCCAGGTCCAACTTGCTGTCTGAACACAATCAGGGTGTCAAGTATGATAGATTGCATGTGCACAGTAGTGTCCTTCAGGCTTGCTAGGTTGTTTTTCTGGATTTCACTGAAAATGGGTGGTTCTTCTCCAATGGTTTGCTTGTGTGCGCTGTCCCTCAAGCTGGATTCTGGATTACCACAGATTTGGGGTGACTGAAAATATGTAGGAATGAAGGTGTACCTTGCGCAAGTTGTTCTTGGGCAAACTTGTTCTTGTTACCCATGTAAAAGAAGAAAAGCAAAAAAAAAACAAAGCACTTTATTAGAAATATGATACCAGGGAGGGCCTCCCTTTGCAATCCAGACAGCCTCCGTTCTATGTGCTGTGGATTTTAGAAGATGCTGGAAATATTTCTTTTAGATTCTGGTCAGTAATAATTGCAATCATGCGTTTCCTGCAGACTGTTGTACGTACACTTTAATGCTGGAAATCGAGCAGTGATGGCCTGGTGGTAAAGGTTCTGGATCATTGATCCTAAGGTTAGGGGTTCAACTCCCACTCTCAACAGGTTGTCGCTGCTCTCCCTCCCAGTGCAGCTAACTGTGTTATCAAAGGCTGGCCATGTCTTTCACTGTCTGTGGTGGGAGATTCGTGTAAAAAAAAACATTGCTGACTTTCGTCCAGAGGAGCTGGATAGCCATCTGTGTGTTTCCGTCTTATGATGGCCTGGCGAGCTTTCCAGGATGTACGCTACCCTCACCCAGGTTTGGCTGAGCTGGCTGCCAGCCTCCCTGTGACCCTAATTATGATTAAGTGGTTAAGAAAATGAATGAATTAATTAATTCTGGAATTGTATTCTATATTTTCTGAAAAGATGAAATTATTTATGACTGTATCGATGCTTTTATTTCAAAGTAATTTTTAGCATATCGATATAATGGAACATGGATAAAATACCCTAATACACTGGTAGCTTGACTTACGGGTGTCTTTTATAATGAATTTTCCATAATAAGAGCTTTGATCCCACCAAAAATCCACCCCATCCAACGAGAAAAAATTTGATTGACAAGCTCTGCTGGGGAAATGGCTTTTCTGGGCCGATTAGCCTCGTATAATTCCATGTGTATTCCTCCACAATCCAAGAATGCCTTGTGCAGTGCTTCTAAATTATTTTCTGTGATGCCCCCTATAGGAAGAAAAAACCCCATTTCACCCGTTTGCTTGGTTCTTTTTCCCTGAACCGTAGCGCGACAATGAGAGCGCCACTGCCACTTACTGTAGAGGATGCGCAATTACACTTAATTTTAGTACAGTATGGCAAAAAGTATGTTCCTCAGGGTCATAGCGCCCCCACGGCATCACACCGCACCCCCACTATTTAAGAAGCACTAGCCTTGTGGGAGCTCACCATGAGCCTTTCCTCGCTGGCATCTGTAGCATGCACATGCACAAAATTGTCCTCCTGCACCTCCTCCTCTGTTATGCACCACCTCATGCCTGCACACATGACATCTTCGCGCCCACGTGACATCTTCGCCACAGTCGATGATCGCAAGGGTTAGTTGACTTATTGTTTGTTGTTGTTTTATTATTATTTATTATTAATTATTATTAATGTTAATGTTCATGTATTATTATTATTATTATTATTATGAAATATTTATTGTTTTTATGTGTTTATCTTTAATATTTTAGGTCAAATATACATGTTTGTGGCAGGTTATATGAGTTTGGGAGGGGGGGTTGGAACGGATTAATTGGTTTTCTATTATTTCCAATGGGAATTTTTGTTTTATCTAACAAACCTTTTGACTTATGAGCTTGCCCTCAGAACGGATTAAATTAGTAAGTCATTGTACCACTGTATTTAGTTATAAAGTTTATTAACGACTAGCAAATTTTTTTTTTCCATCTGCTCTGCTGTATTAATTTAATTTAACTTAAAAATGACACAATTTTGCAAATTTTGTAATGAATAATAAATTTCCAACGTGCTGAAAATTGGTTACCTCAGTAAGTAAATAAACAGAATATATTACTGTTTATTTCTTTATTATTCTGTGAATGACATGTGATTAGATTCTTGCTCATGACTGGCTTTGTTTAAAAGGAAAAAAAAGAAATACTGGCTGCTAAGAGCCTGACAGCAGTGAATTTTATTGTCTGTGTTCTGATAGACATGCAGCTCTTTCTGAGGGAAAAAGTTTCAACAGTTAATGCTCTCGGTGAGTCTTTTACGATGTTTAAAACCTTCTGCAGGAAAGATGTGTGGATGTCATCGACGGTGTGCAGATGTGTGTTAATGACCTCATAAGTTGGGATTCTGTCAATGGAGCAACAATAGGATAGTGGAATCTGTTGTGCTAGATTTACTCTTCTGAGCATCATTGCTGTCATTGCTTTTTTAATAAGTGAGTTCATGTTTCTTATCCGGATGAGATCTTTATAGATGTGCGTACTCAGGAGCTTAAAGCTGGAGGCACTCTCCACTCTCTCACTGATTATGTTTAGAGTTTGGTGGTCAGCCTGCTTTTTCAAAGTGGAAGTGCGTAATTATCTCTGTGCATCATTCTGTCCCTCTCTGTGCCTCTGTCAAGTAGAGAAATGGGCTCAACACACAGCCTTAGGGGGCTAATGTATTAAGTGGCAAAGTGGAAGAGTAGTGAGGGAATATCCTGTCTAAGTTTGGCTGGTTTTCTCAGTCCTGTATCAGTAGAAAGATGTGCTTAAGGTCTAGCTGGAACATATTAAAAAAAAAAAAAAAAAAAAAAAAAAAAAAAAGGTTTGCTGGGTTGCTGGGTATCCACAAACAGCAGTGAATGCAGTATATTCAAAGTGGAGGGGTACATTGTGAATAGCAGTAAAAGTAGTATGATTTATTTATTGATCAATAAAAGTAAAATAATATTTGTGGCATATTGGGAAGAGTCCAGAATGGGCGGGAAAGCAGCCTAGATTCACTTGAGAAACACTTCATGATAAATGGTATTAATGGCACTGGATTGTAATTGTTGAGGCAGGTTACTGCAGTCAGCTTTGAAACTGGCACTATGGAGGGTGCCTACAGGCTAGTAGGGACAGTGCACTATGAACAAGACTGGTAATAGGTAAATAGGTAAAATTTGCTGCAAGATCGCCAAGATCCCATCCTGAAACACCATTTGGGCCGCCTGCCTTTCCATACAGTGTGTGTGCATGACATCAGCAGGCTCTATGACGAGTACTTGACTTGTGGTATCTAGAGCTGGAATGTTGGTAATAACAGTCTTCAAGGTGGCCGAAGAAGGGTGGTTGGGCTTTATTGCCTGTTTAGAGCGGCTGCTGGTGACAGCTCGACCAGTGTCGATGTTTTGATTGGTGATCCATTCATTTTCCTCACTCCTTTTCTGAAACGTTTAATACTAATTAGGGTCACAGGCAGGCTGATGCCCTTTGATTGATGTAATGTATAACTTGTTATGCATGGCTGGGGTCTGAGTTATCAAGGTGGTTCTTGATTTTCTGCCTTTTGACTACTTTGGCATCCCCACCCCCCCCCCCCCCCCCCCCCCCCCAGTTTAACCTTTTCACCATTATACCACTGCCCATTTAGGGTAAAGAGGATAACACTCGCTTCTGGGTCCAATGGGACACTTCCACCAAAGTAAAAAATTAAATATACTGATATTGATAATATAATTTATATCATGGACTCAAAATACTATTTTTATTTTTTTTTTTACACTTTTAATTTTATGGGGCAGGTGGTGTAGTTGTTAGAGTGCTAGGCTCATGATCAGGAGGTTGTGAGTTTGAATTCATCTCCACCTGCTATGACCCCTGTGCAAGTTCTCAACCACGAGTGTGCCTTAGTTTACCCAGCACTATAAATGTGTCCCAGTGAAAAACACTGGGAAGGTAACCTATGACGGACTAACGTTCCATCCAATAGAAGTTGAACTCTTGGTCGATTCCCACTATGGAAACCGGAAATAAGCACCTAGGCTTGGATATAAAAGTCCAACAAACTTACCTTAAAATTATGCATTTATTCTATTTTCATATGACTATATTTATATATTATCTACACATTCAAACACTTTTTTAATATTCTTAGATGTTTTAAATACTTCCAAATAAAATTCCTAGCTGAAAATTCTCAGTAACCTTAGTTATTTAGGATACTTCCCTGCAGTATTTTCATCATTCATTAATTTTTTTAATTGATTAATCCTAATTTGGGTTGCGGGGATGCTGGCACCCATCTCAGCTGGACTCTGAGTGAGGGTGAGCTGCACCCTGAACAGCTTGCACCCTGGACAGCAGGGCCAACACACACACAACCATACATACTCACATTCACACCTAGGGGCGATTTTTAACAGCCAATTAACCTTCTGTGCATGTTTTTGGACTGTCGAAGGAAACCAGAGTACCCGGAGGAAACCCATGCAAGCACAGGGAGAACATGTAAACCCGAGCTGTGAATCGAACCCAGGACCTTCTTGCCATGAGGCACAAACTGGGTTTTGTGAAAGATTGTAATTTTTTTTGAAATCCCAGCTCGCTTTCGCGTACCGTGTTGAAGTGCTTCAGTGAAAATTACAGTATCATGCGGTAATATAATGCAGATATTTAATATACTGCAGATGTTTAATATAATGCATATGTATAATATTCTTCAGATGTTTAATAGAATGCAGATGTTAATATACTGCAGATATTTAATACAATGCAGATGTTTAATGTAATGCAGATGTTAATACAATGCAGATGTTAATACAATGCAGATGTTTAATACAATGCAGATGTTTAATATCCTGCAGATGTTTAATATAATGCAGCTGTTTAATACGATGCAGATGTTTAATACAATGCAGATGTTCAGTATAATACAGCATAGAACATTTCTTTGTATTTTGATAATTTTCATAACCACAACACTCAAAATCAGCAACATGTCTGATCTGAACTTTGTCTTTGCAGGTTTGATGTGGATTTCACTGAGATTCACAGTTTCATGACGCGCTCAGAGGCCATCTTGCAGAGTCCCGAATTTTCAATTTCCCGCAAAGAGGGCAGTGTTGCAGACCTTTACGAAAAAGTCTTGGTGAGAGCAGAAGGCACGATGGAAAAATCTCTGAATAAATGCTGACCTGAAAACCTGGGTTTTTTTAGAGTGAGTTTCAACTCAAGTACAAATTTAAAATGCCATTTAATACTAAGCAATATTCCCCCTCCCCCACTTTACTTATCTTGTAGGCGATTGATAAAGAAAAACCAGAGAAGTTAAGGAAGCTGCAGGAAGCAACACGATCAGCTCAGGCTCTAGTGGATCAGCTCACAAGTGGTAAACACATTAATTACTTTTAAAACTGATCTTTTGAGTTCATACTTTTAATATGAATGCTTTGAAGTTTTACATCATAGTCGTTGGTAAAAGGTCTATGATCCCCAAATGGACATAAGCAGGGATTTTTTTGTCATGCACACCATCAGCATTCTGGAAAAAATTATATGGTGCTGGATTACTAATCACAAGGTCGGGGGTTGTTACAGATGTCCCCCATCACCGAAGCAGCACTATCACCGGGTTTTCACTGCTGTAACCCCAGTGCAACTAACCAGGTTATCAAAGTCCGGTCATGTCACTCACTGTCTCGTAAAGAGGAGCTGCATAGCCCTCAGTGTGTTTCTGTCCTGCAATAGCCTGGCAAGCTGTCCAGGGTGTACTCTGCCCTCGTCCCAATTCGGCGCCAGCCTCCCCATGACCCTAATTAAGATTAAGCAGTTCAGAAAATGAATGAATGAATGAATGACTTCTTACTGACACTACAAGATTTAGGGCTACCAGTGTTGATGAGTATTTTTAAGATTTGCAGGAGTTATTCTGAATCTTCTTCTTCTTTTCTTTTCAGCCTTTTCCCTTTTTCAGGGGTCGCCGCAGCGAATCATCTGATTCGCATGTTTGATTCTGGATACGTGCCTAAAAAATCACAAAACACAAGTCTTGAGATTTAAATATGCCACACCTCAAGAACTGATAGCTAAATAAATAAATAAATAAATATAAGTGTTCCTGAATTTATATTATATCCCATACCTTGGCATCTAACTTCGAAAAGACATAAGCAATGTGTGCTATACAGAAGGCCCCCGTTATTCGCGGATGTTACGTTCTGCCCCTACCTGCGGATCCTGAAAATTCGTGAGTTACTGACGCGGTTTTAAAATCGTATGTATGATATTACATGCGCTAAAATCTGCTTGTTAAACCCCTGCTTTAGCCAGTCTTACTCATTAATACAGTAATAATGCAGTAAAATGTAGTAATGATTAAGTAAAAACTTTATAGTTTTGTACTGTGATAATATTTATTAATAAATAAAGCACGTAGGCTCCTTACCACACGTTAGAGAAGATGCAGTGCGTTTGAGTGGCATCATAGGGCTAAATAATAATTAAAAACACACGAAAAAATGTGAATTCACAATTCAAGTAATCACGTTGATGACATGTACTCGAAGGAGAAAAAAAAGAGGTGAACACATCATCTGCAACCAATCAGCAGGAGGGAGTAACAAAAGCTCTCAGCCATTGGCTAAATTTGAATCACATACCAGTAATTTCCGGGGCCGCTGCTAAGCTACGAGTGTGTGGGGCCGCGACTGGTGAACCGCGAATGGGTGGGGGCCTACTGTAGTTGGATCAGCATGTATACAGGGATACGAACAGATGGGCATTGAATCCCTTCGATATTGGCAGTAGAGTAATCACAACAAATCCCCTCCACATTATTGTACATATTTACAGCCCAACCAGGGGCAATTCCTTTTTAAACAGATTAAGGAATGGGATAAACACATTTCAAGTTTTATATGTGGTACGAAGAGACCTAGATAAAGAAATAAAATCATATTTACCAGATAGAGTGGGTAAAAAACATGGAATGAATGAACTAATTATATTCTTCTTTTAAACCTGTAGGCTTTAAACGATGTAGTTTACCATACATGTTCATTCTAAGATGATGTGGTTGGTTCTTCAAATTTTAGTCCCTTCTATTAAAAAAAAAAAAAAAAAGTTCATCATCTTGGTCCGGGGTTGGGTTGCGGGGGCTGCAGCCTAGGCATTGAGATCCAGATGTCCCTCTCATCAGTCACTTCCTTAAAGCCCCCCCCCCGGGTGTGTGTGTGTGTGTGTCTGTGTGTGTCTGTGTGTGTCTGTGTGTGTGTGTGTGTGTGTGTGTGTGTGTGTGTGTGTGTGTGTGTGAACGCCAAGGCGTTTCTAAACCAGCCGAGAGACGTAGGCCCGCCGGCATGTTCTGGGTTTATTGAAAAAGTTATGAAACTGGATTCATCGTGATATACAGAGGATATGTGTATGGGGTTGGAGAGTCCCACCAAAAGCTTGTCAAGCAAAGGAAATCATACTGGAGCTCTGCCTAAATACTGCATTACAATGTTAAACTCAAATGGGGCATCCAAACAAGAGGAAACATTGTCTCCAATGGGCCAGTTTTTTAACAATAAAATACACAAAAACTCTAATTAAAATGGAAACAAAAAGTGTGAGGTACTAACTGATCCCCAAAAAACAGGTTTGCTTTCTCTGGATTGGCTCTCAGTAAATAACAGAGACTCACAGTTATAACAATATAATGTCTGTTTTTCACTTCTTCTCCCCCTCACGTCAGGGAGGACGTTACTGGAACATAACTGGCCTCAATACCTTTCCCTGTTATTTGGTAGAATTCCTTACACACAAACCTCTTTCCAGGTGCCATTGGGAGTAAATTTAAAAATCTTCTCTGCTGCATTGTCCTGTGAGTTTCTTCTGAATGATTTCTTGGAAGTCAGGTTTGTTCCAGCTTGGCAGGATCCAGCTATTTTCTGAGGAAAAAGCTTGGTAAGGGTCTTTTTTCCATGATCCCCATGGTCTTGGTCACATGGATAGGCCTCACTGGAAAATCTTACTTGACCAAATCCTCAGCTACTTTAAAGGCATTTTGAAGGTCATGGTGCCTAAGGCAAGCTGCACACTCAACCTTGTTTGCAGGGTTTGGAAGGAGATATTTTTTGCTTCCAGCAATTTCTTTCTCTGTGCAAGCTGTACTCTATTTTCTTTTGCTGTGCTTCTCCAGTGAAATCATGGTCAAGATCCACCTGCATGCCTTAATGAAGGATTATCTAGTCTTGTATAAGGATTTTCTTCTTCCAATCAGCACGTTTCTTATAAGCCAAGATCTTATACTGCTCGACATGATGAAATTGAAACACAAGCCAAACTTACTATGTAATCAAAATGCTTATGTTCGTCTGCTTGTGTTTATTATGAGAAAGTTAGTATGCATCAACATGGCATATTGATCAGTGTAACAGTGGAAACTAATACCACATATATGAATAATATTATTTCAAAGGAAGCATGCATACAGAAAAGGGCCTAAAACTGAGCCTTGTGGAACCTAAACTGGGGGGGAGGTTTAATTTCAATAGTATTTTTTATTTATATCAAGGAGAATATTATGATTAATGGTGTCAAAAGCTGCACAAAGGACAAGTAATACAAGCAAGTAGACACACCTCAATCAGAGGCCAGTACATTAGTAGTTTATTAACCTTATTGAGTACCATGTCTCTGTTACAAAAAGGCCTAAATCTTGACTGAAATGTAACGAATATTATCCTTACATAGATATGAGCATAAACATAAACATTGAATTTACAGAGAAAAGTATATAGTACCAGAAAATTTGTTTTGCTGCATTGACGCTACTTTATTTGACAAGAAATCTAGAAATAGTTTTAATAATTTAAGTGATGTTAACAGAAAGTACCCATTGTGGTTCTTATAGGAATTTTAATATTCATCCAGCCCTAACATTCATACCAAAATTAATTTCAATTTTTCTTACTTAGATGGGCAGAATTCTGATGATATTCAGCAAGCCGCTCAGCAGCTGCTCTCTCGGTGGAGTGATTTCTGTTCTCTGCTAGCTGAGCGACTATCATGGTTGGCCTACCAGACGAAAATACTGGCTTTCTACAATCTTTTACACAACCTGGAGCAGATAGTTGCAAATTCAGAGAACTGGCTGAAAATTCAGCAACCGCCTGCCTGTGAGCCCGAACCACTGAGGATCCAACTTGAGCGCTGCAGGGTAACCTTCTCTGTTTTCCAGTGTGCGTGGGGTCCTATTCCTTTTTGGATGCATTTTTTCAATGTCTGTCTGTTTTGTGTCCATATGCAGGACTGTCTATTCCTGTGTCTTTCCAGGTAATGCCCTTTACCCATTGCATGTGTTAAACTGTGCGGTCGTCCCTATTCGTCAACCAATGAAACAGGTTGAAGGAGAGTTTAATGCCTTCAAACAAAATAGTATAAGTAATATTCATTAGGATGAATAATTTTCCCAATATTTCCAAAGTTCTATTCTTTGCCTAATAGTGTTTCAAAACACTTCGGGTGAGAATCACATCGGTGAAGTTCTGAGAAATTTGGAAAAAAAAAATATTGGGGCCACTATGAATGTTAATTTTTTTACAGTAATAATGTAAAATGTTGAACATTCCATGCACTTTACATGAAAAAAACCAACAGATCAGAAAACTGGGGTTTCCAGAGTTGGCTGAGATGGACGCCATCCTCTTCACGGCCCTAATTCGGATTAAGCGGTTCAGAAAATGAATGAATTATCTTGACTTCAGGTCATGTACCGGACTTATGGGCTAAATATCATGAAATTGATGAATTAATGATCATGGAACTTTTGGAGTTGATAGAAACATAATAATGCCAAAAACTATACTTTATTAATACGTTTACAGTCAGATACACCTTCAGCTGTCATACAAACAGACAAAATCAGTGGGCCACACATTATCCATACATAATTCAAATATTAGAAATTATTTAGTTAGAACGATCTACAATCATGTTCTGACTATTACTCATAGCCGTTTTGCTTCTGACATTTTTACTCATAGAACAAATGTTTCTTTTTATGTCAGTTTTCAGTACAGTGGTACCTTAACTTACGAAATTAATTCGTTCTGAGGGCAAGCTCGTCAGTCAAAATGTAGATAAAACATAAATTCCCATTGGAAACAACAGAAAACCAATTAATCAGTTCCAACCCCTCTGAAACGCATATAACCTGACATAAACACGTATATTTGACCTAATATAGTAAAGATAAACATGTAAAAATTCCCAAATAATGGGGTGTGCCCCCCATTGAAAGGTGCGGTGTGATGCTTGGGGGGGTATGACCGTGGGGAATATGCTTTGTTGCCATACTGTACTAGAATTAAGTGTAATTGCGCATCCTCTACAGTAAGTGGCGCTCTCACTGTGTTCCCTATGTCTGTCTGTCTTCCTTTCGGCTTTTCCCCTTTTACTCGGGAGTCGCCACAGCGAATCATCTGATTTGCACGTTTGATTTGGCAGAGGTTTTTACGTCGGATGCCCTTCCTGTCACAACCCTTTATAGCAAGGGACAGAAACACGCTGACGACTTTGCAGCCTACTCTTTACAAAAGTTAGCAATGAGCAATGGTTCTTTTACATGCCTCTCACCATAGACAGTGAGAGACATGGCCCGCCTTTGATAACCCAGTTAGCTGCACAGTGGGGCCAGTGACAACCTCGAACCCCCAACCTTTGGATCAGCGATCCAGCGCCCTATACCACTAGACCACCACTGCCCGAACTGTGTTCCCTATGGTGTAGGGAAAAACCACCAAGCAAATGATATGAAGTGCAGTAAACAGTATTTATAGCCGCGTGCTGGGGGTTGTTGAAATGTTTTTTTTTTTCTTCCTATAGGGGGCATCACAGAAAATAATTGACAAGCACTGCACAAGGTGTTCTCAGTGGAGGAATACATGCGGAATAATACGAGGCTAATCAGCCCGGAAAAGCCATTTCCCCAGCAGAGCTCATAAATCAAAATTTTATTGGTTGGATGGGGCAGATTTTTGGTGGGATCAAAGCTCGTATCATGGAAAGTGATATAAAACACACTCGTAAGTCAAGGTACCACTACATGAACCCCTTAAAAATTCTAAACAGAAAATGGCCACAGGACTTACAGTGCGATCTGAGACCCACAGGGAAATTCACAATAATGATACATTTATTACAGGCTCTTTAGAATTGTTAGTTATTAACCCTGTTTTAACCTAAACCTTAAATAAAATATAAAACAAATACAGTGGAGCCTGTGGGCAGTGGTGGTCTAGTGGTATAGGGCGCCGGATTGCTGATCCAAAGGTTGGGGGTTCGAGTCCCACTCTCCACAAGGTTGTCACTGTCCCCCCCAGTGCAGCTAACTGGGTTATCAAAGGCCGGCCATGTCTCCCACTGTCTATGGTGTGAGGCATGTAAAAGAACCATTGCTGACTTTCGTAAAAAGAGTAGGCTGCAAAGCCGTCAGCGTGTTTCCGCCCTGCGATGGCCTGGCGAGCTGTCCAGGGTGTACTCTGCCCTCGCCCTGAGTTGGTTGGGATGGGCACCAGCCTCCCCGTGACCCTAATTAGGATGAAGCGGTTACAGAAAATGAACTGATGAACAGTGGAGCCTCGGTATTCGAATGCTTTAGAGTTCGAACAAAAAATCCGGGATTTTTTGTACCGGAAATTGAACAAAATCCGTAAGTTGAACTCGAAAAATGCGTGAGAAAAAACGAGACCGAGAGGGAGGAAAAGTGCGCAACTTTCGGAAGTTGTTAATGCTATGTATCACCGTGATAAAGCTAGCGCTGTTCTGGGGAAATCCGGAAGTTGTTGATACTATGTATCACCCTGATAAAGCTAGCGCTGGCTGTTCTGGCAAAGTCTGGAAGTTGTTGTTACTATGGATCACTCTGATAAAGCTAAAGTGCTAAAGCGCTAGCAGCACTGTGAACACCTTTAACGATCAGGTTATGAGCTACTTCCGTAAGGTTTTGAAAAGGAGGCAGAAACAAACCACGTTAGAAATGTTCTTCAAGAAAAGAAAGGAACATCCTGAAGAAGTGTCATCCATGCAAAGCAGTAGCAAGAGAAAAAAAACCACCTTTGGCTGATTTACCTGAAGCTGTTATGGAAGGGAATCCTCCTCTTCTCTCCCTCTCCAACATTTACGTATGCCAACTGCTCACCACCACAAAGGTTAAAATTCTCATCTTTATTGTTGTTATGCTTTAATGGCTCTGTGGTTTTTATTTTAGTGTTTTATGGTCTCTTTTGTGAGAGACTCTGGTTTTAGTGGCTCAAACTCTGTCTCTCTCTGCGCGTTTGAGGGGGTGTGGCTGCCACACGCAGGTGGAGTGCTAAACACACACACCTGATTCCACTTAGCAATCACTGGGCTTTTCTAACAGTGACTATGATTTCCCCATGCTCTAGTGCCTTCCACTGCTTTTTTGGGTCCGGTTGAATGTTCCTGGCATCATAGAAGGGCTGATTCTGTGACGCCAGGAACATTCAGCCGGACCCAAAAATGCAGGAGACAGTGTGATGAAAACGGATGAGCTTTATTGTTCACATGGAAGACAATAGAGCACGGGGAAATCGTAGTCACTGGTAGAGAAGCCCGGTGATTGCAAAGTTGAATCCGGTGTGTGTGTTTAGCACTCCACCCGCGTGTGGCAGCCACGCCCCCTCCAATGCGCAGAGAGAAAGCCACGAAAACCAGAGTCTCTCACAACACAGACCATAACATGGTGTACTGTATTCAATAATTTTTTTCACTTAATTTGCGGACCCATGGTATGAGTTACGGTACCATTAACTTCTGTTCAAAAGACGACGGAACGGATTAAGACCACTTACATTATTAGTAATGGGAAAAGTGGATTCGGAATTCCAACAAATTGGAATTCGAACAGCCGTCTGGAACGGATTAAGTTCGAGAACTAAGGTACCACTGTATGCCTACAGACCTATTTAATGGGACGTAACCTTCAAAAAAGAGCATAAACCAGCCATGTGAAATAAATTTATCGCAACAGTTCAGAAAAAAGGGGTTGGGCCAGAATTGTGTCATTTTTTTTTTTAGTGGAACCACCTTTTGGTTTGATTTTAGTATTTATAAACGTGTCTATTCGGAGCTTTCTCTCTACGTATCTATACTGTGTAATATTTTCCCATTAGATTTGGCAGAACTGGACAAGCTTGGTTGAATTGGACGGTGATGTTAGTGGACTACAATCTTCAAGGCAATCCACTTTTTTTTTTTTAAAGGGTTTAAGTGTGGGCTCTGATGAAGCCTTGGAAGTACATTTGTTTTTTCTCCTTTAGCAACTTTGGATCATTATCACGTACATGTATTATAATTATTATTATTATGAAATATTTATTGTTTTTACATGTTTATCTTTAATATATTATGTAAAATATGTGTGTTTGTGTAGGTTATATGAGTTTGGGAGGGGGTTGGAACGGATTAATTGGTTTTCTGTTTTTTCGTTTGGGAATAATTGTTTCATCTAACAAACTTTCCGAGCTCACCCTCGGAATGGATTAAATTCGTAAGTCAAGGTACCGCTGTATTTGTTCCCTGCTGATTAGCTCCTAACTTCCTTTCTAGCAAACCTTAATACAGATTTTGAATGGGGTGTAAGTGGTATGAATGAGATGGGGTTTTATTACCCCAAACATTTTCTATACGTACCACTGGTTTTGTGGGTTAAATCTTTCAGTATTTATTATGAGGAGAAATATGTTTGCAGACACTTTTGTTTTTGTGTAATATTGTAAACAGCACATGCAGTGATTAGCTGTAGCATTTAAAACCACCTGCCTGTCACTGTGAAGGTTCTACTTGTGGAACCAAAATGGCTGTAATCCATTAAGATCCTAACTCCACAAGGAGGCAGCCGTAGCCTAATGGTTGAAGATGCAGGTTTGGTGAATGAAAGGTTGCTGTTTCACTTCCCAAACCAGCAGGAAAAATGCGAGGCAGTAGAGGGAGTGAGCTGCACCTTCACTTTCTCCACCTTCATGACTAAAGTGCCCTGAAGCAAAGCACTTGTTCCCCAATTGTGCCTCAAGGTGTGCCAGCCCACTAGTGTGTGTGTGTGTGTGTGTGTGTGTGTGTGTGTGTGTGTGTGTGTGTGTGTGTGTGTGTGTGTGTGAGAGCTCACTTTGGATGGGTTAAACGCAGTGGCAATAATTCCCCTTGTGGGATTAATAGATACAAAAAAAAAAGACCACTGAAGTCATGCTGTGGTATTTGGGCACTAGGAAGGTTTCAGCATATCCTTTTACTGCAACATGGAAAACTCCAGGGGGCAGTCATGACTTTGTGGTAAGGTGCTGGATTACTGATCCCAAGGGTTGGGGGTCAGGCCCCAATGTCAACGGTTGTCACCGCTGTCCCCCCAGTGCAACTAACTGGGTTATCTAAGGCCGGCTATGTCTCTCATTGTCTGTGGTGGGAGGTTCATGTAAAAGAACCATTGCTGACTTTCGTCAAGAGGAGCTGCATAGCCGTCAGCGTGTTTCTGTCCTGCGATGGCCTGGCGAGCCATCCAGGGTGTACTCTTCCATTGCCCAGAGTCAGCTGAGATAGGCACCAGCCACCCATTGACCCTAATTAGGATTCAAAAAATGAATGAATAAATGAATGGAAAATTCCAGGTTGTGTTCCTGAATACTCAGTGAGAGGCAGAAGAGTCAGTCTGATTATTCACTTCCACTCTGACCTTAATCTCTATATTATTCAGACACACGTCTCTCTCTCTCTCTCTCTCTCTCTCTCTCTTCTCTCTCTGGTTATTGGCCTCATTCTGCATGAGCCTCAAAACCATATAAATAGACACCAATAATTATACACTTGGGGGAAACTCCTCAACATGTAACCTGCGTTCCTAGAGTTCTTGGGCAGAATACACATCTTGGCCAGCTCGCCAGGTCATGACAGGGCAGAACGATGCTGACGGCTATACAGTTCCTCTTGACCAAAGTCAGCAGTGGTTCTTCCACATGAACCTCTCACCATAGACAGTGAGAGACATGGCCGGCCTTTGATAACCCAGTTAGCTACACTGGGGGACAGTGGCAACCCCATTGAGAGTGTGGATTGAACCCCCAACCTTGGGATCAGAGATCCAGCACCTTTACCACCAGGCCACCACTGCCCACTGTTCATAACATGTTAAAGAATATGTGACTTCCATTGCACCATGGTCCAGTTTCCAAGTTCATGTGCCCATCGTGGATACTTTCAGTGGTGGACAAGGATCGCACATCTGTGCTCCGACTGGTCTGCAAACAGGAAGCATACGCATGACTCTGCAACACACTGAATTTGTTTTGACATCTTTACATTATCGTCAGCGTTAAGTTCTTTTATCAAGTTGTGCTTTTTTTTGTGTGGGATCACCTCACATAGGCTGCCCCCACTTATACCCCATGAAATTCAGTGAGCCCAAATGAGTTTGTCCCTGGTGCATTGTTTGTCCTTTCCTGTACCTCATTTTGGCAGGTACTAACCAGCGAGTACCAGAAACACCCCAAAAAGACAAATGGTTTTGGAAATGCTCAGACGTTGTCATCAAGTCAGAATAATTTGACCCCTTGTCAATGTCAACACATTAGTCCATTTTTTTGTTTCCATCAGATAAACATTTTGAAATCTGACTCTTCTTATGCTTGGGACGTCTAACCAAAACTGGTTATATCAGAGTTTCTTCATCATATTGCTCTTCCCCTTGTTTGTGGTCATTTCCTTTCATTTACCTCAATGGGTCTCATACTTTGTGCAATGAGTACCACCTCAACGTATTTGCCTCTTCAAGTGCCATCATTATGACCAACATCAATATACAGTAGTGTAGGCCTGCTTAACTACATTATGAACAAAAGTTTCTGGGCATTTGACCATCAGATCCATATGAAGCGTCTTCTCAAAGTTGGTGCCAGATGAATGTACAAAATGTCTCTGACTGCTGTTTGGTTGCTGCAATTTCATTTGAACCAAGAGGTTCGAACCTGTTCTAGCACTACAGTCAGCGTGTTTTCATGGAGATAAAGTGGGCTGCATGAAAACATGCCTTTCAAGGGTTGGAGTGGGAAAATGTGAGCTCCTGGCACAAAGCACTGACGTCAACCGCACAGAAAATGCTAAACTAGCATGCTAATTGCCCCAGGTGTCCCTGCCTGATATCAGTGCCTGACCATAATAATGTCTTGTGGATGAATGATTAGAAATCTCCACAGCCTCAATCCAAAATCTAGTGCACAGCATTTTGACAGTTAACAGCCCCTGGTGTTCTTTCACTCTTTACATAAACACAGTTAAATACAAAAGTTTTTCCATGGCCACAGGATATGCCTTTCGACTTGGTTGTTTAGGGGATAAGAAGCTACTCACCGCATCAGTTAGAGATAAAAGCTAAAGCAGCAGAAGGCTTGTATGTATGTATTTAAATTTAAACAGATCTTCCCCCAGGCAGTGAGTTTAATATTTTAAATATACTTTGAAAAGACATGATGCAAATACAGGTGGTTCTCAACTTAAGATGTTTCAGCTTTACGACGCCACTAAATATATGTACAGTATGCCGCTCTGTTCATAAGCTCCTACGAAGCATACTAGTTTTTGACGCGGAGTGCGTATGAGTACAGAGCTACGCAGTGCTACGCGGTCATTAGCATTGTCCATTTTGTCGCGGGGTGCGTAATAGTAATGTATTTTATTATATGATATTTATTTTATTTTAATTTAAATGTGAATTTTAATTGTCTGTACTGTTTTCCCACGAATATGAAGTATAATATATGTATTTGGATAGTTATTTAGAGATTTAGGGGTAAAAATCCGACTTGCATGGAATTCCAAGTTACGACGTGTCATAGGAACGTGACTCGAGGACCGCCTGTACATACATTTACACAATGAATACAGAAAGTCTACACGCCCTATTATAGCATTTTAACAATAACAATTACTCATTTTTCAAACTGCTTCATCCTTTTGGGGGGTCACGGGAGGTTGGAACCTATCTCGGCAGGCACCAAGTAAAGGAAGGATACACGCTGAACAGCTAGCAAGACCATCACAGGGCCAACACACACACACACACACACACACACACACACACACACACACACACACACACACACACACACACACACACAGTCTAAGGGGAAATTTGACACAGCCGATTATAATGTGCAAGTCTTTGAACTGTGTGAGGAAAGCATTTTACACTGAGCAAATCCACACAGACACAGTTGATCATACAAACTCCACACAGAAACACCCAAACCTTGAACCCAGGATCTCCCTGCAGCGAGGTAGAAATGCTATGACCACTATGCTAGTTAGTGATTAGCGCAATTAGCACTCATCAATTACTGTTTGTATGGTTACCTTGTACATACTGTACAGTTGATATAAAAAGTATACAAACCCTTGTTTAAATTGCAGGTTTTGTGATGTAAAAACCAATTAAACTTGCAATTTAAACAAGGGTTTGTATACTTTTTATGTCAACTGTATGTACAAGGTAACCATACAAACACTAATCAGTGGAACTGGTCTAAGGACAAGATTAAGGTGGAGTATCAGCACCACAACAGAATCCATTATGCACTACTGATTAATTTCTGGAAAAATTAGCAATAATTTATTCCCTCTTTCGGCAGTGGTGGGGTAGTAATGAGGTGCTACATCACTGATCCCAAGATTTTGGGTTCACGCCCCACTATCAATGGGTTGTCACTGTCGCCCCAGTGCAGCTGACTGGGTTATCAAAGGCCGGCCATGTCTCTCACTGTATGTAGTGTGAAGTTCATGTAAAAGAACCATTGCTGACTTTTACCAAGAGGAGCTGCATAGCCATCAGCATGTTTCTGCCCTGCGATGGCCTGGCGAGCCGTCCAGGGTGTACTCTGCCCTCGCCCAGAGTCGACTGAGATGGGCGCCAGCCTACCCGCGACCTTAATTAGGATTAAGTGGTTAAGAAAATGAATGAATGGATTATCACCTCATTCATTATTCATCAGCAAACTCTGTGTTTATAAAAAGAAAATATATTTATTATATCCTGTATTAGTTTTGCTTGATTATGTTGAAGCTGGGATTTATATGATATTTGAAATCACCACATTATGCATGAATACTTGGTACAGTGCTACATCTTTGTATTTTGTGTAAATTTGTCTTTAATGTCCTTGATCGACCCAATGTTTACCCCTGTATCCAGGACGAGATAGCACGGCTGTCTGTGATCGACCCTGAAGTGAAGCAGTTACATCAGCAACTTCAGGATCTCAGAGAGAAAGAGGAAACCCAGGTGCTGTTTGATGTTGATATAGCTGCATTCCAGGACCACTACGAGAGTGTTCTTGCAGACCTAAAGGCCAGAGAAGAACAGCTTGTATTAGGTGTGTACTATTTGATGGGGATGAACATCAGAACATTATATATACTGAATTTTAATTGCGGGTCGCGGCATAAACTCATATTAACTGAAAGTGAGAATTGTATTCGTATGTTTTATATTTTTGTCCTTTGCCATGTGATGGCCTGGCGATCTGTCCACGGTGTATCTCGTCCGTGCTGAGATGGGCGCCTATCTCTCCGTGACCCTAATTAGGACTAAGTGGTTTAGAAAATAAATGAATGAATGAAAATTTTTGTTCTTATTATATTCATTCATTTTATGAACCGTTTAATCCTAGTAAGGGTCACAGGGAGGCTGGTGCCCATCTCAGCTGACTCTGGGCTCGGGCAGAGTATACCCTAGACAGCTCAAGGCCATCGCACGGCGCACACACGCTGACGGCTTTGTAGCCTACTCTTGTCGAAAGTCAGCAATGGTTCTTTTATATGAACCTCACACCATAGACAGTGAGAGACATGGCCGGCCTATGATAACCCAGTTAGCTGCACTGGGGTCACAGTGACAACCTTATGGAGAGTGTGATTCGAACCCCCAAACTTAGGATTAGCAATCAAGCACCCTATATCACGAGGCCACCACTGCCCTTATTATGATGATTATTATTATTATTATTATTATTATTATTATTATTAAGGCCGAAGAACTTCAGGTGTGTAGGACTCTTCTTGACTATCTTGACTCACACCTCAGGGATTAATGCAGTGGTACTTCTGCTAACAAATTTAATCCGTTCCGAGGGCGAGCTCATAAGCCGAAAAGTTTGTTAGATAAAACAACTATTTCCATACGAAATAACAGAAAAACAATTAATCTGTTCCAACCACCTCCTAAACTCATATAACCTGCCACACACATGTATTTTTACATAATATTTTAAAGATAAACATGTAAAAGCAATAAACATTTCATAATAATAATACATGTACATTAACACTAATAATAATAAAACAAGAATGGACAATAATTCAACTAACCCTACCGATCATCAACTGTGGTGAAGATGTCACATTGGGAAGCATGAGGGAGTGTGTAACAGAGGAGGAGGAGAATTTTGTGCGTGTGCATGCTCTGAATTCCAGTGAGGAAAGGCTTATGGTGAGCTCCCACAAGCCCAGTGCTTCTCAAATAGTGGGGTCCGCGCCCCTTGGGGTGAGCAGTGTGGTGCCGGGGGGGCACGTATGACCCTGGGGAATATGCTTTTTTCCATACTGTACTAGAATTAAATGTAATTGTGCATCCACTCCAGTAGTTGGCAGTGGCGCTCTCATTGTCGCGCTATGGTGTAGGGAAAAAGTGAGCAAATGATGTGAAGTGCAGTAAACACTATTTATAGTCATGTGCAGGAGCTTGTAAAGTGAATTTTTTCTTGTTGGATGGAGCAGACTTTTTTTGAGTTCGAATCTCGTTTCATGGAAAAATTGTTATAAGGGACACTTGTTAGACGAGGTGCCACTATATACTGAAGGCTCATTTATACACAGTGTTGAAGACGGATAATGCTACAATTCAGACCTTATGTTCATTCATCCATTTTATGGATGCACACAGAGCGGAGCAGTACCACCGGCCATCATAGGGCAGCTGTAGCCAATCGTTTAAAAGAGTCATTAAGAACAAATTATAGTTGTTTTGCTATGATCTCTGAAATTGTAGAAAATTTAGTTTTTTAAGGTTTTACAAGTTTGTAAGACATCTGTACGGTGTTCCTTCGCTCAGTCTCAGGGGCAAATATTTCACACAAAACAGCTGTAAGACAACCAGGTGTGGATTTGACGCAGTGAAGATAAAAGGCGGTCCGTTTAAAATGGATTTGTTTGTTACATTAGTAAGTGAAGCAAAATAAATTAATTAATAAATAAAATTAAGTTAGATAATGTTTATTGAAGTGAGCGCAGGAATAGGGCGGAGTCTCATCCTTACAGTTTAGCCCAGGTTTGTTTTTTGGAGTTTCATTTGATTATTTAATTATGACTTATTTAGATTCTACACTGTGGGGCTGGTGGCATATTGGTTCAGGTGCTGGGCTCATGATCAGGAGGTCATGGGTTTGAATCCCAGTTAGACCCCTGCTGTACAAAGACCCCTGGGCAAGGTCTTCACCATTTGATTGATTAATGTGACCTTTGACCATCGTGTCGTGTCATTATGCTTATGAAGAATTGGAAGTTTGATGATGGTCAGCATGTGATGGCAGATGTCACGTTTGACCTGATGAACCTGGTTTTCCGATTTGAATAACTTGCTGATGTTGGAGCTTAACCTGATTCAGGTAGGGCACTGTGTTCTGACCAGTAAACCCCAGGGGGCCTAGTTTGCTCTGAGAGTAGCACAGGTGTGGGAAACTATTAAGTCTGCAGTGTTGGAAGTCTATGAACAGGTGCTGGAGATACACTACCAGTGTTTTTATTCTAGAATGAAGTTCATCGTTCATTTTCTGTAATCGCTTATTCCTAATTAGGATTGCGGGGAGGCGGAAGATGAAAATGATTGTTGAGGACTGCTGTGATTGGCGAAACGTGTTGTATAATAAGTTGATTGGCTGAAAATTGCAAAAAATGTGGTGGTGATTGTGGTGATTAATATTTTAAGGTCATGCAGAACATACAGGGATTTGTAATATGCGTGAATTTATCAACTCTGACTTAGTCCCTCTCTCCCCACTTTTTAAATGTATATTTATAAACTGAATTAAAACTAAAACTTATTTATTTAACTATTTTAAGACATGAAGATGTATGATTTATTCGCAGTCTTTTTCTCTTCTGTTTTTCTTAGTCCAGGCGAGCCTTCCACCTACACACTACAAAGAAGGAATGGCCACCCTAATGGCGTGGCTCCAGCAGTGCAAAGACAAGCTACCATCCCCAGCTGTCACTGAGTATCCAATCATGGAGCAGAGGCTGAATGATGCCGTGGTTTGTTCTTATATTTTAAAATAGCTCTTTTCATTTATATCGATGCTTGTTTTGTACCTAAAATGAAATATGTTAATGAAAAACTATCCATACAGAAAGCACATGGTATTGGAGCTGATGGTTAACTACATAAACACTGATCTCCATAATATTAGTAATATGCACCAAGTTCTCTAAAGATCACTGCAAATCAAACAGGTTTCCCTCAAGATTATCGCAATTTCACCAACTTCTGTCAGTGTCATCACGAATCCAACAACTTCCCTCAACATCATTATAATTCCACCAACTTCTCTCAGGATCAATAAAATTCCACCAAGTTTCCCTCAAGTCTATCACGATGCCACCAATCTTCCTCGAATCCATCACCAATCCACCATGTTCCCTCCAGACCATCACAAATCCACCATGTTCCCTCAAGATCATCATGATTCCATCACGTTTCCTTAAGACCAATTACAAGTCTACTGTGTTCCCTCAAGAACATCACAAATCAACCACGTTCCTTTTAGTGCATCACAAGTTCACCATGTTCCCTCAAGTCCATCACAAGTTCACCATGTTCCCGCAAGTCCATCACAGGTTCACAATGTTCCCTCAAGTCCATCACAAATCAACCACATTCCTTTAAGTGCATCACAAGTTCACCATGTTCCCTCAAGTCCGTCACAGGTCCACCACGTTCCCTCAAGTCCGTCACAGGTCCACCACGTTCCCTCAAGTCCGTCACAGGTCCACCACGTTCCCTCAAGTCCGTCACAGGTCCACCACGTTCCCTCAAGTCCGTCACAGGTCCACCACGTTCCCTCAAGTCCGTCACAGGTCCACCACGTTCCCTCAAGTCCGTCACAGGTCCACCACGTTCCCTCAAGTCCGTCACAGGTCCACCACGTTCCCTCAAGTCCGTCACAGGTCCACCACGTTCCCTCATGTCCGTCACAGGTCCACCACGTTCCCTCAAGTCCGTCACAGGTCCACCACGTTCCCTCAAGACCATTATGATTCCATCACATCCTTCAAAATAATCAAAAATCCATCATGTTCCTTCAAGATAATCATAATTCAACCCTATGGCCCATCGTGACATTCCCAAATCATGGAGATCGCCAACATCGTGTGTAAACCCAGTCACATGAAAGTGAAGCTTGTCGATTGACGATTTCAGCTCGACTGACGTGTTTTAATGATACTAACGCAGTAGTTTGTCTTTTCCCAAAGACTTTTAAACATAACGACTGACTGCTAATATTTTCACAGTTTCTATAGATGCAAAACATCAAACAAATTTGTAGTGGTACTGCGTGTTTGGGTCTCAATAAATATGGCACCAAATATCTCCTCAACATTATTGGTCTAAAAGACATTGTTTCAGGCGACTTGTTTAAATTGACATATTGCCGCCATGTTCTTTTTAGAGAGACGTGGTTTTTGAGCCCGTGGTCTATTACTTAGAAGGAAGGAGGAATTGTGAACAGATGCTGTAGATATACAGCTGCACGAGTTCATGAGAAGTTTCTCTTTTCTAAAGTAGCACTTGAGTAAGTGATAGATGACATGATACAAACGATGTGTTAATTGAGCAATGTGGTGTTCTTCAGGCAATTCAAGCAGCACAAAAAGAGCAGCAAGATAAAAAGGATGAGCTGAAGAAGATGGCTGAAGAGGTGTGTAAGAAAGCTCCCCATGAAATATCGCAAAGATATATCAATGAGATGGACAGGATGGTGGCCGCTTGGAGACATATCTGCGAACAAATAAAAGAAATAATACAAAAATTGCAGGAAAACATGAACAAACTGCAGCAGTTTCAGGTAAGTGCTGCGATGATTTTTTTTTTTTCTTCATTCATTCAGTTTCCGAACCACTGAATCCTAAATAGGGTCACAGGGAGGCTGTGCCCACCTCATTTGATGCTGGGTGAGGGCAGAGTACATCCTGGACAACTCACCAGACCATTGCAGAGCAGAAACACGCTGACGGCTATGCAGCTCAGCCTGATGAAAGTCAGCAATGGTTCTTTTACATGAACCTCACACCATAGACTGTGAGAGACATGGCCGGCCTTTGATAACCCAGTTAGTGCACTGGGGTGACAATGACAACCTGTTGAGATGTGGCTTGAACCCCCAATCTTGGGATCAGTAATCATCTTATCACTGGGCCACATTGCCATTTTAAAATAGTTAATTAATTTGTTTATTTGCAATTCTGGATGGAAATCATGTTGATATTTTTTTAATTCCATCCAGAATTGACATGAAAAGGACAATTACTGCATAACGTTATTTACTTTACAACAACTACTGGATAAATTTTTTAAATAATTAATCTCTTTAGTAAGGCCAGTGGTGGCTCGGTGGTAAGGTGCTGGATAGCTGATCCCTCCCCCCTCCCCCCAATGCAGCAAACTGGGTTATCAAAGGCCGACCATGTCTCTCACTGTCTATGGTGTGAGGTTCATTGCTGACTTTTGTCAATGTAGCTGCATAGCCATCAGCATGTTTCTGCCCCGCGATGATTTGGTGAGCTGCCCAGGGTGTACTCTGCCCTCGCCCAGAGTTGGCTGAGATGAGTTCCAGCCTCCCTGTGACCTGAATTAGGATTAAGCGGTTCAGAAAATAAATGAATGGACCTCTTTCATACAATTGAATGTTTCTCCAATGGAGAATTGTGCCAAAGATTTATGCAGAAGTAACAAATACAAAGGAACAACTAAACCATTTTTCCTTCATCTGCTTTGATTAAAGATTAACCTGAAGACAGGGCTTTCAATCAAAATGATGGACACCCATTGTTTGTTATGGTCGCTATGGCATACCTGTCAAGTTGTACGGTTTTGGCGTAATTTGTACAAGTGAGCACTGATTTTTAAATGTGTACGCCGTACGTCCGAAATCTGTACGTTTTTCGATCATTTCGTCTTTTTTTTTTAACTCCGTTTTTTGTGTCACCGTTTCGGTAAAGAGACGATACGCCGAATTGGTCTGTAGCCGTTTTCTGGCGAGAATCGCGCGTTGCGTTTATCGTCTGCTATCGTCTGCTCTTTCCGACCACGTGACCGCACTTTCACTTCCGCCATCATTCAAGTCAAACTTAATTGCGAGCTCAAGTGCCATGAAGTGAAGCCATCAAAAGAAATGATTGAAAGTGCCAAAAGTGCTACATATAGTTATAATAAAGATCACTGTTAAATTTTCTTAATCATGCAGCTGAAGATATTACTCTTTTATTTGATTGCACCAGGTTATATGTTACAACATTACCAATAAATTCATATTATATTAAAAATAGAGTTTAATTTTTGTTTCATATTGCACGCGATAATAAGACGCGTAAGATTAGTTGCTATTTTGTAAGGGCATAAGTAGCCATTTGTAAGATCGCCAACGGCCTAGGGTTGACAGGTATGCTATGGTCTCTTTCTGCATAGTAAATTTTGAATGTTTAAAATAAAGGTTTAACAGGATATACTACAAATGACAGATGTCAAAGTGAAAATTGTTGTCTGTGGGAGTTTTGTGTGCAGACTTTATTTCATTTGGGCAGCCGTAGCTTAACATTGAGAAAGGCGATTTTGGGACCGAAAAATGTGTGGCAGGTGGGGGGGTGATCACCTGCCCTTCCTCTCCATTAATGACTGAAATGCCCTTGAGCAAGGCACCTACCCCCAGCTGCTCTCTGGGCACCTCTAATGTGTGTGGCAGCTCACTGTTCCGTGTGTGTGTGTGTGTGTGTGTGTGTGTGTGTGTGTGTGTGTGTGTCCCAGCTGCTCTCTGGGTACCTCTAATGTGTGTGGCAGCTCACTGTTCCGTGCGTATGTGTGTGTGTCTGTGTGTGTGTGTGTGTGTGTGTGTGTGTGTGTGTGTGCATGTGCGCTCACTTTGGATGGGTTAAATACAAAGGAAATCATTTCCCTTATAAGATTAACACCATGCTGTATGCATGCAGTACATGTTCAGTGATATAGAAAGTGAAACACAATTACATACAGTGGGTCAATAAGAAAAAGAAAACACCTTTCTTTTCTAATGCAAACAAAATATATTTTATGATTAGAATGACACAAAGACCCTCCAGAAGTGGATGGCCGATGTGGATGTCTTCCTAAATGAGGAGTGGCCAGCTTTAGGAGATTCCGAGGCTCTTGAAAAGCAGCTGGAACAGTGCACAGTGAGTTTTTACCCGATATCGTAATTTAATTATTCATGCAAATGGATGGGTGGACTGATTGAGTCATGTCAATAATATACATATATATATAATGTGTGTGTGTGTTTGTGTGTCTGAGTTATTCCATCAAGGCGAGGTGGATATCCTTGAATATTGAGGAAACCTTTCAGCAATATCCACCAAGGCTGAGGCAAATGAATAAATACAATCAGCTACTTTTAGTTAAAGTATTCACATTTTGTTTACACACACACACACACACACACACACACACACACACACACACATTTTTTTCCAGTTGCACTGTACACAATGCAGCTTAGAAATCCGAGTGAAAGACACAATAGAAACAGTTCATGAAAAAAACTCTAAAGACTCCACAGATTTCTATTAGGCTTTAAGACTAGGCTCTGACTAGGCCCTGGAAGGACATCCATCTTTTGCTTCCCTCAGCCAATGTGTGGTAACCTTTGTTTTGTGTTCCTGGCCATTGTCATGCTGGAAGTTGAACCTTCTTACCATTGACTCAGTCAGAAGGCAGCAGGTTTTCCTCAGAAATGTGGCAGTATTTAATTCTTTCCCCCCCATCCGGTTTTCTTTCTATTTTGACACGCAGTCCACACACCACCACCCTCCTCCGCTCCGGTGAATTCAATCAACTTTCGTGTGCTCCTGGCATTTGATAACACCATTGAAACACATTTTTATATCTTTGTGTCCATCTCTTCACTTGTTCCTGTTCCAGACTTTATCCCTGAGATCTTTTGACCGTGCTTGCCATCCGTAGTTAATTGTTTTCTTTTGTAGTTTATGTTAAATGATTCAAAATGCCACCAGTTAAGTGTTAGCACTGCGTGTTGTTTGCATGTTTCCCCTGTGATGGTCTGGTGATCTGTTCAGGGTGTATCTAGCCTCCTCCTAGTGTTGGCTCCAGCTTCCCTGCCACCCTAGTAGGACTAAGTACCTTCAGCAGACGAGTGGTAGAGCATAACATTTAACCACAGATCAGAAACCTGTCAGTTTGGTGTGCGATGTAATTGAAAAATTAGTTCACAGTCATTAGATTGTTTACTTCTATTTTGATGATGATTATTTAATTTTAATTTGATTAAAGATTTAATTGAATTGAATTGATCCGATGTATCATTGATTGATTGATGTTTTTTTAAGCTTACAGTATGTATATGTGTGTGTGTGTGTGTGTGTGTGTGTGTGTACGTATGTGTGTGTGTATATATATATATATATATATATATATATATTTTTTTTTTTTTTTTTTTTTTAACTTTGTGTGTCAGGCCTTAGTTAATGACATTCACACTGTCCAACCCAGCCTTAATGGCATCAATGAGGTTGGCCAGGCCTTGAAGAGGGAAGCAGAGCCGTCATTTGCTATCACAATACAGAAGATGCTGGATGACCTCAATTCGCAATGGGAACTAATTTGCAAGCAGGTAAAATTAGTCTGATTTTTTTTCAGATTTTGAATTAGAAAAAAACCCAAACAAAACAGGTACCATATTTTCCGGACTATATGTCGCTCTGGAGTCCACGTTGTATTCGCCAAAAAATATATGCATAATAAAGAAGAAAAAACATATATAAGTCATACTGGACTATAAGTTGCAAACTCATGGAAACGGTCTACCTTGGTTTGGAAATCTGCTGGCAGTTTTTGTGACGTCGTGGTCCTCGCTCTGATAGAGAGGCAGCTGTGTTGCATGAAGCGATAACACCAAGAAAGTCCCCACGCAAAGTCATTTATATTGATCTCCTTGACAACTACTTGGACGTGGAGACGCAACTGTACTGTTGACAAGCCCCTCCCTGAGGCATGTTGCTCAAGCCCCCATGTGGCCATCTAGCTTTTAGCTGCGATTGACTTTTTTGTTTTCTTCATTGCAGTAATAATCTCTGCTTTTCTCCAGTCCCTCACAAGTTTCTCGTTCACTCCAAACCTTCATTCTGCTGCTTGATTACCATTTTCTGCTGCACATTTCACTACTTGCAGCTTGTAATTCTCAGAATAGGATTTTCTTTTTGGGGACATTTCTTCAGCGGTACAGAATGAGCAGGTACTGGTACCCAAGCCTATAGTGTGTCCTCTTGTAGTTGTGAGTGTAAAAATAACAAACATGTGAAATTATGTTTCTTATTATCATGACAAACAGAATTGTATGTAATAATTTCACATATAAGCTACTCTGGAGTATAAGTCGCACCTTAAAACAAAAAATGAAAAAAGTGTGACTTATAGTTCGGAAAATACGGTAATACATAAATCAAAGCATTTTATAAGTGTGTACCTGATTTATGGATTAAAGGTAAACATCCCTTACTGTCATGTATTTATGGTTGGTTTTAGGCATATGCAAAAAAATCAGCCTTAAAAGGTGGGCTGGATATGACGGTGGGTTTAAAGAAAGAGATGCAAGAGATGCAAGAATGGATTACACAAGCAGAGGAGGATTACCTGGAGAGTGATTTCCATTACAAAACACCTGAAGAGCTTCATACAGCAGTGGAGGAACTCAAGGTTTGAGTTTTTCAGTGTAAATGTTTTTAATGTTCTTTTTGAGTGACATATTCTTATTGTACCTTGTAAAATACAGAGATTTAAAATCAGGTGTTTTTCAGAACCCACCCTCTTTTGTTTTTCTTTTCGTTCTAGTTCCACCAGAATGTTCTTCCTGAACAAGTTGGGGCGCTTTAATTCATGATCAGCCCAATCAAATTCGTTTGGGGATCATAAATAATTAAATATCATCTAGAAGGCAATTACCTGTTTGTAAACTATTCAAAAATATAAATGTGGAGAAAATGAATGTTGCTTACAATGTCCCTGTCTAAATATAAACCACCAGTGCATAACAGAAAAAAAAAAAGTAATAAATCAGTTGTGATAAGATTTTGGTCTGATGTAGCTGTGAGAGCCGTGTGAAACGTTTCTGTGCACAAGTTGTTTACGCAAAATACCCAGACAGGGAAACGTGGTATTCGTAGCGGAGCCCTCATGTCGAGCACCATGGTCACGGAAAAGGGTTTAGATGGTTGACCCGTGCCCTGCGAGATGGCCTGGGGAGCTGTCCAGAGGTGAACTTCCGTTCTCGCCTGGAGTCGGCTGAGATTGGATCCAGCCTCCCCGTGACCCTAATTAGGATTAATCGGCTCAGAAAATTAATGAATGAATGGTTGGCCCATATCCTGTCTGCTGTCCATACAGACCAAAGACAGAAAATCCAAAAGGCCGCCATGTTGCTGAGTTGTCTGTCATGTGTTACTGACTTGCATGACGATGTTAATAATTTGTTAATAATTATATAATTGAAACTCAAACAACTGGACCTCATAAACCACCACTGAAACCTGCACAGAATAAAAAAAACTACACAATCTAACTCCGGTTCTGCAGAAAATCGATGCTCATGAACCAAATGCTGAAGTCAGAAGCTTGACAGATACTTCAATTCATGGTGCAGGTGATAAAAATGCAAGCAGCAACCAGCTCAGAAAAGAAAAGGTGCTCAAAGCAAACCCGGCACAAACACCTATCGACGTCTGACCGGACCTCTGCTTTTATGCCGAACCTAAATCTTTTTTTTTTTTTTTTTTTTTTTTTTTTAAATCTGTGTTGTATGCCAAAGGCTCCAAAACAAACAGGACAACAAAGTATCCCTATTATATAATATGGTATATTAGTATCGTGGCACAATTACACAGTTCAGGTAAGGTCGGGTATGAGGGCATGCGCTGGGACGGCACTTCGCTGTGTCCAGCAGCCGCCGCCACTCATCCGGCCGTCTCCTGGCGATTGACCAGGCCTGTGCAGGGCCCATACCCCCCGGCAGGGCAGCCCTCAGCTGCGACAACCACGTTGCGCCCAGCCGTCCCCGCCATCGGCTCCAGCCCCTAGGACCCCGAACGCACAGGATCCGGTGTGCTGGGTCCCAAGGCGGGAAACGCGCCAAGTGCCCGTAGTAGCGCAGCTGACGGTCGCGGATCAAGCAGGTTACTCTTACCATCCCTGCATCATCGAGCATCTTCCGGTTGGTAACAAAGTCCCGCCAGCGGTATCCGAAGATGCGGCGATTGGAAGTCGTAACGAAGGAGCCCAGTCGTCGTCCAAGCTCAACCATGAGCGTCCATGTCTCGCTTGAGTAGAGCAAGACAGGGAGCACAAGGGAGCGAAAGACTCGGGCATTCGTCTGCCTGCTCAGATACCTAGACCGGTACACGGTCCTGTCCAGCGAGTTCATTGTCCCGTAGGCTAGGCCAAGTCGAGATCTTGGCCCTGCAATCAGTGGAACAATGAACCACATTTACACAGTTGCCTCTATATATCAAAGTTCTTTAAAACTCAACAGAGAAAATTTGAAGAGTTAAAAAAGAAAACTTTTTTTTTCCATCAAATGTGTTTCACGAAATGTGTTTCTTTATTCTTCTGATCAACAATCAGAGAGCTCAAGAGGAAATCCATCAGAAAGAAGTGAAGGTAAACCTTCTGGAAAATAAAGTCACTAGTTTTATTTCAAAGGCTCCACCCACAGCTCATGAGGCCCTGAAGGCAGAACTTGATGGTCTGACTTCAAACTATCAGCGGCTGTGCAATCGGCTTGATGGGAAAAACAAAACATTAGAGGTAATGTAGCTGGTGTGAGTTCGAACTTTTTCATTGTTCATTGCACAGAGATCATCCAACCTGATGCATCATGTGATCTCTCTCGATTGCAGGAGGTGTGGGCATGTTGGTGTGAATTGCTGTGTTACTTAGAACAAGAAAATACTTGGATGGATCTACTAGAGCAGAAAATGAACGAGACAGAAAATTTACAAGAAGGAACAAGCCAAATAGTTGAGGCTCTGGCTGTAAGTAGTTGGACTACCATTAAATGTGTTTTATTCCCCCCCGCCAAAAAAATAAATAAATAAATAAATAAGTAGTACACGTGAATATGTTATGTGTGAATATGTGCTAATATATTATATTATTATATATTAATATATAATAATATATGAATATGTATGTCCACCTTTAACCTTCGCCATGCCACTGTTTCAATAAGCTTAAGAAACATGACATTTTTTTTTCTATCCAGTGTCGGGTTCATTTCTCACTGACGTCGTGAATCGATGAGGGGAAAAACTGAACCCCTCCATAAAGTCTTCTCCAGCACATCTTGAACACTTTCAGTAGGATTAAGTTCAGGACTCTGGGGGACCAATATATATCTGAAAATGATTCCTCGTGCTCCCTGAACCACTCGCTCATTATTCGAGTCCCCATTTTATATCCAAGCCATCAGGGGAGTTAAAGGTGCATTGATGTGATAACCTGCACATTCAGAGCATTCATCATCAGCTGCTTCATTTTATTACTACATTAATGTTGCTGAGCCTTGACCGGAGCAACATCGCCATGGAGATTACTTCCTGCGAGCAATCAAGATAAATGCCATTCATGAAAATATTTGAGTGTCTGCAGCTCTTTTTTTTGACCAGGCACTATATATTTTATTAACTGTCAGAAGTTTATAGGAATTACTAGAAACCGTTTTTGTTTACTATTTTTGTTTTCTGATGCAAAACAATTTTACCAGAAAAAAGATATTCCGACAACATTTTTAAATTATACTTTAAGTTTTCTGATATCAGAAAGGAACAAATTTTACTCAATCCTTTGCAGAACTGCTTAATATTAATTGGGTTGTTGGTAGCTGTCTCAACTGACACTGGGTGAAGGCAGGGTACACCCTGAACATCCCATTTCAGAGTAATACACACACACACACACACACACACACACACACACACTTGCATTCACACGTGGGGTGCATTTGGCACAGCTTGTTAGCTTAATGTGCGTGTCTTTGGACTGTGGGTAGAGTTCAGAATGTCCAGAGGAAACCCACTTAAGCACGGGAAGAACAACAGATCAAGAATACCAGAGCCAGGGAATCGAACCCAGGACCTTTTTGCAGTGACATGTATGTGCTAGTCATTACATCACCATGCCGCCCCAAATCATCTATGATTGTCAAGTTAAAATAAGACAGCTTCTACAGGACATTGTTATAAATGATGTGATCTGGAAAACCAGATATTTTATATATATATATATATATATATATATATATATATATATATATATATATATAAAATCATTGCGCATACACCCCCCTCCCCCTGTTATCCCCAATTTATTTGTATCCAATTCCCACCCATCAGATATTACCTTCTCTACCACACGAGGAGCGAAAATATGCACACGCCCTCTTTGTGACATGCAGTACTAGCTGTCTGCCTCTTTTCTAACTGCTGCCCATGTGTATTTTGGGGGGGTTGGGTCTAACACACTCACAGGGTAAGCGCTATCCACTCCCTCGTACAAACGAGCTTACAGACGCTTGTGATTGGCTGGAGATCGCAGTGAGTGACAGGAAAGTGAGCGTATGCCATCCCTCTCTCTGGTCAGAGCTCTACTAATTAGCTCCCATTGGCTCCCGGTCGTGGACAACTGTAGAACTAATCTGGATTCGAACTTGCGATCTCTGGGTTAATAATAACGCACCTTGTTGATGCGCCACTCTGGAGCCCTTGTATGTGTGTTTGTGTGTCTGTGTGTGTGTGTGTGTGTGTGTGTGTCCTAATTTGAATGTACCTGTTTGAGTACTGTCAGATTTTTATGCTGCACCATGGCTTAATATTTTTGTAATACCATTTATTGTCTGGTTATGTCGTTTTTATTACAGTCCTTAGATACCATGAAGAAAGAACATCCTGAATATAATCGGAACCAAATTCATGAGTTGGCCCAGACCCTTACAGATGGAGGAATCCTTGAAGAGCTCATCCATAAGAAGGTGGAAGATTACAACATTCGTTGGGATGAACTTATGCAACGGGTATGAACCTGACAATAATAGCACTAATACATGGGTCTTTCATTCATTCATTCATTTTCTGAACTGCTTAATCCTAATTAGGGTCGCAGGGAGGCTGGTGCCCACCTCAGCCATCTCTGGGAGAGGGCAGATTACACACTGGACCGCTTGCCAGGCCACCGCAGGGCCAACACTCACACAACCATTCATACTCATGTTCACACCTAAGGGTAATTTGGAACAGCCAGTTAACCAACTGTGGGAGGAAACCAGAGAACCCAGCGGAAACCTACGCAAACATGGGGAGAAGATGCAAACTCCACACAGAAACACCTGAGCTGGAAATTGAACCCAGGACCTTCTTGCTGTAAAGCAAATGTGCTAGGTATTTATAAAAAACTTGTATAAACTACACAGGCATGGATGCATTAAGAGACAAATTTTTTCATGGCTGTGTATACACCCATTGAGGTCCAGGTGTATCTGAGCGCAACTGAGCGCATACCTGATGATCATACCAGAATGCATCTCAACGTATCTGCGCGTACCAGATCATCCCAAACTGATGTGATGATTAGGTTCAATCATGGAATCAATTGGGACAATCCTATCACAATGTATCTGATTTTATCTGAATGGGAGACCAGATGATGTCACCTGAAATTGACCAGTCGAGACCTAATCGCACCCAAGTGCACCAAATCGTACCAGAACATATCAGCTCCACCATTTTAGACCTTTATTTTTTGTTTGCGACTTCAGTGGAACACCAAAGTAAAGAATTGCTTCCGTTTCAAAACAGTTCCATAATTCTTCGGTAAACTGCTTCCCCACCACCCTCTAAAACTCTGATTTTGAGCGTGTGTGTGTGTGTGTGTGCGTGCGTGCGTGCGTGCGTGCGTCTGTCTGTCTGTCTGTCTGTCTGTCTGTCTGTCTGTCGGGTGGCCTGTTTGGCTTCCTCCTCACATTTATGGTCTTTTTGCTCTGTGCCTACTGTGATTGATCGCTTGAAAGCTCCACATTCAGTGTGCAGGGAAACAAAGTGGATTGTAATTACCAGTCACTCTGGATAAGAGTGTCTGCCAAATGCTGTAAATGAAAAAGTAAGTCTTAAAAGTATAAAACATGAACAAAATTCAACAACTAAGACAAAAAAAGAGATAAATATTTTAAAATGTTTCATATGATTGTGTGTATTTGGGGTGTTGTTGTTAATTCATGTGAACCCTTTAACTGCAAAACAAAACAAAAACAAGAAAGTTCTGCATGTTCACTGAGTGATTTAATTGTATTTAGTAATCTAAACAAAGTTTTTTACACACACACACACACACACACACACACACACACACACACACCTGAACGCTGAGTTTTGTTGCACTTTGTTCTATTTTTAGAAGTTGTACCTGACAGCCATTATCACGGAGTTTTCTTTCTTTCATGATTATTTTCTGTCATGTTTATTATTTCCTACAACAGGTTTTACAAAGACGTCAACAGCTAGAGAAGAGCTTACAGTGGCTGAACAAAAATGACAAAGCTCTTCGTCTAATCCAAGATTCTCTAAAAGCGACTGATCGTCATTTGACTGCGTATCTCGCGGATGGTATCGATGCTGTCCAGATACCTCAGGAAGCTCAGGTTGCATTTTTCTCCTCATTTATTCACTACAGATTTCTTTACACTACAGATGTCTTTAAGTCCAGTATGTGGATGGAAGTGTGCTTAGTAAACAGTTGATAATCTTTTCCAAGGGACAAATAAATTAGCCCAGATTCACTCTTTGGCATCAATTATCACCTGAGACTGGAGCGTTTCATAAAAATAATCAGTTTATCAACCAGCAGCTGAGGGTGTAGTAAATGTAGTCACTCAGCCATTCGTTTTTAAGCATCTAATTACGTGGAAGATCTCAGCTTCTCCAGTGTAAATGCATTGCTTTAATGGATTAGAAAATTGCCCACATATGTCACATTTGTTCATTTTTCAATGTTCGGGGATCAGCTCTGTTTTCCCAGTTCCTCATTCTCAATAAAAAAACAACTTTACCATATCTCCCCTTTGAAACAACATCGAAACAAATAAAAAGCAGCAATTACTGTATGTGTAATTACTGTGTGAGCAAACAAAGCTGAACTGAGAGCAATATAAACCAGGTGCCAGGTTATCAGTCATCCGGCTATTAAAAACTCACTGAAAAGTCACATAGAAGATGTACACACACACACACACACACACACACACACATACACACACATACACATACTCGTGCACACACAAAACACACACATACTCACACACATACACACACGCGCGAACACACACAGAATACACATACACATACTCGTGCGCACACACATACATATACACACACACACACACACACACACACACACACACACACACACAAAAGTATATAATTTTTACTATATTTCTTTAGTTTTCAATTCTATTTTAATATAGAAAATAGAGACTGAGCTGAGGGATCATGAAGTGTCTCTCGATGGAATGAAGAAACAGACCAGTGAAGATGCATCAGAAAAAATGCTCGGTGAGATTGATGCTACATATGTGAGTATTACAACCTTTTATCTTTTGTAAATTTTAAATTAAAAAGCTGATAAATATTTGTTGCCAACTGTGATGTTTGTCTTCCTGACCTTTAATTGAAGCCTCTGTTATTGCATCACATGATATTGTTTATGGTTCAAATAACGTCATAAACAACGGAAATGGTTACATTCACATGCTTACACTTTGCAAGACATTCCAGATTCAAATCCATTATCTTTTTTTTTTTTTTTTTGGGAACAGACCTTTATAGTTTATCTCTTGAAGGTGGAATCTGGAATGTTTTCCCTAAAAATATTCAGCTATTCTGTATGCAGTTTCGGTCAGAAGTTTTCCATACACTCATCATGAGCATGTGTATATTAGGATGGTCCTTATTTTTAAAGATTTGATTTTTAATGTTCTCACCCCTCAAATATGTTCCAGCTGGTACAAAAACACCACATATCAAATAAAATTAAAATCTATTAATGTTTAGAGGTAGCTTGCGTCACTTGTAGTTATCCCTATACAGGAGGATAAGATCCTTTTACCCTTGCAATATCATGTGTAATATATGTACAGACTGAAACTAAAGCAATTTACTGGGGGCACATTGATCAAGATGCATTTGAGGATGTATCAACTGATGAGTATGGCCAAGTCACTGTGTGATGTCGGAAATGATATCGTACCTTTCATCAAGACCCAGCTGTCTGCAGTCCAGCCAAGAAATGACTATCGTGAAATTTTGGCGCTGTCTTTAATAATTCCTTGTGAGGTTCCTGCACGAGGTATCCACTTTATGGAGCAATGCACCAAGCCAGATGGATGTCCAAAGTGATAGTTTAAACGGACATTGGAAGAACAAAAAGGTATTGAGAAGTAATAATATTCTGCATTCAAGTGTATCTCAAAGCATGTATCTTAAAGCAGCTGCTCTTGCTACTTCAGCCTCACAAAATGATCTCAGTCTTATTAAGTCTTTGATAGAATACAAACAAATCAACCCCAAGTTGTCAAAGGCTGCTACAAGAAAGATGGCTGGATGTGGTACCTATCAGAAGAACTTGTTGGGCTAGCGTTTTTTGATACCAGTGTTCCTGCTGCCAACAAACATCAAATGATTCAGGCTTTGGAAAGTGAAGGATGTGAAGATTCCACAAAGAAGATTCAGACTGATATTCAGCCAATTGATAACTGCCAATTAAGTGACTTTGTGGCAAAGAAGTCCAACATTTTGTTTCAGAAGCTGAGTCTCTCTGATACTTTCCTGGATGAAGACCCAGAAACCTGGAAAGATCTGGAGGATTTCAAGGCGGCACAAAAGAGTTGTAAAGGCCATGATATATATATATATATATATATATATATATATATATACACACACACACACTTCAAAAAAAAAAGTTAAGGATATTTGTCAACAAAAAACTGAAATTGAGGTCAATTCACAATTCACAAAACTGAAAAAAATATCCTTAACGTTTTTTTTTTGTAGTGTATATATCATGGCTATTTGGTATATTGGTAATAGGATGCTGAGGCTGGAACTACCAGGCAGAAGGCCTAGAGGAAGACCAAAGAGATGATTCATGGATGTGGTGAAGGAGGACATGAAGGTCGTTGGTGTAAGAGAAGAAGATGCAAAGGATAGGGTGAGATGGAGGCAGATGATTCACTGTGGCGCCCCCTGAAGGGAAAAGCCGAAAGGAAAAGAAGAAGAATATCATGGCTATTTGGCTATTTACACATCTGCAACAAAAAATGGGGGGGTGGGACATTTGGTGCTCACATTTTAATTTATTCTAAGTTTTCTGAAATCGACATGCTGGAAGAATATCAATACAACCACTTAGATTGTACATTTAGTTGTACTGGAAGCTTTAAATTATCCATTAATTAATGGGGTTATTTAACGGGACAGGAAAGCCTGAGGAGCTCAGTGCTATCAAAGTGGTTTGCACTCGTGTCACTTTGTCACGGTCGGCATTAAAGTGACTTCTACACTGCCGTGGACTAAAAGGCTGCTGTTGAAAAGGGGCTGCTTCAAAATCATGGTAATGTAAAGAAAGTATGATAATCATATTCTTTGAAAGCTCTCGCGGGCCACAAAAAAAAAGAACCGGCAGGTTTTGGCCCATGGACCTGAGTTTGACAGCTACGGTTTAAAGGGATTCTCTCGTAATGTTTTGAAGGCTTTTATGCTGAATAGGAAAGGTTCGCATGATAAAACCCGTACAAGTGTGAAAATGAGTAAAAGAATTCTGATTATATTGATCCAGAGATTAAAACTCAGTAAACAAGGCCATGGTTCATGTATACAGACAAATGGACTGATATGATGTTTTTCACATAAAATACACACTTAAAAACTAAACCTAATATCAAATTGTTTTCGGTTCTTTTTAAGGCTAAGTTATTGGAGGTGAAGGCAAAGTTTCGACTTTTCCAAAAGCCTGCTGACTTTGACAAGAGGTTGAAGGAATGCGAATGTGTACTGGAAGAGGTGAAGGCCGACCTGGGGGTGCTGAGCATCGACAGTGTGGAGCAGGATGTGGTGCAATCCCAGCTGGAGCAGTGCATGGTTGGTATTGTGTGCTTTATGCATGTTTATATTATCGTTACGCATTCAGGGCCCTTGTGTAACGTTTAGTGTGTAGGATACTTTACATAATATTAAATAAATTAATATTACATATTCTGCAACTTCGGGCTTGCATTAATGTATATACAGTAATAAGATTTTTGGAATGTTGTACATTCATTCATTCATTTTCTGAACCACTTAATCCTAATTAGGGTCACAGGGAGGCTGGCGCCCATCTCAACCGACTCACACCTATAATTTGGAAAATAAATTGTAAAAGGCCTTTTAAGAAGAAAGGGGTGGAGGAAATGACAATATTAATACCCATGGATATGGAACAGATGTTTACTATTCACGTTTCTACATACAATACTATTTGTCATGTACTTGTATTGTACAAAACCCTTTTCAGTGCAGCTAACTGGGTTATCAAAGGCCGGCCATGACGCTCACTGTCTGTGGTGAGAGGTTTGTATTAAAGAACCATTGATGACTTTTGTGAAGAGGAGCTGCATATCCGTCAGTGTCTTTCTGCCCAGAGATGGCCGGCTGTCCAGGGTATACTCTGACTTTGCCCAGAGTCGGCTGAGATGGGTGCAAAGCCTCCCCACAACCCTAATTAAGGATTTAGTGGTTTAGAAAATGAATGAATGAATGTTTGTTTTCCACAAAATTACATTCCATCCCCCAACGTGAGATCAGCATAACTTACTGACTCTTGACTTGGATGCACCGCGGTTAAATTCTTGGAATGATACAATCAGAATTTTAATACAAATTGGACTTTATTTTATCTTAATTTTGCAGAAGTTGTATAAAAGTCTAAGTGAAGTGAAATCGGAAGTGGAGATGGTTATTAAGACAGGAAGGCAAATTGTGCAGAGACAGCAGACAGAACAACCCAAAGAGCTGGACAACCGTCTGACCAGCCTCAAGCTTTTATACAACGACTTGGGTGCACAGGTATGTGATGTACTGAGACATTTCAAATTATGAGAACTCTGTCACTACCTGTCAGAAAGGTCAGAAGAATATATATATATATATATATATATACACACACACACACACACACACACACACACACACACAAACACACACCCCGTATTCAAAGTGATAAGTGTCCAGGGTGCTTAACAAATTGCATTAGGTGGGCGCTTATTAAAATGGTTACCAGCGGAGTGGAACGGTAAGTGTTTATTACCATCGAGGTGGAAAACATGAATAATAACAGAACAATAAAAGAGTTTTGCTGGTATTTGTGTTATTCATTTTGTAGTATCAATCTAATTACTTATACGGAAGCTGAAAAGAATTTAAAAAAAAAAAGACCCTTCAATTTTCCCTGGTGCTGTTCCTTTAAATATTTTCCCCCACGATGTAATATGGAGCCGATCAACATGAATGTCAACTTTAGCACATGGCACGTTGAACCATTCAACACAAAGGTCAACTTTAGCACATGAAAAGCACATGGCCAGGAATGTCTTTAAATGTATGAAGTTAGTGAGCAGGAGAATCAGGTGAAAAATACTCATCATCGCTCCATTCAGAGTATTCCATAGTTTTGCTGTAGCAGTTTCTAATGGTTCATCTTGTTGGATATTTACCAAGAGAACACAGCAAAATATTGTCCTGTTTTTTAAAGCACGGTGGAACGATCAAATGTGTTGTTATTGATGAACATTATAGACATTCCCCAGTGGCAGGGGGTCTTGAAAAACCATGTAAGCTTCAAAAAAAAAAATTGTCAAATTTTGAGTTTAGACGTACCTAACGTACTGACATAATAAAGCAATGACTGTGTCCATTGTTTACAAACAATAGACTGAACGTGCCCCTCCTTCTTCCCAGTTCAGTTTTTTATATATATATATATATATATATCAGTTATATAGCGTGTTACCCTTATGTTAAGATGTCGTCTCTGTGATCTTTGTGTTTACACTGTTTTTACGGACTTTTGTAACCCGAAGCAAATATGGTTGGTCAGAAGCATAATCCTACTAGCATGGGTGCAATTCTCATACACAGAGATGAATTAACTATCTGCTTGGATCGGCGCAATCTACCATGCATACTCAGTTAAGAAAAGAGAGTTGTAAAATGAATGAAAACCCGAATCCAGAAAAGAAAGAGAACTCTGCTCTGCTGGTGATTCACATCGGTGCAGGCTGAGTACTGAACGAGTTCAACAGCGCCCTTGTTCACTTAAAAGACCGGAAGTCCGTATAACCCACGCTTTGTCTCAAGCACAAAGCAAGTAAACCACTTTCAGTGTTGAGCGCCTCACATATTGTAAGCATTGATTGGCTGTTTTAAGCTTCATGTAAAGTGACTCAGCTCAATTTCATGTAATATGGCTTGGCTCAGCTTCATGTAATGTGACTCGGCTCAGCTTCATATAAAGTGACCATCCGTCAACCATGTGAACCATTTAAAGCAGAAAGATCGCATCACAGAGAATGTTAAAGGTTATATTTGATACTGTATTTAATATTTGATGAGTGAATTTGATTAAAATTTATCTATTTGAAATGATTTTGCTTGAATTTAATTTATTTGAAATTAATGTTGGTATTATCTGATATGTTTGATAATATTTTACAATGTTATGTTCATAATAATTGATTTAGGGGTGTTTTATGAGATGCGGTAATGGTATTTATGGATCTATAGTGCAGTATGAGCATCATACATCACTGTAACAACTTACATTCACATTGTTGGCTGGCCAGCCAGATCTAGGAAGAGTCCAAGTGGACGAAACGTCTTCTATTTATGGCCACCATGCTGATTGAGACCTTCAAAGCAGCAGAAAATTTTCTGTACCTTTCCCCAGATTTGTGTCTCTCAGAGGTCTAGACAATTCCTGTCAACTGTAGAACTTTGTGAAGACAGGCATGTGTCTATCCAAATCATGTCCAATCAAATTAATGTACCACAGGTGGACACCAATTATGCTGTCGAAACATCTCAAGAACGATTTGTGGAGATTGAGGATCCACTTGAGCTGTGTTTTGAGCTCCATGGCAAAGGCTGTGATGACTCATGTACATGTGATTTTCTGAGTTGTTTATTTTACATTTCTCTCTCTCTCTCTCTCTCTCTCTCTCTCTCTCTCTCTCTCTCTTTCTCTTCTTCTTCTTCTTCTTTCTTTATAGGTGACAGAAGGAAAGCAGACACTAGAAAAGTGTTTGAAATTATTGAGAAAATTTAAGAAAGAATTAAAAAGTTTAACGGAATGGTTAGCAGTGGTTGATGGCGAACTGACCTGTCGGTCATCAGTGGACGGAATGCCGAGCGACCTCGAAGAACAACTGACATGGGCCAAGGTGAATAAATACTGAAAGATCAATTACTGACATAACATAAGAAACTTAAAATTCTTGCATGTTAAATGCAGGGATCAAGTGTAATGAAGTATAAGCTTCAGTTCTCATATATTACTTTCAGGCAGTGGTGTTTCAGGCAGTGGTGGCCTGGTGGTAAGGTGCTGGATCACTCGTCCCAAAGTTGGGGGTTCAAGCTGCACTCTCAACAGGTTGTCACTACCCCCCCCCTCCCCCCAGTGCAACAAAACTGGGCTATCAAAGGCCAGCCATGTCTCTCACTGTCTATGGTGGGAGGTTCATGTAAAATAACCATTGCTGACCTTTGGTAACGAGCAGCTGCATCAGTGTGTTTCCTCCCTGTGGTGCCTAGCGAGCTGTCCAGGGTGTACTCTGCTCTCGCCCAGAGTTGGCTGAGATGGGCGCCAGCCTCCCTGCGACCCTAATTAGGTTTAAGCTGTTCAGAAAATGAATGAAGGAATATTACTTTTATTTAAAAATAAAGCCTAAAAAAAATGTATATTACTGGTTACTGGTGTGTTGACATGATTCTGGCATCACTGGCCCTTGCAAGTGTCCGCTCTCTCTTAGTGAGGGCAGAATCCCTCCTGGACGGCTCACCGGCCATCACAGGGCAGAAACACGCTGACGGCTATGCAGCTCCTCTTGACGAAAGTCACCAATGGTTCGTTTACATGAACCTCCCACCATAGACAGGGAGAGACATGGCCGGTCTTTGATAACCCAGTTAGCTGCACTGGGGGGGACAATTAGAACCTGATGAGAGTGCGGCTTGAACCCCCAAGGATCAGTGATCCAGCACCTTTTACCACCAGGCCACCACTGCCTAATCATTTTATACTGAAACCCTTTTCACACTGGTGAATCTTTATTTAATTCATTTACTGAATATTAAGCATGATTCTACCAAACAAAAAGAGCAATATTTGTTGTAATTTTTCTCTAGGCCACACATAAGGATACAGAGCAGCGCACAGTCCAGCTCTGCTCCGTGCAAGATTTAGCAGAAGCCCTAAAAGAACTACTATCAGACAAAAGTCTGATCGATGACAAAGTCAGCCTATTGAACAGCAACTGGATTGCTGTGACATCACGAAGTGAGCAGTGGCTAAATTTGTTGCTGGTGAGAAAAAAAAAAATGATTATATTACAAGTACTGGTCCTTCCAATTATATTAATTTTTACAAACTTGTATATCCTCTAATTATGAAATAACTGTGATAATACAGTGCATGAGATATAAATGCTGAGTATGTTTCTCGCATAAAGCTGCAACAAATTACGAGTTCAACTAAACAAGCAGTAAAATAAAATTAAGAGACATGGGAGTGAATGTCATGAATATCCATGTTCTCTGTTTGGCAGGATTACCAGAGTCAGATAAATAAGTTGGATCAGAATGTAGCTTATATACATGCATGGATAGATGGAGCTGAGACTCAACTGGACAACATGGAGAAGCAAGGCAGCATTAGCCATGTCCTCAAGGTTTGTACTTTTAAAAGTACCTAACCTCAGCATAGGCATTAATATCATGGCAGAGTTGTTAATCTGTAATCTGCAGACTTTCCCCATTGTACGTCAGTTTGATGAATGCCATCACTCTCTTTGTGTTGAGATACAGAAGCTACTTATTATAGTCTTGCGATCAGATCTTGGCAACTTAAGACAGATTTTGGAGCTTGTGGGTACTGCTTGAATTAATAGGAAGTGGTGTGCGCGCGCGTGTGTGTGGGTGTGTGTGTGTGTGCGTGCGTGTGTGCGTGTGTGTGTGTGTGTGTGTGTGTGTGTGTGTGTGTGTGTTTATATAAATGGAATGAATCCTGTATGTACAACACTAGTATGTAATAGTGGTAGTTATGGTGTGTGTGTGTGTGTGTGTGTGTGTGTGTGTGTGTGTGTGTGTGCGCGTGTACATATGCTTTATGCTGTAATGATCACGATGTTTGACATGTACGTACATATTTACATGTCTGTCTTAAACTGTTCAGAATCTACAAGCAGAATTGGAGGAGATACGTGGGAAGGTAGTGGAGGTACAAACCCTTGGTGAAGACATCATTAAAACCAGGGGGGAGCACTGTAAACCTCAAATAGAGCCCAAGTTAACTCAGCTCAGTTATCGCTTTGATGTAATTGCCAGAAGGATTCTCCATGGACAGGTACCAGTATAATTATGACGAAGTGTAGATTTTTTTTATTACAGGGATCCCTCACTTTCCACGGCTAATTGGAGCCGAGATCCCCACGCAACCATCGAAAACTGAGAAGTAGGATCAACACCCCCTGTCTGACATATATGTACATCTATATGTGTATATAATATCAATATATACATATTCAATGTTATAAATGCTTATAATAACAATTAAAAATTAAAAAATAACATAAGATGTAAATAATGTATAAATACACACACACACATACAGATGGTATTGCATGAGAAGACGACAACACACATACATACAGATGCGCGTGCACACAAATGCAACAATGTAAGTAGTTTTGATGGGAGATTTTGGGTTGTTTTTTGTTTTGTTTTTCTTTAGTTTTTTTTTTTTTTTTTGCATGATTGGCCTTGTTTTTGTGGCATTTTCTTTAACCTTTTACCCTATTGTTCCTTAATTTCCTTATTTTTTTAATTTGATCAATATTTATTATATATATATTTTTAAAAAACGTGATGTACAGAAGCCGCATGAATTGAAGTGCAAAGTAGCGAGGGATCCCTGTATATATAAAAAGTAAACAAATGCAGCTCTTGATGGATAGTTTTTTTTCCTGGTTATTTTTATATGTTATCACCTATGTAGGCTTCTTCTCAAGAGTTAGAAGAGTACAACAGGCAAGCTACGATGTGGCTATTCAAGCTGGACGAGGAGATAAAGCGTGGTGAAAATGTCAAAGAGGATGATTTCATCGGAGAAACAGTAAGGAGACACTTGTGCTTTTCTTATTGTTAGATTTTAATGATTATGTAACAGAGTGACTTTTATTTTACATTTCCTTTGATGACTTGTCAGGTAGGTTGGTAGGTAAATGGATAGATAGATGGATGGTAGATAGAACATACTCATTCACTCACTCAATCAATAAACCAATTAATCAAACAATCAACCAATCATTCAATCAATCCCAGAGGGACATTCACATGTTCCACTATTTGCAGTAAACAGCACGCTCGGGTTTAGGGGGTAGTATTTGGGGGCCTTGAAACGAATCAGGTCTTTTACATGTAAAATACGGCTCAATTTACAAAAAAATCAGGTTACGAAACCACTTCTGAAACGGATTAATTTTGTAAGGTGAGGTACCACTGTGTGTGTGTGTGTGTGTGTGTGTGTGTGTGTGTGTGTGTGTGTGTGTGTTTATATAATATTGTTCTAATTTTTTTATTATCGTTTCCAATATACCTTTTTTTAAATGACATTATCTAACTAACGACCTATTTTTTTTTTTTTGTACATGTGCTTTTTGCAGGTGGTTACAGAAGAAGATGAACTGAAGGACCTGTTCTTGAAAGGAGAAAATCTCCTTAAGAGAACCACAGATCCAGCAAAGGCAGCTGTTTATGAAAAACATAATCTGCTCCATGATAAATTCAACACCTTGAAGGTACAGAAATAGAACTGCATGGGAGGCAGAGGCATAAAATATTAATTTTAAAACATGTAATTTTGTATTCTTGGAGTCATCTTCATGGTTTAGGTGCGGTAGGAAGCAATCAGACAGTAAAGACAGATACATTACGGCAATTAAAAAAAGTCAATCTGGGGAAAACACAGGAGGAAAACATATCAGAGATACACAAATGCAAATAATTAAGATACCATGTGATGTGGTACCATCAGACTTGCCTTGCAGTATTAGCCCAGCTTTTTCCAGAGATGGTGCGGGTGATCCTTCAAAAGTTGGAGTAGAATCATGTTACCAGGGTAAATCATAGAGGGAAAGTGCTTCAGCCAAGTATCCACATGCAGATATTTCTTAATTGTTGGGATTTTTTAAAGCCTCCCAACTTACAGTGGAAGCTTAGTGGTTAATGTTGCTCAGTCCGCATGCAGCTCGAATTGGAGAACCAAAATACAGCCACTGGTCAGTCGGCGGGCTCAAGGCCACAACCTGCTAGGTAGTGATTGAACATCTAATGGATGAACATTTAACCTGTCATCTAAAAATGGAAAGAGTGTGGTACAACCTTAAACCTACCATGACATGCTCATAAAGCAGACGGGCTAGACAAGGAGACCATAGATCAGAGAAGCGGCAAAAAGCCCCATGGTAGCTTTGAAGAGATCCACAGATTTTTTTTTAAATTTGACAGATTATGAAAAAATATATATTTTAGGTAAAAATTATTTTTAACTTTGGCACTGCCTTAATGATATTTATCAGATTAATTTTACAACTTGTCTGATATTTTCATGAAAATTTTGTAATCCTCTGGGTGGATCCAAGCTTTTGAATGGCAATGTTTACCACTGAAGTACCTTTTTAAAAATTATTCGCATTGCATTGACAGCATCTTAAGGCAATCAGGAGGAGGAAAGCGCTTGCTTTTGCCCCACAGTGGTACCAGTTCTGTAAAATGTCAGAAGACATGACGCACTGGCTTGACAACACTGAGAAAATGGCGACTAACCTGCCAGATTCTCCCAGTCAGGCAAGAATGAAGGTAATAATTGATGTTTGAAAAGCATTTTTTTTGTGGATTAAATTTTCCCAATCCACATATACATAGGAATTAATTAAAATGGAGATTTTTTTTGTTGTTGTTGTTCTAAAGAAAATCAAGTCTTTACAAATACAGTGGTACCTCGACTTACGAAATTAATCCGGTTCGAGGTCAAGCTCATAAGTGGAAACATTCGTTAGATAAAAGAAAAATTCCCATAGGAAACAATTGAAAACCAATTAATCTGTTCCAAACGCCCGCCCCCCCCCATAACCTGACACAAACGTGTTTTTGACTAAATATATTTAAGATAAATATGTAACAATAAACAATTCACAATAATAACACATGTACAGTAACATTAATAATACTGTAATTAACAACAACAAATAATAAAACAAGAATAAACAATCAGTCAATAAACAATACAGTAAGTGTGTCTGAACTTAAGAATAGCGTTTAACATTAACTTACACTACTATTTTTTTTCTTTCTTTTTATTTATTTATTTAAATTTTTTATTTTTTTAACTGTTTTAACAAGGCAAATTGGTGCTTATGACCCTGGGGAACATGCTTTTTTGCCATACTGTCATAGAATTAAGTGTGATTGCGCAGCCTCTACACCAGGTGGCTGTGGCACTCTCACTGTGTTCCCTATGGTTTAGGGAAAAATCACCGAGCAAACGATATGAAGTGCAGTAAACACGATGTATAGTCGCTTGCGGGGCACTGGGAGGGGCGTAAATTTTTTTTTTTCTTTCCTATAGGGGGCATCACAAAAAAGTAATTGAGAAGCACTGCACAAGGCGTTCACGGATCGCGGAGGAATTCACGAGGAAGAATACGAGACTAATTGGCTCGGAAAAGCCATTGCCCCAGCAGAGCTCATAAATCAAAATTTTTCTGGTTGGATGGGGCAGATTTTTGGTGGAATTCGTAGCTTGTATCATGGAAAATTCATTATTTAAGACACTCGTAAGTCGAGGTACCACTAAAAAAAATCTTTTTCCATATAAAAGTGCACAAAAAATGCATAGAAAAATGCACGATTGAAAACTTACCCACACATGTTGGGACAAGAATTTAAAGGTTATATGAATATGAAATTATGTGTTTTTTAAAAGTTTTATTAATAATATTTTGAGAAAATGGAGATCGCAAAGGAGATAGAACAGCAGCGTCCGGTACTTGAAGATGTGCGGACACTTGGTCACAAGCTCTCAGAGGATGGCTTGATGGAACTCGTGGAGCCGCGTGTTATTCCCATTAATAAACGCTGGGAACAGCTGGACATGAAATTTAGTGAAGTATTTCATGTCAGTGTAAGTATATTGGAAATATATGTATATTAAAACTGTATTTAAAAATGTAGTCGTATATACACCGTATTATTCGGGCCATAAGGCACACCGAATTATAAGGCACAATAGCACCGAATGACACTTGGATGTTCCCTGCCCACACATAAAGTGCACTAGATTATAAGGCGCACGGTCGGCTTTTTGAAGATCAACGGCTTTTGGGTGCGCCTTATGGTCCGGGAAATACGGGTTTGTTTGTTTTTTCATAATGAGTGCTTTATTATATTTATATTGTTAGATAAGGATGGGTGAAATTTCACTGATTGACATTTTACCTGTTCTGTAAAGGAACTGCAAGCTTTACTGCATAAAATTGATGAAAACGATGCACTACTGAACTCCTCTGTGTTTGACACAATTGAGAATATACCCCAAAAAGAAAAGTGCCTTCAGGTAAGATTATGGAATGTGATAAAATAATTAAGTTTTTTTTTTCAACATCATAAGCCCTTTCAAATGACGCCTGGTAAAATGTATGAGTTCGGATTGTTAGCGGTGTCAACAGGCACAGAGAGGACAATAGGGGAGCAGGTACCGTGTCACAGTTACAGTCACAGTAACCTCACAGCACAGAATTTGGACTAAAAAGTTCTCAGATAGATATTAATTAACATAATTTTAATTATTCCTGGCTCAACTCAGGTGGTGAATTAGAGAAAACCTTTTTTAACAATGATATAAATGGTGTTGAATATTTTTAAAATGTGACAACTACAAGAATCAAATATATTATATTAAAATAAAAAATAACTGTTGGTCCGTCATTATATTTATACTTTTATGAATCTGTCAAGATGCTTGTTAGTGTTATATGCCAAGAAGAAGTCATTGATTGATCATAGGACATGTTTGGAGTTATCACTGTAACCAGCAGAACTGATAAGACTTTGGAATTTATCCAAACGGGCTCCAGGTCACAGCAAGTCAAAAGTCTGTGCATGTGTTGGCGGGAGAAGTGTCACCTGTTGATGACAATGATGCTCAGATCTACAGGAGTTAATTTGAGTTAATTCTATTGGGTGGTTGTGCAGTGAAAAAAAAAACACTCCTTAAGAAAGGCCACATTAAATCACTTTGAGGATTCTGAGGCCAAGTGGAAAATGCTATTATAAAAAGATGAGACTATCAATACTTTTGCATAAATATCCTCATCCTCATCTTCTTCCGCTGAGTCCAGGGTCGGGTCGCGGGGGCAGCAACCTAAGCAAAGAGGTCCAGACGTCCTTCTCCCCAGCCACTTCCTCCAACTCTTTCAGGGGACACCGAGGCGGTCCCAGACAAGCCGAGAGACATAGTCCCTCCAGCGTGTTCTAGGTCGACCCCGGGGTCTCTTTCTGGTTGGACATGCCTGAAACACTACACCAGGGAGGCGTCTGGGAGGCATTCTGACCAGATGCCAGAGCCACCTCAACTGGCCCCTCTCAATGTGGAGGAGCAGCTGATCTACTCCGAGCTCTCCACGAATGATAGAGCTTCTCACCTTATGTCTAAGGGAGAACCCCGCCACCCGGTGAAGGAAGCTCATTTCAGCCAATTGTATCCGCGATCTTGTTCTTTCAGTCACTACCCAAAGCTCGTGACCACAGGTGAGGGTTGGAACGTAGATCGACTGGTAAATTGAAAGCTTCGCCTTGCGGCTCAGCTCCTTCTTCCCTACAACAACGGACTCGTACAGGCTCCGTTTAACAGCAGAGGCTGCAGCAATCCATCTGTCAATCTCCCGCTCCATCCTTCCCTCACTCGTGAACAAGACCCCAGGATACTTAAACTCCTCCACTTGAGGCAGGACCTCATTCCCGACCCGGAGGGTGCATGCCACCCTTGTCCGACTGAGAACCATGGCCTCAGACAAGGAGGTATTAATTTTCATCCCGGCTGCTTCGCACTCGGCTGCGAATCGCTCCAATGAGAGCTGGAGGTCCCAACTTGATGAAGCCAAAAGCACAACATCATCCGCAAAAAGCAGAGACAAGATCCAATGGCCACCAAACCAGAACTCCTCAACGCCTCGACTGCGCCTAGAAATTCTGTCCATAAAAATTATGAACAGAATCGGTGACAAAGGACAGCCTTGGTGGACTCCAACTCTCACCGGAAACGAATTCGACCTGCTGTTACCAATACGGACCAAACTCTGGCTCCGGTGATGCAGCGACCGAATGGCCTGTAGCAACGGGTCTGGAATGCCGTACTCCCGGAGCACGTCACACAAGATTGTTCGAGGGACACGGTCGAAAGCCTTCTCCAAATCCACAAATCACATGTGGACAGATTGGGCGAACTCCCATGCCCCCTCCAAAATCCTGTGGAGCGTTTAGAGCTGGTCAAGAGTGCTACGGCCAGGACGAAAACCACATTGTTCCTCCTGAATCCGAGCTTCGACTATCGGTCGGATCCTCCTCTCCCCTGCATAGACTTTCCCAGGTAGGCTGAGGAGTGTGATTTCCCGATAATTGGAACACACCCTCCAGTCCCCCTTCTTAAAAATCTGGACCACCACCCCGGTTTGCCAATCCAGAGGTACATCCCCCGATGACCACACGATGTTGCAGAGACGTGTCGACCAAGACAGTCCTACAGCATCCAGAGCCCTGAGATATTCCGGGCAGATCTCGTCCAACCCCGGAGCTCGACCACCGAGGAGCTTTTTGACAACGTCAGTGACCTCCACTCCAGTGATGGGCAGACCCCCACCCAAACCCCCAGGGTCTTCCTCCTCCACGGAGGGCGTGTTGGGATTGAGGAGGTCCTCAAAATATTCCCTCCACCTCTCGATAACATCCCCAGTCGAGGTAAGCAGCTCCCCACCTCCACTATAAACAGTGTTTATGGAGAACTGCTTCCCCCTCCTGAGGCGTTGGATGGTGGTACAGAACCTTTTTGAGGCCAACCGATAATCACTCTCCAGGCCCTCACTGAACTTTTCCCACGCCCGAGATTTTGCATCTGCGACAGCCTCGGCTGCAGCACGTTGGGCCTACTGGTACCTGTCTGCTGCCTCGGGAGTCCCACAGGCTAATAAAACCTGATAGGCCTCCTTCTTCAGCTGAACAGCCCCCTTCACCGCAGGTGTCCAATTTAAAGTTCAACCGGGTTCAGGGGTTACCGCCACGACAAGCACCGATGACCTTCCGGCCACAGCTATGAGCTGCCGCCTCAGCAATGGAGGCACGAACCTGTCACCCGCCTCCTCCGGGACGTGGTTGTAGCTCTGTCGGAGGTGGGAGTTAAAGGCCTCTCGGAAAAGTAAATGACTGCACTCCATAGAACCTTGATTTCCTTATCTTTTTACTTATTTTGTTGATTGTGGGGAAATATTTTACACATCTTCTCTTATTTTGATCATCTTGCAGTGTGGAAGTTTTGGGTTAATGACTTTTCTGTATAAGGCTTTTACTTTCTTCTTCTATAACTGTAGAGCTGCGTGAGTGTGGAGGAGTGGCTACATTCTAGCATGGAGGAGTGTTCCTCCGTGGCAACTCAGTGCTTTAGTTTAATTTTTTAAATTTAATTCTTTTGCATAAATATGATTTATTTAAATGTGCACTGAGGATTCATATTGCATACATCAATTGAAACAATGCCACAGTAAATACATACTGCAATTACAGCTTAAAACATCTCAACAAAATATTATACGCACATATAATTGTAATTTATTTCTCCCCACATGTTCTCCTTAATATATATGAAAGTATGGTGTATGTAATCTTAGGCTGCCACTTTTGGTTGATGGTTTTCGGTATACTGTATTTTTTTTTTTTTTTTTTGTGTGTGTGTGTGTGTGTGTGTGTGTGTGTGTGTTCTTCAGTAAATAATATTTGTGGTTATAATATTCTCCCATTATTATTTATTTTTTTAGGAAGTAAAGCATTCTTTGGACACTCTTGAATCTCCAGTTACACAGGCTTTAGAAAAGAAAAACATGCCCCCTCATGTCAATCCACTTCTTCATCTCCTCAGCACTAAGTGGGAAAATCTGAAGAAGCTCCACCGGACCAGGCTCGGGTGAGTAACTCTCCGTTGGTTTTACCACCCGAAACACTAGAACCGCTACTAGAACACTCTAGAACATAGCAGTAAGTCTTTGGTGATAAACTCTAACAATGGGAGAAATGTATTTTAATTCAGCGGAAGGTTTGTGAATTTTGTTGAATAGATTTTGCTCTAAGTACGTCTGATCTTTCACAGCCGTCAATTATAATTACTCGTTCGGAGAAGCATATCTGTTCAGTAGCAAATTATAATGTATTAAAATACACACATTATTATTGCTCTCTCTCTCTCTCTGCCTCTCTCTCTCCCTCTCTCTCTCTCTCTCTCTCTCTCTCTCTCTCTGTGTCTCTCTCTCCCCCCCCCCCTTAATATAAATCACTAATGATTGTCTACAAAGCGAAAAATGGACCTGCACCTTCATACCTCAAAGCACTTATCACACGCCACACTGTACAGTGTTCTCTCGGATCCTGTACCACCGCCAGACTGATTCCACCTTCTAACAAGGAACAAGAGAAAAATGCATCGAAACTCTTCTCTGTTCTGGCTCCAAGCTGGTGGAATGAATTTCCTCTAGATGACAACTGAGTCAAACAATGACTGAAAACTTGAACTTTTTGGCAGTACTTCGATTACCTCTATGCTGTACACACACACACACACACACACACACACACACACACACACACACACACACTCACACAACAAAAATAAAAGACCTCACTCAACACCTACCAACTGAGTTTGACTGACAAATATATATACAGTATACCCAAATATATACTTTGTTTATAAGAATATGAACATCTTTGGTAGGCCCTGATGCCAATAGGGTTGGGCCAGACATGGCTTTGTTTCCCTTTACATATTGGCATTACATATTACGTACAGCATTTATACTTAGTCAAACACAAAGCCTACACTCTCCATGAGCCCTGTTTACAGGCAGAGGAGTGCCAGCAAAAGGGAATTTGCTCTGTAATTAATTATTTGCACTTTTTCTCCTCACAGATACGTTGACAAATGCAAGAAATATGGCGAGAATTTAAAAGCTATCCAGGGTTGGTTGACTGCTGCAGAAAAAGCATTATTGACGTATGAGAAAGACCCAGACAGCATTGCAATCCACATCAAGGTAATTATTTATACCAATTGGCCAAAAATCACTTCTTTTGTTTGTTCTTCCACCAAATCTATAAATGGCTGCATGACACACAGTGGGAAGAAAAAAAGGAATTGGGACTAATAAATAGAGAACATTCTACACATATACAATGATCCCTCGCTACTTTGTGCTTCAGTTTCTGAGGCTTCAGTTCATCGTGGGTTTCTCAAAAATATTAATAAAAAAATAAGGAAATTAAGGAAACAACAAAACTACTTACATTTTTATGTGAGGTGCGCATCTGTGTGTTTGTGCCTGTCTGTTTGTGTGTATTTATATTTTATTTACATCTTGTGCATTATTTTTGAATGTTTAATTGTTATTATGAGCATTTATAGTATTGAATATGTATTTATTGATATTATATATACATATACATGTACGTATACGTCCGTCAGGGGGGGGGGTCTATCCTACTTCGTGGAAATTGGTGGTCGCCGGGGGGTCTCGGTTCCCATTAACCGCGGAAAGTGAGGGATCCCTGTAGATTGTCTGTGAGGCCAGTGAGGGCCCGATGGTAAGGTGCTGGATTGCTGAACCTAAGATCGGGTGTTCAAGCCCCACTGTCAACAGGTTGTCACTGCTGTCCCCCCCAGTTGTGCTAACTGGATTATCAAAGGCCAGAAATGTTTCTCACTGTTTATGGTTGGAGGTTCATGTAACCGAACCATTGCTGACTTTCAACAAGAGGAGCTGCATAGCCATCAGAGTGTTTCTGCCCTGCAATGGCCTGGCAAGCCATCCAAGGTGTACGTACTCTGCCCTCACACAGAGTCAGCTGAGATGGGCAGATGGCCACCCCGTGACCCTAATTAGGATTAAGCGGTTCAGAAAATGAATGAAAGAATGAATGTGTTATTTGTAATTTATAGAGATAGATAGATAGATAGATACTTAGATACTTAGATACTTACATACTTACTCACTTAATTAATCGCGGAGGGAAATTCACATTTCAGTAAAACAGCCCACACTTATTCTATAAAAAACCAAGTTAAATTAAGATATATAATAAAAATACTAATGTATATATACACACACATTTGTGTGTGTGTGTTAGCATCTCCCCCTCATGCTAGAGTTAGAAAGTGTGATAGCATGGGGGAGGAATGATCTCCTCAGACTGTCACTGGAGGAGCAGGGCAATGACAGCAGCCTGGCGCTGATGTTGCGCTTTCGTGTGGCGATGACATCGTGCAGTGGATGCAGTGGATTATCTATAATTGACAGGACTCAGCCGACTCAGTGCCCGTTGCTCTGCCACAGATGTTACACTATCCAGTTCTGTCCCAACTACAGAACCCGCCATCCTCACCAGATTGTCCAGTCGTGAGGCATCCTTATTTTTAATGCCTCCCTCCCCAGCAGATCACTGCATCAACGTACCGCAGAATATTTATATATTAAATATGTAGTTTCTTATCAAAACTTTCTGAATTGTTTACAATAAGGTGTTGCGAACATTTTCAGCCCAAACTCTCAAAGAAAACCTAATAAATTAATTTATAATAAGTTCATAAATAAATAAATTCACATACATTGTTGTTCATCTATCAGCGACTCAATGGAAATGGTGTTGACCCAGTAAAAGTTTGTAAGACCTTGTCCAGGGGTCTTAGCACAGTGGGGGTCTAACTGAGATTTGAACACACAACCTCCTGATCATGAGCCCAGCACCCTAACCACTACACCACCGGCCCCGCTATATATTAAAGTACTTCATGGTTTATTTATTTATTTATTTATTTTTGAAGGGCAGTGCAGTTTTGGGTTCTATTTTCTTGTAAAATTTTGTCTATATTGTAACTGGAGTTCTAAATTTGCTGAGCCATACCATGAAGTTATGGGAAAGAATAGTGGAAGCTAGACTAAGGGCACAGGTCAGCATTTGTGAACAACAGTTTGGTTTCATGCCAAGAGCGAGCCCCACAGATGCAGTGTTTGCTTCGAGGATGTTAATAGAGAAGTACAGAGAAAGTCAGAGGGAGCTGCATTGTGCTTTTGTGGATCTGGAGAAAGCATATGACAGGGTGCCGAGAGAGGAACTGTGGTATTGCATGAGGAAGTCTGGAGTGGCAGAGAAGTATTTTAGAGTGGTGCAGGACATGGATGAGAGATGTAAGACAGTGATGAGGTGTGCTGTTGGTGTGACAGAAGAGTTCAAGGTGGAGGTGGGACTGCATCAAGGATCAGCTCTGAGCCCCTTCTTGTTTGCTATGGTGATGGACAGGCTGACAGACGAGGTTAGACAAGAATCTCCATGGACTATGATGTTTGCAGATGACATTATGATCTGTAGTGAGAGCAGAGAACAAGTGGAGGAAAATTTAGACAGGTGGAGGTATGCCCTGGAAAAGAGGGGAATGAAAGTTAGCCTCAGTAAGATAGAATACATGTATGTGAATGACAAGGACCCAAGATGAACAGTGAGGTTACAGTGACAGTGATGAACAGTGAGGAATAAGAGATAAAGAAGGTGGAGGATTTTAAGTACTTAGGTTCAACAATGCAGAGCAATGGAGAGTGTGCAAAAGAGGTGAAGAAGCGTGTGCAGGCAGGTTGGAATGGTTGGAGAAAAGTATCCGGTGTGATGTGTGATAGGAAGGTATCAGCAAGAATGAAAGGAAACGTGTACAAGATGGTGTTAAGGCCAGTGATGATGTTTGGTTTAAAATCGGTGGCACTGAGGAAAAGACAGGAGGCAGAGCTGGAGGTAGCAGAGATGAAAATGTTGAGGTTCTCTTTGGGAATAATGAGGATGGATAGGATCAGGAATGAAGACGTCAGAGGGACAGCACATGTAAGAAGTTTTGGAGACAAAGTCAGAGAGGCTAGATTGAGATGGTTTGGACATGTACAGAGGAGGGATAATGAGTATATTGGTAGTAGGATGATGAGGTTGGAACTACCAGGCAGAAGACCTAGAGGAAGACCAAAGAGAAGATTTATGGATGTGGTGAACGAGGACATGAAGGTAGTTGGAGTAAGAGAAGATACAGAGGATAGGGTGAGATGGAGGCAGATGATTCGCTGTGGCGACCCCTGAAGGGAAAAGCCGAAACGAAAAGAAGAAGAAGATTGTAACTGGAGATGTGTTGCTGGTTCCTGTAGTATTTTCTTTTACTTTTGGTACATTATCCATCAATAAATTGTCGGAGTCAGATTTCTATTACTTCGGTCTGTCTATCTAAACAAAGACACAATGTCTGGTGCCTTTTGCAGATCAATCAAGCAGGTCATGATATAACATTTTTATCCTTCCCTCCATAACATGTCTAAGTGCAACAGCGGATATAATGGCATTGATCCGAAGGCTTGGCAAATTATACCATTTCTCCACTTGACAGCAGTCTATTAGAGCTGGTGCCGGATGTCTAGAACTGTCAAGATCCAAAATTCCTTGAGGATGACACATCAAGAGCAATGACTACTTCAACTTCTTTTGATATATTACTAACAGGAGCTACAGAACGATTTGGCAAACCAAGAGGCAGCAGTGAAAAGGTTCAATGCTCTGGGTGAGGATCTGGCATTGCAGGGCCGGAAAGAGAATGAAGAACAGATTAAAAAGCAGCTGGAGTCCGTCAATACCCGTTGGACCGCAGTGTTCAACCAGCTGAATGAAATAAAGAGAAGGTAAGGTTCTGGTTCTGTCCTTCAGCTTTGAAAAGTCTGGTTCCCTAATTGCTCCTGTATACAGATTATCTTTTTATTTCAGTTTCATCAGGTTCAAATGAAGAGGATTTATTTTGTTCCACTTTACACAGACAAAAATATAAAGGAGCACACGCATGTGAAATCTTTAATTTTTAATGCATTCGTTCACTGGTTGTTAAATTGCTCAGGTCTACAGAGGAAAACATTACACTTGCTGAGCTTCATGAAGATATTGTGGGGTTTCAGTCTTGGCTGGATAAAGCCGAGTGTACTGCTGTTCTCCCAGTGGACCCGTACCACAGGGAGCAACTCAACACTGCATTAGAAAATGTACAGGTAAAGAACCTTTTCATTTCTAAATTAGTGTTTGAAGGGCAGTGGTGGCCTGGTGGTAAAGGTGCAGGATCACTGATCGCAAGGTTAGGGGTTCAAGCCCTGCTCTCAGCGGGTTGTCACTGCTGTCCCTCCAGTTTAATAACTGGGTTATCAAAGGCCGGCCATGTCTCTCACTGTCTATGGTGTGAGGTTCATGTAAAAGAGTAGCTGCATAGCCGTCAGCACGTTTCTGCCCGACGATGGCCTGGCGAGCTGTCCAGGGTGTACTCTGCCATCGCCCAGAGTTGGGTAAGCTGGGCGCCGGCCTACCTGCAAACTTAATTAGGTTTAAGCAGCTCAGAGAGAGAATGAATTAATGAATAAATTAGTGTTTGGTAGGTATACAGAATCATGGTAATTATTTTTTAAATAGGTGTTTGAGGTTTTCACTGTATTTTTGTTGTGTTTCCGATACCTTTAGGCAGAAGTCGCAGAACTACCAAACAGAAATAAAACATTAAACCACATTAAAACAAAAGCTTCATCCCTGTCTGGTGAGAAAAACAAGCCTTTGGAAAACAGTTTAAAGATTATCAACATGCGATGGGCCAAGGTACAGTTACCATGTTTTTTTTCCTCCCACCTAATATACTTCATTCGTGTTTGCTAATCAATGGCTAATATTTATGGCGGGTGAGAGTTTTGCCAGAAAAGAATTTTGTAATAATGCTGGTAATTAAAAAAAAGTTCCATGTCCTCCTGATCAAAGGTCTCATCAAATCTTCCTGAGAAGCAACACCAGATTGAGAATCATCTGAGGGATCTGAATAAGTACCTCGTGCTCTCCAGCTGGGCTTCTGCAACCAGAAGTCTGCTTGATCAGACACCTGAAGCGATTGAATATAAGGTATTTCTTATATTTAAGGATATATAGATGGACTGTGTGTTGAAGCGGGTGTGGTTCACGCCAAAGTCGCAGGAATCTGGAGTCATTTGGTATCATGTTCTACAGTGATGCCAGTGCTACTCTTTAAACTACAGACTCGGTTTTTGAGGCGGCGTGTTTCTGAAGTTGTCACCGTTTAGTGACGTATAGTGTCCTATATAACGCTAAATGTAAGCCAAGCAAGCAAATGATGCAAATTCGAGTCTTCGCTCCTGCGTAACATGAAATTGTGTCCCTTGTCCTTTATTTTAGTTTTGCAAAAGTAAGGAGGTTTCCCTTTTTGTTGTAGGAATGATACATCCAACGTGGCTGTCACCAGGGGCCGCGGAACTGGAAAGGGGGGAGGGGGGGGGGGACTTGAAGCCCCCAAACTTTTTCTCAACCCAAAGAAATGTTTTAATTATATCTACTGACATCTCAAAAATGTTTAAAATGCATAGTGTACAAGCCTAGTATAACCTAAATGTACATTGTGTACCGTGAATGCACCAAGCATAGTAATATAGCGACTGGCTTTTAGGGAATGTACCGAAACATGTCTTCGAAATATCAACACAAGACTAGAAGCGCCGCCCGTCTCGGGCCTTGGTCCTTGGGTGCGTATACAAGTATGAAATGCTCAGATCAGAACATCGCACGCGCCTCGTTTTCCAAACCCAAGCAATGGGATTGGTATTTCAAATCATCGAAAATCTCAACATTTTCAGTTAGCCTCCAATTTTCAAATCGCATCCTGGGCCCTGGTTGTCACGCTCACGTCTCTGGATTGTCTGAATCATGCTGAACTGGTACCTCAGGCAGGAATGTTGAGACAGGGCTGGTAACTTGTATGCAAGCCACAGTTAGAATGCAGGAATGAGAATCTTTCCAAGATGCACCAACGCTGGGTATTGATGTGTGAGCTCATCTAGAGTTCAAACGTTAGTATTACATCATCTAAGATATCTTGATGTTTAATTTGGGGAGAATGTTCTGAGTACTTTAGTGAATTAAATAAAAATTCCTGGGCTCCGACAAGGTGCACGACTATTAAAATGGAGATTGAATCTGGTTCAATGCCACAGCCGTCCGTGGCTCCGAGTCCAGGGGAGCTGATTAACCGAGCTCTCACAGGAGGGGGCGATGGCATATGTTCACTTCCCTGTCACTCACAGCAATCGCTAGCCAATCACGGGTGTCTGTGAGCTCATCCGGACGAGGGACCGCCCCTAAAAAAAAAAAAGAGGCAAGTGGCTTGCATCACATATCACGGAGGGGGCGTGTGCATGCTTTCACCCCGCCCAGGTTGGCAGTGGTCGTGTAAGGGAAGGTAATACCTGATGATGGGAATTGGATACCACTAAATTAGGGAGAAAATGGAGGGAAAACAAACAAAAAAATGTTTATTTCTCAAAACAATATTTAAAAATAGAAAACCTGAGATACAGTTAATTAAAAAGAAATCTGTGTGTGTGTTGGGGGCACATCCGTGAAATAATACGATTGTGGAATCACCTGCAACTTATGTTAGAATTTACCTAGAAATTGCTCACAGGTGGCTGAGAACTCTGGGACGACTATGAACTTAACTGCAATTCAGCTCTGTGTTCCTCCGCCTGGTTCATTAATTATAAATAACTCGGTACACATGGTGCTGGTGGTAATAATAATAACAACAAAAATATACATAATAACAACAGGGATAGTAGCTGAAAGCAAAGAGTGTTGGAGTTTCTTCTGAAAAAGGACTAGACAGGAATCTCGCCAGCTCCGGTGTAATTTCAGACACATCATCTAGAAATATCTTCATTTACATAAATGCTATATTTCAGTGTAATTTAAGATTTGCATTTCAAGACATTTCTTTATAAATTTGTACGTGACCTTGTTTTGTAAGTTTGTTTATTCACGGTTCTTTCTGTAGGTTGATGAAATCCATTCCAAGAAACCAGAAATAGAAACAATCTTGTCCAAAGAAAGACCACTTTATGAACCTGAAAGGGTGAATTATTTACTGTGTATTTTATCTAATGTAAATCCTTAAAGTTTCCAGTACAATTAAAAAAAATAATAATTAAAAAAAAAAAAATTAATACTTTCTGTGGCAAAAATTTTCAGGGTCAGTTTGATAGTCTCGCTGCAGACTGGATAGCACTTCAAGTGCATCTTCAAGAATCGAAAAACAAATGTCAAGTTGCAGGTAAGATTTTTGATTTGTTTGTTTTTTTTAAATAACAGCCAATGGTGTATGCTATGTGGGAATGGTGCAGTCTGATTGGTCCACTATCTCTGAATCATAAATATGACATTTTCAAATATCAAATCATTATTCTAAGTGAATGACGTCTGAATCAATACAACAATACACAGAATCATCACCATTGTTTTTTTTAATAATAAATATTTAAATAAGCCATAAAACCTCGTTTTATTGCCCGAGTATGTTATGATTCTGTATAGTATGACCAAAATTGTGTAAACAGTTTAAAGAGACACTATTGCATAAATTTTGTCTCGGTGGTCATGTAGCTTGTCTGCCTCAGCCACAATAAAATAAATTAATTAATTTAATCATGAAACTTTGCATTTTTTGTGTTGGTGCCTGTGTAATATATAAATGAAAACAAACTATTCTTCATGAATGTCACATAAATGAATATTCCATCCTTTATCATTCAGTTCCTAATTGTTGATTGTATTATTGTCTGATATATTGTTATGTCTGAAGTTCCAGTGAACGATTAACCCCTTATTCAGGTTTACACTCTATATGAGATGTTACATGTTTATTTTTATTATTTTCTTAATGTGATTATTTTGCAGCCGAGAACTTAACAGGTACAGCACCTGATGTTTCAACAATGGAGAAATTCAATAACTCAAGTACTGAACTCAACAACTGGCTTTCACTTCTTGACCACACGATAACACAACGGGTGAAAGTAGGAGACCTCACTGAAATCAGTGACCTTACTGTGAAACTCAAGGTGATTGTTGTGAGAGTAAAATAAAATATTTAATGTCATTTCATCCAATGAGATCTGGACTGTTTACAATATAGTTTTCTGTTCTTTGTCCAAAAATGTATTCAGTGTCCTCAGTGTACTACATTTGTAGTTTTGTGACATTACTTAGTCAGGACATCATCTGTACATAAAAATATATTTGAAGCAAGAAAAGTTCATTTCTTTTCTGAACCGCTTAATCCCAATTAGCGTCGCAGGGAGGCTAGTGCCTATCCTAGTTGATTCTGGGTTAGGGAAGAGTACACCCTGGACGGCTCGCCATGCTATCCCAGGGCAGAAACATGCTGGTGGCTATGCAGCTCCTCTTGATGAAAGTCAGCAATGGTTCTTTTACATGAACCTCCCACCACAGACAGTGAGAGACATGGCTGGCCTTTGATAACCCAGTTAGCTGCACTGGAGGGACAGTGACAACCCGTTGAAATTGGGGCTTGAACCCCCAACCTTGTGATCGGTGATCCAGCACCTTTACAACCAGACCACCAGTGCCCTGCTATAAAAGTTAAAGTAAATCAATTTGAAATTGTTCCAAATTATCACATGCTGATGTTCAAACGATTTACTCTGAATGGTACTGGTGTATCTCAATATGCTAAAGATCCTGGCTTGGAAATTATCTTTGGTGCAAATCACCAGTTTATACAAGGACTGGGTGGATTATCAAATTTTTTTCATCGCAACTTGTTAGCTGAATATGAAAATAATTATTTTATTCATTCTCCAAGTCACTTAATCTTGATTAGGATCACGGGGAGGCTGGTGCCCATCTCAGCCGACTTGTCTTATTAAATATCTCTATCTATAGATACAACAATATCTAAACAACTTTAAAAAGAGGGCCTGGTTATTTCTACCAGAGAAAGACCTGTCAATATTTATATATATATATATATATATATATATATATATATATATATATATATATATTCATATTCTTCTTCTTTTCCTTTCCGCTGTTCCCTTCAGGGGTCGCCACAGCAAATCATCTGCCTCCATCTCACCCTATCCTCTGCATCTTCTTCTCTTACACCAACGACCTTCATGTCCTCCTTCACCACATCCATGAATCGTCGCTTGGGTCTTCCCCTAGGCCTTCTGCCTGGTAGTTCCAGCCTCAGCATCCTATTACCAATATACTCACTATCCCTCCTCTGTACATGTCCAAACCATCTCAATCTAGCCTCTCTGACTTTATCTCCGAAACGACTTACATGTGCTGTCCCTCTGATGTGCTCATTCCTAATCCGATCCATCCTCGTTACTCCCAAAGAGAACCTCAACATTTTCATCTCTGCTACCTCCAGCTCTGCCTCCTGTCTTTTCCCCAGGGCCACTGTTTCTAACCCATACAGCATCGTTGGCCTCAACACCGTTTTGTACACTTTTCCTTTCATTTTTGCCGATACCCTCCTATCACACATCACACCGGACACTTTTCTCCAACCATTCCAACCTGCCTGCACACGCTTCTTGACCTCTTTTCCACACTCTCCATTGTTCTGGATTGTTGAGCCTAAGTACTTAAAATCCTCCACCTTTCTTATCTCTGCTCCCTGTAATCTCACCGTTCCTCTTGGGTCCTTGTCATTCATGCACATGTATTCTGTCTTACTGAGGCTAATCTTCATTCCCCTCCTTTCTAGGCCATACCTCCACCTCTCTAGGTTTTCCTGCACTTGTTCTCTGCTCTCACTACAGATCACAATGTCATCTGCAAACATCATAGTCCATGGAGAATCTTGTCTAACCTCGTCTGTCAGCCTGTCCATCACCATAGCAAACAAGAAGGGGCTGAGAGCTGACCCTTGGTGCAGTCCGACCTCCACCTTGAACTCTTCTGTCACACCGACAGCACACCTCACCATTGTCTTACATCTCTCATACATGTCCTGCACCACTCTAACATACTTCTCTGCCACTCCAGACTTCCTCATGCAATACCACAGTTCCTCTCTCGGCACCCTGTCATATGCTTTCTCCAGATCCACAAAGGCACAATGCAGCTCCCTCTGACCTTCTCTGTACTTCTCCATTAACATCCTCAAGGCAAACACTGCATCTGTGGTGCTCTTTCTTGGCATGAAACCAAACTGTTGTTCATATATATATATATATATATATATATATATATATATATATACATATATACACACATATATATATATATATATATATATATATGTGTATATATGTATATATATATATATATATATATATATATATGTATGTATGTATGTATGTGTGTGTGTGTGTGTGTGTGTGTGTGTGTGTGTGTGTGTGTGTGTGTGTGTATATATATTTCTGAGTAGATCCTTCCGTAGGAGAGTGCTCAATACTTTTTGGTAGAGCAAATAACAAAAATAAAAGGACAGGACAAAGACTTTCTATTGAAACTCCATTTATCACTACAGATCTGTTTCGAGGGGTGGTGAAACCATCCTCTCTCTTCAGGTGATTATAGAAGAATCTTATCTATATATAGAATCACTTCTATAATCACCTGAAGAGAGAGGATGGTTTCACCACCCCTCGAAACAGATCTGTAGTGATAAATGGAGTTTCAATAAAAAGTCTTTGTCCTGTCCTTTTATTTTTGTTTTATATATATAATATGTGTGTGTATATATGTATATATATATATGTGTGTGTGTGTGTGTGTGTATATATATATATATATATATCTTCTTCTTTCTTCTTTTCCTTTCGGCTGTTCCCTTCAGGGGTCGCCACAGCAAATGATCTGCCTCCATCTCTCCCTATCCTCTGCATCTTCTACTCTTACTCCAACGACCTTCATGTCCGCCTTCACCGCATCCATAAATCTTCTCTTTGGTCTTCCTCTGGGCCTTTTGCCTGGTAGTTCCAACCTCAGCATCCTACGACCAATATACTCACTATCCCTCCTCTGTACATGTCCAAACCATCTCAATCTAGCCTCTCTGACTTTGTCTCCAAAACATCTAACATGTGCTGTCCCTCTGATGTACTCATTTCTGATCCTATCCATCCTCGTTACTCCCAAAGAGAACCTCAACATTTTCATCTCTGCTACCTCCAACTCTGACTCCTGTCTTTTCCCCAGGGCCACTGTCTCTAAACCATACAACATTGCTGGCCTCATCACCGTCTTGTACACTTTTCCCTTCATTCTTGCCGATACTCTCCTATCACACATCACACCGGACACTTTTCTCCATCCATTCCAACCTGCCTGCACGCGCTTCTTCACCTCTTTTCCACACTCTCCATTGCTCTGGATTGTTGAGCCTAAGTACTTAAAATCCTCCACCTTCTTTATCTCTGCCCCCTGTAACCTCAAAGTTCCTCTTGGGTCCTTGTCATTCATGCACATGTATTCTGTCTTACTAAGACTAACCTTCAATCCCCTCCTTTCCAGGGCATACCTCCACCTCTCTAGATTTTCCTCCACTTGGTCTCTGCTCTCACTACAGATCACGATGTCATCTGCAAACATCATAGTCCATGGAGATTCTTGTCTAACCTCGTCTGTTAGCCTGTCCATCACCATAGCAAACAAGAAGGGGCTGAGAGCTGACCCTTGATGCAGTCCCACCTCCACCTTGAACTCTTCTGTCACACCAACAGCACACCTCACCACTGTCTTACATCTCTCATACATGTCCTGCACCACTCTAACATACTTCTCTGTCACTCCAGACTTCCTCATACAATACCACAGTTCTTCTCTCGGCACCCTGTCATATGCTTTCTCCAGATCCACAAAGGCACAATGCAGCTCCCTCTGACCTTCTCTGTACTTCTCTATTAACATCCTCAAAGCAAACACTGCATCTGTGGTGCTCTTTCTTGGCATGAAACCAAACTGTTGTTCACAAATGCTGACCTCTGCCCTTAGTCTTGCTTCCACTATTCTTTCCCATAGCTTCATTGTATGGCTCATCAACTTTATCCCTCTGTAGTTGCCACAACTCTGTACATCTCCCTTGTTCTTAAAGATGGGCACAAGCACACTTCTCCTCCATTCCTCTGGCATCTGCTCACTTTCTAAGACCTTGTTGAATATTCTTGTCAGAAAATCTACTGCTACCTCCCTAGACACTTCCATACCTCAACTGGTATGTCATCAGGGCCAACTGCCTTTCCACTCTTCATCCTCTTCAATGCCCTCCTCACTTCTCCCTTACTAATCTTTGCTACTTCCTGCTCCTCAACGGTCACCCCTTCTACTCTTTTTCTCTCTCATTTTCTTCGTTCATCAGCTCTTCAAAGTACTCTTTCCATCTTCCCAGCACACTTCTGTCATCAGTCAATACATTTCCCTCTCTGTCCTTTATCACTCTAACTTGCTGCATGTCTTTCCCATCTCTATTTCTCTGCTGTGCTAACCTGTATAGATCATTTTCTCCCTCCTGACTGTTCAACCTATCATACAAGTCATCATACGCCCTCTGTTTGGCCTTTGACACTGCTACCTTCGCCTTACGCTGTGTCTCCCTGTACTCCTGTTTACTCTCTTCGGTCCTGTCAATGTCCCACTTCTTTTGGCTAACCTCTTCTTTTGTACACACTCCTGCACTTCCTCATTCCACCACCAAGTTTCCTTATCTACTTTCCTTCCAGAGGACACACCAAGTTCTCTCCTACCGGTCTCCCTGATCACATTGGCTGTGGTTGTCCAGTCCTCTGGAAGCACTTCTTGACTACGCAAAGCCTGTTTCAACTCCTCCTTGAAGACAACCACGACACTCTTCCTTTTCAGCTTCCACCACTTTGTCTTCTGCTCTGCCTTTGCCTTTTCACTTTTCTCACCATCAGTGTCATCCTGCACACCACCATCCTATGCTGTTTGGCAACACTCTCACCAACTACTACTTTGCAGTCACTGACTTCCTTCAAATTACATCGCCTGCACAAGATGTAGTCTACCTGTGTGCTCTTATCTCCGCTTTCATAAGTCACCCTATGCTTCTGTTTCTTCTTGAAGAAAGTATTCACCACAGCCATTTCCATCCTTTTTGCAAAATCGATCAACATCTGTCCTTCTGTGTTCCTGTCCTGGATACCAAACCTGCCCATCACTTCCTCGTCCCCTCTGTTGTCTGCACCAACATGTCCATTGAAGTCTGCTCCAATGACCACTCTTTCACCTCTGGGGTATTCTGCATCACTTCATCTAAATCACTCCAGAATCTCTCCTTCTCTTCTAGCTTACATCCTGCCTGTGGGGCATAAGCACTAACAACATTGACCATCACGCCTTCAATTTCTAACTTGAGACTCATCACTCTGTCTGACACTCTTTTCACGTCTAGAACATTCCTGACAAACCCCTCCTTCAAGTTGACTCCTACTCCATTTCTCTTCCCATCCACACCATGATAAAACAGTTTAAACCCTGCTCCTAAGCTTCTAGCCTTTCTACCTTTCCACCTTATCTCCTGAACACACAGTATGTCCACCTTCCTCCTCTGCATCATGTCAGCCAGCTCCCTATCTTTTCCTTGCATAGTTCCAACATTCAAAGTCCCTACTCTCAGTCCTAGGCTACATATGTATATAGCTTGAGCATGTGCAGTAAATAAAAATATATTCTGCTTCAGGTTGTAAATTTCACGAGTCATTCCAAAAATCAGAAATGTTATGTTGCAATTCATTTTTATCATGCAGGCAGCAGTGAAAGACATGGAACAGAGATGCCCACATCTGAATAAACAGATCACTGCTGCTGAAAATCTCAAGAACAAAACCAGCAACCCTCAGATGCGTGCAATGATTACAGATCAAAGTAAGAAATTTAAATTTATAGGTAAAAAATTGAAATATAATAAAATTAGTCAAAAAGGCTCAGTGGCATGTTATGGTAATAAAAAAGGTTAAAGAGATGTTTATACTGTTGCATGAAGAATGAAAATCAGTTTAACAGCTCTTTTCTATAGCAGCAATTATAAAAAGAAAATGCACAAAAGACAACAAGGGAAGTTTCCAAAGCTCGACATGTGCACATATATGTGTATATATATATATATATATATATATATATATATATATATATATATATATATACACACACACACAGGGATCCCTCACTTTCCATGGTTAATTAGGACCGAGATCCCCCCCGCGCGAACGCCGAAATCCATGAAGAAGGATAACCCCCCCCAACTGACGTACATGTATGTGTATATAATATCAATAAATACATATTCAATGCTATAAATGCTCATAATAACAATTAAACATTCAAAAATAATGCTTAAGATGTAAATAAAATATAAATACACACACACACAGATGCTCACCTCACAAAAATGTAACCAGTTTTGATGGGAGGTTTTGGGTTGTTTTTTTTGTTGTTGTTTTGCAGCATTTTCCTTAACTTTTCCCTCTAGTCTTCCTTAATTTCCTTATTTTTTTAATTCTATGAATATTTATAAAAGCAAACTGTGATGCACTGAAGCCGCATGAATTGAAGCGCAAAGTAGCGATGGATCCCTGTGTGTGTGTGATATATATATATATATATATACACAGTATATGTGTATATATACACATTAGTCCTTCCCAAAAAGTTAGCATATTGTGATAAAGTTCATTATTTTCTGTAATGTACTGATAAACATTAGACTTTCATATATTTGAGATTAATTACACACAACTGAAGTAGTTCAAGCCTTTTATTGTTTTAATATTGATAATTTTGGCAAAAAAGTAAAGAAAAACCAAAAATCCCTATCTCATAAAATTAGCATATTTCATCCGACCAATAAAAGTGTTTTTATTACAAAAAAAGTCAATCTTCAAATAATTATGTTCAGTTATGCACTCAATACTTGGTCGGGAATCCTTTTGCAGAAATTACTGCTTCAATGCGGCGTAGCATGGAGGCAATCAGCCTGTGGCACTGCTGAGGTGTTATGGAGGCCCAGGATGCTTCGATAGCGGCCTTAAGCTCATCCACAGTGTTGGGTCTGGTGTCTCTCAACTTTCTCTTCACAATATCCCACAGATTCTCTATGGGCTTCAGGTCAGGAGAGTTGAGCAGGTGCCAGGTCATGGTGAAAAATGAAAATCTTCATCTCCATAAAGCTTTTCAGCAGATGGAAGCATGAAGTGCTCCAAAATCTCCTGATAGCGAGCTGCATTGACCCTGCCTTTGATAAAACACAGTGGACCAACACCAGCAGCTGACATGGCACCCCAGACCATCAACTGTGGGTACTTGACACTGGACTTCAGGCATTTTGGCATTTCCTTCTCCCCAGTCTTCCTCCAGACTCTGGCACCTTGATTTCCGAATGACATGCAAAATTTGCTTTCATCCGAAAAAAGTACTTTGGACCACTGAGCAACAGTCCAGTGCTGCTTCTCTGTAGCCCAGGTCAGCCGCTTCTGCCACCGTTTCTGGTTCAAAAGTGGCTTGACCTGGGGAATGCGGCACCTGTAGCCCATTTGCTGCACGTGCCTGTGCACGGTGGCTCTGGGTGGTTCTACTCCAGACTCAGTCCACTGCTTCCACAGGTCCTCCAAGGTCTGGAATCGGCCCTTCTTTCACTTTTTGCTTCCCACAGACGTCCCACTGAGGTGGCTTGATAGAGCACTCTGGGAACAGCCGATTCGCTCAGAGATTTCTTTCTGTGTCTTACCCTCTTGCTTGAGGGTGTCAATGATGTCCTTCTGGACAGCAGTCAGGTCGGCAGTCTTCCCCATGATTGCGGTTTTGAGTAATGAACCAGGCTGGGAGTTTTTAAAAGCCTCAGGAATCTTTTGCAGTTGTTTAGAGTTAATTGGTTGATTCAGATGATTAGGTTAATAGCTCGTTTAGACTACCTGAACATGATATGCTAATTTTTTGAGATAGGAATTTTGGGTTTTCATGAGCTGTATGCCAAAATCATCAGCATTAAAACAATAAAAGACCTGAAGTATTTCAGTTGGTGTGTAATGAATCTAAAATATATGAAAGTTTAATTTTTATCAGTACATTACAGAAAATAATGAACTTTATCACAATATGCTAATTTTTTGAGGACTAGTGTGTGTGTGTGTGTGTGTGTATATATATATATATATATATATATATATATATATATACACACACACACACACACACACACATACATACACATATAAGTCTTTTATTACATCTTAACCAGGGGTATCAATAATTATGGAGGTCAGTGTATCCTACACACACACACACACACACACACACACACATACCTATCCAAATATTCACACATTTACAGAATTACACAGGAGGGCAAATGATTGGTTAAAGGTGCAGGATATACACCTGGTAACATGTAAAGCTTTTAATTATTAGGTGCTAAAATATTATGGTGTTTGAGACCTGCTGTAAACATTGAAACATGACTATTGTGCTGTGCGGGAAGTTAGATGTTTGTTCAGTTGGTGTGGTGGTGGTGGTGGTGGTGGTTACACTCTAATAGCTTGTGTGTAAAAGCTATTCTTGAATAAGTTTTTGTTTTTAGTGTCCTTTGCATTTTTTCTGATGGTTAGAGGAGAGAAAAAGGCATGTCCGGGATGTATAGGGCCCCTGATAATTCCACTGGTTCTCCTGTCAGTATTAATGTCCTGGGGGTTGGGGGGGGGGGTGTAGTCACAATCACCTGGTCTGCTGTCTTCAACACCCACTGCAGGGCCTTCCTGTCCCCTTCAGTACCGCTGCTAAACCACTCTGTTCAACAGTAGGTCAGGAGGCTCTTGATGGCAGCATGGTAAATGTTCGTCAGTAGGGGTCAGGGTAGATGGGCTTGTCGGCGCTTCCTGTGGAAGTACATCCTTCTTTGGCTTTCCCCACGTGGAGAGAAATGCCTATGGTCCAGGTAATGTCAGCAGAGATGTGGACTCCAAGAAACTTGAAGCACTCCACTCTCTCTACCTCCTGTCCATCAATGTAGAGGGAAGAGGGCTTGGTAAGCTGTCTAGGGTGTACAGTGCCCTTGCTCAAAGTCAGCTGAGATGGACACCAGCATCCCCACAACCCTAATTCGGATACGGCATCTTAGAAAGTGAATGAATAGATAAATTATGTAAATAAATTAACCCAACTTAACACATGGAATGGCTGAGAACCTCACTTAGAATTTGAGAATTATTTCACGTAAACGTTTTGGTATTGATCTTACATCATTTGCAGAATTTTTAAATAAAATTCTACATACTATAAATATTAGTATATTTAAAAGCTAATTTCTATTAGTTGCTGTTAGGGATTCTGTCTGTCTTCCTTTCGGCTTTTTCCCTTTTACTCGGGAGTCGCCACAGCGAATCATCTGACTCGCACGTTTGATTTGGCAGAGGTTTTTACGTCGGATGCCCTTCCTGTCACAACCCTTTTTAGCAAGGGACAGAAACACGCTGACGACTTTGCAGCTCCTCTTTACGAAAGTCAGCAATGGTTCTTTTACATGAACCTCTCACCATAGACAGTGAGAGACATGACCCGCCTTTGATAACCCAGTTATCTGGACTGGGGGGGGACAGTGACAACCTTGTGGAGAGTGGGACTCGAACCCCCAACCTTTGGATCAGCGATCCAGCGCCCTATACCACTATACTGTTCAAAAATAATTTTCTTTTTCTTGTTTTCTCTATGAGTTGAGAAATTACAAGCACACTGGGAGGAGTCTCATGCCAAGTTAATGGACAGAATAATTCAACTTCGGAACATGTATCAAGACTCCAAGGATTGGCTGGATGCCAGAAAGAAGGTGGAGTCTCATATCAACCACACAAGTGAAAAGCTCGATGGCTTGAAGGACGTCCCTCCGAGCACTGATATTAAGGTAGCATGAGTTGCATTTGTGCTGTTTTGTGATGAATAATTGATGCTAATGAGGGGTATGTTTGTATTGTTGAAATATTCTGGCCTTTTTTCTTGTAACATGGTGGTAAAAATTAATCGCTTCTTTTTTTTTTTCTGTTGTTGAAATTAGAATGGCTTTAAAAGCGTTTAATTGTAGTATATGCATCAAATATGTAAAACTGTGGATATATTTAATGTGTAAGATATTACAGGTATACCCCGGTTTATGTCGTTAATTGGTTCCAGGAGAGACGACGTGAGTCGAAAACTAATGAGCTTGTCTCTAGGCAAGCCTAGGCTATGCCAAATTTACTTGTGTAATACAGTTTATATACAATATTTAATGTACTAAATATATATAATATATGATTATTATGACAAACTTTATTTATTTATTTATTTATTTCCTGTATTTTTTTTTTTAACCGGCGTATAATCGCGAACGACTTAAGTCGAGGTATACCTGTATAAGAAAAGTATGCAGGAAATGATTAGGAAAAAAAATTCAGTTTGTAACTTATTTGTTTATAATATTTGCAGAGAATTGTTAAAGATATACAGCTGTGGCAGGCTGAACTTGACGAGACGAATGAACTGGCAAAAAAACTACTGGTTCTTTATGCAGATGATGACACAAGCAAAATTAAACAGATGACTGAGAACATGAATCTTGTTTGGGGAAATATGAAAAAATGGTAAGTTTATAATTCAGGATTAACGTACTGTTACTTTTTTATCTCGTTATGGATTGATAAATTGGAATGAAACACCTGGATGAATGAACACCTGGATAGGCACTTTAACCCTTTTTGTTTTTTAATAAATAATTTAAACAATGTATTTTAAATGTACTTATCATTTTGAATTTTTAAAAAGGTTGCGCCATTCCGAAGAGCATCATCAAGGATTTCAAAATTACAACACATTCATTCGTTCATTTTCTGAACCGCTTAATCTTACTTAGGGCCGTGGGGAGACCGGTGCTCATCTCAGCCGACTCTGGGTGAGAGCAGAGTACTCCCTGAACAGATGGCCTGACGAGTTGTCTCGTGTGTACTCCGCACTTGCCAGAGTCTTCTAAGACAGGCGCAGGACTCTCTGCGACCCTAATTAGGATTAAGCGGGTCAGAAAATGAATGAAAGAATGAATGAACTTGTTTGGGCATCATTTATGCAAATAGTGCAGGAGTCTTGCATGCCAAGTATTAACACATCACTGCTTTTAGTGCAGGGGCTGCAGAATCAGACCTCGAGGCCAGACAGCAGCAAGTGCATCACTTTTACAGAGAACTGGAAATGTTTTGTAACTGGCTAACTGAAGCAGAGACCACGGCGAATGTCCTACAAGATGCGACGTACAAGGAATATCAGCTGGAGGATTCAGCCACGGTTTCTCACGTACAAGAGCAGTGGGAAGTACGTAAGCACTGCGCGTAGCATTAATCTTTTCTGTGTTGCTGAGGTCAGCCATAATCAAACTGGACTTACACTCAAGTCTTGCTTTGTTTGTAAGGTTTACAAGATTCGATAAAATGTAAAGATTTTTCACTATAATTTTTCAATATAAAATTGGGTTTTTTCATTATATACAGTGATACCTCAGCTAACGAATATAATTCATTCCGAGGGCAAGCTCGTAAACTGAAAAGTTTGTTAGATGAAACAATTATTCCCATAAAAAAATAACAGAAAACCAACGATTCCGTTCCAACCCCCTCCCAAACTCCTATAACCTGCCACAAACACGTATATTTCACCTAATATATTAAAGATAAACATGTACATTAATAATAATAATAATTAATATGAAACAATAAGAAACAATAATAAACAAAAAGCCAACTAACCCTTCTGATCATCGACTTCGGCAAAGATGTCACATGGGCAGGCAGGAGGCGGTGCATAACAGAAGAGGAGTGGGAGAATTTTGCGCTTGTGCCCGTTACTAATGCCAGTGAGGAAAGGCTTGTGGTGAGCCCCCACAAGGCCAATGCTTCTCAAATAGTAGGGCCCATGGTGTGAAGCCAGCAGGAGCACGTATGACCCTGGGGAACATGCTTTTTTGCCATACTGTACTAGAATTAAGTGTAATTGGCGCTCTTATTGTCACACTATGGTGTAGGGAAAAGCACCGAGCAAACGATATGAAGTGCAATGAACACTATTTATAGTCACTTGCGTGGGGTGTGAAATTTATTTATTTTTCTTCCCCTATAGGGGGCATCACAGAAAATAACTGAGAAGCCTTGCACAAGGTGTTCTCAGAGCGCGGAGAAATATCCTAATCGGCCCGGAAAAGCCATTTCCCCAGCAGAGATCGTAAATCAAAATTTTGTTCGTTGGATGGGGTGGATTATTTTTGGTGGGATCAAAGCTTTTATCATGTAAAATTCATTATAAAAGACACTTGTAAGTCAAGATACCACTGTATTTGGATGGTTGGAATTGGATACGACCAAATTAGGGGAAAAAGGGGGGTAACTTGAAAAAAAAAATCGTAGGTTTAAATTGTTAGCCAAATTTATTTACAATTTAAAGCTGTTTTGTGGTATTGTAAAAAGCAATTGAGTCAAATTGAAATGAAAAATATATTACCAGTCAGTTGCCAAATCTAGTTTGAAGTATTTATTGCATGACCACATGCTGTGATGCATAAGGGGTCCACAGTGTTCCTCCACTGGAACTGACAGCAGCAACTGCTGCAGTCTCTACTTTGTTCCATGATTTCCAGTCTTCTTCCTTTCTTTCATTTTTAACTGTGTCTCCAGGAAGTCTTCAGTTTTCCTCTTTTTTTGTTCATAATATCCAGCAAGTCGTTTGTTTTTGTATGAAGATGAGTCTTGGTTCACGCCTCATTGGTTTTATATCTGCTCCTTTGATGAATTTCTCAGTACAGATATGATCTTGCCATTTAATTTGGAGAATCCTTGTAGACTCTTCTTGTAAAATATTGTACATCGACTGCTTCGTCATCTTCGGGTTTTTTTTCATGCCTCACACATAAAATTGTCACTTTGGAGATTTATACAGCTTCGTTTTTGTTGTTCTTCAGGTATTTTTGGTTATCCGACTGACTTCTAGCAAATAGCTGGTGAATGGATGCAATATAAAAAAGGAATATAACTTTTTAAAAGGTTTTCAGTTATGTTCATGTTAAAAATTAGCAATATACGCGCACACACACACACACACACACACACACACACACACACACACACACACACACACACACATCTCTTTTTTTGGTTTCCTTTCTACTCATGTGACAGTTGAAACCACTTCCAAACATGACGCAAAATATAATTCCATTTATTTGTCAGTTAGATTAATATAAAGCCAAAGTTTAAGACGGGGATGTGGAGGAACATATTTACTCAAAACTGTCCTGAAGCCAGACTTGTACTGACAAGTCAAAAAGCGGAAACCTGGACAGTTCTATCCCCAGAAATAAAAACATTTTTATGGACGTGGATCATGTGCTGATGAAGAAGCCTTTTTTTCCCTTTGGGGGTGTTCTGGGAAGTTTCGAGGCATTGGTAGGATATTGTCAGGATCACCTCGGTGCATAACACAGCTATGATGTGATGTTGTGATTATAAATTGTGCTTTAGCTATTAGACCACAGGTGTCAAATTCAAGGCCCGTGGGCCAAATCCGGCCCACCAACTCATTTTCTGTGGCTCGTATGGGTTTTCAAAGATTATGATTATCGTACATCTTTTGCATCAACCATTACCATGAAACCTAATTAATCATACTTCCACTAGGTGGCAGCAGCAGCCTTTTTCAAGTAATAAGTTAATTATTCCTGACTCAAAAAAGATTGCATGCTTGCTTATCACTGTTAAGCTTTGTCAAAAAATCCGAGTCAAGAGGAAAAGAGGTCAAATTTCTAAACATGTCATTTTGAGATGTATTTCATGGCTAATTTTTAGAACAGATGTTCGGTGATTTATTTGGCCCTTGATCACCTTTCAATTTAGTGTAGTGGCCCTCAGTGAAAATGACTTTGATACCTGCATTAGACAGATTCAGGAAAAATTTATATATATATATATATATATATATATATATATATATATATATATATATATATATATATATATATATATATATAGGTGTGATGTGCCAACCTATTGCTTCCTTCTGTGACCCAAACATCTCGGAGGGAGAGCCGTACCTGATCTTCTGTCTGGTTATTATAAATGACTCTTTCCGGTGTCTCTGTAGTGTGCTGTAGGTGTTAATGAACTCGTTTCAACTCCTGTTTACTCTACTGGAACCATCTGTCCACCGTAGGCGAATCAGTGGGGCTGGTGTTCCGTGGAAAAAGAGGTGAATGATATCCCAGGGCATGCTGGGAATATTGTATTCTTGGTCCTTAGTCAATTTTTGCTCTGCACAGGGAATGAATTGTACCCATTGTTCATGGTTACTGCGATGGCCTGGCGAGCTATCAAGGGTGTACCCTGTCCTCACCAGAGTCGGCTGAGATGGGCGCGAGCCTCTCCGCAACCCTAATTAGGATTAAGTGGTTCAGTAAATGAATGAATGAATGAATTTTCATGGTTATTGATGAAAGATGCACACAGAACCTACCAAGTCTCTTGGTTTATCCTCTTCACCTGGAACATGGCAGTTAAATGATTTGCTCACAGAGATTCCAAGTTTTTTCATGAAGCTTTGTCAAGCCACTTAATCATAATTAGGGTCACCTAGAGGCTGGCACCCATCTTAGCCAACTCCAGGAGAGGGCGGAGCTCACCCACGCCATTGTAGAGCCAAAACATATGTAACCATTCACACTCGCATATTTGAAACAGCCTACTGTCTATGTTTTTGGACGGTGGGAAGAAAGCCTGATTACCCAAAGGAAACCCATGCAAACTTCATACAGACACACAAAAAAAAAAAAAAAACCCTCCCGAGCTGGGAATCGAACCCAGGCTGTGAGGCAGACATGCTCCCCCTTCTCTAACCTACAATGTCAAATAAGAGAATACTGCCTGAGTACTACTGCAATCCTGAGCTTTCAAGATGTGTTCCAAGCAGAGAAGTAGTACAGTGATCTCCTGGGTGATATGCAAATTCTACATTACTTATATAACAATGTTCTTATTGAGGACATTATAGAAGGGCCTTTTAAATGTCTGAGCTGTAACCACGGTAACACTGATGCCTCTAGCATCCCGATCAGCTGAATGGATATTGATCTGTGGCAGGGGCTTCATATCTGCCTCATTCTATACACCAAGCCAGCTTTGTGAAGAGAAACGCAGGTTCCAGACAAGTTCAGTAATATTTGTCAGAAAAGGTGCATACATACAAGTATGTTGAAGTAGAACACGCTGGAGGGATTATGTCTCTCAGCTGGTCTGGAAACACCTCGGTGTGCGCACCCCACCCCCCACCCCCCCTCCCTGGAAGAGCTGGAGGAAGTGGCTGGGGGAGAGGGATGTCTTGACCTCATTGCTTAGGCTGCTGTCCCCATGACCCGATCCCGGATTAAACAGAGATAGATGATGAGGATGAGGATGATGGTGCAGCCATATGGCTTTCATAACAAGTAGAACTTGCATTATTCATCAAGCCTGAGCTAGATGACAGTATTTTAAGATTGAGATGTTGAAGATCTCCACTGCATGAAATCAATGCATCGCGACTTTCTTCAAGGAAAACATCTCCCAGATCCATTACATACTTAATTTTCCAAATACTGGTATATAGGTGGGTGGTACAGTCCAATCATTTACATATTGTGAGCTGATGGTGATGCAGTTTGGAGGCTTTAATCCTTCATGCAGTCTCAGTCTATTAATCGAAAGGCTAAAGTTAATAGATTGAGGCTGCATGAAGGATTAAAGCCTCCAAACTGCATCGCCATCAAGTCACAATATGTAAATGATTGGACCGTACCACCCACCTATATGCCAGTATTTGGACAATGAAGTATCTAAGGGGTCTGTGAGGCTGGTGCCCATCTCAGCCAACTCTGGGCAAGTGCAGGGTACTCCCTGGGCAGTTCGCTGGGCCATTGCAAGGCAGACACTAACACAACTATTCATACTCTCAGACAGAGGGCTGATCTGGAATAGCCAATTAACCTTTTGTGCATGTTTGTGGACTGTTGGAGGAAACCAGAGTACCCAGAAGAAACCCACACAAGCACAGGGAGAATATGCAAACTCCACACAGAAACGCCCGAGCTGGGAATCGAACCCAGGACCTTTTTGCCGTGAGGTGGACGTGCTCGCCACTATGCCACCGTGCCTCCTCTGTATTACTGCCAACTCTATTATAAGCCCTGGACTTGCCTGTAGATTGTGTAGGCAGACTACCCTATAGCAAATATCAGGTACTGTTTTGGGTAAATGGGTATTCATGTTGTTCTGGCATTCATCTGTTTCCAGAGTAGTTTTAACACTGTTTTTCACATTCAAAAGGCCACATATTTAAAAAAACCCAAAAAAAAAAAAAAAACCTGCATTCGGTACAGCCACCTGGCTCATTCTTGATTGCCTGGGTGCTTTCGAACACCTATTAATATGTGCAATGTTATCAGACCTGCTTATCTGCTTGATGAGCTCGCTGATGGGAGTCAATATGAACCCGTTATCATGACAACCTCACCTCCTCAAACAGCCCTATATTCCATGGCTTGCTTCTCTATAGATCTGTTCTGCCCTCTGGGTCCCCTGTATATTCCTTTTTATTTTTTTTTAGGCAACACAAGCAAGGAGGCATTTGTTCTTCTGAACTTGACATTGTCCGCTTTGTCCACAACTACCCATATCACAATATATGACGTGATCATTGCCACTCCATGAAGACAACTTGATTTCCTGCTGTCTGCATGGTTCCGGTTAACACTTCATAGCAACAGCAATGCCAGTAGCGGTACCGTTCTCAGCTAAACAAATACACTGATAGCCATAATTGACCCACCGTGGATTGAAAATGTATGAATGCAGCATCAATATCTGCAAGTAAAATTCATGCAGTTCAAGTTCACTGACCCCTTTGAGCTCATTTAAATGGTGTTTCTTGTAATAAAAAAGGAAGATAAACTGCATAAAGGTACAGTAAGTTAGATTAAACTCTGTCATTACACATGTATAAATACAGTTTCGTATCCAATCAAAAGTGCAGAGAGCAGCGAGTGCAATATTTATACAGTATGTACAGTTGGGAAACAGTTCTGTACAAATAAGGGCAGCATAAAGGTGAGAATAAATTATCATTAATTTACATAGGAGGAATATGCACATGTTGTACATTACTATACCGAAGAATAAAATATGCAGATGTAGTGCTCAAATATATATATATATACCATAATTTCCAGACTATTGAGTTACCTGAATATAAGCCGTACCAACCAAATTAAAAAAGGTAAAAGAATTTGTACATAAATAGGCCGCACCTCTTTATAAGCCACAGGTGTCTGTCTCGCTCCTGCACTTCATGCTGGAGTACCCCCTGGAGGCCATTAACCCCTAAAAAATCTATAGCTTAGCTGCAACATTGTTTGAGTCTTATGGTTCAAAGCATGTGAAAAAAAACATACCAGCCTATAGTCTGGAAATTACGGTAATATGCAAATCTTCTTCTTTTCCTTTCGGCTTTTCCCTTCAGGGGTCGCCACAGCGAATCATCTGCCTCCATCTCACCCTATCCTTTGCATCTTCTTCTCTTACACCAACGACCTTCATGTCCTCCTTTACCACATCCATGACTCGTCTCTTTGGTCTTCCTCTAGGCCTTTTGCCTGGTAGTTCCAGCCTCAGTATCCTATTACCAATATACTCACTATCCCTCCTCTGTACATGTCCAAACCATCTCAATCTAGCCTCTCTGACTTTGTCTCCAAAACGTCTTACATGTGCTGTCCCTCTGACGTGCTCATTCCTAATCCTATCCATCCTCGTTACTCCCAAAGAGAACCTCAACATTTTCATCTCTGCTACCTCCAACTCTGCCTCCTGTCTTTCCCCAGGGCCACTGTTTCTAACCCATACAGCATCGTTGGCCTCAACACCGTTTTGTACACTTTTCCTTTCATTTTTGCCGATACCCTCCTATCACACATCACACGACACTTTTCTCCAACCATTCCAGCCTGCCTGCACGCTTCTTCACCTCTTTTTCCACACTCTCCATTGCTCTGGATTGTTGAGCCTAAGTACTTAAAATCCTCCACCTTTCTTATCTCTGCTCCTGTAATCTCACCGTTCCTCTTTGGTCCTTGGCATTCATGCACATGTATTCTGTCTTACTGAGGCTAATCTTGTTTCCCTCCTTTCCAGGGCATACCTCCACCTCTCTAGATTTTCCTGCACTTGTTCTCTGCTCTCACTACAGATTACAATGTCATCTGCAAACATCATAGTCCATGGGAATCTTGTCTAACCTCGTCTGTCAGCCTGTCCATCACCATAGCTTGAACAAGAAGGGGCTGAGAGCTGACCCTTGATGCAGTCCCACCTCCACCTTGAACTCTTCTGTCACGCCGACAGCACACCTCACCACTGTCTTACATCTCATACATGTCCTGCACCACTCTAACATACTTCTCTGCCACTCCAGACTTCCTCATGCAATACCACAGTTCTTCTCTCGGCACCCTGTCATATGCTTTCTCCAGATCCACAAAGGCACAATGCAGCTCCGTCTGACCTTCTCTCTGTACTTCTCCATTAACATCCTCAAGGCAAACACTGCATCTGTGGTGCTCTTTCTGGGCATGAAACCAAACTGTTGTTCACAAATGCTGACTTCTGCCCTTAGTCTAGCTTCCACTATTCTTTCCCATAACTTCATCGTATGGCTCATCAACTTTATCCCTCTGTAGTTGCCACAACTCTGCATCGTCTCCCTTGTTCTTAAAAATGGGCACCAGCACACTTCTCCTCCATTCCTCTGGCATCCTCTCACTCTCTAAGACCTTGTTAAATGTTCTTGTCAGAAAATCTACTGCTACCTCTCCTAGACACTTCCATACCTCCACCGGTATGTCATCAGGACCAACTGCCTTTCCATTCTTCATCCTCTTCAATGCCCTCCTCACTTCACCCTTACTAATCTTTGCTACTTCCTGGTCCTCAACAGTCACCTCTTCTACTCTTCTTTCTCTCTCTCATTTTCCTCATTCATCAGCTCTTCAAAGTACTCTTTCCATCTTCCCAGCACACTTCTGTCATCAGTCAATACATTTCCCTCTCTGTCCTTTATCAATCTAACTTGCTGCACGTCCTTCCCATCTCTATTTTCTCTGCTGTGCCAACCTGTATAATTCATTTTCTCCCTCCTTACTTTCCAGCCGAGCATACAAGTCATCAAACGCGCTCTGTTTGGCCTTTGACACTGCTACCTTTGCCTTACGCTGTGTCTCCTGTACTCCTGTTTACTCTCTTCGGTTTTGTCAATGTCCCACTTCTTCTTAGCTAATCTCTTCCTTTGTACACACTCCTGCACTTCCTCATTCCACCACCAAGTCTCCTTATCTACTTTCCTTCCAGATGACACACCAAGTATTCTCCTACCTGTCTCCTGATCACATTCGCTGTAGTTGTCCAGTCATCTGGAAGCACTTCCTGACCACCCAAAGCCTGTTTCAACTCCTCCTTGAAGACAACCCGACACTCTTCCTTTTTCAACTTCCACCACTTTGTCTTCTGCTCCGCCTTTGCCTTCTTCACCTTCCTCACCATCAGCATCATCCTGCACACCACCATCCTATGCTGTTTGGCAACACTCTCACCAGCTACTACTTTGCAGTCACTGACTTCCTTTAAATTACATCGCCTGCACAAGATGTAGTCTACCTGTGTGCTCCTACCTCCACTTTTATAAGTCACCCTATGCTCCTCTCTCTTCTGGAAGAAAGTATTCACCACAGCCATTTTCCATCCTTTTTGCAAAATCTACCAACATCTGTCCTTCATGCTTCCTGTCCTGGATACCAAACCTACCCATCACTCCCTCGTCCCCTCTGTTTCCTGCACCAACATGTCCATTGAAGTCTGCCCCAATGACCACTCTTTCACCTCTGGGGGGTACTCTGCATCACTTCATCTAACTCCCTCCAGAATCTCTCCTTCTCTTCTCGCTCACATCCTGTCTGTGGGGCATAAGCACTAACAACATTGACCATCACACCTTTAATTTCTAACTTGAGACTCATCACTCTGTCTGACACTCTTTTCACTTCTAGAACATTCCTGGCAAACTCCTCCTTCAAGATGACTCCGACTCCATTTCTCTTCCCATCCACACCGTGATAAAACAGCTTAAACCCTGCTCCTATGCTTCTAGCCTTGCGACCTTTCCACCTGGTCTCCTGAACACACAGTATGTCCACCTTCCTCCTCTGCATCATGTCAGCCAGCTCTCTACCTTTTCCTGTCATAGTTCCAATATTCAAAGTCCCTACTTTCAGTCCTAGACTCATGCCTTTCCTCTTCTCTCTCTGGCAACGCACACACGCCTCCGCCTCTCCTTCTTCGACGTCTTCGACCAACAGTAGTCCAATTTCCATCAGCACCCTGGTGGTTGACGGCACTGACGGCGGCCGTTGTTAACCCGGGCCTCGACCGATCCGGTATGTCATTCTTTCTTGTGATTCGCATAGTTTATTTGGCATTTGTTTTATGCCGGATGCCCTTCCTGACGCAACCCTCTGCATTTATCCGGGCTTGGGACCGGCGTGAGGGAGAGACACTGGTTTGTGCCCCCCCCTCACGGCTGCATTACGGTAATATGCAAATATACAATTGAAATATGGACAAAAATACAGATGCGCTATTTATTTATTTATATTTCAGATAAAATAAAAAGTCCTTCACCATAATGTGCTACTTTATTTTTAAATTGAAATACAACCGTTTGTTAAATTTTGTGTTATGGTGAATAATGTTTTGAAATGTAATATGTTTTTGTTCTGCTTTGCTAATGTATAATGTCATAAAATTAAAATCTATAGCAAAGTATATGCAAACATTAGGGGAACTTGCACTTTTGGAAAGTAGTGTATAATATTTTGAGAAATTCGGATCATTTCTTACTTTGTACCATTTTCAACCTCCAGAAATATCAATCCCACACCCAGGAAATTTGGTGAGGACCCAGAGAGACGGATATTCAGCACATCTGAATCAAACAAACCTCAAGCAAAAGCCAGGGTTTTAACAATATGCTCTGAAATATTTCATTTTTTTAATGAGAGAGGTTTTGAGCCCATAAAGAATTTAAGTGAATACCTAGGAAATGTCATGTGGCTTGCACTGAAACTGCCAAAATAAAAATCTTAATTTTATTTTATATTTATTACAAGTGAGCAATTGAGGATTAAGGGCCACGCCCAAGTGCCTGGCAGTGGTGACACTGGGAACTGAACTAATGACCTAACCACTGTTTATTTTATTTTTTTATTTTACCCTTATTACAGGGGTTAACAGTTTAAAAATATCGGTTATTTGACATGCTAAAGCTACCTTGTCAATTGGAAAGCGATGAGGACCATATATGTTTATCTCCTGTACAAAGTTGCAAAAATGTCATTCTTTTTTTTTTTTTTTAAACCTGCTTAATCTTAATTAAGGTTACATGGAGAAGGGCACCCACCTTAGCTCCCTCTGGGCAAAGGCAAGAGTACACCCTGGTGGGGGGGGGGGTGGAGGGGTTGTAGTGAAAACTTGGTGATGATGATCACAGCTTGAAACTCCAACCTTGACATCAGTAATCTAGCACCGGGCCACCGCTGCCGCATTTAAATGTCTTTATGTTTAAATTTAACAACATGTATATGGTGCCAGAGGCTGGAACTCATCTCAGCCGACACCGGGTGAGGGCAGAGTATACCTTCGACGGCTCGCCAGGCCATCACTGGGCAGAAACTCACTGACGGCAGTGACAACCGTTGACAGTCAGGCTTGAACCCCTGACTTTAGGATCGGTAATCCAGTACCATTCCACCCGGCCACCACTGCCTGTGCTAGCGATGTAATTTATGGTATTCAGTTATTATATGTGTGGCCAGTTTAATTTTGATGAAAAGATGCAGCTTTCTTGCCATCAGTTGAGTAATTATTTCATTAATACCGTTGTTGTAAATATTATTTATAATAAACATTTTTCTGTAAAAACATGCCATTTTAAATCGCTTATATTGTATTACTGTTAATGTGGTTTTTTGGGGGGGGTGGGACTTCAGTAAATGAGAGCAGGAGTATTTAAAATAAATGTGTGTAAGCATTTAGTCATTGATATTTTGAATCATTTATCTGGGTTCTCTTGCACTAACTGGTATGGCGGCTATGTGTTCTTGGCAAAAGCACAAATATTCAGCTAAAATTTGAGGAGGCAGGAACATTAGAGGGATATAAGGACATGCCATTGTTCCCAGGACTTTGCCTTTCTTCAGTCGCAGTGCCCACATGCTCCATGAACAACGGAGCCAATGTGCATCCCTCGAAATCCCTGCTGAAGCCTCCGAACTGTAGAAAAAGAATCAGCTCTTTTCTGGATATTAACCTTCACTGGTTCAAACTTCATTCAGTTTTATCTCTCGTCTTATTTTACTATCCACATGTCCATACGGTGTCGAGGTAAACGGCTGTGTGTTAGAGAATCAGGTATACATGACTTTTTATTATTTCACCTGAGATTATAATCTATGGATATGCTGCACCGGAAGACATACCACGTTCAGGTCTGATTATCATTGTTATCATTAACCTGTTTGTTATTTTTTTTTAATTTATCTTATTTTTATCCCTGTTTGATACTTACTGTTTCTATGACTGTATGTGAAGCCTGCGCACCAATGACAGAAAGCACTAACTAAAATATCTATCCTTAATTATCTCTATAGGATCTTCAGAGGGAGATTGATAATCACACAGATACGTATCATTCACTTGATGAAAACGGGCAGCGCGTAGTAGCATCACTGGGAAGGTCGGACAGTGCTGTAGCATTGCAGAAACAGCTTCAAACCACCGGGAAGCGCTGGCAGGACTTGTGTAAAAAAGTCAGTAGCATCAGGTAAGAATCATTTGTCATTTATTCAAATCATTAATTAATAAATTAAAATGTTTGCATTTGAGTATCTCATACACCTCTGATCATTGAATTCCTTAATAATGGCAGAAACTAATGTCCGTTTGTTGTACTACTTAAATTGCTGCTCATTTTAATTAGGATTTCCGCATCAGTGCCTCTCAACTAAAAGGTTTATTTCAATTTATCAGGTGTAATCGGACAATGTCACTCTAGCTGTAACAAGATAACATGCGCAGCTCGGACATTTGTGGGAACTTGGGCTAAAGCTACTGGTCCTCTGGATCAAAAGGACTTAGTTGTGGTGGTTCGGATATCTGATTAGGATGCCTCCTGGTTGACTGCCTTTAGAGGCGTTCCAGACCTGTCCAACTCGGAAGACGCCCCCTTTAAGACCTAGAACTCGCTGAAAGGATTTTATATACAGTGATCCCTCGCTACTTCATGCTTCAGTTTCTGCAGCTTTAGTGCATCGCGGGTTTTTCAAAAATATTAATCGAAAAATAAAAAATTAGGAAATTAAGGAAAATGCTGCAAAACAAGGCCAATTATGTAAAAACCCCAAACAAACAAAACCAAAAAACAACCCAACAAAACTACTTCCATTTTTATGTGAGGTGCGCATTTCAGTGCGTATCTGTGTGCGCGCGCACGTCTGTATGTGTGTGTATTTATATTTTATGTATACCTTATGCGTTATTTTTGAATGTTTAATTGTTATTATAAGCATTTATTGTGTTGAATATGTATTTATTGATATTATATACACACATACATGCACATATACATCAGTGGGGGGGGGGTCGATCCTACTTCGTGGAAATCGGTGTTCATGGGGGGGGGGGGGGGGGGTCTCGGTCCCCATTAAACCGCGGAAAGTGAGGGATCCCTGTATATGGGAACGCATCAGGAATGATCCTAAATGTCGCTGAGGGGAGAGACGCCACGGATTTTGGATCCTAACGCCGCAACCTGACCTTGGATCAGTGGAAGAAAATGGATGGTTTGGTTGATAAGCTAATAAAATACTTGTAAACTCAATCAAGTGGAACGAAGCACCTTTATAGATTTCAGCATAAAATGGCTACGCCGGGAGCATTCCAGCAGTTGGAGGTGTAACTGGAAGCCATGAAACAATTATAGGTCCTGTTCTGGACGGCTGTTACAAGTGTGTTCAGTTTCTCTTCTAAATAACATTTCGTAGAGTAAGTCCAGTGGTGGCTTGTTGGTAAGGTGCTGGATTACCGATCCTAAAGTTGGGGGTTCAAGTCCCACTCTCAACAGGTTGTCACTGCTGTCCACCCAGTGCAGCGAACTGGGTTATCAAAGGCTGGCCATGTCTCTCACTGTTTATGGGGCGAGGTTCATGTAAACGAACCATTGCTGACTTTCGACAAGAAGAGCTGCAAAGCCGTCAGCGTGTTTCTGCCCAGTGATGGCCTGCTGAGGCCTCCAGGAACTCTGCCATCGCTCAGAGTTGGCTGAGATGGGCGCCAGCCTCCCCGCGACTGTAATTAGGATTAAGGTAAAGTCCTTTGGGCTTTTTACACCTGAGCCTAGTGGCTCATCAGGCCGGTGCTTATTCCCAGCTTCCGTAGCGTGAAGCGACCAGGAGTACAACCCCTCTTGGATGGGACGCTAGTCCATCACAGGTTACCTTCCCAGTATATTTTTACTGGTTCTCATTTATATTGCTGGGTGAACAGAGGTACACTTGTAGTTGAGACCTTGCCCAGGGGTCTTAGCACAGTAGAGGTCTAACTGGGATTTGAACACACAACCTCCCAATCATGAGCGCAGCGCCCTAACCACTATGCCACCGGCCCCACATAATTAGGATTAAGCGGTTTAGAAAATGAATGAATGAATTCCGCAGAGTAAAAAAATGTTTAAAAGTCGTCCACAAGAAATTACTCACAGAGATTTGCCAATATACAATATGAACTATACATCATGCTTTATCTGTATAGTTTTGTTGATGTGCTTTTGCTAAATTGTCTTTTCTTCTCCTCAGTCAACACCTCGATGGTAGGATGGAAAAGTGGAAGCATTTTCACTTATCCTTGCAAGGTCTACTCCAATGGCTACAGCTCAGGAGGGATGAACTGGAGCACGAGAAACCAGTTGGAGGAGATGTTACTACTGTTCGTCAGCAACTCCTCAACCATAAGGTTAATACACTACACGGCTTCTGCAGCACGTGATCAGCTCCGGCTAGGAACAAGTACTAAGCACCATCAGTATTAGTGATAGTCACAATATTTCACTCTTGGAATTTACAGTGGAACCAATAAGTATTGGGCAATGTAAAAATGTGCAAGTTCACCCATTTAAAAAGATAAGAGAGGTTTGTAATTTTCATCATAGGTACAGATCAAGCTTGAGAGACAGAATGTAAAAAAAAAAAAAAATCCAGGAAATCACATTGTATGATTTTTAAACAATTTATTTGTGAAAATGGGAGGCCAATAAGTATTGGGCAGCTAGAAAACAAACATTATTTCAGCCCCCACTCGTTAACAGTATGAATGACACCTGTTTGAACTGATTAGATGCATAAGATACACCTTCAAACAATGCATAAGAGACACCTTTAAACCTGCATACACCTTCAATCTGTCAGACTGCAGTCTTCACCATGACCAAGACCAGCGAGCTTCCCAAAGACACCAGAGATAAAATTGTACAACTGCACAAAGCTGGGATGAGTCAAACTGCAATTGATAAACAACTCTGTGAGAAAAGATCAACAGTTGGAAACATTATTAGAAAATGGAAGAAGTATAACATCACTGACAACCTCCCTAGGAGTGGCACTCCATGCAAGATCTCACCTCGTGGGGTTCAAAGGAACCTGAGTACAGTGAGTAATCAGCCCAGAACTACACGGCAGGAACTGGTCAATGATTTGAAGACGGCAGGAACCACCGTCACAAAGATGACAATAACTAACACACTACGTCGTCATGAGATGAAATCCTGCATTGCCTGAAAGGTTCCCCTACTAAACAAAAAACATGTAAAGGCCCGTCTGAAATATGCTAAAGACCAGCTGGACGATCCAGGGGAAGATTGGGAGAATGTGATGTGGTCAGATGAGACCAAAATTGAACTTTTTGGTTTAAACAGCACTCGCCGTGTTTGGAGGAAGAAGAATGCTGAGTTGCATCCCAAGAACACCATACCTACTATGAAGCCTGGGGGTGGACACATCATGCTTTGGGGATGCTTTCCTGCTAAAGGGACAGGAAGACTGCACCATATCAATGGCAACATGAATGGGGCCATGTATTGTGACATTTTGGGTAAAAACCTCCTTCCCTCGGTCAGAGCATTAAAGATGAAACATGGCTGGGTCTTCCAGCATGATAACGATCCGAAGCACACAGCCAAGAAAACCAAGGAGTGGCGCCGTAAAAAGCATATCAAGGTTCTGGAGTGGCCTCGCCAGTCTCCAGACCTCAATCCAATCGAAAACCTGTGGAGGGAGTTGAAACTTTGAGTTGCCAAGCGACAGCCCTCAAACATCACAGCTCTAGAGAAGATCTGTGCAGAGGAGTGGGCCACAATACAAACTAAAGTGTGTGTAGACCTGGCCAAGAACTACAGGAACCGTTTGACCTCTGTCATTGCCAACCAAGGCTACATTACAAAGTATTAAAAGTAACTTTTGCTGGCTGCCCAATACTCATTGGCCTTCCATTTTCACAAATAAATTGTTTAAAAATTATACAATGTGATTTCTTGGATTTTTGTTTTTACATTCTGTCTCTCAAGCTTGATGTGTACCTATGATGAAAATTACAAACCTCTCTTGTCTTTTTAAATGGGTGAACTTGCACATTTTTATGTTGCCCAATACTTATTGGCCCCACTGTACGTCTGAAAGCAGTTTATAGTAAATGTACATGATTATAGAATGTAATACCTGCAGCTGTTCATTTACTGTAATGAGCCTATAATGTAACAGCAGCGCAGAACATAAAATCATAGTTACAGTTCAAAAGCTTTCGAATTGGATAAAAGAATCATTTAATATCAACATGCAAAAAAAGTTTGAGATTTCTGTCCTGCAATGGCCCAGCAATCTGTGCAGGGTGTACCTTCCCTCGCCCAGAGTCAGCTGAGATGGGCACCACCAGCCTCCTCGTGACCCAAATTAGGATCAAGCGGCTCAGAAAATGAATGAGTGAGCCTATAACCTCTGAAGAGAACCACGAGGCTTCAGCAGCACTTCACATCTTCACTGTATCAGTAAATAAACATGAATTGGAGATGTTTACCTTCTTATAAATATCAGCAATGCACAATGGTTCACTGATTTTTTTTTTTTTTTTTTTTTCACAACGTGTTATAGTGCAAAACATGTTAGAAACCATGAAAACGGTGCAAAGGGGCAATGAAAGACGATCATAAACGCGGTGGATACGGCCGTTTGGTCTGAGGTGAGGCTCGCCATGTGTGATGTCATGGCCTATGTAGAGCCAGATGTTATAGTCGGGCCCACGAACCGTTTTCGTAGAGACGCTTGTGTGCAGTCAACAGAATGGCAGCAGCATATTGAAGCAGCGTGGAGAATCAAACCGTGTCTGACAACAGAGGAAAACACAACGGGGCAGACCAGGAACCCTTGAGGAAGGCGCGTTCACACTGTTTTCTGAAAGCAAATGCAAATCGGTTGAGTCTCCATACTGATAGGATCTCAGAAAAAGGCATCACACTGGAACAGAGTCATGAAATAAGCAGTATTATGTTGTCAGAATCAGAATACTTTTCCCATCCCTGAGGAAATCGTGTCATCAATCTAGATGGTACATCTTGCGCGAGTGGTATAAATGTAATTACTACTTGATTGACGTGTCATACGCTGGTATAAAATGGCAGGAACTAAAGGAGTAATGGTTGTGCTGTAAGACGATTACCAAGAACTGGCACCCTTTCTGGGAATATGGAGGGAATTACAGGCGTTATCCCTGCATCATTTTTCTGCTGGCTAAAGGTTAATGTTTCCAGTACACAGGAACAGGCATTTTTAACTTGGTCATGAATGGTGCAACCTGTACACCATTGCGTGTAGATTTAGTACCCAGTAGCCTTAAATAATCATCGATGCCATCGAGAACATTTGTCTAAGATGATCCAAGAGCATCTCCGTGTGCATACCAGGTGCTCCATCTATGGTTGCTTTAAATGGTGTTATATTCCTGTTCATGCAAGTTCCCTACCTCATTTTACAGGACATTGTATAAGAATATATCTCAAGCCTGGTCCAGTTTAGAACATAATAGATAGGTAGGTAGGTAGTCTGTTGGACTTTTTACACCCGAGCCTAGTGGCTCATCGGGCCGGTGCTTATTCCCGGTTTCCGTAGCGTGAAGCAACCAGGAGTTCAACTCCCCCTAGATGAGACACTAGACCATCGCAGGTTACCTTCCCAGTATGTTTTTACTGGTACCCATTCATACTGCTGGGTGAACAAAGGCACACTTGTGGTTAGGACCTTGCCCAGGGGTCTTAGCACAGTGGGTGGTCTAACTGGGATTCAAACACACAACCTCCCATCATGAGCCCAGCACCCTAACCACTACACCACCGGCCCCACCAATAATGTAATAACGTGACTATAATTGATCACAAAACGGAGGCTTGGGATTAGGAAGTGTCTTTATGATTTTGTTCATGTCTGATAATGTCATTCATTCATTTTCTGAACTGCTTAATCTTAATTGGGGTCACGGGGAGGCCGGTGCCCATCTCGGCTGGCTCCCGGCTAGGGAGGGGTACACCCTGGACAGCTTACCTGGCCATCGCAGGGCCAACACTCACACAATCATTCACACCTACTGGAGATTTGGAACAGCCAATTGACCTACTGGGCATGTTTTTGGACTGTGGGAGGAAACTGAAGTACCCAGAGGAAACTCACACAAGCACAGGGAGAACATGCAAACTCCAAACAGAAACACCCAGGCTGAGACGCAATCCTCAGACCTTTTTGCTGTCGAGCAGACGTGCTAACCCCTACGCCATTGTGGAAAAAAAAAGTCCCTGATAGTTATTCTTTTACTGTTCACAACTGGGTGCTTTTGTTTGGTTGTCGAAGACTGAGCTACTGATCTAAACAATGTGCATCTACTGAGCCTACTAATCCACATTGTTTAGATCAGGGTGTGGGGCTTCTGCCTGTGCTTGGAATATAGTCTGGAAGCACCCGTGTCACACTTCAGTACTTCAGATGACTAAATAGATCTAGTAGGATCGTTTAATGTAACTCATGCACAGCTGATGCTCAATCACACCTTCGCTGCCACAGTAGTGTCTCATGTTATTTCGGAGGAGCTTATAATATGGAAAATATAGCTAAGTCCCCCTAGAAACGCTGGAAAAAGTGATTGGGGAGAGGGACATCTGGACCTCATTGATTAGGCTACTTCCCCACAACACGACCTCAGAGTCAGTGGATGATGTTGATGATCATTTTGATATCAAGTATAAAATACTGGGGTCGGGTGGGGGGGGGGAGCACGTGCATTTGTAAATTATCCAGTGCGTTTATTTTTTTTTTTACAGGATTTCAAGAGGAAGTTGACCATAAAAGAGCCTTTATTAAATGAAGCGCTTGATAATGTAAAGAGTTTTCTGGTTGACCTGCCTGGAGAAGAAAGGAAACAGACAGCTGTTGATAAAGGTGAGCCCATCCAGGGTGTACTCTGCCCTTTTCCAGAGTTGGCTGAGATGGGTGCCAGCCTCCCCGCAACCCTAATTAGGATTAATCGGTTCAGAAAATGAATGGATGAATTTGATCAGTAAAAAGTTTGAAAATCTGTTGTTGTTGTTGTTTTTTTTCTTTTAGTAAACAAATTTTCACATGGAATACCAAGCAGAATTTTTTTAATTGGGCTTCTGAAAAATTAAAACCTCAACTTGTACAGAAATAAGGTTCATACTTTGTAATTTAATGCTTCTAGTACAGACAGTGGAATCATTATTTAGGTGACCCTGAATAGCATTATTATAATTAGCCTGCTTTTATGATTGTGTCCTGTATGTTCACAAAGTGCAACTGTCTAACTGGGAAATTCCTAGAATATTTTTTTACCACTGTATTCGTCACGTATTAAATGATTATAGTGTGAGAGCAACATTGTAAAACATGTTCTGATACATAGATGTACTTAAAGTGATTTGCTTTTTGCTCCCTATGTATTCTGAAGTTGTCGTCTCGGACGAAAGGATTCAAAATGTCGAACGCATTTTGCGCAAGGAGGCAGAGGATGTAAGCAAACTATGGAAGAACCTGGGTGCAGATGCAGCAGACTGGCGTCAACAGCTGGAGCTAGCTTTGCAAAGACTGATGAAATTTGAAGAGACAGCAGATCACTTAGAGAACCAGCTACAACATGCTGAAATTGAAAAAAATTCTTGGGACCCGGTTGGAGACTTAATTGTTGACCATTTAAGTGACCAAATCGACATGGTGAAGGTTAGTGTTTGGCATCACATTGGGACTGACATATGGGTTTGATCACGAAACTGGTTTAATGTGTGACACTGAAATTTTAGATTTTCTACAGATTTAGCAAAAATAGCTTTTTCCATTTTTAATGTATGAGGCCAATATGCATTAAATCCTGGTAGATACAGGATATTATTCTTTGGAGAAGTAGCAGCATCAAATTACAGTACCAGAGGATGACCCAAAAGTCAGTAAGTGATATGGACAGAATGAACTAATAATAGCTTTAGATAATAATAGTATAATTAGCTACACTGTGCTGAGTGATGGTGTTTGACATGTTCAACTTTTATTTATCTAAAATCAGTAAATGCCGATCCATCAGTGATTTGTGGGAGCACAAGATAGACTGTGTAAAACGGACAGGAAAAGTTGCGGATATCATGGATCCTGTTTTAGGTCTGGTGCTTATTTACCAATTTTGCCACACACATGTAAATTTAGTGGTTCATTGTGCACCTGTGCTCCAATTCATGTGGTTATTGGCTACCTGGGCCCCTCCCTGAGGCACGTTGCTCAAGCCCCCATGTGCGAGCTCTTTCCGCTAGCTGTGTCCATGTAACTTTTAGCCCGCGATTAGCTTTTTTTTGTTTTCTTTATTGCAGTAATAATAATCTCCGCTTTTCTCCGTCCCTCACAAGTTTCACTACAAACTTTCTTTCTGCTGCTCGATTACCATTTTCTGCTGCATATTTCACGACTTGCAGTTTGTAATTGGCAGAATAGGATTTTCGTTTTGGGGACATTTCTTCAGTGATGGATGAGCAGGTACTGATACCTAGAGTGCCCTCTTGTGGTTGTGAGTGGGGAAAAATAACAAACATGTGAAATTATGTTCGTTATTATTATGATGAACAGAATTATATGTAATTTCACATGCTACTCACTTTGGAGTATAAGTCACACCTTCAGCCAAACTATGAAAAGGGAAAAGGAATTATAGTAAGTACGGTAGTTTGGTATGGAATGTATATCAGGACTTTTTTTTACTGAGGACTATGGTCACACTTGTTTGTTGCAAATCTGCTTCCGAAAATGTGCACCATTCATAGCCATAGTATCACAGACTGTGGTAAGCTGCTGTAAAAAATTGAATCAAATCATGTTTTTTGGTAAATTTCTCCACTTTTCTCTGATTAACCAGGGGTTCCAGGAGAGGATCGCTCGGATCGAGGATGATGTAAATCAAGTCAATGAATTATCCACTCAGTTTAAACCACCTGGAGTTCAACTGTCTCCAAACAACCTGAAGAGAAATGATGATCTCAATACGCGATGGAGACTTCTGCAGGTACAGAAATATTTTGAGATAAAAGAGACGACTGCATTTGCTTAAATAGAGTGAGTGTGTGTGTGTGTGTGTGTGTGTGTGTGTGTGTGTGTGTGTGTGTGTGTGTGGAAAGGTGTTTCAAGTACATACATTTATCTTATTTAGAGTTAAAGAACAAGATTGTACAAAGTCGAAAAGGCAATGCAAGACCTGGATATTAAATGCACTGGTGCATTGATGTCGACACTCGTGAAGCCTGGGTAGCAGAGAGCCATTTTACACTGGGGTTGCTTGAATTTTAAGTCGCACACATCGAACAGTATGACATCGCATCTGAATGATCACCTTGTAAAATCGTAATTTTTTTTAAACAAAGAATGTGCATTGAGAATTATGAAAAATACATTTATTAATACCACAGCACGATAAATTGTTTTGAATCTCATGATGTTGAGAGATTTTCCATAACAGCACAGCTCTAATTATATATAAAAATAAATATAAATGATTATTACCTATAAATGATTACATGCTGATAGGGGCAGGGGTGGCTAGGAGGTAAGGTGCTAGATTACCGATCCTTAGGATGGGGAGTCGAGCCCCATTCTCACCGGGTTGTCACTGCTGTCCCCCAAGTGCACTAACTGGGTTATCAAAGGCCGGCCATGTCTCTCACTGTCTGTGGTGTGAGGTTCATGTAAAAGATCCATTGCTGACTTTCGACAAGAAGAGCTGCATAGCCATCAGTGTGTTTCTGTCCTGTGATGGCCTGGCAAGCTGGCCAGGGTGTACTCTGCCCTCGCCCAAAGTCGGCTGAGCTGGGCACCAGCCTCCCTGCGACCCTAATTAGGATTAAGCTTTTCAGAATATGAATGAATGAAAATCTTTCTTTTTGTTCTCGTCTTCTCCTGCAGAACAGCTGCAGTAGCAGTCATAGAATCTCTCTGAAGGGCAGCAGCACCTAGGGTTTGTGTGTGTGTGTGTGTGTGTGTGTGTGTGTGTGTGTGTGTGTGTGTGTGTGTGTGTGTACACACAGACGCACACACACACACACACACACACACACATACACATACATATATATATATATATATATATATATATATATACATATATATATATATATATATATATATCTGACGTGCTGGTGTCCTTGAGCGATTAAAGTTATGTTTGGTTATTTCTCCCACAAAATGTGAATATATTTCCTGTAAGTAAAATGTCTTTGCCCCCAGTGCAGCCAGCTAACTGGGTTATCAAGACAGGCCATGTCTCTCACTGTCTATGGTGAGAGGCATGTAAAAGAACCATTGCTGACTTTTGTAAAGAGTAGGCTGCAAAGCCGTCAGCGTGTTTCTACGACCTGGAGAGGGATGGGCTCCGTCAGGCCAAAATCAGCCCAAGTCTCGCCATGCAGGCGCCCCAACGACATCCTCGGATGTTAAGGGATAAGTGAAGTGAAGTGAAAATGTCTTTGACATTGGGAATATATCACTGTGCTGCACGGTGCACACCCTGTGCCCAAAACAATTGACCCTCACATGGCCATTAACATACCAAAAACATACAATGGTAGATTCTCTCCTTGTTTTCGTACATTTACGACAATCGTAAAACTGGAGCCATCCCACCTTTAGAATATTTCTATCTGCTATTTTCATCTCTGCAGCCGTTAAGAAAATGTGCATCAGAATTGCTCAGTGTGGCCCCAGTGGTGTAGTGGTTCACACGTCCGCCTCACAACAAGATTGTCCCGGGTTTGATTCCCAGCTTGGGCGTTTCTGTGCTCTCCCCGTACTTGTGTGGGTTTCGTCCGGGAACTCTGGTTTCCGACCACAGTCCAAAAACATGCAGTTCCAACTTACCCCTCGGTGTGAGCGTAAATGATTGTGTGAGTGTTTATCTTTCAATGGCCTGGCGAGCTGCCCAGGAAGTACCCTACCCTCGCCCGGAGTTGGCTGAGATGAGCACCAGCGTCCCCATGACCCTAATTAGGATTAATCGGTTCGGAAAATAATTGAATAAATGTTAACTGCTCCATCACTAACTGATTGAATAACATCTCTCATTTCAGATATCGGTTGAAGAACATCTGTTACAACTTACTGAGGCCTACAGAGACTTGGGACCTGATTCTCAGCATTTTCTACAAGGTATAAAAAAAACAGGAAAGGCTGGTGTGCATTTTGGCAGTGTACATGTATACAGTGATCCCTCGTTACTTTGTGCTTCAGTTTCTGCATCTTCAGTGCATTGCGGGTTTTTCAAAAATATTCATAAAAAAATAAGGAAATTAAGGAAAAATAGGGAAAAAGTTAAGAAAAATGCTGCAAATCAAGCCAACAATGAAAAAAAAAAACCAAACAAAACTACTTACATTTTTATGTGAGGTGTGTGTCTGTATGTGTGTATTTATTTACATCTTATGCATTATTTTTTTAATGTTTAATTGTTATTATAAGTATTTGTAGTGTTGAATATGTATTTATTGAGATTATATACATGTACGTATACGTCAGTCAGGGGGGTCGATACTACTTCGAGGAAATTGGCGGTCGCGGGGGGGTCCTGGTCTCAATTAACCGCGGAAAGTGAGGGATCCCTGTATATTATGTAGATGATGCACATAATAAACATATTGTTTACCATTGATTATTTTCTGTTTACAGTGTCTGTACAAAGTCCTTTTGAACGCTCTGTTTCTCCAAACAATGTTCCTTATTATATAAAGTAAGTATTTAAAATGCAACCAGTATCCTTAAAAGAGTTTAAAATGTATTTCTCAGTGCAAACTGGAAGGATTACAAAAAAAAAGAAGAATAAGCTGTGTTTTTTTTTCTTTTTTTTAACTCAAAAGAAGGTGAGTGGACTTCTGAACCATAAGTAAGTGCATTTTATGTTGATTGATTGATTGATTTGATTTTTTTATTTTTGCATTTTAAAGCTTTGCGATATTTATTCACCTTTCACAAGCTGCTTGTTTTAAGGTTCCAACCCAAAGTGACTCATCTTCCCTATAATCACATTTTATATGGATATTTATTCTGTATATATATGATAATAGAGGGCATGGGCCAATTTGGGTTGGGACCTTAGTGTGTGTGATTATGGTGCTTGCGCATTCATGAGTGCACTTCTTGTGAAGTGGAGCACTGTTTGGGGCGGAGCCTGCGTATGGTTCGTTGTGCTAGAGAGATACTTTGCATACTAGATTTCTGATCTGTGTTTATTTGCTTTGACGCAAATTTAAAGGATAAGCTTGGAGCAGAATTGGCTTATTTAAATAAATTAGGCAGTAGCACTCACTTTTGATTGTAATTAACAGGTCAAGCACACACCTTTTGCTCTGTCTAGCTGAACGACCGAGCCAGTCACCGAGACTTGATGTGAAGCTAACAATGATTAGTGACATTGCTGTGATCTCAGGTGAAGGCTAAACATAAATATTGAAGTTAATGCTGAAAGAATCATCTGATGATGTACAAAAGACATGAATGATCAGCACACACAGTAGATTACCTTATCGTGGTTGGGTTGGAATGATGTAACAGCCAGACGCCCCAATAATTCATCCAAAGTTTTGATTGGATTCCCAGGTGTAAAGGGCTGCATACTGGCGGTTGCTGTGAAATCAGATTTCAATTCCATTCATTCAATTTCTGAACCGCTTAACCCTAATCATGGTGGTGGGGAGGCTCGCGCCCATCTCTGCCGATTCTGGACGAGGGCAGAGTACACTCCAGGCATCTTGCCAAGCCATCGCAAGGCTGAATTCCATGATTTTTTTTTTTTTTTAAGTTTTTGCTTTTAATTTCATAATTCTTACCTGCAGTATTTTACTGTGTTTTACTAACTGCCTTCTAACATACTTTTCAATAACACAGGAGAGACGCATGTAGTACAGCCGGAGGAACTATGATAGAATTTCTTCTTATTATTATTATTATTATTATTATACAAAAGTGCAAATCTATGCTATGGCGACCCCTGAAAAAAGGGAAAAAGCCGAAAGGAAAAGATTATTTATTATTATACAACCTCAACCATGCATGATGTGTGTTCAACTTAGTTTTACTTATTCACTATTACATATGCAATAATGTGGCTATCTATCTCGCTATCTGTCTCTCTATCTGTCTGTCAATCTGTCTGTCTGTCTGTCTATTTCTATCTATCTGTCTGTATGTCTGCCTCTATCTGTCTGTCTATCTCAGGGGTCGGCAACTCAGTGGGTACCCTTCCACAAATGCTCTTTTAGGGTTGAAAATTAAGTCACTGGTGTGGGCGGATATTTATTTGGTGTGGGTGGGGTGATTTTGTGTGCGTGTTGTTGTGGACATGCCTATCGTATCAGCTACATTGAGAGTCTCAGTGTTTTTGATCTGCTGTATTGGTGGACTTTCAAATTCTAGTGCTCATGGCAAGCAGTGTTCTCACCATCAGCCAGCAGCAGCGCGGCGAACGAGAGATTTTTTTCCGCCACCAACGGTTTTAATCTAGGGACGGAAATCACAGCTGAAGTAGAGACTGTGGATGAGATTTGTTTATACACGGCAATCTCTGAATTAAATAACTCCCCTCCCAGTGACAAAATAAAATACTGGGTGTGGTTCAGCCTCCACTCTGAGAACGGGTCAGTCAGTGCAGCATTAAGCATTAATATTATATTAATATTATTTAAAAGAATGTTGAGCAGGCTCCTTCTTAAAATGTTTTTATATACTTTTCTGTGTTGCTGTCGTTTTTATAAATTAAAACTATGACAAAACAACATTAATATAACGATTAAGGAAAAAGAAGATCCCACGAAGGGATGGTGAGGTCGGCTACCCAACCTGTTCACACATCTGGCTGCGCCCCGTCCCACGCGTCGTGGGATAGATATTCTTGTTCTTTATAAAAATACAAGAAAGACTGAATACATTCATTCATTTTCTGAACCGCTTAATCCTAATTAGGGTCGCAGGGAGGCTGGCGATATCTAAATGTTTTTGTTGGAAGCAGAATTGTAATTTAATTGTCTCTGCAGTCGTTTAAATCAATGATCAATGCAACACGTTTTATATTAGCATGAAGGAAAAAGGGAAAAATATGCATTATATGCAGTGTTATTTGATTTTAAATGTCAAAAAAGGATTTGTGGCTCCCAGTGTTTTCTTTAATGTGGAAAACGGGTCTAAATGGCTCTTTGAATGGCAAAGGTTGCCAACTCCTGATCTATTTCTATCTGTCTGTCTATCTCTATCCGTCTGTCTGTTTATCTATCTAGCTTTCTACTCATCTGTCTGTCTTTCCATCCGTCTGTCTGTCTCTATTCGTCTGTCTAGCTGTCACTATTTGTCTGTCTATATGTCTCTATGCATCCATCCGTTCTCTGTCTGTCTGTCTGTCTGTCTGTCTGTCTGTCTATCCTCATCTGTCTGTCCAACCATCCATCTATATAGCTATCTATCGAATGAGCAAATGTTCTGATATTTTTCTGAAGACTTTGCTGGTGTTAATCAGAATATATTTTTCCATTAATGATGGCAAGTCATCCTGGCCCAGATGCAGCAAAACATGTTTTTTTTTTCTTTTCTTTTTTTTTAAGCATTATCCAATATCCTTCAGTCTTTTCCCAGCCGACATTAATAACCCTGTTTCTGAAGTCCTGAGAACCCTACTGTACTTCCTTCATGCCCACGATACACCTCCAATCACACGTGTGTTGTGAAGCTCAGACTTTGATAAATCCTGGATTTTTAAATTAAGCAGGGGATCTTGTCTTCCAGCCGACTACAGATATCTGAATCTATTTGTACATTCAAAATAAAGGTGAAAACTAGTTTCACAAACTTTTACCACAAAAATTATAATTATAATAATTTTATTTGAATAATTCACATCATTAAGTGAAAAAAATAACAATTCTAATCTCAATAACTAAGTTGGTGGAATTGTGGTGGTCCTGAGGGAACTTTGTGGAATCATAATGACCTGGAGGGAACCTGGTGGAATCGTGGTTTCCCTGAGGTAATATAGTGGTATCGTGATGATCTTGAAGGAACCTGATGGAATAGTGGTGATCCTGAGGGAACTTGGTGGAATCATGGTGATCCTGAGGGAACATACTGATATTGTGATGATCTTGAAGGAACCTGGTGGAATAGTAGTGATCCTGAGGGAACTTGGTGGAATCGTGGTAATAATGAACACACGTTTTTTGTTTTTGTTTATACATAATACTTAAAAAAAAAAATAGATGTTATATTTTTAGAGAATAAACTGTTCTTTCTTCTATCAGTTGCACTACATCAAAGAGTCATTCAACACATATGGATACCAGGATACTCTCATAACCTGCACCATCCAGGAGGAAGATGTTTTGAGAGGAAAAAGCCAGTCTGTTGTCAGATTTTGATGCTAGATTAGAGTCCTCTTGGATATGGGGATTTCATTATCACCACCAGAACAAATAGCTATAGCAATTCTAATCAGAATCTGATGAATGATCCCAGAGTAACATGATGCAACAGATGGTGGCGGTATACCAATGTCATTCTAGAATTGTGGAGCAGCGATCATGCATACGTATCTGTGTGTGTAAGCCTCCGTCAGTCCCAAAGGACTATGGCTGCGCTCTGGCTGGTGATACTCTCCAGTACGCAGAGCCGGGATAGGGAGTAATGGAGGACAGGCTGTTACCCAAGCAGCAAGTCCCCCTTCTCGGCGCCACCAGAATGATCCAATGGAAGGGCAAGTGCTGATACGACTGGATTCCAGTGCCGCTGCAGGAGTTGCCAGAATGTTACTGTGAATGAACTGTCTCAGGGGACTCCAACTCCCGATTAGAAACACGCTGACGGCTTTGCTACTCTTGTCGAAGGTCAGCAATGGTTCTTTTATATGCCTCACACCATAGACAGTGAGAGACATGGCCGGCCTTTGATAACCCAGTTAGCTGCACTAGTTAGCATACGTATCTTCAGACCCAATAATCTATGAAGATGAGCAATATGAAGCATGAAAAATTTGACAGTTCCATTTTAGGTAGCGGAGATGAAAATGTTGAGGTTCTCTCTGGGAGTAACGAGGATGGATAGGATCAGAAATGAGTATATCAGAGGGACAGCCCATGTAAGATGTTTTGGAGACAAAGTCAGAGAGGCTAGATTGAGATGGTTTGGACATGTACAGAGGAGGGATAGTCAGTATATTGGCAGTAGGATGCTGAGGTTGGAACTACCAGGCAGAAGGCCTCGAGGAAGACCAAAGAAGAGATTTATGGATGTGGTGAAGGAAGACATGAAGGTCGTTGGAGTCAGAAAAGAAGATGCAGAGGACAGGGTGAGATGGAGGCAGATGATTTGCTGTGGCGAACCCTGAAGCGAGCAGCCGAAAGTAAAAGAAGAAGAAGGCTGGCACACATCTCGGCCGACTCTAGGAGAGGGATACACCCTGAACAGCTCGCCACATCATGGCAGGGCAGGAAAACTCTAACGGCTATGCAGTTATTCTTGACAAATCCCTACTGCAACCACTGTTGGGCCCTTGAGCAAGGCCCTTAACCCTCAATTGCTCAATTGTATTTAAAAAAAAAAAAGAAAAGGTAATTGTCCGTCGTTCTGGGAAAGAGCATCCGCCAAATGCTGTACGTACTGTAAATGCAAGAATTTCACCTTCACGGCAAGAAGGTCCTGAGTTCGATTCCCAGCCTGGGCGGTGCCGGCCTCCCCGTGACCATGGGTTAGTATTAAGCGGTTCAGAAAATGAATGAATGAATAATAATATCGTTGCAGATGTTGTCAGGTCGGGTCTTAGACTGTCTCCAAGCTGTTTGTTCCTTGAACCCGCAGCAGGCAGTACTGTAAAACACAGTTGTTCCGAGCGAGACTTTTCCCAGCATTCCTCAGTGAAGACTTTTGGACGCGCCGGAGGCGGGGGGGCGGGGGCTGTTGAATGGAATAGCTCCGCCTCGTCTGAGCGGCGGAACCTCGTGAGGAGATTGCAGGAAAATCTAATGCGTTTTCCTCTAAGGAGAGGAGACATCGAGGCGGTCACTTCTCAAGAACACCGAGCTCTCAGGCTCCAGGATAGCGTTTTGGATTCCGGTGTATAACCAGGGGAATGAGGGAGCAGCTGAGGAAGTAAGTGTCGATCCGTCAGAGCTGCCGCTGAACGCTGAGGTAGTTTCAAGCTCATCATGATGATGTTAGCAATGCTAGCGGTTGTTGTCGTCCCACACTATCTGTCGATATTTACAGTCGAGCAGGTGCCTGTCCTCCGTTCTAAAGCAACCAAACATGCATTTTTAAACCCTTTATTATCTTCATGCTTCGTGCTTTTCCGTCTCTGTCGTTTTCCTGTCATTCATCACACCGACGCATCGGCTCGCGTCGATTTCATATCATTTTAAACACATATTTTGGACCGAAATTTCGGCTTTTCGACACCCACCGGCCCGCTGGCTAGTGATGTCTAATCTTCTGGTGTGTTTTTATTTCCAATACTTTTGTTAAACAGAAGTTTAAAGCTACCTCAGCCCTCAATTGCGGTAATTACATAGTTATAAATGAACCTCAAGTTTAATACCTGCGTAATGAAGACGCGTGTGACGTGTGTTATTCTCTGAGGCACCGTCTGCCTCTCTGAGGGGTCTGTGAGGGTCGCTTGGTCATTTTTAAAAAATTTTTTTTAGTTTATTTTGGTAAAAGGCCTTCTTTACAACCCCCAGCTGTTTTTCTCACCGTCGGCAACCACTACAATCCCACTATTATGGTCACTATTAAGGTTGGAGCCCATCTCAGCCGACACTGTGAGAAGGTAGGGTACTTCGTAAACAGTTTGCCGGACCAGTGCAATACAACACGTAAACGTGCATAACCCGGAGGAAGCCCAGGCAAGCTCGCGGAAAACATACAAACGTGGTACACAGAAAAGCCAGAGCCTGGGACTACCAACCCAGAGCCGTCATACCGTGCTAATCATAAACCAGAGCACCAGCGTGAATGACCAAGTGAGGTGGACCTGATAATGATTATTCCAGCATGTGGTCTCGGATAGAGCAAGGGTCAGTTCACTGTGGGGCCGCCGTCAGGGCTTAGTGGAATGTCACTATGGGCCGGTGGTAGAGTGGTTAGGGTGCTGGGCTCATCATCGAGGTCATGGGTTTGAGTCCTTGTTCAGAACCCCACCCTGCACAGGTGCCTTTGTCCACCCAGCAAAAAATACAGTAAAAATACTGGGAAGGAAACTACCAGCGAGTTGAACGCCTAGTTGCTTCATGCTACGAAAACCAAGATTAAGTTTCGGAATGATGGACCACCAGGCTCGGGAGTAGAAAAAGCCCAACGGACTTACTGTGGGTACCGTTGGTACCCACCAAAGTGAAAACTCAAATTATGGACAGCGTTCAGGAGTATGAACTAATATAAAAAAACAACAACAAAAATAGCTTTTAAAGAATATAATTATCGTACCTTCTTTCCATCAACCGTTACTATGAATGGTAATTAATACAGAGTAACTTTTGGTCATAATTTGTCCTTCGATGACCGTAGAAATGTTGCTTTCCATAGCAATGCATTTAACACCAATGTGCTACAGTTTAGTATTAATGTCACAAATCACATAATTTTTCATTGTTTGAACAATTTATGTAGGATACAGCTCCGCAAAACGCCACCCTTGTGCTGATACTAATTGTAGCTAATCCCATGGGGTATGCTGTCCTGCCTTTTACTGATCAAGTTTCACGATCAATAATAAATACACACGCTCCCCAGCTTACAAACATTCGTTTTGCGAACATCCGGAGATGCGAACAGGGCTGTCCGAGGGTGAAAGTGAAATTGAATTGTAGAACTAGAAATTGAATAAAATCTATCGAACGATATTTCATAAATATAAGTATGAAATATGATGAAACATTATCCTAAGGTACACTTAATATTCGATTAGGCTCTGGCAGAGGGGCGTGGCTGACACGTGCTTTACACCATGGAGGTCACATGATACATTTCTGAACTAAGCCAAAAGTTTCAAAGAAGAAACAAATTAACTCCAGTATTATAACTGGATAAGAGTGAAACTCTCTGTAAATCTGATCAGATCTGCTGTTTTGTGCTTGAGAGGAACCAGGAGTTTAAACACATTTTGGGTCTGGCTGAAAGTTCTTGACGTCACAGTTAGCTTGATAATTTATGGTGCATTTAGGTTTGCACCATGTACCAATAAATGATGAATTCAATAGAATGAAATAAGAGGGGCAGTGGTGGTCTAGTGGTATAGGGCGCTGGATCGCTGATCCAAAGGTTGGGGGTTCGAGTTCCACTCTCCACAAGGTTGTCACTGTCTCCCCCCCAGTGTGGCTAACTGGGTTATCAAAGGCAGGCCATGTCTCTCACTGTCTATGGTGAGAGGCATGTAAAAGAACCATTGCTGACTTTCGTAAAGAGTAGGCTGCAAAGTCGTCAGCGTGTTTCTGTCCCTTGCTATAAAGGGTTGTGACAGGAAGGCTATCCGACGTAAAAACCTCTGCCAAATCAAACATGCGAATCAGATGATTCGCTGTGGTGACTCCCGAGTAAAAGGGAAAAAGCCGAAAGGAAGACCGAATGCTGAGAGAGAGAGAGAGAGAGAGAGAGAGAGAGAGAGATATTGACATTGTATATACAGTACAAACTCATATTGGTTACTTTTACAAGATTTAAACATACGTTCCCCTCTAAAGAACGCCCTGTAACGACTTACAAATTCATCTAACGAACGGCTGTCCGGAGTGTAACTCGTTCGTAAGCTGGGGAGTGTCTGTACAGCCATGTCAGCACCGACCTCATTAATAGCTGCAAATTATTATTATTATTATTGTTGTTATTATTATTATTAATAATAATTTAAAACAATGTTTTCTTCCACAAGAAGCAAAGACACAAAGTGAGAATCGAGGGATTTGAATTTAATAAAGGTGTCAAGATCAGGAATAAACTGTGAAATAAGAACTTTGTTATAATTTTATATTGTTTAGTATAATTTAATTATATGTATTGAGTAATATTACTGAGGGACAAAACATGTTAATGCTAATAGCTAATACCTTCACTACTATTTCCATCACGCTTGTCAGACTTTGTAGTCTTTGTGCTCATAATTTTTAACAAGCTGGTTTCAAGCAATGTCTTTTTTTCAAGTGTACTCAATGCAATATATATATATATATATATATATATATATATATATATATATATATATATATATATAGAGAGAGAGAGAGAGAGAGAGAGAGAGAGAGAGAGAGATAATCATTTTGATTTACTATATTAATCCTGTAACAGAAATGATTCTCTCTGCATTTAACCCATACAAGTTTAAAGCACACACACCTTGTGGTGCCCGGAGAACACTTGTGGGTTGGGTGCCTTGCTCAAGGGCACTTCAAATATATATGTGAAGAAAGGGAAGGTGATGCTCACCCCACTGCCACAAATTTTTCCTGCTAGTTCAGGAACCAAACCAGCAACCTTTTGGCCCCAAAGCCGCTTTTCTAACAATTAGGCTATGGTTGCCCTCCAAGTGTGTGTGTGCATTTATGCTACTTGCATAGCTGGAAGCGTTCTGTACATTACTGGTGTGTCTTAGCCTTGGGTGGCAAGAAGGACCCTCCTGATGTGAACATGAGTACTAAGAGATACAGTAAGTTTCAGGTATGTTTACAATAATAAAGTTCTTTGTTCGTTTTAATTTGACTTGAAAAATTGGAATTTTGTAGAAGACAGACTTTAAATTTGCTTCTCTTTAGGACACTTTTTAAAAATGTTTGATCAGGGCTTCTTGATAAACAGATTGGAAAGTAATGGATTACATGTAATGTGGTAATGTGATCTGGAGCCAAAAAATGGTTAATGTAATCTGTTACAGCTCTGAAAGGGTTACATTGAATAAATTACATGTTTAAATGATTCATCACACACACACATACACACGCACATACACATGCATGATACATTTTACTTTCTGGACAGCCTTAGCTGGGGGTTGTGCCATAAAATGATCATCTGCCAAAAAGTGTTTGACGTCCAGCAGAGGCACTCGCAGCCTTTTAGGGGTCTTTACCCTGATATTTGTCACAGTAGTGCATGCTTTATCGGTGTGTAAAAAATCTTTATTGTAGCAATTGATCTGTATGCTGTGGCAAGATTTTAAGGTCGCGTCATTATTTGTTAAAGCTGTGATACAACAGTTGTGCAGCAGTGATTAGACGGTGTAACGAATAACTCAGATAAATTGATGACATTGTCCAGATTTGTTATGATTTCATCAAGTGTCTTTAAGTCTTTCTTGGTCACATGATCGCAAGGATCAGAGTGTCTGATAAATTGTCTCTTTTCATTTTGAAAGTTTTAATCACAATTCAGCTATTTGTTTTTCTCGCTAAATTTGAATATGGTTGAGAAAGGTGCATCATAATCAGGTGTGGGAAATTTGATGTTTGTTCTCAACTGTAACAGATATCGTGTGTGTAGAAACAGCCACTTAACTATAATACCGTTTTCTACACACAGCAGCAGCACCATAATAAGCATTATGTCTAAACCCAGCCCACAGTGCAGTACAGTACCGGCCAATATAACAAGCGCCACAGATCTCAGCGCAATATTGCATGCATGATTACGTAAATTTTCTCAATTTGATTTTTCAATAACCAATTACAGATCATCTTTGAATTCTATCTTTTTCTTCTTTTCCTTTCGGCTTTTCCCTTCAGGGGTCACCACAGCAAACCATTCGCCTCCATCTCAGCCGATCCTCTGTATCTTCTACTCTTACTCCAGCTTCCTTCATGTCCTCCTTCACCACATCCATAAATCTTCTCTTTGGTCTTCCTCTCGGCCTTCTGCCTGGTAGTTCCAACCTCAGCATCCTACTGCCAATATACTCACTATCCCTCCGCGGTACATGTCCAAACCATCTCAATCTAGCCTCTCTGACTTTGTCTCCAAAACCTCTAACACATGCTGTCCCTCTGATGTACTCATTCCTGATCTTATCCATCCTTGTTACTCCCAAAGAGAACCTCAACATTTTCATCTCTGCTACCTCCAGCTCTGCCTCCTGTCTTTTCCCAGGGCCACTGTTTCTAAACCATACAACATCGCTGGCCTCATCACCGTCTTGTACGGTTTTCCTTTCATTCTTGCTGATACCTTCCTATCACACATCACACCGGATACCTTTCTCCAACCATTCCAACCTGCCTGCATGCGCTTCTTCATCTCTTTTCCGCACTCTCCATTGCTCTGGATTGTTGAGCCGAGGTACTTAAAATCCTCCACCTTCATTATCTCTGCTCCCTGTAACCTCACCGTTCCTCTTGGGTCCTTGTTGTTCACACACATGTATTCTGTTTTACTGAGGCTAACCTTCATTCCCCTCCTTTCCAGGGAATACCACCACCCATCTAGATTTTCCTGCACTTGTTCTCTGCTCTTACTACAGATCACAATGTCATCTGCAAACATAATAGTCCATGGAGATTTTTTTGTCAGCCTGTCCATCACCATAGCAAACAAGAAGGGGCTCAGAGCTGACCCTTGATGCAGTCACACCTCCACATTGAATTCTTCTGTCACACCAACAGCACACCTCACCACTGTCTTACATCTCTCATACATGTTCTGCACCACTCTAACATACTTCTCTGCCACTCCAGACTTCCTCATGCAATCCCACAGTTCCTCTCTCGGCACCCTGTCATATGCTTTCTGCAGATCCACAAAGGCATAATGCAGCTCCCGCTGACCTTCTCTGTACTTCTCTATTAACATCCTCAAAGCAAACACTGCATCTGTGGTGCTCTTTCTTGGCATGAAACCAAACTGTTGTTCACAAATGCTGACCTCTGCCCTTAGTCTAGCTTCCACTATTTTTTCACATAACTTCATTGTATGGCTCATCAACTTTATCCCTCTGTAGTTGCCACAACTCTGCACATCTCCCTTGTTCTTAAAAATGGGCACAAGCACATTTCTCCTCCATTCCTCTGGCATCCTCTCACTCTCTAAGACCTTGTTGAATATTTTTGTCAGAAAATCTACTGCTACCTCTCCTAGACACTTCCATACCTCCACCGGTATGTCATCAGGACCAACTGCCTTTCCACTCTTCATCCTTTTCAATGCCCTCCTCACTTCACCCTTACTAATCTTTGCTACTTCCTGGTCCTCAACAGTCACCTCTTTTACTCTTTTTTTTCTCTCATTTTCCTAATTAATCAGCTCTTCAAAGTACTCTTTCCATCTTCCCAGCATAGTTCTGTCATCAGTCAACACTCTGTCCTTAATCACTCTTAACTTGCTGCACATCCTTCCCATCTCTATTTCTCTGCTGTGCCAACCTGTATAAATCATTTTCTCCCTCCTTACTGTGCAAGCTAGCATACAAGTCATCATACACCCTCTGTTTGGCCTTTGACACCGCTGCCTTACACTGTGTCTCCCTGTACTCCTGTTTACTCTCTTTGGTCCTCTCTATGTCCCATTTTTTCTTAGCTAACCTCTTCTTTTGTACACACTCCTGCACCTCCTTATTCCATCACCAAGTCTCCTTATCTACTGTCCTTCCAGAGGACACACCAAGTACTCTCCTACCTGTCTCCCTCATCACATTAGCTGTAGTTGTCCAGTCATCTGGAAGCACTTCATGACCACCCAAAACCTGTTTCAACTCCTCCTTGAAGACAATACGACACTCTTCCTTTTTCAGCTTCCACCACTTTGTCTTCTGCTCTGCCTTTGCCTTCTTCACCTTCCTCACCATCAGCGTCATCCTGCACAACACCAGCCTATGCTGTTTGGCAACACTCTCACCCACTACTACTGTGTGCTCCTACCTCCACTTTTATAAGTCACCCTATGCTCCTGTCTCTTCTGGAAGAAAGTGTTCACCACAGCCATTTCCATCCTTTTATAAAATCTATCATCATCTGTCCTCCTCTGTCCCTGTCCTGGATACCAAACCTGCCCATCACTTTCTCGTCCCGTATGTTGCCTGCACCAACATGTCCGTTGAAGTCTGCACCAATGACCACTCTTTCATCTCTGGGGGTACTCTGCATCACTTCATCTAACTCACTCAAGAATCTTTCCTTCTCTTCTAGCTCACATCCTGTCTGTGGGGCATAAGCACTAACAACATTGAACATCACACCTTCAATTTCTAACTTGAGACTCATCACTCTGTCTGACACTCTTTTCACTTCTAGAACATTCCTGACCAACCCCTCCTTCAAGATGACTCCTACTCCATTTCTCTTCCCATCCACACCATGAAAAAACAGCTTAAACCCCGCTCCTAAGCTTCTAGCCTTGCTACCTTTCCATCTGGTCTCCTGAACATACAGTATGTCCACCTTCCTCCTCTGCATTATGTCAGCCAGCTCTCTACCTTTTCCTGTCATAGCTCCAACATTCAACGTTCCTACTCTCAGTCCTAAACTCATGCTTTTCCTCTTCTCTCTTTTCCTACGGACACGCCTCACGCCTTTCTTTCTTCGACCTCTCTTTCTTCGACCAACAGTAGTTCAATTTCCACCAATACCCTGTTGGTTAACAGCACTGATGGCGGTCGTTGTTAACCTGGGCCTCGACCGATCCGGTACGAAATTTGTCTAAATTTGTCATCTTTGAATTCTATGCCATATGTAAATTAGGAAACAGCAGTAAGTTCCTTTCCCCATAGTACCTGATCAAGATACAGAATAACCACCTTCAGCGGGCTTTCTAACCTCACTGGCATAGGTTAAAGAGACGTTGATGAAAACCTAACTTGAAATGCGGGTGTTGTTTGTTTTTAAGACTTAATTATCCTGACCTTTTCCCCATTATTGTTAAATCGCACATAATCGATTACATTTTTAGCTCCCACCCCTTGGAAGTTATAGGAACGGTTTCCGTTTGGCTGTCCGTCACAATTCAGTTTCAAGACACTTACTTAACATGCACTGAAGATCGGCCTTTCAAACTTGGTATGCTAGCTCACTACTATGAGTGTTAGATTGAGTTTTTGTGTGAGTGACCTTGACCTACTTTTCAACGTCAAAGAGGCAAAACTGTGTATTGAATTTAAGGTCACAGAAGCAAAATTAGGTTCCCAGACATTTACTTGCTGCAGGCTGTAGCTGGATCTTTCAAACGTATGCTGGCTCCGTAATATGAGTGCTAGGATGAGTTTGTATGTAAGTGACCTTGACCTACTTTTAAAGGTCACCGGAAGAAAATCTGTGTACAGGGACCCCTCACTTTCCGCGGTTAATTGGCACCAAGACATCCACGCGACCATAGAAATCCAAGAGGTAGGATCACCCCCAACCACCACCAACTGACGTATACGTACATGTGTATGTGTATATAATATCAATAAATACATATTCAATTCTATAAATGCTTATAATAAACAATAAAAAAACACAAGATGTAAATAAAATATAAACGCACACACATACAGATGGTATTGCATTAGAAGAAGACGATACACGTACATGTGCGCAGATGCGCGTGCACACACAGATGCAACAATGTGAGTAGTTTTGATGGGAGATTTTGGGTTGTTCTGTGTTTGTTTCGGGGTTGTTGTTTTTTTTTTGCATAATTGGCCTTGTTTTTGTGGTATTTTCTTTAACTTTCCCCCCTATTCTTCCTTAAAATTCTTTATTTTTTAATTTGATGAATATTTATTTATTTAAAAAAAAAAACACGATGCACTGAAGCCGCAAGAATTGAAGCGCGAAGTAGTGAGGGGGATCCCTGTATTTGGTTTCTGGGCATTAACTTGGTGTGCGCTGAAGCTGGGGCTTTTAAACTTGCTGAGCTTGATCACAACTTACAGTAGTTGTTCCTTACTGTCAGGTTTAAGGAAATTTAGTTGCTGAACCTTGTTGCTTTGCTTCGCTTTGGCATATCATGGAATGGTCGTTTTGGCATCAGTGTCTTGACCTCTGTGGTCTTTTTTTTTTTTTTTTTTTGGTATTTGTTTTCTGTAATACAAACCCTGGGAGATTTTTTTGGTGTACAGTACTTCTTGCATAACAATGATATGTTCATGAAAATATTGAAATATTTTTAGTTGCAGTGTAAAACCATCAATAAATATAACTGTTCAAATGGAATGTTCTTGTTTTTGTTATTATTCTGTTTGTTCAATAATATCATACCACACTATATTATGGTTTTAAATATCTTCATAACAGTTGGTATATGTATTTAAAAACAAAATATTAATAAAACAGCTAAATCTGTAATGCATGTTGATTTTAAAAATGGCAAATAGATATAAGTTTAACTGGTTAATGGTTAAGTTTTACTCATTGTCGCTTATTGGTGACTGGTGTTGCTGGCTAGGTTTTTTATTTATTTATTTATTTTAATTTTCTTTCTTGTATCTGGTACATTTGGAATGCAGCTTGGCCTTACTGGGATGTTTTTCAATGATTGTATGAGTGTTGGTTCTGTCATGGCCTGGCGAGCTGTCCAGGGTGTCCCACGTCTTGGTATCAAAAGGGCCAGTGGGCTCTGCTTAAAATGATCCTATGCAAAACATTGTTACACTAAAAATAAAGGTTGTTCATTTTGCCTAATCGTTTTTGTTACCTCTTTGTGCATTTATCTTCTTGACAGCCACCAAGCACAGACAACCTGTTGGGACCACCCAAAAATGGCAGAGTTGTACCAGTCCCTAGGTAAGTACCTACACAAGGCTTAGAGTGTGATCATGAAAATGAGGTCTTCTAATTTTTTTTTTTTAGAAAAACAAGTCCAGCCATGCTGAAATTTGGTGGTTGGCCTTCCAATATACTAGTGAAGACCTTGGCCACAATTTTTAGTCACCTCCTGTCCCAGCTTTGCCCCCTCCTGAACCACTGTTGCCAGAGACACATGAGCCTCCTCACTCCCAGTTTCAGTGGAATACCTGGAGTGCATTACAGTACCTCTATTGGTGCACCTAACCACATAGTCAGTGTCTACTACTTGCCCTCAAAGACCTTCTACTCTTTGCACAAGGCTAACTGCTGCCTCCATGTCATGCTTCTTCTCCTTATGTGTAATCGTGACAGGCACCAGGTGGTCTACATGGCGATCCTCCAGAACCTCTTGTTGGTCTCCCCCCCCCCAAACAAAAAAAAAAAAAAGTTTTCTGCTGAACAAAACCTTGAGATGTGTGAATTCAGTAGATGTTTGGGTCACCCAAGTGGCACCGAGGACCTACTCCAGGAGTAGATCTTGGTGTGGACTTAATCTTTCCAGGGTTGTAGGGAGACTGGCGCAAGTCTTGACTGACACTCGGCAAAGGCGGGAAACACCCTGAAGAGCTCACCAGACCAAGAGTGAGACGGTGTAAATATCTAAACGCTGTCTGGCTGTGAATGGACAGTTGAGCCTTGAGTCTTCCACAACACATGTACTAATGACTGGAGGTTGTTCTAATTTACAGTTCAGGCTTTGGTGTTGCATTTGTCATTTAACAATAATCATGATGATGATGATGATGATAATGATGATGGTGATGAGACATTTGTGTTTGATTTTCAGCGGATCTCAACAATGTAAGATTTTCTGCATACAGAACAGCAATGAAGTTACGGCGGCTGCAGAAAGCTCTGTGCTGTGAGTCCATTTCCAATCTGGGACACTGACTACTAAGTAATAGAATTGTGTTCACTGCTTTATATTTTGTCCAAAATCACAAGATTTTTCATAAATAAAAGTTTATACTACTTCAGCAAGGTATAAACAGCAGGGCTGCCACTAATGACTTATTCTATTGATGAATCTCGCAACTATTTTATTAGTTCTTTAGTATAAATTATGAAAATTGAATTAAATATTTAAGTTCTGTTGTCGGAGGCATTATGCCCCTGGTAGGGTCACCCAAGGCACAGAGATGTTAGGTGAACGTCCATACTAAACGTGGTTCAGAAGACCTCCATGGATAAGAAAGATAAAAGGACACAGTTTTCCTTGCTTGGACGTGGATCACCAGGATCCTCCGACCAACCCCCCAAGCAGCCAGAGTTGGGGTAGTGGCTTAAAGGCAAGTACCTGGTGGTTGGGCTTCTGATCATGGAGTTCGTCTGAGTCCAACCTGAAAAGGAGACACGGGCCCGCCCGCCCTCCCATGGACCAATGATCTTAGAGTTCGGGTTTGCTGTGAGTTGGGTGGTGGACGAAGGCATGGGTTCTGTCTGACTGATCCTTGGGGAAGTGGCTCAGGAGAGGGACGTCTGGAGCTCACTGCTTAGGCTGCTGCCCCTGCAACCCGACCCCGGTTAAGTTAAAGATGCTGAAGTTACGTTTATTGTTACAGATTGTCTTTATTGTACAATATAGTGCTAAAACAAACAAAAAATGGATTACATATTAGTATAAAAATGTATTTGTATATAATGGCAATACCCATCTGACAATCAACAAAAAAAATTGAGCTTATTTAAGCTAGTTTCAGTATTTGGGGTTTATCTGTTAAACTTCCATCATTGTAATAAGTTAACTCCCAATCTGCTTTCACTCACGAGGATCTGGTCCACCCTCATTACTGACATAATTCTCTCGCATGTTTGCCACTTTAAAATTTTTCCTGAGTGAAACTGGCATGGTGGCAAGCTTCCCTACAGCAGTGAGAGCTTTTTTTTCATCAGTTCATCAGTTCATTTTCTGTAACCGCTTCATCCTAATTAGGGTCGCGGGGAGGCTGGTGCCCATCCCAGCCAACTCAGGGCAAGGGTAGATTAGACCCTGGACAGCTCGCCAGGCCATCGCAGGGCGGAAACACGCTGACGGCTTTGCAGCCTACTCTTGTCGAAAGTCAGCAATGGTTCTTTTACATACCTCACACCATAGACAGTGAGAGACATGGCCGGCCTTTGATAACCCAGTTAGCTGCACTGGGGGGGGGAGTGACAACCTTGTGGCGAGTGGGACTCGAAGCCCCAACCTTTGGATCAGCGATCCGGCGATCCGGCGCCTTATACCACTAGACCACCACTGTCCCACTGTCACCACTTTTTTTTTTTTTTATCAATTTGTTATATCACAGGTCAAGGCCTGCAACTTATTTTACTTCCTATGAGTGTATTCAAGCTATGAGTACTCTATTATCTTCGTGTCAACCATTACCATGAAACATAATCCATCATTTACCCATTAGGTGGCGGTAAATCTACAAGTGTAAGGAATATCACAAACTATCATGCTACTGTCAAGCACTGGAAGAAAAGGAATGCAAATAAAGTTAGAGGATGAATCATAAACTCAACTATTCATTTTGCCGTGCAGGGTTCATGGTCCACAATTTTTGACTGGATTAATCTGGTCCTTGACGATATTGAAATTTAGCGATATGGTTCGTGCCTCAGTTAAAATCACGTAGACACCTCTCCCAGGAATTGCTGACCGTTTTAAAAACTTCGACCCAGGCATCACATTTCTGGTTATTATTTTTGTCGAATTTCTGTTTGCAGTCAGAACTACAAGATATGCCTGTACAGGCACAGCAGTAACGAACTGTGCTTCCGTACTGATTCACGTCATGTGAAAGTTCAGTTTTGAACCACGTCAACGTCCGCCAGTTTCGCGTGGCTTCAAAAATAGCCAGCTCTTTTTTGTGTGCAGTCATTGACTTTGCATAGTCAGTTGACGCTCATTGCTTTGTGTGTCATAAAGTTCAGAAATGCAAATAATCCTGGAATTAACCCACGCAAAGGTAAAAACAGCATAAATAACATCATTACATTATGTATATTCCTCATTATGGACATTAACATAGACTGACAGGATCAACTGCACACACACATTTGTTCAGTAGAACATCAGAGTTCGTAGAACGACCTGTTTAGGAAATATGAAAGGCGCTGATCAAGATCAGCGGGCCGTTGTTGAACTCTATGTAATCTAATCTATGTAATGTATAATCTAATCTATGTAATGTAATCTAATGTATACTCATTTTATTTACTTATTTATTTATTTATTCATTCATTCATTTTTTGAACCACTTCATCCTAATTAGGGTCACGGGGAGGCTGGCACCTATCTCAGCTGACTCTGGGCGAGGGCGGGGTACACCTTGGGCAGCTCGCCAGGCCATCACAGGGCCAACACTCACCCAACCATTCAGACCTAGGGGTGATCTAGAACAGCCAATTAACCTACTGTGCATGTTTTTGGACTGTGGGAGGAAACCGGTGTACCCGGAGGAAACCCGCACAAGCACGGGGAGAACATGCAAACTCCACACAGAAACGCCCGAGTTGGAAATCGAACCCAGGCCCTCCTTGCTGTGAGGTGGACGTGCTAATCACCACACCATTTATTTAATTTTATTTTGTTGTCTTCCCTCATTTTCTGCCTAATTTAGTCATATCCAATTCCCACCCATCAAGTACCTTCCTTCTCACACAAGCACCACCAACTGGGAAACGATGAAAGTGTGCACATGTCCCTGCCATGACATGCAGTGTGAGCCACCTGCCTGTATTCATTCATTTAATGAACCACTTAATCCAAATTAGGGTTCGTAGGGAGGCTGGCACCCAGGCAGAGTACACCCTGGACAGCTCGCCAGGCCATCGCAGGGCAGAAACTTACTGACGGCTATGCTGCTCCTCTTTATGAAAGTCAGCAATGGTTCTTTTACATGAACCTCACACCACAGATAGTGAGAGACCTGGCCTTTGATAACCCAATTCGCTGCACTGAGGGGACGCGTGTGTGTGTGTGTGTGTGTGTCTGTGTGTGTGAGTGTGTGTAAAATTCATGGTACTAAAATACTTTAATAAAAACTAGTACTGTTTTTTTTTCTGGCTGCTTGTATTGTCCACTGACTTTTTTTTTTTTTTTTTTTTTTTTGCAGTGGACTTACTGGGGATGTCGGCAGCCTGCGAAGCCTTCGAACAGCACGGTTTGAAACAGAACGAACAGTTCATAGACATCATACAGGTGATAAGCTGTCTAACAAGTATCTATGACCGGTTGGAGCAGCAGCACAGCAGCCTTGTGAACGTCCCTCTGTGTGTGGACATGTGTCTCAACTGGTTGCTGAATGTCTATGACACGTATGTAGTGCTTGATTCATTTTCAACCAAGTTTTATGCATCTGTGGTCTGGTACCTACCTAAACATGTGCTGAGTGAAATAGCTGTTTTTTGCAACTATAATAGTATTATTATGTTTATTAATACAGTCATCCCTTGTCACTTCGCGATTTGAGCATTGCGGTCTTGGTACATTGTGGCATTTTAATAAAAAACAAATAATAAAATTAAAAAAATATATTCATAAAAAATTCAAAATTCTGAGACTCGCATTTAAGCAAGCGGAAGGCAGGGACCCAAGGCAGGCTGCGTCCATTGTTTACAAATGACAGACTGAAGTGCCCCTCCTCCCTAGTTCAGGCAGGGACTGCCCACTCAACTCGATCTTGCATGCTGATTGGTTTAGACGCGTGACGCTGTTGCCTCCCGCCCACTCAATCTCGCAAGCTGATTGGCTTAAACGTGTGACGCTGTTGCTTCGCACATTCCCGTGGGATTTTTTTTGATTTTGTGATCTTATAGTGTTTGTGAACGTCCTGCACCACGGAGAAGAGCTATTGTCAGAGGTGAGTACAGTAATTAAAGTATTTATATATAAATTTTATTTAAATATTAATACATAACAGTATTTAAATATGCATATAACTGTGTAACGTATAATATACACTTCTTGATATTGTATAGATGTGAAAACATATGGAACATATGATATTGTATAGACGCAAAAACATGAGACAACATGGTAGAAATGAGAGAGGCGTTCCTACTTCGCGGTTTTTCGAATATCGTGGCCAGGTCTGGTCTACATTCAAGGGATGACTGTAATATTATTTTATTATTATTTCTATTATTATTATTATTACTATTATTATTATTATTATTATTATTATTATTGCTGCTTAGGGGATTCATGACACATGCTCACTTTTATTTATAGATTTGTTTGTTTTTAACTAAAGCATATTGATACCTTTTTTCATTACAGTTCACTCGGGTAGAGTATAATGTGTGGGTCCATTGCATTAAATTCAATAGCAAGAGCGAATGTAGATTACTGGTTGTATGCCACCAAAAAAGGAAAAATACCAGAGGGGATGAACACTGTATGTCAGACTTCCAGCTGTGCGAGAAGAACAGATCACATGAAAAGTCACCGGAGACGTATCGCTCCGTTTTAATGTGATTCATCTTTGGAAACCCACAAAGAATTTTAATACTACAGCAAAACATAAGAAATGTGAATTTCCCCCTAAGATTAATAATCTAGCTGTCTGTCTGTCTGTCTGTCTATCTGTGTAGCTGTCTGTCTGTCAGTCTGTCTATCTATCTATCTGTCTGTCTGTCTGTCTGTCTGTCTATTTCTGTCTGTCTGTATCTGACTATCTTTCTGTCTATATTTATTTGTATGTCTGTCCATCTGTCTATTTATTTAACTGTCTGTCTGTGTCCTGCCTGTCTGTCTATCTCTGTGTATCTGTCAGTCTGTTTGTGTCTGTCTATCTATTTATCTGTCAGTCAATCTATCTGTCTAGTTGTCTGTCTATCTCTGTCTGTATCTGTCTATCTATTTATCTATATGTCTGTCTGTCCGTCTATCTATTATATCTAAACAAGTATTCAAAAGAACCCTTGCTCACTTGAAAGTCCGGAAGTCTGGATAAGCCGTGCTTTGTCTCAAGCACAAGCAAGTGAACTTGTTTCAAGTGCCTACTTTCGTATATTGTAAGCCGCTTGTTGATTGGATGTTTTAAGCTTAATGTAAAGTGACTCGGCTCAGCTTCATGTAAAGTGACTCGGCTCAATGCAAATTTGCAGCGTGTTATGTTTAAAATGGTGCGAACTTTAATGAAAGCAGAGGAATCCCACGTGTCAGAAATAGATAAGGATGTTAAGAATAAGTTGAAGTGGGAATGGCTAGAAAAGATTGTGAAATTTGAGGTGAAAATCGGCAAACAGACTCAGAACGTATCGAAACCTTTGTCGAGTTTCATAAAGAAATCTGACGTTGCCAGCAAGGTCTTGTGTGTTCATTGCAACGACCTGATCAGTTATGGATCTCGCGGATGTATTTCACTTATGGCCGTCAGACAAGCGCACTCAGAGGTAATTACTAAATATTTATTTCGTTTAGATTATGTGAAATCCCATTGAAATGTAACTTAATAAAAGTAATCTATATTGGTAAAATCATTGTGTGATAAACTTACTCGCATTGTTGATAATAACAGTTTAATATGTAAGGGAATTTTTTCATTTTATTCATTTTTTTTTTTAATTTGCAGCCAAACGTAAGTAATTCGTGTTCAATTTGAAAATACTCAATACATTGGTGATGGATGTCATATAAATTAATACTATCGTTGTTATTTACCTGAGTAGTATTTCGACATTAATTAGTAACTAGCAGGCTGAGACAGTTAGTTGAAAATGTTTCATAAATATATAAAGTGGTTTACAGGAAATATTTGTGGGTTTTTTTCCATCTTTCATTTATACAACACAAAACATTGAGCCATAGTTGACCTATTTCTCAATAGCCTGGTGATCCAGGATAAATTCCTTGTGGGTCTTCATAACATGTGAAGTTAGTGCCACGGCTCTGTAATCCTGGTTCCATTGGAACATGGTGTGTTTGGTACAGGAACAAGGCATGACGTCTTTCAGAGTATTGGGACCGTCTGTAGCTTGTTATTAGGGTAACAGTAGACTGTTGAACAATAGACAATAGTGTTGGGCAAATGGGGTTAGTGCAGAAGGCAATGTAGTGTGAAATACCCATCAATGTCCTCAGCGTGGGGCTCACAGAGTGCCTGCAAGTCTGTCACCTCAAAGCAAACTGAAGGACCTCCGCTGACCATCTTCTAGCAATCATCGTAGTCACAGGCTACCTTTTCACAACAGGTACATAGCATGGGGTAAAGGTAAATGAGGCTGCGAATTTCCTGAGTAGGGGCAAGAGGATAAAGACATTCTTTGTATTTGCATACAGGAGGTCTAACGTTCTCTTCTCTCTGGTGGGACAGTCCATGTACTGCACACAAGTTGATAGTGTAGTGTCCATCCTGTGCTGAGTCTGTACACAACAATATACATGCAGCTGTGGGGTTGGCAAAAGGAACATAAACATAAATAGCCACTCGTGTTGTGTTTTGGTCTCATAACTTCATCGTCAGTTCATCTCTCTCTCTCTCTCTCTCTCTCTCTCTCTCTCTCTCTCTCTCTCTCAGTCCCATATTTGGTGAGGGCGTTTCTGTGTGGAGTTTGCATGCTCTTCCTGTGCTTGCATGGGTTTCCTCCAGGTACGCCTTGCCCTCGTTCAGAGTCGGCTGAGGTGGGCGCCAGGATTAAGCGGCTTAGAAAGTGAATGAATGGATAAAATTGAAAATGATAAAACCTTTCGTCAGCACTTGCTGGGTTAGAGGACAGTGTAGTTTGACCTACATTTACAACTTAAATTCTAGTATTTGTTCCATTAAATTGTATTCATTTGTTCTGAGCAGTCTGTTCTCTTCATTTCATAGCATCTCCTGGCTTCACTGCTCTGTGTGTATGTGGATGATAGATTTTTTTTTGTCCAATCAGATTTCAGCTTCTATGTGTTGCTTTGTCATCCTAATCTTCCCAGGGCCTTTAGAATTGGTAATGCTGACTGATATCACATAAATTATATTCGCAATGGGGCTGTTTCTACAACCAATCAGATTTCAGATTTGCCTCACAAGGGGCGGCTAATGGGCCTACAATAACGTCAGCAATTTTCTGCCCTTTTATTGGTTGGTTGGAGCAAAACTAGCTGAATAGTCTGTAGTGACCTGCACACCATACATTAAGTTAGAATTTTTTTATGCTCACAATGACTGATGGAGAAGGGGAAATTGACTTGGTGTCGGACGTTCATCGAAATCCATTTTCAAGGCGAATGTTTCCAGAAAAGCTAGGCATCAGAGGGAGGGGGCAAAGAGGTAAGGTTTTACCCTTTTTTCTTTTGGCTCGGCACCAATTTACCGGCAGCTTCCACTGGAAAACGCAAGTGAAAGTGATGTAATGCTCAGAGTTGCTAGCAGAAATGCATCTCTCTCTCTCTGCAGTGCCCCGCCTTGTTATATTGTGTTTTTATATATTGTTGATGGTTTGTATAATTACGATTGTGACAGTGATGGTAATTGTTTTATTTTGTCACTGATGGGAAAGCAACATTATCTACATTTAAGAAATAAGATATGCCATCATTTTACAGAAGTGAAAGCTGCTTAAATCAGGGTATGATGGGATGTCTGAGCAACATCCTTACATTTTTCTGGATATTATAATCTTTAGAAGCGAACATTAATGTTTTCAGTGGCTTGTGGTCTTAATTTTTTTACTCTTTCATGTAAATATGAATAGCTGTGAGGATTCACGTGCCAGAAGTGAAGCTGCGTTGTCTTCACCTTTGTTTATTATTAATGCTCTTGCATAAAACTCGCAAAGCAGCTTTCTATCTAATTTTGCACACAAGTTGCCTACACCATGGAGACCTGCGGAGTTTATTATCCTTTTGATTCCACATTTAGTCTTAAAAATATTTTGCCGTGACATTTGTGCAGTGTTGACGAAAAATACATGAATATATGAATATAAAATTTTCCTGCAGTAAGTGTCAGTTACTCACAGCTTCTGTAAGTAGTGCATGTAACACATTCCAGTACAGCTTGCTAACAGACTGCAATGCAGCCCTTTAACCCGTTACTGGGAAGACGTTTTTTTTCCGTTTTGTAGCTCTGTGAAGGAAAGATTTTTTTTTTTTTTTTTTAGAATTTTTGTGACATTTAGGACAAGTGTTGCTACAGCTGCTTTCAGCCACATTGCCCAGTGAAGGGTGAAAGAAAAGCCAAATTAAAATCTAGTCCTACTTTTCTGAGGTTATCTTTGTTTTTTACAATTTTTCCTCGCCTACATTCTCTTCTGTTACCTTCTGGTAGCTCCTCTGGGTGGGAGGTGGTAGAGAGGCAAAGTGAGTGAAGATGCTTTAGGTGTGCGAGAGAGAGAGACAGATACAGACAGAGAGAGAGAGCTTTGTGCCTGAGAGTGCGAGAAAAGAGGTGTGTGTGTGGGTGGGTGTGGGTGTGTACCTGCTTCAGCATAATAATATGCATTAGATTGCAAGGTGGTGTTTTGAGTAAGAGCCAAAGTAAGTTGACAATAACGTACCTGGATAAAAATGTGATACCACCAGAAATACATCCTTGAAAGCAAAAATCTTCAAAATAACCAAGTGCAAATATCCATAAACACAATCCATCCATGATAAAATATTTGTTTATGAAAGCGTTCCATGTCCAAGTCGTTTTAAAACTACCGACATCACAGAAGGGGAACGCAAAAGTTTGGTGATGTCACTGGATCACAAGCTTGATGCCATGTTCGCAAGCAAAGGATTTGCAACTTGATGTTGTGTGTTATTCACTTTAATCTATTTTAAGTATCTGTTCCAGTACCCATAGTCGGCTGAGATGGGCACCAGCCTTCATGTGACCCTATTTAGGATCAAGTTGTTCAGAATATGTCTGAATGAATGAAAAAACAAAAAAAAACAAATGTGCTCTTTTGCTTTGAGAAGCTGAAATAGTGATTATTTTTTTTCAAGTGTGCTATAAAATCTTCTGTCTTTTTAAAGAAATTGAAGTATTAACACAAACTTTAATTACCTTACCAGAGGAAGAACCGGGAGGATTCGAACCTTGTCTCTAAAAACAGGAATAATCTCTCTCTGCAAAGCTCATCTTGAGGACAAATACAGATGTAAGATTTTATCTTTTGTGATAATTCAGTGTAAACACATTGACTAATAATTAAGAAATAGAAAGTACAGATTTGCTGTTAAATTAATTGGATTAAATTGTGGTTGATGTGTAGTTGTATAGCTATATTCATGCTTTGTGGGTTTTGTAGTGACTGCTGTTTGACTCTTATTGGTTAGAACAGTGCTGTCTTGGACATGGAAGACATTACGGAAATTTTTTTTTTCCAGCATTACAGCTGATGCTGATATTTTATTTCTGTTCTCACTAGTTCTCTTTAGACAAGTTGCTAGTGCCACAGGTTTCTGTGATCAGCGCCGTCTTGGCCTTCTGCTACATGACTCAATCCAGATCCCAAGGCAGCTGGGCGAGGTGGCATCGTTTGGAGGAAGCAACATTGAACCAAGCGTGCGCAGCTGTTTTCAGTTTGTAAGTTGATGGTGTCCTTTTGGTGTGTCTATGTGTGTGTGTGTGTGTGTGTGTGTGTGTGTGTGTGTGTGTGTGTGTGTGTGTGTGTGTGTGTGTGTGTATCAAGGCAGGTAGGTGGGTGGGTGGGTGTGATGGATGGATAGTTCGATAGATGGATAGATACATGGATACATGACTGTCAAAGAGACTCTTGTAGAATGTGATGGGTTAGAATTTGGTAATAATAATACAAACACTTTTGGATAGTTGAAATAACATTAATACGTTATGTTATGCAACAATATATTTTTTTTCTTTTTCTTTTTTAACCCAAAACTACGCAAAATCAAACTGATCTCCATGTTTGGTTAAGCTGATAATGGCACGGAAATGTTCTCTCAGTTGCATGATGATAATCCTGATGGAATGTGTGTTTTTGTCTTATCTTTACTAAAGGCAAACAACAAGCCAGAGCTAGAAGCATCAATGTTTTTAGACTGGATGCGTCTGGAGCCTCAGTCAATGGTATGGCTCCCTGTACTTCATCGTGTTTCAGCAGCAGAAACGGCCAAACACCAGGCCAAATGCAACATCTGCAAAGAATGTCCTATTATTGGCTTCAGGTATTTTTATTTATTTAAATATAATTTTTATTACAAAGGCCTATTTAACCCCTTTGATTACCTTGCAGTAATTCTGAATGAAAAAAAATTTTGTTGTTGCCTTGAACATCCTCATAGGGTATCTAGCTCAGAAATTTTTGTTTCGATTGCTCCTTATACAAATTAGATTTTGTGTACAATTGTACCAATCGGGATTCAATGAGTGGTGCAATTGTATCTTCATTTACTCAATTGCATAATGGTTGGGACTTGTCTTCGACAATAAATACATTTAAATTACTAATGTAACATGCAAACAGGTTTATTAACTAACTTGAAACAGGCGTATTTCGTTTTCAAGACTAAAACTCATCCAACAGTAAATTCATCTCAGCATTTCTCATTTTAACATGCAAAAGGGATAATTAAGGAATTTGGAGCAATTTTGTATTGCATTCTAAAGACGAGCACTGATGTATATATACTTGTGTGCTTTGGTACCAAAACGGCCGATTTTGGAACCTGTGCTTCTGAGAGGGCAAAAAGCAAGACTGAACTGCTGTTAATTCCAGCTGACTCATCCCCACATCAAGATCTTGCAATTTCCTTGGGCAATGCTGTGATCGCCCCTTCAGGCACGACACAAAGCCTTGGAGTCACCATTGACTATTGCCTGTTCTTTTCTCATATCGCTAATCTTTCCCAATCATGTCGATTTCGTCTCAATAATATCAAAAGGATTCGTCCATTTCTTTCCAGTAAGGCCACTCAGATACTTGTTCAGTCCATTGTCATCTAAAGACTACATGACTGCAACTCACTCCTTGCTGGTCTACCTGTGAGCCGCATTCGATCTCCGCAACTGATCCAGAATGCGGCTGCACAGCTCATTTTCAACCTTCTCAAATTTTCCCACACCACACCATTGCTATGATCTCTCCACTGGCTTCCTGTAGCTGCACACATTCGATTTACAACATTTGACGACAAAGCCAAAAATGGACCTGCACCTTCCTTCCTCAAAGTACTTATCACACCTCCTCTGTGCCGCATTTTCTTAGATCCTCGAACACTACTAGACTGTTCCCTCCCTCTACCAAGGGACAAGGGAAAAATACATCTAAACTCTTCTCTGTTCTGGCTCCATGGTGGCAGAAGGAACTTCCTCTGGATATCTGGACAGCTGGGTTACTGGGTATCTTCAAACGATGACTGAAAACTTACCTTTTTAAGCAATACTTAGATTAAGCACCATACAATACAGTCACATATAGATACAATAGAAACAATCACACACACCACACAACACCTATCTGAGTTTGGTTTGATTGATGGTTTACTTAGTTTGTTTTGTAGCCAGTATAAGAATATATTCACCGATAGAGACTTTAAAGCTCTTCTATAAGTCGCTCTGGAAAAGAGTATCTGCTAAATGTTGTAAATGTAAAAAAAAAAAAGGCAAATGTACAATTGTATGTCTCTCTGCTGAAGGGCTTAAGTAAAGTTATCACAAAATTTTGTAGAAGAGCTGTGTGTTTACTACTAAAGTTATGGAGACATGATGCCTGCATCATAGTGCAATTCAAGCTAAGACAACCACAATAAACCTCATAAATATAAGTAAACATTTAAATAAGTTGGTTTTGGGTCATCACTGAGTAATAATGAGGCATAAAGTGGTGCTAATTTTGGGGACACTGACATGTCCATGTCCTCATTAGCAGAAATACCAGCATGGAGGTTGAAACAGGGCAAATGGTAATCCAAGTCTTCTGATGAATGAAATACAGTATGGATCAAGTTTGTTAATAGAGAAGTTCAGGAGTCTTCACCTGCATTTGTGTTTTTCAGTTATACTGCACAAAACACCGTTATCCCTGAACTTTAATGAATTAATATTATAGAGTAGGGTGTGCTACAAGTAATTTTGGAGTTGATCCAAAGATCCATCCATCCCACTTTTAATGAATTAAAACGAAACAGGAATTGGGACAGTGGAGCCTTAGTGGATAAGGCGATGGGTTACTGATCTGAAGGCCAGCTGTTCAGTCCCCACTGTTACCACTGTTGGGCCCTTAAGCAAGGCCCTTACCCCTCAATTTCTCAGTTATATTAAAAAAATTGTAATTGTAAATCGCTCTGGATAAGAGCATCTGTCAAAATGTTGTAAGTGTAAATATCTAAATGCGCACAAAAATTCCTGATGAATTCATTCTTGAGGGCTCGACCAAACAAACGGACAACGAATTAAACAAATTCAAAACGAGCTGTGCATACGCTCTCTGTTGGTCCACGAATTCGCATTGTTCCAGACCCCTCCCCCACCCCAAGTCCTTTATTATAACAAAATTTATTCAAAATAGACACTTTCAGTCATTGCAATTACAATAACAGGCTTAACTGGCATGGAATTCAGCCCATGGTTCATTCGAGCTTGACGCCATTTTGTTCTATCGCTTACGACCTTTAGGTTCTTGTTCAAGATCTTTGTACAGAGTGGGGTGGTGGAAATAAAATCATCTTACATTCACTTCAGTGAATAAGCTCCTCATACAGTCATCACATAAATTATTAGAGACGACGTCATTGGACAGTTCTGCATTTTAGGATTACAAATATATTTAAATTAAGAGAATATGATTCTCATTCCGAAGATATTACACTTTATGTATTCAGATTCATGTTTATGCTGTTGGGCCTTTTTTTTTTTGAAACACCTGCGCCCAGTGGCTCATCAAGCCGGTGCTTATCCCCGGTTTCCATAGCGGGAAGCTACCAGGAGTTCAACTCCTCCTAGATGGGATGCTAGTCCATTGCAGGTTACCGTCACAGTATATTTTTACTGGTACCATTTATACTGCTGGGTGAACAGAGATACACTTGGGGTTAAGATCTTGTCCAGGGGTCTTAGCACAGTAGGGATCTCCCCGGGATTTGAACACAATCTTCTGATCATGAGCCCAGCACCCTAACCACTACGCTACCGGCCCCACTTTTTATGCTGGTAATGATCAATAATTAATTAATTTACGTGATCAGGAAGGGCAGAAATTTGTATAAGATTTATGGGGACCAATTATATAACTTTATGACATTTCAGACTCTCAGGCCACAGGCCTTCTCTCAGTTAATGGGCAAAAACATACAGCACCCTCCCTCCCGGAATGGCGCTGGATATAGCAGAGTTTTTTCCTTCATGCAAGCTATATATACACACTCATGAGATTAAAATAAATAAATGAGTCACGGAGTAATTACCTTCTAATTCCTCTGTGTTCCATTGGTTTATTTACTGTTTATTGTTGGATGACAAGCAGCTTGTCTGATTATTTTCATTTTGTAACTAGAGTCTAACATTGATTTGTTAAAGGGTACCTGTACCCAAAATTGACAGCGTTAAAAAAATATCCACCATACCTTATTATTAACTTTTAAACATCGTGTGCTGTCGGTAGTTTGTGTATAAGTCCACATTTCCTTTTCTTCTGTATGACATTCCTTGCTCACAAAGGTTCAGCGTGCGGACATGTTGGCTTTTTTTAAGGTATATGAGCGCTTTCACTACAGGTACCCTTTAAGTAAAGCCTATTATATCCCCTGTTTACTGATTTCCGCAGTAAATTTAACAAGTTTGAACTCTTTGTGTTAATTACCAGTAATGCATTTTGATGATTTTTTTTTTTTCTTTTCTCTCTACAGGTATCGAAGCTTAAAGCACTTTAACTATGACATCTGCCAAAGCTGCTTCTTTTCTGGCAGAGTGGCGAAGGGTCATAAAATGCAGTATCCCATGGTTGAATATTGCACCCCGGTATGTTTGGACTTGCCATCTTTGTGTCATTACCGTGTGCATGTGGATCTTCCAGATATGTATCAGGATAGTTGTTTGTCACAGGCAAAACAAATTAATGTCCAATATTGGTTAATAAGTAACACTTCGTGCAGCCGGTTAATGGGTAGCTTGAACAGCAATTCACACCGGTCTATACTCGTTTTATTTCCTGTGTGTTGAACAATCAGATCTCACACAAGGTTGCTGTCTTAACAACAAAATAAGTTCCCTGCTTGAAAACCAGTCTTCAAAAGGTGACAAACTTTCATGAGTTGATGGCTAACAAGGTGCATAGCTTGCAACATGAAGGGGACATTATTATCGTACAATTTTTTTAAAGCATTTAAAAGCAGGAATGTGAAATTTTCAAGAGGCAGTGGTGTCCTGGTGGTATAGGGCGCTGGATCGCTGATCCTAAGGTTGGGGGTTCGAGTCCAATTCTCCACAAGGTTGTCACACTCACACACCCCCGGTGCAGCTAACTGGGTTATCAAAGGTCGGCCATGTCTCTCACTGTCTATGGTGAGAGGCATGTAAAAGAACCATTGCTGACTTTCATAAAGATTAGCTGCAAAGAAGTTTCTGTCCCTTGCTAAAGGGTTGTGTCAGGAAGGGTATCTGACATAAAAACCTATGTCAAATCAAACTTGCAAATCATTTGCTGTGGCAACCCCTGATAAAGGGAAAAAGCCGAAAGGAAATCTCATCATCAGGGATGTGAAATTTTCGCGGATCTGTAGAATTTCGCACGGTTCACTTTGGGCTCATATTTTTTTTTATGTATAAATTAATTAAAAAATTAGGGTCGGAATGGTAGTTAGAGGTACTGCGTCTTTGTACTGTTGTCAGTTACAATTTCCGCGCTACCCGTGACACCTGGTGGACAACTTTGGAACTCTGCAACTGCCCGAAAAGGACATACAGTGGACCCTCGGAATCCAAACGCTCTAGAGACCGAACAAATGGGAATCCGAACAAAAAAGTCGTGATTTTTATCGTCCCGGAAACCGAATAAAAACCGGAAGTTGAACTCGAGAAACGCGCGAGAAAAAAAACGAGACCGAGAGGGAGGAAAAGTGCATGACTTCCGGAAATCCGGAAGTTCTTGATACTGTGTCTATTCTGGGGAAGGCTGGAAGTTGTTGATCCTATGCATCACCCTAAAAGCTTTCCTGGAGAAGTCTGGAAATTGTTGATACAGTGCTAAGTACGTATCATGAGCACTAAAGCTAGCGCTAAAGCTATCTGATCACTAACGCCATATACCTCCAGCGACAAATACAATTTAGAGTACCGAACAGAAAACCCACAGATCGGCTTATAGGCATAACCGCCTAAACGAAGCTGATGAGGATGCATGCATGCATGTATGTATGTAAGCTCAGCTAAAGCACTAAAGCTAAGCTAAAGCATAAGCAGTGCTGTGAACACCTTTAACTATGCGGTCATGAGCCACTTCCGTAAGATTTTGAAGAGAAGGCAGAAACAAGCTATGTTAGAAATGTTCTTCAAAAAAGTAGGAACATCCTGAAGAGTCATCCATGCAAAGTGATAGCAAGAGAAACACCTTTGGCTGATTTACCTGAATGGAATGGAATCCGTTTTCCTCCGTCCCTCTCTGTTATGGAAGGGAAACCTCCGCCTCTCTCCCTCTCTAACATTTACATATGCCAACTGCTCACTACCACAAAGGTTAAAATTCTTATCTTTATTGTTCTTATGCTTTAACTGCACTATGTGTTATGGTCTCTTACAAATGAGTTGCGCGTTGTGTTTGTTTCGCACTTTGCCACGCCCCTCTCAGAGAGAGAGAGAGAGAGAAAGAGAGACAGTGTGTGTGTGAAACGTGCGTTGGAGATCACGGACAGTTTCTCACAACACTGACCATAACATAGTGTACTGTATTCAATAATAGGTCCACAAATTATGTGAAAATATTAATGAATACAGTACGCTATGTTCAAAAGATGACGGAACAGATTAAGACCATTTACATTCTTTGTAATGGGAAAAACGGATTGGGAATTCGAACAAATCGGAATCTGAGCAGCCGTCTGGAACGGATTAAGTTCGAGTACCGAGGCTCCACTGTACATGACTTTCAAAATTTGTATGTGATTAATAAATTTTGTTCTTTGAATATACAATTTTGACAGTATTTCCACAAAGTTAAGGTTAATATTTTAGAAATTGTTGAAATTATTCATATTTTGATTTCACACGCACCCAATCACCTGTCAATGATGTGATTCTTTTTAAGTCCGAAAACACGCACTGTAGGTTAATTGGCTGTTCCATGTCGCCCATAAGTGTGAGTGTGAGTATGAATGATTGTGTGAGTGTTGGCCGAGCCGTCCAGGGTGTACCCTGCCCTCACCCAGAGTTGGCTGGGATGGGCGCCAGCCTCCCCACGACCCTAATTAGGATTAAGCAATTCAGAAAATGAATGAATGAACTGTAATGTGTTGTGTGTGATGTTGAATGCTGGTTACAATGTTGAAGTAATTTTGGATTATACGGTGATCGTTTATATTTGCGTGTGTTTCATAGACAACCTCTGGGGAAGATGTACGAGATTTTGCAAAGGTCCTAAAGAACAAGTTTAGGACGAAACGTTACTTTGCCAAACACCCCCGGATGGGCTACCTCCCCGTGCAGACCATTCTGGAAGGGGATAACATGGAGACGTAAGAGCTATTGCCTACTGTTTTGGGAAATCACTGATCAAGGGCTGTGTAACTGTGTTATTAGAGACAGCGTCTATGAGTATTAAGGAGATTATGGGTTGTCCATAGTGTGTTTAAATATTTTTTGGCTCATTCAGGCATGTGCTGTGGTAAGTGTTGATTTTTGTTTGTTTTTATCTTTGAAATTCATTAAGTATGCAAATTAAGTGTTTCAACAAAAAGCACAGTCCTGTCTCCCTGATATCTGTGTAATATTTAAGTTGAAGCAAATAAACAAAAGCCGTCATACTTCAGTTTTATATTAAAAGACATGACATGCTTAAAAAAAAAAATACAGTCCTGAAAGGCAAGATCAATGGCAAAAGAAGACGTTGGGAGAGCGACAGTGAAGACTGATGGCTGCGAATGAGCTTTACAGAGGCTGAACGACTCGTTCAAGACCGCCCTGCCTTCAGAGATCGCATTCAGCTGCGTCCACAGGGATACTGTTCAAGCACGATGCTCCTGAGGATATTTTCTCAGGCATTTATTCGCCAATTGGAGATCCTTTGTTGCATTCTGTATCGCAATACCACCACCAACCAGGGAGGGGTGAAAGCATGCACACGCTCCCGCCGTGACCTGCGATGCTAGTCACCCGACTCTTTTTTTGAACTGCGGCGCATGTGTATTTTGGGGACGGTCTTACACACTTGGAGGTAAAGCACTATCCTCATAGACGATTGACCTCACAGACACCCGTGATTGGCTGGCGATTGCTGTTAGTGACAGCTCGGTCATGGATTCCCGGTCACAGATGGCCGTGGCCTTAACCTGGATTCGAACTTGCGATCTCCGGGTTAATAGTCACGCACTTAACCTGCCCTAAATTTCCACGACCTCCACATGTTTTGGAATGTGCTACTAGCCCGAAATGCGGGAATGGATGCATATTAACAAATGAATATTAAGTTGACGAGGGAAAGTATTCCAGGTTTGTACTGTATTTTCATCATCTTCCGCTTGGTCTGAGATCGGGTCATGGGGGCAGCATCTCAACTTTGTGGTCCAGATATCCCTCTACCCAGTTATTTCCTCCAGCTCTTCCAGGGGAAAATTGGGGCATTTCTAGATGAGTCGAGAGACATAGTCTCTCTAATTTGTTCTGGATCTACCCTGGGATCTCTTCCCAGTCGAACATGCCCGGAACACCACACCAGGAAGGCGTTTGGGGGAGCATTCCATCCAGATGCCAGAGCCACCTCAACTGGCTCCTCTCAGCGCGGAGGAGCAACGGATCTAAAATAGAAATCGCACTTCTGCATTATTTATGTAGCAAAAGTTTTATGGGGACAAGATTTTATGACACCTGTTAAAAAACCCAGTTAGGACTGGTGATAATTGTGTAACAAAGACAGCTGACACAAGTTGAGAGCCAGTTGCTCACCACACTGAAAAAATGTGCACGTATTCTTCATAAACATGTTGGTCGCTGTGGTGAATGTACAATGGTTTCCAGAGGTCTTTGCCTGGTTGCCATGATTGCCAACCCACTACAACAAATATTCCTAGATTAAACGCTGCTGTGTTGAACCGGACCTCAGAATGAATAGAACGGATAAATAACACGGTGCACATAAACTGGACATAAAAAATACGCCCGCCCTAGACTTGCCTGCGTCGCAGCCTTTCAGTTTTTCTTTTCAGATCATTCTTTGCTGTTCAGACTATTGCCAGATATTGGAAGAATTGCTCATTAGAATGAACATCTAATCATGACAAGTGAAAAATTTCATGATTAATTGGCATAGCAGCTTTATTAGAGTCTGCAGCTACTCTAGTTTCTTCCTCATTGGCTGTTAAAGGCTGGTAGAGACATGAAGTCGTTGGATTGGTGGGGCTGTGTGCATCACAACACATTATCAGCCAGTGCTGAGCTGCACAACCAACCAATAGAGAAGTCACAGGAAACATTTAGTTTTATTTCTAAATCAGCAGGGATGGGAGGAAAGTCGAATTGGCAAATCATTGGCTGCATAAACTATTATGGATTTATCGTCAGGATCATCTCTGGGAGCATCTCATCCTCAGAGTGACAAGAATGTGAAGTTTCACAGTCTCTATAAGAGACTCCTTCCTCTCTGGTTGAAATGGGGAACCATTTACACGCATTTTCTCTAGGTTGCTTCTTGAGCACGTGGGATATCCCATTAGTAATCATCCATGGGATAAAATGACCCAGTTTTGTGCCTTTTATGGTCATTTATGTTAATATAAGCTCTCTGTTGCTTAAACATGTTATATACGCACAAGTTTTTGCATTCAGCATCATTCTTTGTGGAAGTTAATGAGCCCTTGTTAATTTATTCAGTCCATTTTAATAGATTGCTGCATCTGCGTCTTGTCCTAATTCCGATTACTATGACAATTAATGGTTTAATGAAGCTTGTGTACTTGGTTGCTCTACGGTTTCAACAGGTAAATGAATGAATTAATTTAAAGAATCTGACGGTTACAGCCGCATGGTGGCGTAGTTGTTGGCACGTCTGTCTCACAGCAAGATGGTCCTTTGTTAGGGTCTCAGGCTCAGGTGTTTCTATATGGAATTTACATGCTGCTCTTGCACAAGTTTTCTCTGGGTGTTCTAGTTTCCTCCCACAGCTTGATGGCCCTGCTATGGTCTGGCAAGCTGTTCACATATACAGTGACGAATATTTTAATCACCATGAGCCCGATAAAACCTGGCCAAACCTACAAACAAATGTGAATGTGTGATAGGGGCTTGAGTCACCGTACTTCTGTTGCAGAATCTTACTGAACCACACCCTCACCTGCCAAACCACCCCCTCTACTGCTCGTAGCCACCAGGTCCACGATTAGCATGAAACATCAGCCAATTATTATTTGCACCTTTGGCTCTGCACCTCGGTGAACCTTTAACTCTTGTAATGTCAGATAGTATTGAGTGCAGGCATCATTCATGCCATGAAACCATTGCGTGAGAGATGATGGTCTCCATCATTACCTCTGGTTTCCAATAGTATTGGCACTCTGGTTCCAATCTTGAGCAGTTGAGTTTTTTTATTCTTTCTTTTGAATTAAAGATACTTCAGAGGTCTTTAAATTTGACAAGTGGTGCTCCGAAGTAGGACATCCCAGCAGAAAGGCTTTTACCACTTATTGTAGCACGCTAGTTTGAATACTGACACACACACACACACACACACACACACACACACCCCCCCACCCCCACAATGGCCATCCATCACTGGAAGCAAAATTAGGCCATGCTGTCAGGGAGGGTGGGGTAGCATACGCTCTGCTGAATAAATTAGGGATTTTCTGTTAAAAAAAAAAGTTGGCAGTACACTTCCATTTTATATACAGCTATTCTAACCTGGCTAACTTGGTCCGAGGGATTAGATCAGGAAATAGGCTTGACCATTTTACAAACATAACATTTTCAGTATTACATGGCGTTACTGTCCATCATACTAGTGTATTTTCGGTCACATTTGTTACCTCATCATTTTTTTTTGAATGTTGCCACTCTGACACCCTCTATGTCTCTTATTAAAATTGGTGCATTGCAGTTTTTCCTCCTCAGTTTACCACTGTCAGGGGATTCAGAGAAAGGTGTGACATGAATTTTCAGCTGACTAACATACCAATCCACTAAGCACATCTTAGGAGAGGTTGCTTTTTTATTTTTGTCTGTAAAGGCACCTGATATCATGCTGAAAGCGTCCCATAATATTGACTTGTACCCTATTTGTATTGTTGATGGGATGGCATAACCATGATGCCTTGTGGTACTGTATATCCATTCTGAGAAGTCTTGGAGCTGCTCATCATTACTTTCGCCAATGTCCCTGTGTTCATTTTACATGATGCAGAGTGAGCAGTTTATAGAGGTCTGTTATTCCAGCATGGTGGCCTCCAAGCTGTGTGGCTCATACCAACATAGATATTCAGTAGGACTGCGTGTATGTACTCCACTAGAATGAAATCAAAGCAGGGTTTTGGATCACTTTGGACTACAGATAGAACTTGGGACCTTAAAAATCTGAAGAAGCTATCTATCCAAATTGAAATTGCTTGGCTCTCTGCAGCAACTCTGTCAATGCTGAGTCCACTTTCTCTCCCTGTTGGATTGGAGATGGCACCCTCAAAATTAAATGATCGGGAAGGTGTTTTCTCAGTCAGACCACTTGAAATCAAATCGCGATTTTATGCAGAGAGGGTGCAGAATTGTACACCTTGAGCTGACAATACAATAGTCCAGTGTCAATATTCTGTGCTAATAACACATTAATTCCTTTTACTTTTATTGTTTTTAAGTACAGGCAGTGGTGGCCTGGTGGTAAGGTTCTGGATCACTGATTCCAAGGCTGGGGGTTCAAGCCCCACTCTCCATGGGTTGTCACTGCCCCCCCAGTGCGGCTAACTGGGTTATCAAACGCCGGCCATGTCTCTCACTGTCTGAACCATTGCTGACTTTCATCAAGAGGAGCTGCATAGCCGTCAGTGTGTTTCTGCCCTGCGATGGCCTGGTGAGCCGTCCAGGGGGTGTACTCTGCCCTCACCCAGAGTTGGCTGAGATGGGCACCAGCCTTCTCTTGACCCTAATTAGAATTAAGCAGTTCAGAAAATGAATGAATGTTTAAGTAATATGGGCGGTTAGCCCTGCCAATATTTATACCTAGTGTAACTGTGACGTTAGTCTATGGAGTCCAAGTATCCAGGCTGAGTAAATTACTGGAGAACAGCCTCAATTTAACAATTGAGTTTGTTTATCTCGTAAAAAAAAAAAAAAAAAATTTAAAAAAGGTTTGGAAACCTCCTGTTCAACAAGGGTTCATTTCCAAAGCCCTGAGGTCTTTACCTTATTTGTAACTGCATTATAATGGAAGGCTCAAAGTGGAACACATGGGCTGGATCGGTCCACACGAAATGGAAAAGGGTTTGCGTAGGTAACTGACTGATGTGCTTCGTTTGTTGATCTCAGTTTTAATTTGATCGTAATTTGCGAGACCCTACTGTACCACCTGGACTACTGTTGGACTTATTTGGTTGGACCCATCATTGATGACCTCGATATAGTGATAAACTTGCATATTAGGATTGTGAGCAAACGTGCGAGTAACAGTACCGTAACTCATACCATAGGTCTGCAAATTAAGTGAAAAAATTATTGAGTACAGTACACTATGTTATGGTCTGTGTTATGAGAGACTCTAACTGTACTGTGGATTTTTAGTATTATGGTCTCTTAAAATCATCCAAAGGTGTTTTTTTTTCTCTTGCTACCACTTTGCATGGATGACTCTCTTCAGGATGTTGCTTTCTTTACTTGAAGAACATTTCTAACGTGGCATGTTTCTGCCTTCTTTTCAAAACCTTATTGAAGTGGCTCATGACCTCATACAAAGGTGTTCACAGTTCTGCTAGCACTTTAACTTAGCTTTAGCGCTTTAGCTTAGCTTACATACATACATACATCCTCTTCAGCTTCGTTTAGGCGGTTATGCCTATAAGCCGATCTGTGGGTTTTCTGTTCAGTACTCTAAATCGTATTTGTTGCTGGAGGTGGTATATGGCGTTAGTGATTAGCTAGCTTTAGTGCTTTAGCGCTAGCTTTAGCTTTACGTACATAGTACTGTATCAACAAGTTCCGGACTGCCCCAGGACAGCTTTTAGGGTGATACATAGTATCAACAAGCGTTCGGATTCTGAGGCTCCACTATTTTTTCGATTCTCGGTCCCCATTAATCGTGGAAAGTGAAGGATCCCTGTATTTCTACCAGAAATTAAACTGGATTTCTCGTGCAGAAATGGGAAAAACTATGTTGAACATTACAACATAGGAATAAATGGTGTGTATTACGATTCGGATACATGTCATATTTTAATTCTTTCTTTATCTCTTCTTGACTCAACTCATTACCTGTGTGAGGAGTTCAGGATACTGGCAGACTCTGACTCACAGCCAACCCACAATTACTTTGACATTATTACAAAATATGTCAGCAGTATTTTCCACTTAAAGTTTGGTTTTGCAACATGAAAATAATCTCTCTCTCTGTCTCTCTTTTTCTCTCTGACTCTCACTCTGTGTCCCCCTGTCTGTTTGTCTCTCACCCCCCCTCTTTCTCTCTCCCTCTATCTTTCTCTCTCTCTCTCATTCTCATTCTCTGTCCCTGTCTCTCTATCTCTGTCTCTCTCCCTCTCCCTCTCCCTCTCTCTCTTCACTTGATTTATTTTGCAGCCCAGTTACTCTGATCAACTTCTGGCCTGTTGACCACCCGTGAGTATTTTTACTTTTTATTTTTTAAATTAACTTTAGTGCAGTCAGAAATTTATATGAATAGCCATGTAGCCAAATTAAAATTGTCAAATATTATTTAAAATAAACATTTTCAAATGAAGCTGTAATTTTATTTTTAGCCATGATGGCCAACATTTTGTCCAAAGACATAATTACCGGTAATTTTAATTTTATGAGGATGTAAATAAGGTCCCCCTCAGTTCATATATTTACATCTATATTAATTAAACAACATGGCACTATTAGTTGCATCTTCTTTTGTGATACTTTTCCAGACCATATGGAAACCAGCCAGTGAAATATTAAAATTTGCACAAAAATCCATTTGGTCATTAGTGAACCGACAAGTGAGAACAATTCAGTGGAATTAAAATAAACTTGGAAACAATCGGCCACCAGATTTACCTTGCCGAGGGAGTCATGTATTACTTTGTACCCAGAATGTGCTTTCGTTGCCCTCTCACTGCAGCTATTGGAACTACATTGTATAAATCTGAACATGTGGACTCGCCCGCGAGAAAGGTCTGTTTTGAGTCTTGTGGTCTACACGATGCATGTGGGTACAAACGTCTGGCACGCAAGTCTATCGGAAATGACCTTATCGACATGTGGCTGCTCTTGTGTAAGCGATAAAAGTAAAGTATTTTTAGTGAAACCTTCTTTTTGAACGTTATTGAAAACATTGTAGCGGTAAGTGTCACCTGTGTTTGAAAAACGTATGAAAAGTGCTACACGTGCACCAACAGCTCAGGTCAGACTGCTGTATTCTAGTTCTTACAGCACTAGTTCAAGATTATTGTATACATTTTTTTTACCCATTTCTTGTTTTGTTGTGTTGTAAAGCAGGGGGGCAAATTATTAAAAATAAATAAATAAACATTTTTCCCCTGTCTTGAGTTTACATAATAGAAATCTGCCGAACAGGGAATTTAAAAAATAAAAGACCTGTATCATCATTTCAATTCTGGGCCAGAACTCAGAAACTGAGTTATTCTTCAACCAGGCAGTGAAGTTGTGCCTTTTGATATTTTTGGATTTCTTCAACTCCTATTTTCTTCATGTTTCCTTGGCAACCAGTTTACAATGTTAAGAATATGGGTATTGCTTCCTTCTGTGCCTCAAACTTGAAAACTGTTTCAGATTTCTTTATCAGACTTGATGAGGTTTTTTTTTTAGCAAGTTTAAGTGTGCCTTTAGATATTTTGGGATTACTGCAATTCATATTTTCTGGCATGTAGAGGTCGGCAGTACATGTGACTTTTGCTTTAATCAGCATGAGGGAGGGTGTTAGGCGCTTAATTTTGTTGTACGCCTTCGACTCAATTCAGTTTTAATTGTAATAGCGGGGTTTTTTGTTTTTGTTTTTTTTAATTGAATTGGAGCAGATTAACACAGTAAAAGTAGATGTTTGCAACATACTAAAGAGTTTAAACATTTTTGTACAACCCCTACATATCCCTATTGAGCATTGCCCGCAGCGACGGTGGTAAGGGAAAAAACTCCCTCAGATGACATGAGAACAAACCCTTGACAGGAACACCAGGCCCAAAATGGAAACCCATCCTCATTTGGGTGAAACCACAAAGATACAAACCATATCCGAGAAACTTCATTACAGTACAAAATGTATTCTGGTTGGTTCTACAATTAGCTGTAAGTCCTAAATAGTTGTGGGGAAACAAGTTTATATCACCAGCAGTGAAAAGTCATCTTCAGAGTCTGTGAGTACACATCGAAGTCCGAATGGATTTTCATTAGTAGGAATGAGGAGCTTCTAAAATGATAACTCCAGCAAGCATCAGCACACCAAGACAGAAAACAGGTCTTCGAAGGCAAAAGGATGAGGAGGATCAGGATCACCAGTATCCCCAGAAAAAGCATGTGTACCTCAGCAAGAACACAGGGGGAAGGGGGCGGGGGGGGGCATAGGTATACACAAAATAGTGTAATGGAAATAGAAGAATTTAAAAATAAAGAGAAGATGGCGGATCACTGTAGCCTGTACCGGTCCGTCGTGGTGAAGGAGCTGAGCTGTGAAGCAAAGCTCTCAATTTGCCAGTCGATCGACGTTACCACCCTCACCTATGGTCACAAGCTTTGGGTAGTGACCGAAAGAACAAGATCGTAGATACAAGCAACTGAAATGAGCTTCCTACGCCGAGTGGCAAGACTCTCCCTTAGAGATAAGGTGAAAAGCTAAGCCATCCAGGAGGAACTCTGATTAGAACCGCTGTTCCTCCGCATTGAGAGGACCCAGTCGAAGTGGCTGGGGCATCTGGTTAGAGTGCCTCTCTGGTGTGGTGTTTCAGGCATGTCTGACCGGGAAGAGATTCCAGGATCGACCTAGAACACGCTGGAGGGATCATGTCTCTCAGCTGGTCTGGGAACACCTCGCGGTCTCCCCGGATGAGCTGGAGAAAGCGGCTGGGGAGAGGGACATCTGGACCTCATTGCTTAGACTGCTGTCCCTGCAACCCGACCCCAGATTAAGTGGAAGAAGATGATTTTTTTTTTTTTTTTTTTTTTTTACAATTTATTTAAGTTTTTATCTTTTAGCTTTTTTTTCCAGCATATATTCACTATGGCATTGTTTCGATAAACTGGTTCAGTCTCTTTTTTTTTTTGCTAAAGGTTTAAGTTCTGTACGATTTGGGCCACAAGCGGTACCGTATTTTCGACTACAAGTCGCACTTTTTCAGACTTTGGCTGAATGTGTGGCTTATACTCCAAAGTGACATATCTGAAATTATTATAATTATAATTCGGTTCATCATAATAATAACAAAGTTTCACATGTTTATTTTTACATTTACAAACACAAGAGGGGACTTTAGGCTTGGGTACCAGTACCTGCTCATCCTTTACCGCTGAAGAAATGTCCCCAAAAAGGAAAATATGCGGATTACAAGCTGCAAGTAGTGAAATGTGCAGCAGAAAATGGTAATTGAGCAGCAGAAAGAAAGTTTGGCGTGAACGAGAAACTTGTGAGGGACTGAAAATTAGTAGAGATTATTATTACTGCAATGAAGAAAACAAAAAGCTAATCGCAGGCTAAAAGTTAGATGGCCACAGCTAGAGGAACGAGCTCGCACATTGGGGCTTTAGCAGTTTGTCTCAGGGAGGGGCTTGTCAACAGTGCAGTTGCGTCTCCACATCCAGGCAGTTGTCAAGGGTATGAATATAGATGACTTTGCGGGTGGTCTTTCTTGCTGTTACCGCTTCATGCAATGCAACGCCCCTCTCTCTCAGAGCGAGGCCCACAACGTCACAAAAACTGGCAGCAGATTTCAAAGCCAAGGTAGAGAGTTTCCATGAATTTGCGAGCTATAGTCAGTCCAGTGTGACTTCTATGTTTTTTCTTCTTTATTGTGCATTTTTTTGTCCAATGCGACTTGTGCTCCAGAGCGACATATAGTCTGGAAAATACGGTAATGTAAATGATTCCGAGGGGCAGGATGAGTGATTTCTCTGAGCCAGGAGAATACACTGAATTCATATTCGAGAACATCTAGAAAGTACCATTCTGGGGCAAACAGTTGTCTGTGTTTTTTGTAGGTGCCATGATATTTTTTGTTGATTTTTTGCTGGTAGTACGATTTGGCCTTTAATTTCATGACGATCAGAGATCAGATACTTGTTGGTTTCACAGGTCTTGGACTTCTAGCATTTCAGTGATTATTGTAGAGCTTTAGAAAAAATTTTTATATCTGACAGAAGTGAGGGAGGTCCTGAGTTACTGCTATAGGTTCTTTGCTCTTTATTCTTAGTCATTTATTATTTTGCTCCTCTTGTCAATTATAGCCCGGCATCTTCTCCACAACTGTCTCATGATGACACCCATTCACGCATTGAACATTATGCAAGCAGGTAAGAGGTTCTTTTTTTTTTTTTTTTTTAAGTGGGAAAATATTAGAAACCCAGCCCCACATTTCGAATCCGGAGGCACCTGATTAAATGGCCACATTTTGACTTGCGTTTTGACTTGCAGCATTTTTAATTTCAGTTCACCCTCAACATAATATAATAAAATAAATTTTCCAGATTCCATATTGCATTTCTCTGAATTTACACTGCATTAAAATGTGTTTAAGAAAGGAATAAAGTCAGTGTTGACCGGGACCCAAGGGAGGTTATTGGTCGAGCTCTCACGGGAGGGACGGATGGCATACTCATTTTCCTGTCACGCAAAGTGAGCCACAGCCAATTATGGGTGTCTGTGAGCTCATTCGTTCGAGGGGGCGGATAGCGCTTTCCTTCCGAGTGTGTCAGACCGCCCCGAATACGCATGCACATCAGTTTATAAAGAGGCAGGTGGAGGCATCGCAGGTCACGGAGGGGGCGTGTGCATGTTTCCATCCCTCCCTGGTTGGTGGTGGGGGGTTATACTGTCAAATTATAAAATAACAATGAAAAATAAGTTGGCACATTAAGTACTAGTACCATTTTCCACTCCGGTATATTTTATCACCTGAGACAAATCCGACATTTCAACAGCAGTGTCATCACCAGCTTTTCACTCGATCGTACAGCTGTTCTATGCAACCTTAATATTAGGCACGACATGATGCGGAAGAGAATTTACTGGGTCCTATCTTGTTGGCTGTGGGTGGTATTTAGAGACACTAAATTAATACCGATAACGTTTTACAATTAAACAATTAAATCCACAAGGAGAAGAAGTAAGTTGTTGTTCTGTTAGTGCCACTCATATGTAAACCGCTTAATATACTGCTGTTTAATAACCTCATTTTCGAAAATAAATAATAATAATAAAAATGTTTAAAGTTGGAATGTTTTTAAGACAGAAATTATAATAGAATGCAATGGTTTGCAAATCTTTTTCAACTTATAATCTAATTTAATATGGAACAAAATAGAGATGTTGAATATTTACGTTGATGTATATCTGCTTTCCTGAGTGTATCTCTTTTATATCAGATTTTATTTCATCAAAATTCTGTTTTCAACTTAGGACGCAAATTTTTTGAAGTTTTAAAAGTGAATTTATTTTTTTCTAATTATAAATAGAAAAAGGTGAGGGTTCTACACAGGCTGGTCTGCAGCCACCCTCAAGAATTATGGAATCACATTTAACCCTTTAAAGGCAACACCAAGGAAAAAAGCAATGAGATTTCAAATGTCTTTATTTACTTACTCAGTTTTGGCAACAGTAGCAATTAAGTGTGTGTTCAAACAACCCGATATTCTTTTTTTTTTTTTTTTTACAGCCACACCTCTGCCAAGTGGTTGAAATTAGTAAATAATAATAATAAGAATGATAATAATATTAATAATAAATAATAGCTGTAACAAATGTTTACTCAAAACATTAAAGGGCTAAAGGATTTTCATGCCTATTTTTTAAATTCATAGCATAATAACCAACCATAGATAAGACATTAAATGAGTTTTGTTCAGTGCCTGAACATTTTGGGGAAAATTCCCAAAACCACTTAAATTAAATAATTTTAGTCGATATTTTCTTTTTACAGATAAAGTCAAGGTAAAAAAATAATAATAAAAAACCCCACAACAAATACTTTGCTTCATCTACTAAGTTCAGATGAATTTGAGCCACTGACTTCGTCACTGAATACAACCTCTCCAGCTGTCTGTCACGGAGTTGATAAGATTTTTCTGAAGAAAAGCTTTCATACTTTTTAAAAATAAAAAATTAGGCCAGCCTTAAAAATGTCTTTGTTGGCGGTAACACGGCCGGTTGGGCCGAAGTTGTAGATAAAAACCCCGCCTGAGCATTCACAGACGCAAAAAATAAAAATATACCGGCCGGTTGTGTTGAAAAAACGCGCGTGTCCCCCATCATACACTGTACTAAAAGGTGACTAAAGGTAAAATCAGTCTCAACCGCACCTTGTGATTGGTCAATTTCACCAGGTCGGTGAAACAGCGATTCTCATTGGCCAGTACTGTTTTAACAACAAAGGCAAAAAGCATGATGGAAGAGGACAGTGATGTGAGGGAAAAAAAAAAAACTGTTCTCTGTTACTATTAAAGATCCCAATGTGAAAATAATAAATAAATTAATGCGTTTCAAATTGAGCAACATATTTGCTGACATTTTCAAACAAATACAAGTTAATTATAAACTGCCAGCAACAGCGCGGAGCGTGACGAAGGTATTTGTTAGTTGTTGACAGTGATATTAAAAGTTGATATGTTGAAGAAACCTTGATACTCTGTTGATTACAATATTAAAAGAATAAACTTTGATATGCAGTATGTTGATTTGAAATATAAGATTTTTATTTCATTCTACTGCGTTTACAACATCACATAAGATAAGATAAGATACAGCTTTATGAATCTCACAATGGAGAAATTCACTGTTACAGGCTCTTGAGGTACCATCAGTAGGGGGTGCAAAAATAGATACATATACAAACATACACACATACATATATATTATATAAGTAAATAAATAAATAGATACATAAATAGTATAAATTAATAAACAATAAAAGAAAAGAAGGGAACGACTTTATAGACTGGCCTATATTAAAGTGTATATGTATCTGAGTGCAGAGTAGATGGGTTGATGATAATATAGCATCATGTATGAAAAAAATTTCCACTTGAATCCCAGGTGCACAGGCAAAAAAAAAAATTTTTTTCATCCCTCCCGGGTGAATCTTTTTTATCATGTTATTGCCAACAAATAATTTTTTAAGCCTGGCCTTAACTTTATCTCCAAATCTATTCTGCCCAGCTAAAAAAAAAAAAAAAAAAAAAAGCCCTGCACACTAATATTTTGATGGACCACCGAGAGCATTGATTTCAGCACTTAATGATGCCATTGGTTTGACAAATTTAATCAACATCATCACAACATGATTGAACTTGATCATCGCTGTACAGAAAACTAAGCCAAAATTCAGCCCATAATTATATGAGACCGATAAGATGATCATGCTATTGCTGCTAAAGTTCATTCATCAAGCCATCGAACCATGGCTGTACTTTAGTTTTTCACACGAGTTCTGGATCTTGTTTGATTTTCTATTTTATTGTGAAATAAATAAATAGCACAGTGCAGTTGTTTCAGTTTTGCATAATGTTAAGACGTAGTACAGAAGAATAGAAAGTGCACATCCTTTCTTTTTCACGTGACTCTACGTGCATGAGAGAGGTGTGAAACGCCACCCCTGGCAGTTAGGATAGACAAAATAAGAGCCTCAGAGTATAGTAGTGAAGCACTAGTGTTGTGAATATCTGTTCTTTATGCATTTTTATGTATGGGGGAGGGGGAACCAATAAACAAATTCTCTGTCTTTCACAGGCTTGCGGAAATGGAAAACAGAAATGGCTCATATGTGAATGAGAATATTTCCCCTAACGAGAGCATGTGAGCGAACACCTTCTATTTGTTTTAATACTAATAAATTTAAAGGATACGATGAATTCAAGGGAGAGTCTTGAATCACTATTTATTTTATTTTGCTAATATTCTGAATGGAGCTGTGTTTATTGTTAAACATCACTGATTATGGAGGAGGCACAAAATCAGAACCCGAATGAAGCTCATTTCAAGAAAACGATTCAAGAGGAAAGACAAACTATGGGGGGGGGGGGGGAACTGACAGCCCTCTTGAAGGGAAGAGGCATATTTCTCCCAACTAATATTTTTCACAGATGTCTTTGCATTTAGTACAGCAGTTAGTTATTGATTTAGTTTCTATTGTTCATGTCGGCGCCTGTTAGTTCTTCCAACTGTCACAAGGATTTTCTATGTAGTTGTTTATCCATGCTTTTTTATTTTGATGCAGTATGGGTGTGCTTCATTCATTCCTTTTCTGAACCGCTTAATCCGAATTAGGGTCACAGGGAGACTGGCTCCCATCTCAGCTGACTCTGGGTAAGTGCATCTGGACAACTCACTAAGCCATCACATTCACACTCACACCTAGGAACGATTTGGAACAGCCAATCAGCCTACTGTGCATGTTTTTTGGACTGTGAGAGGGAACCGGAGTACCCGGAGGATTACTCTAAACATGCAAACTCTAAACAGAAACGTACAGGCTGGGATTCGAAACCAGGACCTTCTTGCTCTACGAAAAATTATGAAAAAGTGCAACTTGTAGTCGAACAAAAATTAGCAAAAAGAATCACATTTACAAACAAACAAAAAAAAGGCATGACACTCCCTCTACCCGTCTTTTCTTCCTCTACACTCCAGCCCTTGCGTCTTGGTTTCGGAACCCGTGCAGGTCGTTCTGCATCTTGTCGTATCATCTTTACTGTATATTTGTACTTTCATAGTTCTCTTCAGATGGTGGACAGGAAAAGTTTTACTCCTGTACCACGGAGGCTGGTGCTGTTCTGTCTGCAGCCGCCTGAACGATTTTCTCATGCTATGATTCGATAAACTCAGCTTTTTAAGTGTTTTTTTTTTTTTTTTTTTTTTTTTTTAAGGTGAATAACTCGGCCAATCCACAGAATAGAAGTTGTATTGAAATTGTTGATGTAGAATAATTCGTGGCGACTCTGATTCCGTGAGACTTTTAATATGTATAATTGTAATAAATCGAGGATAAACAACAGGCACCAGCTCGAGCCCATCTATTCTAACATTTTTAGCTACACCTAAATTCATTCTATAATTTTATAAACTGATTTTTGGTGTAAAATAAAAATGGATGGATATAAACCAGCTGTTAATTGCTTACATACATGGGGTGGGTGGAGCTAAGGATTGTACTGCCACCAGCCAGCAGGATAGAGAGACTTCCAGTGACATCAAATTTGACAATATCAGTCCAATTCGGTTTCAGTTTGATGTTAAATATACAAATGTGAGAATTTTTTTTATACTATATGTGAATTGTGTGGGTTTTTTTATTTATTTATTTATTTATTTTTTTTACTATTGCAGGGATGATGAGCATCTACTGATCCAACACTACTGCCACAGTCTTAATCAGGGCTCGCCCTTAAACCACCCGCAGAGTCCAGCCCAGATTCTCATTTCAATGGAGGGTGAAGAAAAGGGTGAACTTGAACGAGTTCTCAGTGATCTCGAGCAAGAAAATCGGTCTGAACATTGAAAAAATTTGGATTTAAATGTGTGTATACATGTTTCCTTCGTACACTGACGTGACTTCTCATTGCTGAACGGTTTAGGAGACTCCAGGCAGAATATGATCGACTGAAAAAGGCTCATGACCACAAGGGGTTTTCACCTCTTCCTTCACCTCCTCCGATGCTACCGGTTTCCCCTCAGAATCGTGACGCCGAACTCATTGCCGAGGCAAAACTACTGCGACAACACAAGGGCCGCTTAGAAGCAAGAATGCAAATTCTGGAAGATCATAACAAACAGCTGGAGTCTCAGCTTAAGAGGCTTAGACAGCTGTTAGAGCAGGTGGGTAGGATATGACTTTAAAATTAATTTAAAAGTTTACGCCGCAGTAAGAAAGTCCGTCCAGGAAACCGCGATGTAGCGTGTATTCAACCAATTATCAGGTATCAGGTACTTGAATGTGTGATTCAAACCAATCAGCATGACTTTACCAACATTTTATGCTTCCTTTAGGCTTTTTGAAGACCTTAAGATGCAGATGTGCACAGCTTTTTTTTTGTGTGCAATTTTCAGGTAATCCAGCAAATAATTTAATTGCAGTAAATACCTAAAACATCACAACACGCATTGCATTTTTTTTTTTTTGAAAAACAGCCGCAGCATCCTGGATGGACTATATAACCTCAGATTAATTTTGAAATGTAAGTCGTACAGTTGTGTCCAAAATAACAGCTGTGTGTTTAAAAAAGTGAATAAAGCTTGAAACCCATATACAGTGGTACCCTGACTTACAAGTATCTTTTGTAACGAATTTTGCATGATACGAGCTTTGATCCCAGCAAATACTGTATCTGCCCAATCCAATGAGCAAAATTTAGATTTTTCTGGGCCAATTAGCCTTGCATTATTCCGGGTGTATTCCTCCGCTCTCCGAGAACGCCTTTTGCAGTGCTTCTCAATTATTTTCTGTTACGCCCACCAATAGGAAGGTGCTTTTTCCCTATACCCCAGCGCAACAATGAGAGCTCCACTGCCAACTACTGTCGAGGATGCGCAATTACACTTAATTCTGGTACAGTATGGCAAAAAAGCATGTTCCCAGGGTCATCAAAAAGCATGTTCGCTGGCATCACACCGCTTCCCCCAAGTGGGGCGTGCCCCGCTATTTGGGAAGCACTGGCCTTGTGGGAGCTCACCACGAGCCTTCCCTTGCTTGCATTCATAGCGTGCACATGCACAAAATTCTCCTCCTCTTCTGTTACACACCACCTCATGCCTGTCCACGTGACATCTTCGCCACAGTCGATGATCGGAATGGTTAGTTGACTTTTTGTTTATTCTTGTCTTATTAATAATTATGAATTATTAATATTAATGTTAATGTACATGTATTATTATTATGAAATATTTCATGTATCAGGTCAAATATACGTGTTTATTCCAGGTTCTATGAGTTTGGGAGGGGGTTGGAGTGGATTAACTGGTTTTCTGTTATTTCTTATGGGAATAATTTCATCTGACAAACTTTTCGGTTTACGTGCTCGCCCTCGGAACGGATTAAACTCGTAAATCAAGATACCACTGTAATCACTTTTATTTCCCTACATATAAATGCATCGGGAATACGACGTGTTCTACTCAAAAATCAAAACATTGAGAAAAATAGATCACATTTGTGTTATTCCTTTAAAGAAACTGAAGAAAAGTGAATATTAGACTTAAAAATATTGGTGCTTGTTTTCTTTAAGAACTCAAACATTCTCTGTATAAACTGATAAGTATTGTAAGGTTTTTTAATTTGAATCTCTGAATCTTTGAATCTGCCACACAGCAAGAAGGTTCTGGGTTCAGTTCCTAGCTCAGGTGTCTCTGTGTGGAGTTTGCATGTTTTCCCCATGCTTACTTGAGTTCCTTGGGGTGCTCCGGTTTCCTTCCACAGTCCAAAAACATGCACAGTAAGTTAATTGGCTGTTCCAAATCACCCCCAGGTGTTAATGGTTGTGTGATTGTTGGCCCTGCGAGGTCTTGGCAAACATGTTTTCGCCATCCTTAAATTGGTTTCCTTCTGTGTTCTCCGGTTTTCCTCCCACAATCCAAAAACATGCAGAGTTGGCTCCAAGGTGTGAATGTGGATGTATGTGTGTTGGCCCTGCAGTGGTCTGACGACTGTAATTAAGATTAAGTCCTGATGGTACACCTGGAACATGCGTCTAGCCTCTAGCCATTACATTAAATCCACCCACATGCACAACTCTGTTAAATATGCAGTAATTGTAAGCCAAACAGCACAGTGCAGATTTACTAAGAGGGTTTACTAAGAGACCAAAACGACATATTACTGTTTAGAATTATGTAAAAGTAAATAAAAATTCAGAATCACTTTCCTGTATTAAAATTATTGACGACACTGAATTTTTTTTCTGTATATTCTGTGCACAAACAAATTATAAGTGCAAATTTCTAAATAAACTAAATTAATTTTTTTGGCGTGTGTGCTGCTCCGATTCTGAACTGTGCACAGAACAAGCCTGAGCAGAACATCAGAACAAGCCTGAGCAGGCAACACTGAATGGGTTCCATCCATCAGTCCAAAAAACTCATTAATGCAACCTTGGCTCGGACCCTCATAGGAAATTAGGGTCTACTTGTATATGGGTCACCATGACCTTCAAATGGTCAATTTTTATATTTTTGTCTTGTCAAATGATCCTGTGGTTTTTCATTTGTAGTCAATGCGTACGTTCAGTGATATCCATCAAAAAAACAATGGGTTCACCTTGTGCATAGTAGGTTGTGCCAACAATGCAGAAAATTAATTTTATAAGTATATAAATAAAGGTTTTTTTTTAAGGGAAGTGGTGGCCTGGTCGTAAGTTGGTGGATCACTGATCTCAAGGTTAGGGGTTCAAGCCCCACTCTCAACGGAATGTGACTGTCCCAGTGACTCTCCCAGTGCAGCTAACTGGGTTATCAAAGGCCGGTCCTGTCTCTCACTGTCTCTGGAGAGAGGTTCATGTAAAAGAACCATTGCTGACTTTCGACAAGAGGAGCTGCATAGCCGTCGGCGTGTTTCTGCCCCGCGATGGCCTGGCGAGCCTTCCGGGGTGTACTCTGCCCTTGCCCAGAGTTGGCTGAGATGGGCTTCAGCCTCCCCATGATGTTGATTAGGATTAAGCAGTTCAGAAAATGAATGAATGAACGAAAGTTTTTTTTAGGTCAGAATTCTCCTGCTGGTACTGAATTGTTGTCACAATATGCTGGTGAGTGTTAGGTTTTCTTGGCTAGTTGTGCAAAATTCCCATCATTTTGTCAACAAATGGTGCACAGATGACAACCAAATCTTGAACTTTTCCTTGGATAGAATCAGTTGGTGCCAGAGAAGAGGTGGATATTTGGATGTTTGTGTGGAAGCTGCATGTGATCCAACTTCATTTCTTTTTCATGTATATTAATTAGTCAGCCAGCTTCATAGCTGTGTTTTTGTTTTTTTGTTTTTTTGCATTTTATAAGTTACTTCCCTGGTTTAATATGAGTAAAAAAAGACATATTAGTTAGCTGTTTGTCAGCCAGATATCTCTGAACAATATTTAAGGTTTCTGCAAGGAACCTTGTTGTTTTCACTTTTTTTATTCCTCTGCTTTTTATTCTTCCATAAATAAAACTCATCGCACGGTCCAAATTGCTGAGCTTTTGGAAAAGTTATTTATCACTTGCGTACAGATAACTGCAGGAATGGAGGAGACAAAAACTTCCACGCATTTGCCTACAAAAAAAAAAAATTTTTTTTTTTGGCCCACGTCTTCACTGCAGTGAGCAGAATTAAGTGATGTAGGCCTAACTTTTTTTCCGGCTAAATGTGCTTAACTTACTTTTTTTGAAGACCTGGTATAGTTTTTGCATGAATCATTGCATATAGAATCTTAAGGGTGACCTGTCAAAAAGTCTTCAAAAGAATTTTTCCAGATTCAAAAATGTGACGGTTATTAATTAACAATCAAATTTTAGTCATAATAATGACAAGTCTTATATAAGGAGTGGTTTGTTTGATTTGTACAAAACTTGTAGGGCACAATAAACCCAGTCCAGCGCCTATGTGCTTGATTCGGCTGTTGTTGTAACAGGATTTTTCAAAATTGACGGAAATCAGTGAGTTTTTTAGTCAAAATTAAGCAAATTGTGTCATGCAAATCGACGTCAGCAGCTGAGGTTCTTGCGCAAGTGTTCGAGTTAAAGGGTTAATGTTCAGGTGTTCAGTGAGTGTATTTACTACTAATCACTGCTAAACATGGTCCTGTCTTTGTTGAATCTGATTCCTCTTTACTTATGTCCTAGCCACAGGCTGAGTCCAAAGTGAATGGCACTGCGCTGTCATCGCCCTCTACTGCCTCCCAGAGATCTGACACCAGCCTGGCCTCACTGCATGTGGCCACAAGCCAAACCACAGAGACGATGGGTAAATCTCCCTAACAGCTTTGAAAATCACTCGTTTCAGGAATATCTATCAAATAAAATTTACAGAATGTATTTCAGTGTGCTACCTGCTACTTAATTAAATTATTATACGCATCAAAATTTGTTTATGGAATAGAGAGCAGACGAAAATCTCTTTCGAATCTTATTTAATTAGATAATCCAGTCGTATTGTTTTCTAAAATCACATTGAGAAGTAGGTTATATATGCAGAATGGGTTATAATTACAATAATTTAGGAGACTGAACACTTCATTATATACAGTGGTACCTTGATTTATAGATTTATTTTTTTCGTCTTTTATAACGAATTTTCCATGATATGAGCTTTGATCCCACCAAAAATCTGCCCCATCCAACGAGCAAAATTTTGATTTCCGAGCTCTGATGGGGAAATGGCTTGTCCAGGCTAATTAGCCTTGTATTCTTCCATGTGTATTCTTCCACAAGCCTTGTGCAGTGCTTCTCAATTATTTTCTATGATGCCCCCTATAGGAAGAAAGAACCCCCCGCCCCCCAACTATAAATAGTGTTTATTGCACTTCATATCATTTGCTTGGTGCCCCCAGTGCAGCTAACTGGGTTATCAAAGGTGGGCCATGTCTCTCACTGTCTATGGTGTGAGGCATGTAAAAGAACCATTGCTGACTTTCGTAAAGGCGGCAAAGCCGTCAGCCTGTTTCTGTCCCTTGCTAAAGGGTTGTGACAGGAAGGGCATCCGACGTATAAACCTATGCCAAATCAAATGTGCGAATCAGATGATTCGCTGTGGTGACTCCCGAGAAAGGGAAAAAGCCGAAAGAAAAAGAAGATATCATTTGCTTGGTGCTTTTTCGTTACACCATAGTGCGACAACAAGAGCGCCACTGCCAACTACTGTAGAAGATACGAAATTACACTTAATTCTAGTACAGTATGGCAAAAAAGCATGTTCCCAGGGTCATCAAAAAGCATGTTCCCTGGCATCACATCGCTCCCCCCAAGTGGGGCGTTCCCCGCTATTTAAGAAGCACTGGTCTTGTGGGAGCTCACCACGAGCCTTTCCTTGCTGGAATTTGTAGCGCGCACACGCACAAAATTCTCCTCTTCCTCTGTTACGCACCACCTCATGCCTGTCCACGTGACATCTTCGCCACAGTCGATAATCTGAAGGGTTAGTTGACTTATTGTTTATTCTTGTTTTATTATTATTCCTTTTCTTTCAGCTTTTTCCCCTTTCCAGGGGTTGCCACAGAGAATCATCTGATTCGCATGTTTGATTTGGCATAGGTTTTTATGTCGGATTCCTAACGTTTTATTATTAATTATTATTATTGATGTTAATGTAAAGTATTATTATGAAATATTGTTTTTACATGTTTACATATGAATTTGGGAGGGGGTTGGAACGGATTCATTGTTTTTTTATTATTTCTTATGGGAATACTTGTTTTATCTAATGAACTTTTTGGCTGACGAGCCTGCCCTCGGAATGGATTAAATTCGCCAAGTCAAGGTACCGCTGTATGTGAGTATTAAGTGTGTCTCCAGTAAACATGTCGACGTTATGCCGTGTTGGGTTCATACGTTTTTGGATAACGTCACGATTTTGTCTCTGTAGTGGAACATTTTGTCCACAGTGGAAATAAGAAAAGCACTCGTGATGTGACTGAAGTGTAAACTTTCATCTTTTATTTAAGAAGCTTAACAAAAAAAATCAAATTGATTATTCAGGAATTAAATCCAGTCCCCACATATTCAGAGCTTAAAACTTAACTGGAAAAATGACTAATTACAAGTTTCCCAGTGACTCTGTCATGTGACTCATGACAGAATAATCAGGATTAAGTAGGAAATTTTGCATAATGTGACATTTTATATATTTGGAAAGAGAATTGAGAGTGGAGCCCGTGGTGTAGTGGTTACAGTGCTAGGCTTATGATCGTGTGGTTGTGTGTTCAAATCCCAGTTCGACTCCCACTATGCTAAGACCCCTGGGCAAGGTCTCAACCGCAAGTGTGCATCTGTTCACCCAGCAGTATAAATGGGAACCAGTAAAAATACACTGGGAAGGTAATCTACGATGGACTGGTGTCCCATCCAGGAGGAGTTGAACTCCTGGTTGCTTCACGCTACAGAAACCGGGAATAAGCACTGGCCTGATGCACCACAAGGCGCGGGTGTTAAAAACAACAGCATAAACATGAAACCGCACCTCACTTACCTTAAAGAGAATTGAATATGTTTCAAAATGAGGACACTGAAACTTATTAAAAACTTCGAGACCAGAATGGCCTCCGGTTTCAGTGATACAGCCGGTCCAGCATGTACCGTAACCAGATGTAACAATCCTGTTTGGGAGTCCGCTCTCTCACACACACACACACACACGCACTTGACGTGGCCTGTCCTCAGCTGACCCCATCATATTGTGGCAGTCATTCAGGTTTCTGGTGCTGGGCTGTGTACAGTCCATACGCCTCGTTACCTCACTGCAACTCAACCCGGCCTTCATCGTACCCATTACCTAGAAACTTTGTTCACGTGATAAACATGGCAGTATGACGTGCACTAGACTAACATTTGATATTTCTGAGCATTTTTTTATACAGGCTTTTCCAAACCATTCCTTAAATTGTGTAGTTACACATCATGTTTTATTCAAACTGCATTTGGACATGGAAAATGGGAAGTATGGCTGCCAGCAGAACTGGGTCACTGGTGGTCACTGATGATTTATCTGTTGTTAGAATCAGGAATAATTATTAAAAAGTGTATAGCGCTATACTTTCTGCTCAGATTCATTCAAATGCTACAAACTAATAGGAGGGTACTTCATCGTACAGATGTATAATGACCCAAAACATACAGCCCTTAACTGGGGGAAACAGCATTTGATGATGTCCATTGGTTCCAAACTTGTCCAGGTACTAATAATTATGCGTATAATTGTTAGTTTGTCCAATTAGATGAGCTTCTGAAGATGAGGCGGCTATGTTTGGAAAATTCTCTTAATCTGAAAGTCTTTGGTTAAAGAACTGCTTCGTTTTAAATCTCCTGTGGCATTGTACAGGGACAAATAATTTTTTAAAAAAGTTACATTGTCCAAATATATATGGACCTGACTATATGGAGGATTTTTGGGGACTGTATTTATAGTGTTGAATATATTGCGGACCATCTAAAATTAAGTCCAAGTATTTGAACAAGGCTGTTATTGTTGTTTTTGTTTATTTACACCACCATAATGGATTTGTAATGAAGCAGGTAAGTTGGGATTGAAGGTACGGGAAAAAACTCAACTTAGAGTGAAACATCATGGACATCACCAAGTGCCTAGTTTGCTCGTTTCTGAAAGACGTTAGGCTGATTTCATTTTTATTTCCAAAGATAACGCAGTATATCTTGTTTTTATTTAATTTACCTCGGACGTTTATTACAACCGAAGGTCTACACTTCAGTAACGGCCTGACTGCTTCATGTCAGATCAACGCTGGTGGTTTACAGAGACAGAATTACAAAAATGGTGGCAGTGTTCAAATACTTATGGGTTTGAGTGTATTTTGTCTCATTAATTGTAATTGGCTTATAACCAGGCTGGTCTCAAACGTATGTTCTAGCAAACAAATTTAGATTTATCTTCGTTTGTATTTTTTTTTTTTTTTGTAGGTGTGTGTGTGTGTGTGTGTGTGTGTGTGTGTGTGTGTGTGTGTGTCTGTTTAATGTGTAAATGTAAATAAGGTCATTTTTTTATTTTTGTCTTATTTAGTTTGGAAAAATATCAGTAATTTCAATAATTTAATTTATTTTTTTACACATGCAGAAATGTTCAGCTACTGAACAAAACGGTTTTGTGTACTCAGTGCTTTATAGTAAGTGTCGTGTTACTGTGATTATAATTCTTTTGTTTTTTGGCAAGAGTCATTCACATTTTAAAATAAGACAGTTTATTTATTGTGTGTGTGCGTGTGTGCATATTTGTGTGTGTGGGGCGCATGTGTATTTTGGGGGCAGTCTAACACACTCGGAGGGAAAGCGCTATCCTCCACCTCATACGAATGAGCTCACAGATGTTTGTGATTGGTTGGCGATCGCTGTGAGTGACAGGGAGGTGAGCCCGTGACAGCTCGGCCAGTCAGCTCCCATGGACTCCTGGCCACGGATGGCTGTGGCATTAAACTGGATTCGAAGCTGCAATCTCCATGTTAATAGTCACGCACCTCTTTGATGTGCCACTTGGGAGCCTAATACCAACATTTTGAGCAAAATTCCATCGCCAGAAGATCTCGTTGAGGGAATTTGAGTGTTGACGTCAGCATGAAGGCCACAGCACCGAGGATGCAGTTTGGAAAAAGCAGAAGCCTTTTCCTCATGTACATTTTATACATTCAGTTGATTACTTGACGAACAATGATGCATTTCCTGATCTAGGGGGTTGTTGCTAGAACAGGGTGGAGCCTCTTAGCACTACTAAAGGGAAATTGTAACCCAACCGCGGACGAAGACGCCCATTTCTGCAGCGTTGTAGTGCTTTCAACTTTGTGGCACCAATTTGGGAAGAAACTTCATATTGGATCAACCCTCAGCCTGATTCCACAACTTGTGACTCTACAGTGTCGGGAGGGACGAGCTTGGCTGGGCTTGGACCTCTTCGCTAACTGCTTGCAGTTGTAGTTCATTAGGTAGTCTGGCGCTGTCACATCCACGTACGTTTTATACACTGACATGTGGGACTTTCTGTTTCACTGATGACTTTGCTTGCCATGCAGGGAACAGTCGCTCGCTGTTTATTTCGATGTCGTTCCGTCGACGTTAGTGTTAGTTTTTGTATTTTTATATTTCGTACAGTCTGGGGATGTATTTGAAAACTACTCACCATCACACTAACCCGGCAAGAATACACTCTCACCTTCAATCCTTTCACGGACCACATACTGCATTCTGGTGCTTGAGATGACAAAACCGATGTTATTAAAAACGACTCTGTTGCATTTCATGAACAATTCTAACTCCACCCACCCACATACTGCTTATGCGTCACGTGAAGCTTTTAGCCAATTATGTCTGACTTCAGGCGAGAAGTGGGGTACACCCTGAACAGGGCACTCGTCTATTGGCAGGGCTTAGACAGACACTTAACCATTCACACACACATTTAAACCTCCAGGTGACTTAGGAGTCATTCACATGAAGTCATTTGCAAAAAAAAACAATTTTTGTTAGTTTGACTAAAATTAAACTTTTAACCCTTTAAGACCTGAATTATTTTTTGCAGTTAAAAAATCACTAGTTTTCAGAATCAAAAAGGCCAAAGGAAACACCCCGAACACATTTCTTTCAACAAAATTATAACACCACTAATAATAATAACAATAACTCAAATTTGTGAACAACACAATCCTGCGCACTCAAGGTCGTCTCACAGCTGACTGAGGCGCGTGGGACCAAGTTGTGTTGCATCAGGCGACGCCACAACAAGTATATACTGCGTCTTGTAGTTATTAGCATTTTTTGAAAGAGAACCATATGGTCCTACTGGGCGTTAAAGGGTTAAAACACATGATAACATTACCGATTGAAATTGCATCAAAAGAAACGTTCTGATAGTCGGAGTGACACACTTACACGATGCGTTTGGGACTCGAGCCGCTGTGTGTATACATTTAATTGGTCCCAATTTGGCTGAGTCACACTGCACAAGCGTCTCAATCCTCACCGTGAACTTTGACCCCTAAGTAACAGAAGATACTGGCGTAACCATGTGAACGGAGCAAAATTCACACCTGTTTATTTTTGACAGAGTTTATGTTGTACCAGCTGAAAGAGGGAAATAATTAAAAAAAAAAAAAAAATTTAATAAAAAATGGTGTAACAGGTAGATAACACTGGATTTATCAGGACCTCCAAGCAGTGTCGACCCGGAAGGACCCAAAACAGTCCGACTACACCGGCAGCGGAAACACGTCAACACAATTCGGGTTCTTTGCCAAACTTGACACAGTTGTACTTCTGTTTACTTTACGTCTTTATCCGAGTCGATTCTGTAATAAAGATGCAACGCTGTAGACTGTAATGTTTGGATTTTGACTCAAATCGTTGAATATGTAAATAGATGCAGTCAGTGTATGTAAAGGAAGCTCTGGGGTGGACAGAAAGCATAGTGTGGATCTGGGCACAGGGTATTTTCGTGTGTTTCATCATTTTCTTACCTGTGTAATCGTAATTAATCACGCAGGGTGGCTGCTACCTTTCTCAGCCGACTCTGGGTGAAGGCGGGGCACACCCTGGACAGTTCGCCACACCATTGCAGGGCCAACACGGATACAACCCTTAACACTCACAGCTAGGGGTGATTTCAAACAACCTTACCACTTACCAGGCACGTTTTTTTTTTTTTTTTTTTGAACTGCGGGAAGAAACTGGAGTACCCGGAGGAAACCCACGCCAGCGCTGGGAGAACATCCAAACACCTCGAGCTGGGAATCAAACTCAGAACCTTCTAGCTGAGATGCAGGTGTGCTGAACTCTTTGCCGCCATCCATGTATCTCATTTATTTACAAAGAAAGAAAGTTTTTAGCACATTCACAATATGCAGGGAAGAGCACAGAAGTCCAGTTAACTGGCCGAGTTGGGCCGTAATCACGGCTCAGAGTGACTGACTGCAGGTAAATATAGCGACTGTGAGGTGTCCGTGCTGAACACTGAACTGCTGTGTCCACCACAAAACAGGTAAATTATTTTAACAGAAAGCTGATGATTTTATTTATTTTTTTAAGGAATCCACTGAGCAGAAGGTTGAGACATCGCATCGTACGAGCCGAGCGAGTTTTCTGAGTATTGAGAACCCTCGGTAAACATCGTTTTATAAAACACTCCGTCAGCCCAATGCAACCGAAATGCACCCAACTCGGGACCCAATTACTAACACCCCAAACATACGTCCGCTAAAGTATCCGCACAGCTCCGTTAACTGCATTTTTACTGTGATTATTGTCCCTGACGTGACCCCGCCCAGTATTTCAGCCCTGCCTTGTCTCACGTTTTTGGATCTGATTTAGTGTTTTCTTGTCTTTTTTTACACAAAGTATCCTCTGCATCTGCTGCTATCTTTACCATCTGAACACAGATATAACAGTTAAAAAAAATCGAATGAAATTATTTTAGTACAACACACACTGTGTAAAATAAATAAAATAAAATTCAACAACAAACAGCACCTTGACACGTTACATAAACACTGCTGTTTATTTGATTAAATGCTTGTTGAGGGATACTTTCAATTGAACCGAACCATGAATCTGAGTTTCATTCATTTTCTGAACCGCTTAATCCTAATTAGGGTCACAGGGAGGCTGGCGTCCATCTCAGCCAACTCTGGGCGAGGGCAGAGTACACCCTAGATGGCTCACCAGGCTATCATGGGACAGAAACACGCTGACGGCTATGAAGCGACTGTTGTTGAAGGTCAGTAATGGTTCTTTTACATGAACTTCACCACAGACAGTGAGAGACACAGCCGGCCTTTGATAACCCAGTTAATGGCAATCGGGGGACAGTAGTGACAACCCGGTGATAGCGGGGCTTTGACCCCCTACCTTCAGATCAGTAATCCAGCAGCTCACCACCGGGCCACCACAAACTCCTAATCTGAGTATGAGTTAAAGCTTTTATTTATTGATTGATTGATTGATTGATTGGATAGGGAGATGTTTATTACCACATTACACAAGCTCAACAAGTCTGACTGCAGAGTGATAATAAACAAACCACCGCACTCGTAGAAATTTAAACAAATTTGGTACTGGGCGCCTAATTTTTTGAGGCAGAACCAAGCCCACTGAAAGACTTTAAACTCTCATAGAAAACGCGGTAAATAGACTCAAATAATCGCCATCACTATAATCCTCAGCAACACATGAAGAGTCTCATCACTCACTGAGAACTTCAGTCCTTCCAACTCGCTTTATTTCAGCACCATTTTTGGTGTTGCCTACAGTGGCCTGGAAAGCTGTCCACAATGTACTCCGCCCAGACCCTGAGCTGGCTGAGACGGGTGCCAGACTCCCCGTGACCCTAATTAGGAAAATGAATGAATGTTGGTGTTGCTGAAATTGATTTATTTTATTTTTTTTTTATTGGGTGAAATTGACTTTTGTGACCCGGGTGCCATCTGTACATTTTATATTTTAGGTGGCAACGAGTTGTCCGGTGCCTTCCAGGATCCAGGCAGTGGGCTTATGGAAGTAACTGAGCAACTATATCGATCTTTCCCCCATGGCCAAGGTAAGGCTTTGGGATCTGTTGCAAAATTTTAGACAGTGATTTAAAGGGAGAGACGTTTTGGGTCCATTAGAGTTCAAATCTGGGCCGCCGAGTGACGCATCGACAACCTGGGGATCGCAAGCTCGAATCCGGGTTAATGCCACAGTAGTCCGTGGGAGCTGATTGGCCAAGCTATTGCAGGAGGGAGGGTGGTATGGCATACACTCACTTCCCTGTCACTCGCAGCAATTGCCAGCCAATCACAGACATCTGTGAGTTCATTTGTATAAAGTGACGGTACTTTCTCTCGGATGGTGTTCGACCGCCCTCAAGTACACACGACGTCACAGTTTCAAAAGATGCAGGCAGCTAGCATCACGTCCCAAAGTCACGTGTGCATGTTATTGCCCCTTCCTGGCCGGTGGCGGTTGTGTGACAGAGAAGGTATAATACCTGATGGGTGGGAATTGGATACGACTCATTTAGGGAGAAAATGGTTCAGGGAATTAATAATAATGACAATGGAAAGTTGGAGGGTGCAAAGCTTGTCTGAAAACGTATTATTCCACCAGGATATTTGTTATTTAAACGTGCTGCTGCACTATTTACTGTCCGGTATGGCGTATAAAATTTCGTAAAAATGTTCCCTGCTCATAGTGATTCAAAGAACTGCACACATTCAAACCTTATTCACTGTAGAGACTTTTTTTATTTTGGATCTCCAACTGTAGAGGTGCATGCTGGGAGTGTGGACAGCTGAGAACTGAGGGTGTTCTGATTGGTTCACTATATGAGGTAAACAGTCGGTTGTCCTTAATATCTCACCACGCACACACTTTAACTCTGCAGCAACAAAGGCCTGTTAAACGGATAATAAAACTGACAAGATTGATAAGTGATAGATATGAACAAAATAAATGAAATCAGTGAGTGAAAGGCAGTGAACAGTAAACTTGGGGGAGAAGAATAATCCGGGGTACAGCCGTAGCCTGACGGTTAGAAAGGCAGCTTTGGGACTGAAGCGTTGCTGGTTTGTTGAGTCGAGTGATCAGTGACTTCCCTTCCTCCACACAAATAACTGAAGTGCCCTTGAGCAAGGCGCCCAACCCACAACTGCCCTCTGGGTGCCCCCAGTGTATGCGTGGGAGCCCACTGCTCCGTGTGTGTGTGTGTTCGTGCTTACTTTAGATGAGTTCAATGCAGAGGAAATAATTTCCCTTACAGGACTAATACAGTAATCAAAAAGGGTGTAAGATGATCTGTGTCATGGCAAAATCTGGGCTGGAATCAGTAACCTAAGCAATTTCCCTCATAACATTAAATAAAAACCCCAACAATACATATAAAGAAGAAAGATATAACTGAAAATAGTGACCATCGTATTTGTTATTCAGTTACACCATATATGTGGTTGCTAGAATAAATATTCATGTATAAAACTCGGTTCTGCTACTAAATGATGTGTCACATGTGGATCGATTTTCAGGACTTTAAAAAAAAAAAGACATTTATTAAAAAAAAAAAAAAAAAAAAAAAAAAGGTGAAGGACCCCCATCATTGAATTGTTAATTCTCTAAAACATCACCCACAAACACCGAAGGTTTGAGCGTGTCTGGGTTAAAGAAGAAATCTGTATGCAGCGCAGAGAAAATGTGACTGGTGCGAGGGTTTTGTTTGTTTGGGGAGTTTTTGGTGTATTGCGTGATGTGCTGAATAAGTAAAGTACAGTAAGCATGTTGCACATTTCAGCCACAAATATTTGCCTTCCCACAATGCACTGCATCACCTATCAATCCATCATTCATTTTCTGAACAGCTTAATCCTAATGAGGCTGGTGCCCATCTCAGCCAACTCTGGGCGAGGGTGGGGTACACCCAAGACAGCTCGCCGTGCCAGCAACCAATTATTGAATTTGAAATGTTCTATGAAAGAAAGCGTGTAGAATAGCCACACCCATTTTCACATCCTCTCTTGGGTTTGTGTGGGTTTCGTCCCACAATCCATCTATATGTACATTAGGATAGTTCTGTTGGTCCAAACGGTCCCTGGTTGTGTACATCAACAGTTCGAAAACAGAATGATTTTCTGTATTTTGTGTAAGCCACTACTTTTTTCACACGCTTTGAACTCTGCGGCTTAAACAGCGACGCGGCTAATCTATAGATTTTTTTTTTCCGGTATAACGGCCTCCAGGGGGTGCTCTAGCGAGAAACGCAAGAGTGAGGCAGACACTTTATAAAGACATCTTATAAAGAGGTGCTACCTATATATGTACAAATACTTTTCTCTTTTTAAATTTAGTTGGTGCGCAATAGTCCAGAAATTACGGTAATCATCAAGTGCATTTTTCATGAAATTCTTAAAAAAAAGAAAGTTAAAAAATTCAGATGCCGTGTGGGATATTCAGTGGAATTTACTGAAATTAAAAATGTTTTGCTTTACTTAATTTGTTTTAGTTTATATAAAAGTATAATTCTTTGTCCTATTTTGTTTTCTCTTTAAGGGACAGGACAGATAAACCCATCACAGGTGAGGACATCGTCCAGCTTCATCTGTACATCACCATTAGTGGAGGGAGAAAATCGTCCGAGAAACACATTTAAATGACCTCGCAGTAAATAAAGTAGATCAAGTGGATCACTAGACTTTTTTGTTTAAAAAATTCTTGAGTAAAAACGTGAATTTTTTTTAAATTGCCTTTATCTGTTAAACCGGGTTAAATATCAAATATTTGAGTTCATTGTATTTTTTTCCTGTAAAGAAGATTATTATGATTACTACTTTACATACGTTTGTCTTTCTGCTATTGTTTGTTTTCCCCCAGGGATTTACATGGGAGGCCTGATCCGCGATGGATAACACTGGATATACCGTGGAATTCTTGGTCAGTGTGGGGTCAGAGGAACAGGGTTTAATCTGACACATGACGAGATCGTCAATAAGAAAAATTGCATGTTTTTGTAGTGTATCGATCGGACAATATGTTTACACGGGAGAATAAATAATCTATTTTTCTGGGTGGTCATAGTTTCAAATTGCTGATTTGAGTAGTTTCATACAAGTGTAGAGTCGTTTTATTATTGAAATGTTTTTAATCTTCTATGCAATTGAAAAAGAAAACATGTGATGACCTTTAACCCTGGTTGAAGCATGCGCACTTGTTTTTGCAGTGTTGACGGCGATGTGTTTTATCATGATGGATTTTTTTTCTCTTACAAGCCTAATGGGTGCTTTGTCATCTTCATTGTTTGCAGGGAATAACAAATGCATATTAAAAGTCCATCAGCTCTAAGCCCGAGTTACCGACTTGTCATCTTTCTGCTTAAATCAGGGACGCAAGGGGCCGGTGTGGGTGCAGGTTCTCACTTCAACCAAGCACAAGCTGCACCTTCCACCTGTTTTTTTTTTTTTAAAGAGAGAAATCTAGATGAAGAGAAGTGCTGGTCAGAAAATCTTAAATTCACATAACAACCAAAAATTTCACTTATTTGTAAATTAAAATAATAGTTATTATAATTATAATATTTCAAAGCTCTGCATAGTTGAAGGTGTTTTTCTTTTTTTACTTTTTGGGCGATACAATGAATTTGCACATATGAATTGAAACTCCTGATGTCTGATCCCCAGTTGATCAGTGAGGGCTGAATGTTCGGGTAGATTCTGTTCCTCTGCTCTGTGCCTCCAGATCTGAAACCGATGATGCGGCTACTGCTGATTTTCTTAAAGCAGGGATCCCGGCGAGGTTTAGAAAAAAATAGAGGAAACGGGTTCAGAAATAGAAGAAATTAAATATTTCAGCTGGGGGGGGGGTCAAGTGGGCATATATTATAAATATTACTTTAGTGAGTAAAAATAGTGGCGATCTGGGATCCCTGTTAAGGCAAATAAAACATGTGGACGAGATCTCAGAATTCGTAGTACTAAGTACTTCAGCTAAGCTTTAAAAAAGATGCTTTTGGTGGCGGGATCACAGGAAGACAACGTAGAAGCACCGAAAGAGCAAAAATACACAGTGCTGTGCCAGATGAGGGACAGCTGCAGTTGCCTGGAGAAGCAGCAGAAGAGGAAGAAGAAAAATAACAGGAAGACGAGGAGGAGGAAGACGTCCGTACGCACCTGGTGAGAGTTTGAGTTTTGCTTGTGTTACTGTGTAATAAAGACAAAAAGAAACTCTTGGGAGGCCCAGACCCCCTAGTGGGCGGGGCATCCTTCTCACTCTCTTCATCCCTGTAAAAGAGAACTGGGTGCTCGGCATCACATGGGGCCCTGCCCTGCTGCTCATAATCATCATCGGAGCATTACAACCCTGCAACGAAATGCCGTGGCCCTTTACCTTTACAGGCTTCTGGGACACTGGAATCTGTTCATTTTCCGTTCCATTAATATTCAATCCAATAATAAAAACAATCCCCCTTGCTCAGGTTTGATTGGTTTCAGTGGTAAATTTAATCCGAACGTTCCGTCGGAGCCAACCTGCTAATACATTCATTTACATTATCACGTGCAAGTATGTACAAGCAGCATAACGTGCAGTGTTCAGTACACTGTTCAGTACACTAAAGTTCACTCTCCAAGCCCTTTAGGGGGTTACGAGGGAGGCAGGGGCCCCTCTCAGCCGACTATGGACAAGAGCGGGGTACACCCTGGACAACCCGCTCACTCACTCACCGAGGGGTGAAGTACAGCCAGTTAACGTACTGTGCATGTTTTTGGAGTGTGGGAGGAAACCCACGCAAACACGGCGAGAACAGACTCCACACAGAAACCGCTGAGCCCGGGAATCGAACCCGCACTGCCCTAATACGAAATTGTGTCAGTCAAATATGCAAATCTGGACTGTTTCTCCATTTGACACAAAGCTATCAGCTGACAATAGTGATGAAGCACCGATTCTTTCCCTCGTAAATGAATAAATTATTTTTTTAATAACAATCTGTAATATTCTCCTCACGCTCTCTCGTCATGAATAAAATGTCTTCCAATAGAGATTGGGGTGAAGATATCACATGATCACTACTCAAGGACAAAGTGCTTTGCATCTTCTCCAGATCTAAAAAATTAAATATCTGACGCAGTTCCGTCTCTTCTGGAGATCCGCTGAAGAAACTCGGCACGTCCACCTGCTGACGAGAAGCTCCGTCTTCATCTTTCTCGCGAGCGACTGCCGTCGTCTCTGGGTTTTTGAGATATCGATGGAGGATTTCTTCTCTCCAACTCTGATGAGGTATTTCAAGAGTAAGAGCTTTGTGGTCGTCGGTGCTAATCTCACTCATGAATGTTCTGATCTTGAGCAGGAGAGAACAAGCTCTCTGAGAAACGGGTCTATCACAGTCGAATAAACATCTCAACAGAAGGCTCAACACCCCCACACCCTTCAGTTTGATTAATGCCTGCGTTAAGTCTGAACTCTCAGAGCTTCTACACATCATCTGATCTGGACCGTGACTCAGTGATCTGTCCATCAACAAGTCTGCCAACTCCAGCGTGTGAACTTTGACCTCCCAATCAGAGTCATTTCCGCCAAACGACAATACCGAGCAAATCGCCTTCTCCAAGGCAGAACAGCAGTGTGGGCTTTGGAACCATTTGATGAAGACCTTCAACGCAGCTCGACGTGGAAAACCCTGCCTGCCTTCGGACAAAATGTTCAACAGATGTGTCACAGTGTTTTCCTGAAAGAAAATTAAAGAAAATTCATAAAGACGCCCTTCATGTGCAGAAAAACGTGCAATTAAACGTCATAAATTTGTCATCAATTTCAGGCTGGGAAGGAGGGGCTCCTGAGCAGTGTATCAACAAGGCACGTGACGACTATTAACCCAGAGATCACAAGTCCGTATTCCAGTTAATGCCACAGTTGTCCATGGTAGGGAGTCCATGGGAGCACTCACATGAGGGAGGGGTGGCATACGCTCAGATCCCTGTCACTCACAGTGATCGCCAGCCAAACACAAGCGTCTTTCTGCTTATTCGCACAAAGGGGTGGACAGCGCTTTCCCTCGGAGTGTGCACACATGCTGCAGGTCGAAAAGAGGTGGGTGGCTAGCACCGCCATGTCACGATGGGGGCGTGTGCATGCTTTCGCCCCTTCCTGTTAGTGGTAGTTGAGAGATCGGGAAGAATACCTGATGGGTGGGAATTGGACACGACTAAATTAGGGGGCAAATGGGGGGGATATTTATTTATTTATTTTAATTTAAAAAAAAAATAAGGCTGGAAATCGAACTTGATTTGTATTTTAGAAAAACCGGGGATTTAGCTCAGTTGGTAGAGCGTCCGCTTTATCCTCCGGAATGTCGGAGTTCGAATCCAACCGCGTCATATCATGAGACGTTAAAATTTGGGAGTTGTTGCTTCCTGCTTGGCGCTCAGCATCAAAAGGATAGAACACCACAACAACTGGTGCCGTACAGTGGCAACGGGTACCCGGAGCGCAGGGAGCACTGGGGTCACATGCGCATTGAGCATGCGCGTGTATGAAATTGTGCTAATTAAGCATCCACAATAATAATAATAATTTTAGAGAGAAAAAAAAAACTTTAAATGATTTTAAATATTCTCACCTGCACATCACCACAGATGTCAGATGCAGTTACTACCTCTCCGAGAGCCGCCACCGCACTCGCTTGGACGTAGCTTTCTGTGTCCGACAGTGACGTGAATAACGCGGCGATCAGGCCACTACTATGAAGGATCCCGGGATATTTACTGAGACCTGAACGAGGTAAGATCAGAGAAAAATCACCGCAGTGTACAGAACAATGTTTTACGAGATCGGGACGCTCGAGCATTAAGCTACGACGCGGCCGGAAACTTTGATTATCGTACCTTTTAGGCTGGCTGTGAGCTGCGTGATGAACTCCAGAGTCGAATCCCTCACTTCCCATCGTCCATCACACATGTGTTTCTTCATCACCTCAAACAGTTCTGTCCGCAAACACACAACCCAGACTGTCATTTCAACCGTCAGCTGTATGACACAAACTGTTGCATGACCTGAATATAAGCAGCAGCCTCAAGATATCGGAGTTCCAAGAAAAGTCCGCATGAGACGGCGGTGACCCTTAACCTTTCAGATCTAACCAGCAGTTGTTTAAGTTAAGGTGAAGATTTGCAAATTTCAGCATTAAATGCTGATCACACCCGCTAAATATTCCACATGAGACCCTTCATTCTCGAGTCCGTTTCTATTCACACTTCCGCCGAAGCGGGGCCGATTTAAAAAAAAAAAAAAAGTCATATTCGCCCACCTTATTCACGTCTGGGTTTTAAACTCGAGACATTTACGATGTCGTAATCCGGAACCTTTTTAAACAGGAAAATGATTCCAGCATTTCACAAACTGCTTCCGAAGATTTGCACATGTTTATGAATATGCAAATTTACTAAAGCCAGATGCGGCTTGGAGGTGAGAAGCTGGTTTGGGACCGACAGGTTGCTGGATCAGCAGGATAGATGCCCGGGGGGCTGAGGGCGCGAGGAGCACCTTTCCCTTCCTGCACCTCCGTGGCCAAAGGGCCGTTTGTGGAGGATTTTCAGAGAAATGTTTGAAATAGTGTTTAAATCCTTTTAATACATTTGGTTTCATTCTGTAAAGTATTTGCTCACCGTCTGCCATTTTGTGCGTGTCTGAGCACATTTATTTCACTCACACTGAGTAGTAATGTATAGTGAGGTGAAACAGTCGCGAAAAGCCGACCGCGACACAAATGAATACACACACACACACACACACGGGTCACACAGTACTGGAAAAAAAATTTAGGGACCTTTTTTTTCCCTATAGTATACACTTTATCAATTTTTATTGTATAATTTATATATTAGTAATTTCATGCAAAAACACTTTAGATTCCCAGACGAAAATAAAGCGTTTCATGTTGGTACAGTTTGTGAATAAAGTGGCGAATAAGAGACGACTTTTCAGATAAAAATATAATGAAGCTGCTGCAATTTACATACAAATAAACAATCAAGTGTAAACATTTCCAAGAGACCTGCGGCTGGTTTTGTAAGAGACCCAGTACACACTGTACTGTGTAAACCTGCACAAACTGGACCTGGGGCTCTTTTATTTTTAAACAAAAATCATCGTCATATCTCCTGTGCACTGCGCTTTATATATTTTTTTATGCTGGGATATTTAATTCAATGTAAATATAAAGTGTCCTTGTTCTCCAGTTTGTTTCTAAAACTTTTGCACAGTGTATGTGTCTGCTGTGTCTTCATGGTGATCAGTGTTGAAATTATTTGTTGTAAAGTAAAGTGGATGCTCACCGCGTAGAACCGCCTCCCATAAATCTGATAGCGGACAGATCCTGAACCATTTATGAATTGCCTGATGTGTTTTCTTCAAAACCTGCAAAGTACATGATTTATTATAATCTGTAATTAATTTAAAGCCGCCAAGTGCACAGATAGATAAACTAGGATTTTTCAATGTGGTACAACAAGAACTCTATAATATTTTAATTGCAAATTAAAATTGTCATCAACTCACTGCACACTTACTGTAGCATCGGAGTCTGGACACTGCAGATACTTCAGAAGAACAGCGAGAGCCTCCTGCATGAATTCCATACTTTCTGGAAAATCACCAAAAATTAATCAGTGATAAATGTGCCACATAGAACACAATTAATTCAGAAAAGACAACAGACTCTCAGTTTAAAATTGACCTTCATCAAAAACCTTTAACCATTTATTTACATCTTCAAAGCTGTATCACAGACTTTAAAACATTACATCATTAAAATACTGGAGCCTAAAAATACCACGGAATTTTTTAAAAGCGAATGTGCTATGGGTTGATATCAATTCCCGTAATTTCCGGACTATAAGCCGCTACTTTTTTCACACAGTTTGAACCCTGTGGCTTAAACGATGATGCGGCTGATCAATAGATTTTTTTACGGGCTATCAACCTACTGGGGATGCTCTAGCAAGAAGCATAAGAGCGAGATAGACACCTGCGGCTTATAAAGAGGTGCGGCCTATATACACTAGTCCTTCTCAAAAAATTAGCATATTGTGATAAAGTTCATTATTTTCTGTAATGTACTGATAAAAATGAAACTTTCATATATTTTAGATTCATTGCACGCCAACTGAAATATTTCAGGTCTTGTATTGTTGATAATTTTGGCAAAAAGTAAAGAAAAACCAAAAATCCATATCTCAAAAAATTAGCATATTTCATCCGACCAATAAAAAAAGTGTTTTTAATACAAAAAAGTCAACCTTCAAATAATTATGTTCAGTTCTGCACTCAATACTTGGTCGGGAATCCTTTTGCAGAAATGACTGCTTCAATGCGGTGTGGCATGGATCATGAATCAGCCTGTGGCACTGCTGAGGTGTTACGGAGGCCCAGGATGCTTCGATAGCGGCCTTAAGCTCATCCACAGTGTTGGGTCTGGTGTCTCTCAACTTTCTCTTCACAATATCCCACAGATTCTCTATGGGCTTCAGGTCAGGAGAGTTGGCAGGCCAATTGAGCCCAGTAATACCATGGCCAGTAAACCATTTAGCAGTGGTTTTGGCACTGTGAGCAGGTGCCAGGTCGTGCTGAAAAATGGAATCTTCATCTCCATAAAGCTTTTCAGCAGATGGAAGCATGAAGTGCTCCAAAATCTCCTGATAGCTAGCTGCATTGACCCTGCCCTTGATAAAACACAGTGGACCAACACCAGCAGCTGACATGGCACCCCAGACCATCACTGACTGTGGGTACTTGACACTGGACTTCAGGCATTTTGGCATTTCCTTGTCCCCAGTCTTCCTCCAGACTCTGGCACCTTGATTTCCGAATGACGTGCAAAATTTGCTTTCATCCGGAAAAAAGTACTTTGGACCACCTGAGCAACAGTCCAGTGCTGCTTCTCTGTAGCCCAGGTCAGCCGCTTCTGCCGCTGTTTCTGGTTCAAAATTGGCTTTACCTGGGGAATGCGGCTCCTGTAGCCCATTTCCTGCACACGCCTGTGCACGGTGGCTCTGGATGTTTCTACTCCAGACTCAGTCCACTGCTTCCACAGGTCCTAAAAGATCTGGAATCGGCCCTTCTTTCACTTTTTCCTTCCCACAGACGTCCCACTGAGGTGGCTTGATACAGCACTCTGGGAACAGCCTATTCGCTCAGAGATTTCTTTCTGTGTCTTACCCTCTTGCTTGAGGGTGTCAATGATGTCCTTCTGGACAGCAGTCAGGTCGGCAGTCTTACCCATGATTGTGGTTTTGAGTAATGAACCAGGCTGGGAGTTTTTAAAAGCCTCAGGAATCTTTTGCAGGTGTTTAGAGTTAATTGGTTGATTCAGATGATTAGGTTAAATAGCTCGTTTAGACTACCTGAACATCATATGCTAATTTTTTGAGATAGGAATTTTGGGTTTTCATGAGCTGCATGCCAAAATCATTAGAATTAAAACAATAAAAAGACCTGAAATATTTCAGTTGGTGTGCAATGAAGCCCACCCTCCAAAAAAAGACCGTGACATAAATGATTACTTTACTTGCTTTTTTTTGACTCTGAGGAGAGCACTGTAACGTAACCTAATCTTACCTGCGTAAACAGTGAGGTCACCTAGTAGGTCGATACTGCATCGCTGAACCTTGTAACAGCCAATGAGATGAGGGACTATACCAGCTTCCAGTAAGGAGACAGATGTTGATGGTCGATGGCCGATGCATATATTCAGAAGTTTTATCACAGACGAGGTAATCAGTGGAACAGGAAAATCGGGCGTGGATTTCTTTACGAGGAAAAACAGAAATAAAACTGTATACATTTCAGTCATCATTTCCCTCAAGTTCTTCTCATTTAGCTTCGTTCTGAATGCTAAAGTGATTCTTTAAATTTAAATAAATTCTTGAAATTTATGTCCGCGAGATTTGCATTTCAAAGTCAATATGGACGACGAGTATTTGGGGTCCCTCGATATAATGAGGCATAGAATAACAGAAATACTAAAAAATATATATAATACATTCACCTAAGAAAGCATCATGAGTTATTACTAAACTATAAATATGCATTGCCAGACACACTGCCTAAAATTATACCCGAAAAAAAAATCAAATAGTCTGCAGTATTCACGTCTCGTTATTGTCAGCCATCACCTTTATTCACGTGAACTGGATACGCTTACTGTTATTTATCCGAGTCTCACCGTGTGCAAACACAGAAAGCTACACATGGGATGCACTGTCTATAGAATCAGTCACACTACAGAGGTAGAGTGAGGGCCAGTGAACTAGATCAGGAGGTCATGTGTTCAAATCCCAGCGAGACCCCCACTGTGCTAAGATCCCTGGGCAAGGTCTGGTCCTACATCCTACAAAATACAAAACCTTATCAGATGCTTCCAGCCTTGTGGCAACAGGTTGTAAAAGATCAACATGATGATGGGAATGATGGGAAAGTGTCCATAATTCAAGCTCCACAGGTATATCTACCTCAATCTGTTGGGCTTTTACACCCGAGCTATAGTGGCTCATCAGGCCGGTGCTTATCCGCGGTTTCCGTAGCGTGAAGCAACTAGAAGTTCAACTCCTCCTGGATGGGCCGCTAGTCCATCGCAGGTTACCTTCCTGATATTTTACTGGTACCCATTTATATTGCAGGGTGAACAGAGGCACACTTGTGGTCGAGACCTTGCCCAGGGGTCTTAGCACAGTGAGGGTCTAACTGGGATTCGAACACACAACCTCCTGATCATTCTTGATAAGTAAATTATGAAACATTAATATACAATACATACATTAATGTACAAAAGAGTCAATGTATATACGACTGCATTGACGGAAGCAGACGTTCATCTCAACACATGGATCAAGTTTTAATTATTTCTGACGGGAAATATTGTAACTTAATTGTCACTCTTCAAACAAATCAGGAATCGAACACATTTTTGGAGCGAATTGTGCTCGACCACCGAGGTTCGCTGTATAATCGATCATAACTTCAGATGAAAGAATATTGTTCGGTACCTTAAACACATGCTCGGCGAGGCTTGAGAGGCTCTGAGTCAGCAGAGATGTACACCATGCTTTCTTGGATATCTGTATCTTCACACGTGAGACGTAGCAATTTAGCTTTTCTATAACAACATGACAAAAACAAGAAATTATAAACAATGTTGTTGGGAAAAAAAAAAAAATATATATATATATAAAGGTAGAGAAGAAGACAAAGTGGTGGAAGCTGAAAAAGGAAGAGTGTCGTGTTGTCTTCAAGGAGGAGTTGAAACAGGCTTTGGGTAGTCAGGAAGTGCTTCCAGAGGACTGGACAACCACAGCCAATGTGATCAGGGAGACCGGTAGGAGAGTATTTGGTGTGTCCTCTGGAAGGAAAGTAGATAAGGAAACTTGGTGGTGGAATGAGGAAGTGCAGGAGTGTGTACAAAAGAAGAGGTTAGCCAAGAAGAAGTGGGACATTGAGAGGACCGAAGAGAGTAAACAGGAGTACAGGGAGACACAGCGTAAGGCGAAGGTAGCAGTGTCAAAGGCCAAACAGAGGGCGTATGATGACTTGTATGATAGGTTGAACAGTAAGGAGGGAGAAAATGATCTGTACAGGTTAGCACAGCAGAGAAATAGAGATGGGAAAGACGTGCAGCAAGTTAGAGTGATAAAGGACAGAGAGGGAAATGTATTGACTGATGACAGAAGTGTGCTGGGAAGATGGAAAGAGTACTTTGAAAAGCTGATGAATGAGGAAAATGAGAGAGAAAAAAGAGTAGAAGGGGTGACCGTTGAGGAGCAGGAAGTAGCAAAGATTAGTAAGGGAGAAGTGAGGAGGGCATTGAAGAGGATAAAGAGTGGAAAGGCAGTTGGCCCTGATGACATACCAGTAGAGGTATGGAAGTGTCTAGGGGAGGTAGCAGTAGATTTTCTGACAAGAATATTCAACAAGGTCTTAGAAAGTGAGCAGATGCCAGAGGAATGGAGGAGAAGTGTGCTTGTGCCCATTTTTAAGAACAAGGGCGATGTACAGAGTTGTGGCAACTACAGAGGGATAAAGTTGATGAGCCATACAATGAAGCTATGGGAAAGAATAGTGGAAGCAAGACTAAGGGCAGAGGTCAGCATTTGTGAACAACAGTTTGGTTTCATGCCAAGAAAGAGCACCACAGATGCAGTGTTTGCTTTGAGGATGTTAATAGAGAAGTACAGAGAAGGTCAGAAGGAGCTGCATTGTGCCTTTGTGGATCTGGAGAAAGCATATGACAGGGTGCCGAGAGAAGAACTGTGGTATTGTATGAGGAAGTCTGGAGTGACAGAGAAGTATGTTAGAGTGGTGCAGGACATGTATGATAGATGTAAGACAGTGGTGAGGTGTGCTGTCGGTGTGACAGAAGAGTTCAAGGTGGAGGTGGGACTACATCAAGGGTCAGCTCTCAGCCCCTTCTTGTTTGCTATGGTGATGGACAGGCTAACAGATGAGGTTAGACAAGAATCTCCATGGACTATGATGTTTGCAGATGACATTGTGATCTGTAGTGAGAGCAGAGACCAAGTGGAGGAAAATCTAGAGAGGTGGAGGTATGCCCTGGAAAGGAGGGGATTGAAGGTTAGTCTTAGTAAGACAGAATACATGTGTGTGAACGACAAGGACCCAAGAGGAACGGGGAGGTTACAGGGAGCAGAGAAAACGAAGGTGGAAGATTTTAAGTACTTAGGCTCAACAATCCAGAGCAATGGAGAGTGTGGAAAAGAGGTGAAGAAGCGTGCAGGCAGGTTGGAATGGATGGAGAAAAGTGTCTGGTGTGATGTGTGATAGGAGAGTATCGGCAAGAATGAAGGGAAAAGTGTACAAGACGGTGATGAGGCCAGCAATGTTGTATGGTTTAGAGACAGTGGCCCTGGGGAAAAGACAGGAGTCAGAGTTGGAGGTAGCAGAGATGAAAATGTTGAGGTTCTCTTTGGGAGTAACGAGGATGGATAGGATCAGAAATGAGTACATCAGAGGGACAGCACATGTTAGATGTTTTGGAGACAAAGTCAGAGAGGCTAGATTGAGATGGTTTGGACATGTACAGAGGAGGGATAGTGAGTATATTGGTCGTAGGATGCTGAGGTTGGAACTACCAGGCAAAAGGCCCAGAGGAAGACCAAAGAGAAGATTTATGGATGCAGTGAAGGCGGACATGAAGGTCGTTGGAGTAAGAGTAGAAGATGCAGAGGATAGGGAGAGATGGAGGCAGATCATTTGCTGTGGCGACCCCTGAAGGGAACAGCCGAAAGGAAAAGAAGAAGAAGAAGAAGAGAGAGAGAGAGAGAGAGAGAGAGAGAATTTTCTGAGTAGATCCTTCCATAAGAGTGCTCAATACTTTTTCGTAGAGGAAATATAAGTAAAAATAAAAGGACAGAACAAAGACTTTCTATCGAAACTTCATTTTCACTACAGATCTGTTTCGAGGCGTAGTGAAACCATCCTCTCTCTTCAGGTGATTACAGAAGAATGTAATGGCAGTGACAACCTTGTGGAGAGTGAGACCCGAACCCCCAACCTTAGGATCAGTGATCCAGCGCCCTATACCACCAGACCACCACTGCCCCACATTTTTTATTATATTATAATATTTTATTATCTATTCTTCCCCTCACGCATGGAGTCAGATCGATGGAGATGGAGATTAGGTGGAAAAAGTCTTCTGGGCTTGTGATATAAACTTTTCAGCCACGCCTCCTTAAAGCGACGGCATCATCACAGTAATAAACATGGTAGCGCTCATTTGCAGCACGAGTATTGTTCTTGTCATTCCAGAACAGAGGTAATTACTCTTCAGGAGCTGTATCAGTGGAACTGTAAATTCAAGAAGGTTAATCCAAGCTCTCAGGAGGAGACCTGTATAGCAGCGCTTTATCTCGGTGATGAATGCGAGACTCTCATTAAGCCAGCTGAGTGTCCCGAGACGTAGAATCATCTTCGTAACAAGACAGATGGTCGGTCGAGACAGAGATTAGGTGGAAAAAGTCTTCTGGGGTCGTGATGTAAACTCCTCTCAGCCACTCACATATTCCTCAGCAAGTCACCAAACCACAATGGCAGTAATGCCGGTATTTGGGCATGAAGCCCGGATCCCTCTAATTTATGACCTGTTGACATCAATATCTAGTGGTTGAAGTTCTTTAGTTAATCCACTGGAATGATGGTAAACTCTGAATTAGTTTGCTTCACTTGGGTTTTGATGGTATCAGTGAGATGGAGGCTGGCACAGCGGCACCCACGCATAAGGCGCACCGGAGTATAAGGCGCACCACCAATTTTTGAAAATTAAAGGATTTTAAGTGCACCTTATGGTCCGAAAAATACGGTAAAAAAATATCAGTTTTATATCCATCCTAAAATCCAGAAATTGCTCTCAGAGCCTGTAACCAGAAGATCAATCATATTTAGACCAGCTGACCTCATTTTCCCGACGAGAAGCATATAGCAGTGAATGTGAGGTAAAGGTTGCACCTGGTTCATGAGGCTGTAAAGACGATGCGGTTGCACACAGTAGCGGGACGAGAATTACATCAATTGCTTTCCGCTTTAAATCTTCATGGCTAAAGAACAACAAATAAAAATAAAATGACTGATGTAAACACTGGATAAAAAAATAATAATAATTGAAATCTATATTTTCTTTAGTTACCAGTCTTCCACTTGCAAGATAGCTGCTGCACACCGCACCGATTCAGTCGCGCTTCTTGAAAACAGCATGACGTCCACTAGTGTCTCCGCTTTATAGTCCGGTTGGAGCAAAACGGGAGTCCTGCGGGAAAGTTCAAGTAAAACCAGTAAACATTTTTCTTACAGCTATATTCACGGAATAAATCTTGGTTCATTGCACAATTTTGTAAACAGGAAAAGTGATGTCATATCCATCATGGTCCTCATGAGTTCTACTGCATTACCATAAACTATTACACTGCGCTAATAACACAAAGCTACGTTTATTATTTTGTACATTAAACAAAAATATAAAACTCAAATTTTCCACAAATATTTTTAGAAAATATGGACAATTATTTGATTCTACTCTTAATATTGAACCAAAACCAACACAATGTCATGTTCACAGTTCTTAAATTATCAAGAAATACTCAAGTCTTGAAGTACACAAACCTTTTGATGGTGATCGCCGTGATATTCTTATGCTTTTAACAGTTATTCCAAGCCAGAGTTTGAGTCCCAAGTTCAAGTTTTATTTTATTTAAAAACAAAAACTGAGTAAGTTTGGACTTCACTGAGTAATAACCGAGAACTGCGTATGAATGAATAACAATAAATCATGAAAATCAACATTGATCCATTCACTCACTTCATGAACCACTTAATCCTAATTAGTGGGGCCAATGGCATAGTGGTTAGGGTGCTGTGCTCATGATCGGGAGGTTGTGTGTTCGAATCCCAGTTAGAAGCTCACTGTGCTAAGACCCCTGGGCAAGTCTTAACCACAAGTGTGCCTCTGTCCACCCAGCACGGTACCAGCACCACAATGTTGTGTTGGTACAATGGGTACCAGTAAAAATATACTGGGAAGATAACAGGCAATGGACTAGCATCTCATCCAGGCTGAGTTGAGCTCCTGGGAGCTTCACGCTACAGAATTCGCGGATAAACACCGGCCTGATGAGCTGCTCGGGTGTTTTTTAAAAAGAAAAAAAGTCGAACAGACTACCTTACCTTAATCCTAATCAGGATCTTGGGGAGGCTGGTGCCCATCTCAGCTGACTCTGGGCAAGGGCAGAGTACACCCTGGACGGCTTGCCAGACCATCGCAGGACAGAAATTTCTCTCGCCGGAAGTCAGCAATGGTTCTTTTACATGAACCTCACACCATAGACAGCGAGAGACATGGCCGGCCTTTGATAACCCAGTTAGCTATACTGGGGGGGACAGTGAGTACTGTTGACAGTGGGACTTGAACCCCCAACCTTAGGATTGATAATCCAGCACCTTACCTCCAGGCCACAACTGCTCTCTCTCTCTCTCTCTCACTCACACTCATTTCTTTACATTTTACTAGAAATTCTCTGCTTTTTCCCCCATTTTGGCTCCAAGTTTGTTGTTCTTGTGTTGTCTCCACCCTGTTTGCGCCCAGCTGTACACTCTGCACTTTGTCTGTCCAGGACAAAAACCTGGTCCTAGCTCCGTATCGGGGTTTTATTTATTTTGGTTATAATTGAACTTAATGTTCTATGTTTATGTAGCACCAGGTCCTGGAGAAACACCTTCTGAGACCAAATAAATCTCAGTTATCCCAAAGCCACATCATCACCAAGCAATATTCACTGGCTTTTCAACAATCAGAAAAAAAAAAAAAAATCTCTTCAATGAAAATTATAAACATTTATTCATCAGGCTCGCTGGTTTCACCGAATCGTCTGTGAAACGTTCAAAATCTCCAAATTTCCCCCGCTACGCTTTATTCTGAAGTCAAAGCAATAGGAATCGAAATCCTTACCTTGCAACAGCTTGAAGAACCGTCATGACAGGCAGCGTACAGGACTCGTCTTTTACATTTAATAACTCGTCCAGTGGTCCAACAGCATGTTTCCATACCATTATTTTGATTGGTTCTCTCGACTGGGTGAGAATCATAGCCAATAACCTTAAGGCTGTAATGTGAACAGCCTGTTCTTGTGAGGCTAACGATGCAGTTAAATGGGTGATTATCTCCGTTGTAACTGAAACAAAGTTGCTGGTGCCAGGACAGCAGTTTGGAGTCTCGGTCTCGGTCTGGCCGCTCGGCGCTGCTGGTGTGACGGAATTTAAAATATGCGTTAAAATCTTATTCGTCAAAGAGGTCACGAAAAGGCCTTTATCATTCTGCAGATGGAACACCAGTTTAATGAACCCTGGAAAAGACACAGACAAACTCATTACTTTAGTTATAAATAAATAAAAAGCTATAAAATGTTTTCTATAAGAAAAAACAAACAACAACAAACTAAATTTCTGCAAAATACAAAATCGGGAACAGCCAGAGTAAACAGAGCAGCCCGAAAAAGGCTGCAAATACAGACAAATGGACATACTGGTGACTGTGCCGGCACATTATATGCTGGAGGGATAATAATATACAAAGCTACACGGGCTCCTGATTGGTGCATCAACAAGGTGTGCAAGTATCAACTCGGAGATCGCAAGTTCGAATCCGGACTAATGCCAAAGCCGTCCATGGCCAGGACTCCATGGAAGCTAATTGGCCGAGCTCTCACAGGAGGGACGGCAGACGCTCACTTCCCTGTCACTCACAGCGATCAACAGCCAATCACGGACGTCTGTGAACTTATTCATACGGGAGAGGCCTTAAGCACTTTCTCCCAGAGTGTGTTAAATTGCCCCCAAATACGCATGCCCCACAGTTTAAAAAAAAAAAAAAAAAAAAGAGTCAAGTGGCTAGCATTGCATGTCACGGCAGGGGCGTGTGCATTGCTTTCACCCCTCCCTGATCAGTGGCAATAGGCAAGGCAATACCTGATGGGTGGGAATTAAGATAAGATAAGATAAGATAAGATACAGCTTTATTAATCTCACAATGGAGAAATTCACTGTTACAGGCTCTTGAGGTACTATCAGTAGGGGGTGCAAAAATAGATACAAGTACAAACATACACACATACATATATATTATATAAGTAAATAAATAAATAGATACATAAATAGTATAAATTACTAAACAATAAAAGAAAAGAATGGAGCAACTTTATAGACTGGCCTATATTAAAGTGTAATGTATCTGAGTGCAGAGTAGATGGGTTGATATGGTTCACAGTCAGTGGGGTAGATGTGGTTGATTAAAGTGCGCGGGGTTATACGAGTAAAATTAAGGAGAAACTTTTTTAAAAAAGAAAAAAATAAATAAATAAGGTGGCACAAATACAATTTATTTGAATAAATTTATTACCAAACTTATCACACATGCACGACATTGCATATGCTGTTACGGCAGTGCTTCGCAATTATTTTCTGTGGCGCCCCCTCTAGGAAGAAAACACATTTCACGCCCCTCCACCGCACTGTGAGTGACGATAAATAGTATTATTTGTTTATAGAACATTATTAGTACATCTCTGTATAACATTGTATCTTTATTAACATTAAAAACAAAAATAGAAAGAAATATAGTTAAACTTACACTAAAGAAAAAACTCATTAACATTGTTTTTAATCTGTAACAGAAAAGATTTAAAGTGCACCAATGTGCCTGAAATAAAAAAATCCATATTTAAATTCATTCAACTTATTTATGTCTTAATATCTCCGCCTCTCTCCACCTTTCTCTTCGTTCCTGTTAGAAATATTTCCGTGTTGTTTCTTGAGGGGTTGTTTACTGCACTTCATATCGTTTGCTCGTGCAAAAAAAAACGCTACTCCATAGCACGACAATAAGAGTGCCACTGCCAACTACTGTAGTGGAGGTGCAATTACACTTAATTCTCATACACTATTCCAGAAAAGCATGTTTCCCAGGGTCACCCCCCCCCTCCCGGCATCATACCGCACCCCCCAGGGGGGATGTGTGCCCCACTATTTGTGAAGCAGTGTTACTGTGACCAATCAGATCACACCAACCATGTTCTCACTGTGACCATTTTCTCCTTATAAATACTGAAATAAGTGCAGAGTTTTTCAGTCATTCTGTAATTTTTCTACGTTCAACAAGTCCACAGCACACATGTGCTACATCACTGCAGTCACTGCTCGGTTTTAGTTCTGCTGAGCTGTCATTGTCACCTCCAAAGTTCAACCACATCCTCCATGCGCACGTATCGGGTTGCCACTGCATCCGCCTTTGCATTGTTCAGTCTGTAATCACTTCGTAATAAAATACTCTTTCTCTATGAGAATTAAAAAAAAAAAAATCTCAAAATCAAAGATCACGTTACCGTTCTGGCAGAAAAACTCCATGGCTCGTTGATGTTGTAACATGTTCCACAATCCCTGCAGCCACCCATATCGCACCGAGGAATTTTTCCAGAATTCTCGCACATGCCAACTATCTGGCTGGAACATATAACCCAGCACTCCTCCGCCCTGTTTCAGGAAAATTCAAAATATACCTGATTACAACCGCAATGTGTTAAGAACACACACAAACACACACACAACACACACTGCACACTCACAGTACAGTACAGCACGGCCTGATGGTTAGAGAATCGGCTTTGGGACCGAAAGGTCGCTGGTTTGATTCCCGAAGAAGAACATTCTTACCTCCAGTAAGGTGAACCCGTGTTCTTTGCTTGCCAGGAGCCCAGTCAGTTTAAGTGAGAACGAAAAGACGGAGAGATCCACCGTTTTAGCTTTTGTTACGTTCTGCAAGAACCGCAAAAGACACGGCAGATACGGCGTCAGAGACCGCTCGTCGTCTGTGGGGAGGAAACTTGCAGTCAAACATCAAACAGATCTGCAATGAGCCACATCAATTATTTTGTCGAAGCATGGGTTGAATTAAAATGTAAATTCAAACAGGTTCCATATCAAGTTTTGCTTTGAACCTTCACCTTTAATTTACTTTATAAAATTCATTATAGTGATGGAATGAACAGGGGGAGGGGGGGAGGAGATCACAGCTGTGAAACAATTGGATGATGACTTTAATCATCCTAATCTGATTTTATGATATTTTTAAAAACAACTATAACTTAAAAGTAACTCCTAATTTCATCTGGTGTGTCAGTACATCATCATCATCATCATCAGGCACTGAACCTCTTTTCTGTTAAATTGTTATACTGTATGGAACAGTTTACAGGGTTCACAAACTTTCTAGCATCACTGTACATCACTGAGCGGAAAACTCTACTGATGAAGAGAAAACTGATGAATTTCCTGAGGAATACTCAGTGCTTACTCTGCGTTATCAGCTTTTTGAAACAATCCAGAAGTTTCTCAAGAGACGTGTCATCATGCAGAAAAAGCTTGGGGTCAGTGAGGACGTCACAGACGGACGGCAGCAGGTTTAAACAGTCTCCGTCCATGGCAGCTATGAAAGAAACACAATATTTAAAAAGAAAAAAAATTAATTTGCTTCAAATGTTCTGAAAACAAAAAAAATAATCATCTTTAAAATATAATATTTTTTTTAATTCATTTTGGGAAATCAAAACTAAAGTTCTGTTAAGTTCTTGTTTGTGGTGATAAATCACTGATATTTATTTACAGCAGGAACAAAGGAATCGAGTTAGTTTTATGCGCACTACACACTTCTCTGTAACCTCAAAAAATACCTGTAATACCTATATTAAAATAAAATAATATAATAAACATAATACAAAATTAAAATACCTACATTAATATTATTTTAATATTATAAATTAAAGCACTTGGTTGGATTATGAAGCGATGAATAACAATTGTGTGACAAGTTGTCAGATAATCTTTGCTTAAATACAGATAATAAATAAATAATCTATATCCCCAATATCTTGAGCAATCCAAACAAATCCAAATCCTAAATAGAATATTTTTAATATGAGACGCCCGTGTTAAGCGCCCAGATTCATCTAAAGATTTTAACATTAAATAGAGCTGATGAGGTAATCTAAAGCTGGGAGGAGTTAAGAGTCTAATACAGTAAAACCTCCGCTGACGAACGCTTAAGCTCACGAACTTTTCGCCTCAAGAACATTAAATTTGCGAGCATATAGTCTCTGCTGACGAACTAGTTTTCGGCGGACGAATCAAACCACGCGGTCGAACAGCGCCACGGTGGCGGCCACGAGAAGCTGACGCACGCTCACGGCGTCACAGTTAAATCACCCCTTTCTTTGAATGCGGAAGTGGTTTGTGTTTGATAGACATTTTGGACCATATTGAGTGTACTTTTGCTATTATGGGACCGAAAAAGACCCCACCACAGGCGGAGATCATTGAAAAACACGAACGAGGTGTGCGTTTGTGTGACTCAGTGTCCCAGTACCAGTACGCTAAGTCTACCATTGCTCCCATCCTTAAGAACAAGGAAGCTATTAAGGGTGCGTGTGTGGCTAAGGGTGTTTCCAAACAGTAGGCATTTCCAAACTCTCCTTCCAAACAGTAAGTCCCTCCCTCCCTCCTCCTCCCACTCCATTCCATCAAGCCATCAACTACCATCACAAAGGTAAATAAAACCACTTTATTCTATAGTACAGTTTATTTCTTTAATTACAATACAATAGCACATTTATTATACATAAAATAAGGTATATTTTTGTGTAGTTTTAAGGCTTATTTAGTAGAAAATTATGTTTTATGGGGACCTGGGAACGGATTATTCTCATTTTAATGGTTTCTTATGGGAAATAAATGTTCGGAAGACGAACTTTTCGCCTTACACACACTTTCTGGGAACCAATTATGTTCATGAGCAGAGGTATCACTGTATATCACTGCCCTAGAGATGTAAGTAAACTGAAGAGGGAACCGCCCACATTCTCTAAGAACTGTACTGTTACATCTACTTTTACTAACTTTGAGGAAATGTTTGCATGTTTTTATTTGGATTTGTTCGATAATTTTACAACACCACCCCAAATTTCTGAGCCGTAACAAAAAAATAGGTTTAACCATACCATCAAATATTCTAAAAAAATATATTTTCATGATAAATAACCTACTCTTGTTTGATATCTATAAACAGCAATAAGGAATGCATTTAAAGTTAAAGCATGAATATATTTTTTAATTGGCTGCAATTATTTCACTCATCACTCATAATGCAGATTTCTTGTTAAAAGTGAAAAAAAAATTTAAACATGAAATTAAAAGTCTTCGATGTCCTCTGAAATGTTTCTAAAAAAGAAAAAGGTTTATCTAGAATTTAAAAATAGTGTTAATGTTGACAATAATGCTAAAGTCTACCACACAGGCAGCAAACTCCTCCCACAAAGGCCATGTGGCTGCGGCTTTTCGTTTCAACCAAGCAGCAGCACACCTGACTTTGCTTATTTAAATAACTGAGCCGAATCTTCAGGCAGCTGATTGGTCAGTTTCTATACAGCGCACACAGATTGACCAATCAACTGCCAGAAGACTCATAATGGTGATAATACATACTGTTAATGAGAGATTTATAACACTACAAAGTTTTTAAATCTTCAGTCAGGGCTGTGTGATATAAAAACTTGGAAAAATTCGACAAATCATTTTATCTTGATCACGATACATATCCCAGGATACAGTTCCTCTGAACTCAAAGCATAAATAAAAAAAACAAACAAATAAACAAATAATATACGTTGTTTGTTTACCTAAACAGAAAATAAAATCAGCAATGTTGCAAGGGAAAATAAATCATTTTACTTAATTTCAAATCGGTACCTCTGATTATTTTATGGGATAAAGAGGTATACGTATTAAAAAATCGATAGGCTAAAATTTAAATATGCAAATTGTAGAAAACTTGCGGTAACTTTGCAAATAAACATAACATTTCAAGTATATTAGAAAAAAAAATCCAGAATAGGACTGTAACATTTTTATAGTACAAATAAAAATTTTAAATGTATATTAGGAAAATTGTTAAATCATTGTTTCGCATACTAATTATGATTGTTAGCATTAGCCACTTAGCATTGAAAATGGCGAGATATCAAACATCTTTTGATCTAAACTTATAACAGTAAAAGGGAGTTTATTTCACACACATGTATCTTCATCTCAATGAAAACAATTCCTTACTGTAACACGGCTGAGATGAAGGAGAGAGTGAGTGAGAGTGTGTGTGTGTGTGTGTGTGTCCCTGTCTGTTCGTATAAGCATTGTATGCGCATGCGCGTGTTTCTTCTTCATGTTTTTATGGTGTGTAGAAGCCTGCATCAGGAGCACATTACCGTCGCCTACCGTATTGGAGTGTAACTCAGCGTTCTGTTAGGTAAACCTGGGCCCACTCTGTCTCCTCGATTCATTCATTCTCTAATCCGCTTCATCCTAAATAGGGAGGCAATGATTTAACAATTTTCCTAATATACATTTAAAATTTTTATTTGCACTATAAAAATAGGGGGCGGAGTACATCTTGGACAGCTCGCCAGGCCATCACAGGACCAGCACTCACCTAATCTTAAGCTTCTGAGTCTTTTGCCTAAGATCAAGCATAGTATGAGTTCTTATCAGTTTTATTCAGCGTAGCATGCTTTGATAGGTACAGACATTAATAAAAGCTTGTATGCATAGTTTATGTTAATTTCCCTTTAATTAATCGACTAACCAACCTGAGGGAGGCACAGCACATCCTCCTCACAGCAAGAAGGTCCTGGGTTCGAGTCCTGGCTCAGCACGGTCATTTCTATGTGAAGTTTGCATGTTTTCTCTGTACTAGCGTGGGTTTCCTCTGGGTTTTCTCCGACAGTCCAAAAACATACATGACTAATTGACTTGCTCAAACTGCCCCAGAGTGAAAATGTGAAGTGTGTGTGTGTGTGTGTGTGTGTGTGTGTGTGTGTTGGCCCTGCAATGGACTGGCGAGCTGTTCTGGGTATACCCCTCATTCACCCCAAATCAGATGGGAAGAGCAGCAGCCTCCTCATGTCCATAATGGAGATTCAACTGTTTGGCAAATGAATAAATAACCCAGTTGAGCATATACAGAGATTCCTCACTTTCCTCTTTTAATTGGGACCGAGATCCCCCGCACCGCCGAATTCCGCGAAGTAGGATCGACCCCCCCTGACTGACGTATACGTACATGTATCTTCTTCTTTTCCTTTCGGCTTTTCCCTTCAGGGGTCGCCACAGCGAATCATCTGCCTCCATCTCACCCTATCCTTTGCATCTTCTTCTCTTACACCAACGACCTTCATGTCCTCCTTTACCACATCCATGAATCGTCTCTTTGGTCTTCCTCTAGGCCTTCTGCCTGGTAGTTCCAGCCTCAGCATCCTATTACCAATATACTCTCTATCCCTCCCTCTGTACATGTCCAAACCATCTCAATCTAGCCTCTCTGAGTTTGTCTCCAAAACATCTTACATGTGCTGTCCCTCTGACGTGCTCATTCCTAATCCTATCCATCCTCGTTACTCCCAAAGAGAACCTCAACATTTTCATCTCTGCTACCTCCAACTCTGCCTTCTGTCTTTTCCCCAGGGCCACTGTTTCTAAACCATACAGCATCGTTGGCCTCAACACCGTCTTGTACACTTTTCCTTTCATTTTTGCCGATACCCTCCTATCACACATCACACCGGACACTTTTCTCCAACCATTCCAACCTGCCTGCACACGCTTCTTCACCTCTTTTCCACACTCTCCATTGCTCTGGATTGTTGAGCCTAAGTACTTAAAATCCTCCACCTTTCTTATCTCTGCTCCCTGTAATCTCACCGTTCCTCTTGGTCCTTGGCATTCATGCACATGTATTCTGTCTTACTGAGGCTAATCTTCATTCCCTCCTTTCCAGGGCATACCTCCACCTCTCTAGATTTTCCTGCACTTGTTCTCTGCTCTCACTACAGATTACAATGTCATCTGCAAACATCATAGTCCATGGGAATCTTGTCTGACCTTGTCTGTCAGCCTGTCCATCACCATAGCGAACAAGAAGGGGCTGAGAGCTGACCCTTGATGCAGTCCCACCTCCACCTTGAACTCTTCTGTCACACCGACAGCACACCTCACCACTGTCTTACATCTCTCATACATGTCCTGCACCACTCTAACATACTTCTCTGCCACTCCAGACTTCCTCATGCAATACCACAGTTCTTCTCTCGGCACCCTGTCATATGCTTTCTCCAGATCCACAAAGGCACAATGCAGCCCCCTCTGACCTTCTCTGTACTTCTCTATTAACATCCTCAAGGCAAACACTGCATCTGTGGTGCTCTTTCTGGGCATGAAACCAAACTGTTGTTCACAAATGCTGACTTCTGCCCTTAGTCTAGCTTCCACTATTCTTTCCCATAACTTCATCGTATGGCTCATCAACTTTATCCCTCTGTAGTTGCCACAACTCTGCACGTCTCCTTGTTCTTAAAAATGGGCACCAGCACACTTCTCTCCATTCCTCTGGCATCCTCTCGCTCTCTAAGACCTTGTTAAATGTTCTTGTCAGAAAATCTACTGCTACCTCTCTCCTAGACACTTCCATACCTCCACCGGTATGTCATCAGGACCAACTGCCTTTCCATTCTTCATCCTCTTCAATGCCCTCCTCACTTCACCCTTACTAATCTTTGCTACTTCCTGGTCCTCAACAGTCACCTCTTCTACTCTTTTTCTCTCTCATTTTCCTCATTCATCAGCTCTTCAAAGTACTCTTTCCATCTTCCCAGCACACTTCTGTCATCAGTCAATACATTTCCCTCTCTGTCCTTTATCAATCTAACTTGCTGCACGTCCTTCCCATCTCTATTTCTCTGCTGTGCCAACCTGTATAAATAATTTTCTCCTCCTTACTTTCCAACCGGGCATACAAGTCATCAAGCAGCTCTGTTTGGCCTTTGACACTGCTACCTTTGCCTTACGCTGTGTCTCCCCTGTACTCCTGTTTACTCTCTTCGGTTTTGTCAATGTCCCACTTCTTCTTAGCTAATCTCTTCCTTTGTACACACTCCTGCACTTCCTCATTCCACCACCAAGTCTCCTTATCTACTTTCCTTCCAGATGACACACCAAGTATTCTCCTACCTGTCTCCCTGATCACATTCGCTGTAGTTGTCCAGTCATCTGGAAGCACTTCCTGACCACCCAAAGCCTGTTTCAACTCCTCCTTGAAGACAACCCGACACTCTTCCTTTTTCAACTTCCACCACTTTGTCTTCTGCTCTGCCTTTGCCTTCTTCACCTTCCTCACCATCAGCATCATCCTGCACACCACCATCCTATGCTGTTTGGCAACACTCTCACCCGCTACTACTTTGCAGTCACTGACTTCCTTTAAATTACATCGCCTGCACAAGATGTAGTCTACCTGTGTGCTCCTACCTCCACTTTTATAAGTCACCCTATGCTCCTCTCTCTTCTGGAAGAAAGTATTCACCACAGCCATTTCCATCATTTTTGCAAAATCTACCAACATCTGTCCTTCTGCGTTCCTGTCATGGATACCAAACCTACCCATCACTTCCTCATCCCCTCTGTTTCCTGCACCAACATGTCCATTGAAGTGTGCCCCAATGACCACTCTTTCACCTCTGGGGGTACTCTGCATCACTTCATCTAACTCCCTCCAGAATCTCTCCTTCTCTTCTCGCTCACATTCTGTCTGTGGGGCATAAGCACTAACAACATTGACCAACACACCTTTAATTTCTAACTTGAGACTCATCACTCTGTCTGACACTCTTTTCACTTCTAGAACATTCCTGGCAAACTCCTCCTTCAAGATGACTCGACTCCATTTCTCTTCCCATCCACACCGTGATAAAACAGCTTAAACCCTGCTCTATGCTTCTAGCCTTGCGACCTTTCCACCTGGTCTCCTGAACACACAGTATGTCCACCTTCCTCCTCTGCATCATGTCAGCCAGCTCTCTACCTTTTCCTGTCATAGTTCCAATATTCAAAGTCCCTACTTTCAGTCCTAGACTCATGCCTTTCCTCTTCTCTCTCTGGCAACGGACACGCCTCCCGCCTCTCCTTCTTCGGACGCCTTCGACCAACAGTAGTCAATTTCCATCAGCACCCTGTTGGTTGACGGGACTGATGGCGGTCGTTGTTAACCCGGGCCTCGACCGATCCGGTATGTCATTCTTTCTTGTGATTCGCATAGTTTATTTGGCATTTGTTTTACGCCGGATGCCCTTCCTGACGCAACCCTCTGCATTTATCCGGGCTTGGGACCGGCGTGAGGGAGAGACACTGGTTTGTGCCCCCCCCCCACGGCTGCATTGTATACGTACATGTATATGTGTATATAATAGCAATAAATACATATTCAACACTATAAATGCTTATAATAATAATTAAACATTTAAAAATAATTCATAAGATGTAAATAAAATGTAAATACACACACATACAGACGCGCGCCTCACATACAAATGCAAGTCATTTTGTTGGGGTGGTTTTGGGTTGTTTTTAGTTTTGTGTTTGTTCAGGGTTTATGTTTGTTTGTTTGTTTGTTTTTTGCATAATTGGCCTTGTTTTGCAGCATTTTCCTTACCTTAAACCTTACCTACTAAACTAGCGATGCACTGACACCACATGAATTGAAGCGCGAAGTAGCGGCGGATCCCTGCATTTCACTTCTGTGTGGAATAACAGACGATTTATTCTTCAAATATTTCAACTGCATGACATTTCACATCTCTCTGATCGATTGATCGATTGATTTAAGCCAGAGTTCTTCAACCGTGTTTCTGGAGAGTTCCTGCAGGTTCCATTTCCAAACAAAAGCCACGTCCTGATGTTTTTAGGAAGGCAGTTTCACAGGAAGATCTTGAATGAAAAAGCACAGATTCTAAATTTAATTTGCAGTGCAGCGTTGCAGACAACAGTCCAAGGGATATATGAAAAACAAGTTAAATACAATGCCAAGTAAAACAAATTAAGTGCTTGGTGGAAAAAATCTCTCTCTCTCTCACACACACACACACACACACACACACACACAGAGCCTTAAATTCTCTCCTAATTCACAGGCATGTTGCCAGGATACATGTTGAGAACTGTAACAGCCTCACAGTGAAGTCACATGTTTCTGTCAGCAGGTTGCCAGGCGTTTGCAATGTCAATATTCATGATTGATTCTCACTGTTGATACGGATAAGAATAATTTTGAAAAAAGGTAGATGCATATCCATAACCTTTAAATCCTGTTTTACACACTATTCCCATTTAATATATACAACCTGGGTCAAAAATATTTTACAGAACTGCTACACTTGGACTATGGTCACCTTCGGTTTTTTACTTTTCATATTAACAAATCATAGACATGACAAGAAATTGGGGCAGTGGTGGTCTAGTGGATAGGGCGCAGGATCGCTGATCCGAACGTTGGGGGGTTCGAGTCCCCACAAGGTTGTCACTGTCCCCCCAGTGCAGCTAACTGTGTTATCAAAGGCGGGCCATGTCTCTCATATGGTGAGAGGTTCATGTAAAAGAACCATTGCTGACTGTCATAAAGAGTAGCTGCAAAGCCGTCAGCGTGTTTCTGTCCCTTGCTAAAAGGGTTGTGACAGGAAGGGCATCCGACGTAAAAAACCTCTGCCAAATCAAATGATTCGCTGTGGCGACTCCCAAGAAAGGGAAAAAGCCGAAAGGAAAGAAGAAGAAGAAGACATGACAAGAAATTGGGTCGTGGTAGGCTGGTGGTAAAGGTGCTGGATCACGGATCTCAAGGTTGGGAGTTCAAGCCCCACCCTCAACAGGTTGTCACTGCCCCCCAGTGCACTAACTGGGTTATCAATGGCTGGCCGTGTCTCTCACTGTCTATGGTGGGAGGTTCACGTAAAAGAACCATTGCTGACTTTGGACAACAGGAGCTGCATAGCCGTCAGCGTATTTCTGTCCCGCTGTGGCCTGGGGAGTTGTCCAGGGTGTACTCTACCCTCGCCTAGAGACGGCTGAGATGGGCTCTAGCCTCTGCGCAACATTAATTAGGATTAAGCGCATCATAAAATGAATGAATGAATGAAGGTGTATAAGACAGTAGTGAATGCTGCCTGGTCTGAGGGAGAGAAGCAGATGAAAGACGGTTGATGGAATCGGAGGTGATCGAGATGAAAATGCTGCAATGTTCTCTGGGATTGATCAAAATAGAAAATGAAAAAAAAATGAATATGATAAAGGGACAGAACAGGTGTGTTTGGAAACAAGGTGTCATAAAAACTAGAGAGTCGATGGAAAAGCAGCTGATGCAAACGGCAATTCTCAAATTTGTTGAGCAACATTTGCTACTTTCAAACTCCTCAAACAATCCGCATCTGTCCCGAGAAGATCGCAACAGTTGTTGTTTTGCTTTCAAATTACAGTATTCATTTTTGTTTCCAGAAAAAAAGACAAGTTGGAGCCTTCCATAAGGAAAGATTGCGACTTGCTTTCCTCCACCGTATTCTGTATACAGTCGGCCCCCTATTTACGAAATTAATCCGTTCCAGCACCTTTTTTGTAACGCGAAGGTTTCAAAAGTAGAGACGCATGTAACAACGCCTGATTCGTTCCAATTCTCCCAAGACACGATCTTCTTCTTCTTCTTCTTTTCCTTTCGGCTTTTCCCTTCAGGGGTCGCCACAGCGAATCATCTGCCTCCATCTCACCCTATCCTTTGCATCTTCTTCTCTTACACCAACGACCTTCATGTCCTCCTTTACCACATCCATGAATCCTCTCTTTGGTCTTCCTCTAGGCCTTTTGCCTGGTAGTTCCAGCCTCAGCATCCTATTACCAATATACTCACTATCCCTCCTCTGTACATGTCCAAACCATCTCAATCTAGCCTCTCTGACTTTGTCTCCAAAACGTCTTACATGTGCTGTCCCTCTGACGTACTCATTCCTAATCCTATCCATCCTCGTTACTCCCAAAGAGAACCTCAACATTTTCATCTCTGCTACCTCCAACTCTGCCTCCTGTCTTTTCCCCAGGGCCACTGTTTCTAACCCATACAGCATCGTTGGCCTCAACACGCTTTGTACACTTTTCCTTTCATTTTTGCCGATACCCTCCTATCACACATCACAATCGGACACTTTTCTCCAACCATTCCAACCTGCCTGCACACGCTTCTTGACCTCTTTTCCACACTCGCCATTGCTCTGGATTGTTGAGCCTAAGTACTTAAAATCCTCCACCTTTCTTATCTCTGCTCCCTGTAATCTCACCGTTCCTCTTTGGTCCTTGGCATTCATGCACATGTACTCTGTCTTACTGAGGCTAATCTTCATTCCCCTCCTTTCCAGGGCATACCTCCACCTCTCTAGATTTTCCTGCACTTGTTCTCTGCTCTCACTACAGATTACAATGTCATCTGCAAACATCATAGTCCATGGGGAATCTTGTCTAACCTCGCCTGTCGGCCTGTCCATCACCATAGCGAACAAGAAGGGGCTGAGAGCTGACCCTTGATGCAGTCCACCTCCACCTTGAACTCTTCTGTCACACCGACAGCACACCTCACCACTGTCTTACATCTCTCATACATGTCCTGCACCACTCTAACATACTTCTCTGCCACTCCAGACTTCCTCATGCAATACCACAGTTCTTCTCTCGGCACCCTGTCATATGCTTTCTCCAGATCCACAAAGGCACAATGCAGCTCCGTCTGACCTTCTCTGTACTTCTCCATTAACATCCTCAAGGCAAACACTGCATCTGTGGGGCTCTTTCTGGCCATGAAAACCAAACTGTTGTTCACAAATGCTGACTTCTGCCCTTAGTCTAGCTTCCACTATTCTTTCCCATAACTTGATCGTATGGCTCATCAACTTTATCCTCTCTGTAGTTGCCACAACTCTGCACGTCTCCCTTTGTTCTTAAAAATGGGCACCAGCACACTCCTCTCCTCCATTCCTCTGGCATCCTCTCACTCTCTAAGACCTTGTTAAATGTTCTTGTCAGAAAATCTACTGCTACCTCTCCTAGACACTTCCATACCTCCACCGGTATGTCATCAGGACCAACTGCCTTTCCATTCTTCATCCTCTTCAATGCCCTCCTCACTTCACCCTTACTAATCTTTGCTACTTCCTGGTCCTCAACAGTCACCTCTTCTACTCTTTTTTCTCTCTCATTTTCCTCATTCATCAGCTCTTCAAAGTACTCTTTCCATCTTCCCAGCACACTTCTGTCATCAGTCAATACATTTCCCTCTCTGTCCTTTATCAATCTAACTTGCTGCACGTCCTTCCCATCTCTATTTCTCTGCTGTGCCAACCTGTATAAATCATTTTCCCCCTCCTTACTTTCCAGCCGAGCATACAAGTCATCAAACGCACTCTGTTTGGCCTTTGACACTGCTACCTTTGCCTTACGCTGTGTCTCCCTGTACTCCTGTTTACTCTCTTCGGTTTTCTCAATGTCCCACTTCTTCTTAGCTAATCTCTTCCTTTGTACACACTCCTCCACTTCCTCATTCCACCACCAAGTCTCATATCTCCTTCTCTTCCAGATGACACACCAAATATTCTCCTACCTGTCTCCCTGATCACATTCACTGTAGTTGTCCAGTCATCTGGAAGCACTTCCTGACCACCCAAAGCCTGTTTCAACTCCTCCTTGAAGACAACCCGACACTCTTCCTTTTTCAACTTCCACCACTTTGTCTTCTGCTCTGCCTTTGCCTTCTTCACCTTCCTCACCATCAGCATCATCCTCTGCACACCACCATCCTATGCTGTTTGGCAACACTCTCACCCGCTACTACTTTGCAGTCACTGACTTCCTTTAAATTACATCGCCTGCACAAGATGTAGTCTACCTGTGTGCTCCTACCTCCGCTTTATAAGTCACCCTATGCTCCTCTCTCTTCTGGAAGAAAGTATTCACCACAGCCATTTCCATCCTTTTGCAAAATCTACCAACATCTGTCCCTCTGTGCTCCTGTCCTGGATAGCAAACCTACCCATCCCTTCCTCGTCCCCTCTGCTTCCTGCACCAACACGTCCCTTGTAGTCTGCCCCTATGCCCCCTCTTTCACCTCTGGGGGTACTCTGCATCACTTCATCTAACTCCCTCCAGAATCTCCTTCTTCTCTTCGCTCACATCCTGTCTGTGGGGCATAAGCACTAACAACATTGACCATCACACCTTTAATTTCTAACTTGAGACTCATCACTCTGTCTGACACTCTTTTCACTTCTAGAACATTCCTGGCAAACTCCTCCTTCAAGATGACTCCGACTCCATTTCTCTTCCCATCCACACCGTGATAAAACAGCTTAAACCCTGCTCCTATGCTTCTAGCCTTGCGACCTTTCCACCTGGTCTCCTGAACACACAGTATGTCCACCTTCCTCCTCTGCATCATGTCAGCCAGCTCTCTACCTTTTCCTGTCATAGTTCAATATTCAAAGTCCCTACTTTCAGTCCTAGACTCATGCCTTTCCTCTTCTCTCTCTGGCAACGGACCGCCTCCCGCCTCTCCTTCTTCGACGTCTTACGACCAACAGTAGTCCAAATTCCATCAGCACCCTGTTGGTTGACGGCACTGAAGGCGGTCGTTGTTAACCCGGGCCTAGACCGATCCGGTATGTCATTCTTTCTTGTGATTCGCATAGTTTATTTGGCATTTGTTTTACGCCGGATGCCCTTCCTGACGCAACCCTCTGCATTTATCCGGGCTTGGGACCGGCGTGAGGGAGAGACACTGGTTTGTGCCCCCCCCTCACGGCTGCATTTCTCCCAAGACACGATAAACCCCTTAAAAATGGTAAAAGTACACCAATTTTGTATGAAATTTGTGTTAAAAGTAAAAGAAAATTATTTATTAAACCATTTGAACATTTCATTAACATATTAAACCATTTTATTCACATATTTATTAATTAAACCATTATTAAACATTTTTATTAACACACTCAAACACATCTCTCTCTCTCTCTCTCTCTGTGTCTCTCGCTCACACGCTCACACACACACACACACACACACACACACACACACACACACAATACAGTATACATTAAATGTATTAAGTGTATTGTGGCGCGCTCTGCTGAGTGCAGTCTCCGCCCACACGCAGGACGCCAGAGTATTTTAAGACGGAGAATTCAAAGCGCATTCCCTGCTTGACAGATTGGCGATCCAAACTCAACTTTAACTTGATTCCTTGACTCACATACACACACACACACACTGTCACTGTCTCTCTCTCTCGCTCTCATTCATACACACACACATCTCTGACTGACTCTGTACGCAGTCTCTCTATCTCTATCTCTCTCGCTCTCTCTCTCTCACACACACACACACACACTGTCACTGTCTCTCTCTCTCTCTCTCTCTCTCTCGCTCTCACACACACACACACAAAACTCTGTCTCTATGGTGTATTTTGCTGAATGCGGGCTCCGCCCACACGCAACGCGCAGCTGACGGAACAATTCTATTTAAATGTTTAAATGGACGGGATGTTGTATTCAAAGCAGAATTACAGTACCTGTTTGAAAGATCAGAGGTCCTCATTCAATATTAACTTGCTTCTTTGCAAGATCAGAGGTCTGACTGCGGGCAAGGGCAGAGTACACCCTGGACAGCTCACCAGGCCATCACAGGGCAGAAACACGCTGACGACTTTGCAGCTTCTCTTGTCGAAAGTCAGCAATGGTTCTTTTACATAAACCTCTCACCATAGACAGTGAGAGACATGGCCGGCCTTCGATAACCCGGTTAGTGGCATTGGGGGGACAGTGACAACCTGTTGAGAGTGGGGCTTGAACTCCCAACCTTAGGATCAGTGATCCAGCACCTTACTCCCAGGCCACCGCTGTCATTCCCCAATGAAAACAGGGCATTTATACCATTTTTTCATTTTTTTATTTTTACCAAATGTATATCCAAAAAAAAGGGTTTTCAACTGAATAAACAGATTTTATGCCACGAATTAACAAATGTTCACTTTTGTCTTGTTCCTGGGTTCAAACCGTCATTTCCAAGTTCTTCACAACCCATCAAAAGAAAAACTTTGGCAATGAGGTCAGAACAATAAAATTGTGACTGCACCAGTGTCCCATTCACTGAACCATCACGATGAATTCAGGGGGCAGGTGAAGTCCATTTGTCAGAGTTGTGGTCATGTTTTCTTTTTGTGATCCTCTCGAAAGGGTTCGAGCATCATTTTAAACATAATACAACCTTCTCAAAGCCAATAAAGTTATGAAATCCTTCCCCATTTGTACGGATTGAGCAAAAACTTTCAAGATCAGGGGGTCAGAAAATTCACAAAAAAATAACTGGATATTTTTTGGGGGTAGAAATGCTGTTCAGCCCACAAAACCAAAGTTTGGCATTAAAAAAATGTGCTTTTCCTATTGTTTTGTAATAAATATAGTTGGGAAAAGATGCTTGTTTGGCAGGGAAAAAAAAAAGTGTGACACAGTGTTTTCTCTTGATTTTTAAATTTTTTACTGAGTAACCTGAATCAGAAAGTTTGGGGACTTTATGAGAATTGGTGATGTGGTAGCAAAGGTGTGAATGAGCGCCCTCTGCAGGTAGAGGTGGCCAGGTAAAACCCAGCAGGTAAGTGTTGAACTGCAGCTGGATCTCTGATTGACATCCCACTTTACAGCTATTGAAGGTGAAAGTGGTCCAGAGACCAGGAACGTGGACGGTTGTAGCTGTGACCCCTCTTGGCAGGAGAAGAGTCAGCTGCAGGTCGGACAGCACCGAGTTAGTCATGAGTTTGGTGTTGGGGTGAGTGGCAATAGGGGCGTTACCAAGTGTCCTCCGCGGGTGGAGAGGAGTCGGGTAAAGCCAACAAATAAGAATCTGAGTGCAAATGTGGGTCATTCCTTCACTTATTCATTTGTTTATTTATTTGTTTATTCATTTGCCAAACCACTTAATCCTATTAGAGATGCGGAGGCTCGAGCAGGGCAGCGATGGCCTGGTGGTAAGGTGCTGGATCAGTGATCAAAAGCCCCATCCTCAACGGGTTGTCACTGCTGTCCCCCCAGTGCACAATCTGGGTAATCAAAAGCCGACCAGTGAATGTCCGTCAGTGGGTTTCCGCCCTACGATGGCCTGGCGAGCTGTCCAGGGTGTACTCTCCTCTTGCCCAAAGTCGGCTGGGATGGGCGCCAGCTTCCCCGTAACCCGAATTAGGATTAAACGGTTACAGAAAATGATAATGATGAGGTTGAAGCCTATCTCATTCAATTCTGAGCAAAGCTCAACATTCCAGGATCTGTGGCCAATTAGTATCCCTATCTATGAGTGTTCTGTGTGTGACTTGTAAAGAGCGAGAGAGACTGGAGACAGAAGGGATACACCTGGAAGAAAACAATAAAAACTTCCAACAAAGCCTTAAATAAATCAGATGAATAATCAGAGTGATCTGTCTGTCTGTCTCAGATTCACACAAATCTAAAGACTGTTTCAGGACATCCTCCTTACTACAATAAAGTTCTGGGTTGGAGTCCCAGGCTCGGCGATGGCGCTTCTGTGTGGAGTTTATATGTTCTCACTCGTACTTGCATGGCTTTTCTCAGTGTACAGACGCTCCCCGACTTACGTTTTTGTTTGGCTCCGGACGGCCGAACGTAAGTTGAAAATTAACGTAAGTTGTTACTGTATGTTCTGGTGACGTATGACGCTCATACTGTACTATACATCCATAAATACCATTACCATATCTCATAAAACACCCCTAAATCAATTATTATAAACATAACATTGTAAAATAATATCAAATATATCCAATAATATCAACATTAATTTCAAATAAATTAAATAAATAATTTCAAATAGATACATTTTAATCAAATTCACTCATCAAATATCAAATACAGTATCAAATATAACCTTTAACATTCTCTATGATGTGATCTTTCTGCTTGTAAATGGTTCCGACGGTCGATGGATGGTCACTTTACATGAAGCTTAAAACAGCCAATTAACGCTTACAATATGTGAGGCGCTCAACACCGAAAGTAGTTTACTTGCTGTGCTTGACACAAAGCGCAGGTTATACGGACTTCCGATCTTTCAAGTGTGCAACGGCGCCGTTGAGCTCATTTAGTACTCAGCCTGCACTGATGTGAATCACCAGCAGAGCAGAGAGTTCTCTTTCTTTTCTGGATTCGAGTATTTCATTCATTTTACAACTCTCTTTGCTCAACTGAGTATGCATGGTAGATTGCGCTGATCTGAGCAGATCGTTAATTCATCTGTGTGTGTGAGACTTGCACCCATGCTAGTAGGCTTACGCTTCTGACCAACCATATTTGCTTCGGGTTACAAAAGTCCACAAAACAGTAAACACAAAGATCACAGAGACAACGTCTTATCACAAGGGTAACACGCTATATAACTGATCTTCTTCTTTTCCTTTCGGCTGTTCCCTTCAGGAGTCACCACAGCGAATAATCTGCCTCCATCTCACCCTATCTTCTACATCTTCTTCGCTTACACTAACTGCCTTCATGTCCTCCTTCACCACATCCATGAATCGTCTCTTTGGTCTTCCTGTAGGCCTTCTGCCTGGTAGTTCCAACCTCAGCATCCTACGACCAATATACCCACTATCCCTCCTCTGTACATGTCCAAACCATCTCAATCTAGCCTCTCTGACTTTATCTCCAAAACGTCTTACATGTGCTGTCCCTCTGATGTCCTCATTCCTGATCCTATCCATCCTCGTTACTCCCAAAGAGAACCTCAACATTTTCATCTCTGCTACCTCCAGCTCTGCCTCCTGTCTTTTCCCCAGGGCCACTGTCTCTAAACCATACAACATCGCTGGCCTCAACACCGTCTTCTACACTTTTCCTTTCATTCTTGCCGATACCTTACTATCACACATCACACCGGATACTTTTCTCCAACCATTCCAACCAGCCTACACACACTTCTTCACCTCTTTTGCACACTCTCCATTGCTCTGGATTGTTGAGCCCACGTACTTAAAATCCTCCACCTTCCTTATCTCTGCTCCCTGTAACCTCACCGTTCCTGTTGGGTCCTTGTCATTCACGCACATGTATTCTGTCTTACTGAGGCTAACCTTCATTCCCCTCCTTTTCAGGGCATACCTCCACCTCTCTAGGTTTTCCTGAACTTGTTCTCTGCTCTTACTGCAGATCACAATGTCATCTGCAAATATCATAGTCCATGGGGAATCTTGTCTAACCTTGTCTGTCAGCCTGTCCTTCACCAACAAGAAGGGGCTCAGAGCTGACCCTTGATGCAGTCCCACTCCACCTTGAACTCTTCTGTCACACCAACAGCACACCTCACCACTGTCTTCTCTCATACATGTCACTGCTGCATTTTATCATTGATTATATATATATATATATATATATATATATATATATATATAACTGAACTGGGAAGATGGAGGGGCACCGTCTGTCGTTTGTAAACAATGGACGCAGTGTCATTACATTACGTCAGCACGTCTAAACTCAAAATTTGACAAAAAAAAAAAATGTAAAATCGAAAAAACGTAAAACAAATGAACGTAAGTCGGGGAGCGTCTGTAGTCTGCTTTCCTCCCACAGCACAAAGTCGTGCACATGACACAAACTGGCTGTTCTAAATCTGCTCTAGGTTTGATAGAGTGCGGTAGGGTGTGTGTGGTTGTTGATCGTGCAATGGTCTGGCAGCCCACTGTCCAGCCTCTCTACCACCCTAGTAGGATTAAATGCTTTGCCAAATTTTCGGTACAGGTACATCTTCAAGTGTTCTTGAACATTGTGAGATATTATTATTATTATTATTATTATTATTATGCAATTCTATTCACTTCGATGTTTTTCTGCGTCTTTGTAGCCAATTCTCAGTAGCATTCTGCAACTTGAGTTGTGGCAATACATGAGCAGTACCAAGGATGGCTGACAACTATGCACTTCCAAAAATGTCAAATACACATACTGAATCTATATATCTATATCTATATCTATATATATATATATACAGATAGATGGATGGATCTACCCGATCTATCAGCCTACCACTGGGCCAACCCTGCTCGAGTAATATAGATACGTAGTTCTAATTTTCAAGTTTTTATTTTATTTTTATTTTATAATTTGAGTGCCATAACTGTGTGCACACAATGTCCTTTGAGATGAATGCAGTGATTCTCGATTATTTTCTGTGGCGCCCCCTCACGGAACAGAAAAACATTTCACGCCCCCCACCGCCCCACGAGCGACTATAAATAGTATTACGTACAGTATTTGTCTGTAGAATTGTTAATAGTACACCTCTGCATAAACTTGTATGTTTATTAGCAGTAAAAACAAAAAAGAAAGAAAAACTTCCTTAACATTGTTTTTTTTTTTTAACCTGAAATAGAAAAGAATTAAAGTGCACCAATGTGCCTGAAATTAAATAAATACATCTTAATTTAAACTCAATTCAACTTACTTGTGTCTTTATCTCTCCGTCTCTCTCCACCTTTCTCTTCGTTCCTGTCAGAGAATTTTTCCGTACTGTTTCTTGAGGGGTTGTTTACTCACGTCATATCGTTTGCTCGTGCGAAAAACCGCGACACCACAGCGCGACAATGAGAGCGCCACTGCCAACCAGTGGAGTGGAGGTGCAATTACACTTAATTTTCGTACTGGACACTACACTATTCCAGAAAAGCATGTTCCCCAGGGTCATACCCCGCCCCCCCACCCCCACCCGCGCCGCATAATACCACGTGCCTCACTATTTGAGAAGCACTGGATTAATGATTCTGATGATCTTCTTCCGCATATTTGTGTAGTGTGACTCTGCGGGGAATTTAAGTAATTTTGTACTTTTGTTTTTGCAGTACATGCCGTAGATGAGTCACCTTTGAACTCACCTGAACACACACCTGAACAGGAACTGAGCAAAACAGTGAGAGCTGAGTGACACACACACACACACACACACACACATAAATACATATGCACGCGCACGCGCACACACACACACACACACCTCCCCTGCCCCCATCTCCTGATCTAAGTCAGTTCCAGTGACTACAGCAGCAGACATGAGGGACAGGAGGGACAGGATCACGGCGTGCTGTCACCGGAACACCACACACTGATCAGGAGCTTTAACCGCAGCGCTGTCGCGAGCTGATGATAAATACATCAATAAATCAATCAAAAACAAAAGGAAAGGAAAGGAAGGAAGGAAGGAGTCGTCACACTTGGTCGGTTCAGCGGGACAACCGCCTCCGGTCCACAACCCCGGTGTCCTGCTGACGGTTCCGCCACGAGCCGGTGGGACGTCCTGTCTCCGATCGCATGGGATTTACCAGCGTGGACAACACCCCGAATCCACACCAGATCCACGCGGGACGAACCCAGGCGAGGCGCAGGAATTACTCTCCAGCAAGTCATGAGAAACCTTCTGCTCTTCTTCATCCTCTACCTGAAACCAGGTGAGTCCCAGTGACGCTCAGGCGGCCTCGAGGTCAACCTCACTCTCACGTCAATCACCTGCCACGTGAGCGTCCGATTAAAACCTTCAACAAATCATACATTCACTTATTCATCCCCCTTTCCTTCTGTTCGTTTCATGACTGATCTGTGCTGGACTGATCAGGGATTACAGTAATACCAGAGAGAGCGAGAGAGAGAGAGAGAGAGAGAGAGAAGACAAAGGGAAACAGAGAGAGAGAGAGAGATGGAGACACTGAGAGAGACCAAGGGAGATAGAGAGAGAGAGAGACAGAGAAACAAAGAGGGAGAGAGAGAGAGACAGAGAAATACAGAGGGAATAAGAGAGAGATGGAGAGAGACAGAAAGACAGAAGGAAAGAGAGAGTGAGAGAGATGGCGAGAGACAGATAAAGACAGAGGGAGAGAGAGAGAGAGAGAGAGAGAGAGATGGAGACAGTGAGAGAGACCAAGGGAGAGAGAGAGAGAGAGAGGGAGACCAAGAGAGATGGAGAGAGAGACAGAGAAAGAAAGAGAGAGAGAGAAGGAGAGAGAGACAGAGAAAGACAGAGGGAGTGAGAGAGAGGGAGAGCTGGAGAAAGACAGAGGGAAAGAGAGAGAGAGAGAAACAGAAAGAGGGAAAGAGAGAGAGAAAGGGAGAGAGACAGTGAGAGAGAGACAGTGAGAGAGAGAGAGAGAAAGAGAGAGAGACAGTGAGAGAGAGACAGTGAGAGAGAGAGAGAAAGAGAGAGAGACAGTGAGAGAGAGAGAGAGAGAGAGAGAGTTGATAACTTGTGCTTTACTATTGAGTAAGTTTTTAAAGAGAGAGCGGTGTATCCCTGTGTCTCGATCTATCCAGAACAGCGCGTGTGCTCGTTTCGAAGGTAAAGGTGTGCGTGTTGGTACAGCAGGTGTATTTCCTGTTGGGTGAGGTGCCTACACAAGTGCCAGGGTTTGAACCTGGGTTGCCAGGTTTCAACAAAAACCGCAGATCAAGGATTCAAGGTGCGCCTACATGATCTTCATTTTCTTATTTGCTGAACTGCTTAATCGTACTTTGGTTGCTGGGAAGCCTAACTCAACCAACCCTGGAAGAAGATGGAGTACACCTTGACGAGCTTGCCTGACCATCACAGGGCCAACACATAATTACACCCACAGACTAAAACCATTCACACTCACATTCACACCTACAGGCACTTTAGAACAGCCAGTAAGCCTAATGTGCATGTCTTTGGACCGTTGGAGAAAACCAGAGTAACCCTGTAACCCTGTAACCCATGCGATCACGGGGAGGACATGCACCAGAGTAACCCTGTAACCCATGTAACCCTCGCGATCACGGGGAGGACATGCATACCTTGTACAGAAAAACTCGAACATGCGGACTCGAACGCCGTACCTTCTTGATGTAAGGTGGACATGCTAACCACTGTGCCACTCGTGATCCCAATATGCCCCGATCGTGTCCTGATGTGAAAGGATCAGAGCACATTAGAAAACATCAGTATCCATCAGCAAACATCTGGGGACTGTAGAAATTCAAGGAAAACTTGAGGGAAGAGTGAAATACAGTGGTATCTCACCTTACGAAAGACCCAACAAACGAAAATCCAGGTTACGAAACGCATTTACCTAAAATTTCCGTCTCTGGATACGAAAAAATTCACGAAACGCGCCATCTCAAAAATTCAAACAATGTGCGAGTTGCTCTCCCATTGGCTTTCTCTCAACATCCCGCCCTGCTGGCCTCCCATTGGCTATCTCCCAACATCCCGCCCCACTGGCCTCCCATTGGCTAGGAGGGAGCTGTATCTCCATAATACCCATGATGCTTTTCGTGTGCCTTCGACCCATTGTTCATCAAGGAGTTCTAACACGCATAAAGGACAGAGTTACTGTTGTTTCATGAGTTTTTCAAGTGTGCTCATTGCAACTTTATTTTTTGGCTCAGGCTTTTAACCTTGCATAAACATTTGTAAGAATATAACTCTGCTAAGAAGACATGGTCAACACATACACACACACGCGCACACACATGAGTGTGCACACACACACACACACACACACACGTGAAAGTGATTCCCGGTGCGAGTGAAAAGAAGAAGCGGGCTCAGGGCATGCGGTTGAGTGATATCCTAAAGGAATATGGCCGAAACCCGTCTACCATCGGTACGATATTGAAGCAAAAGGAGGCCTTAAAAGGTATACTTTTATAATTTTTAAAGGGTTTAGGGGGTAGTATTGGGGGCCTTGGGACAAATCAGGCGTTTTACATGTAAAATGCGGTTCAACTTACGAAAAAAATCAGGTTACGAAACCACTTTTGGAACGGATTCATTTCGTAAGGTGAGGTACCAGTGTACTTTGTACTGTGGTTTCTTTTTTCTGTTTGGAGTACTGTACGTACATTGGTGGAAACAGAAAAAAAAAACCCAGAGTAACATCTGTACATATTGGTAGTGACACATTTTTTTTTTTATTTGGGTGAAAATAAGAGCAACATCTGGAGACATTTCAGTCACATTCTTGGTACATTTTTGCATTTTTTTAATATAATATTGGAAACACATAAGAACAGCATTAGTATAAATTGGAGTGATATCATACATCTATTCATTTTCTAAACTGTTTAATCCTAATTAAGGTTGTGGGGGGTTGGCACCCATCTCAGCCAACTCTGGGCAAGGGCAGAGTACACCACTATAGATCCTAATAACATTACAATCGGAGAACATTGGCACATATTGCAACATCAATCGATTAAAAAGTCATTCATGATCAGTACATGACAATAAAGTAACTAATATTAATAATAATAACAACAACAAATTATTATTATTATTATTATTATGAAGCTGGTGGTCCCACTGATGATTATTATTCTTATTATTATGAAGATGATGATGATTACCATGATTATTAATATTAGGGGCAGTGGTGTCCTGGTGGTAATGGTGCTGGATTACTGATCTCAAGGTCAGAGGTTCAATCCCCCATCAATGGTTGTCACCGTCCCCCCAGTGCACTAACTGGGTTATCAAAGGCCGGCCATGTCTCTCACTGTCTATGGTGTGAGGTTCATGTGAAAGAACCATTGCTGACTTTCGTCAATAGGAGCTGCAGAGCCGTCAGAGTGTTTCTGCCCTGCGAAGGCCTAGTGAGCTGTCCAGGGTGTACTCTGCCCTCACCCAGAGTTGGCTGGGATAAGCCAGCCTCCCAGTGACCCTAATTAGAATTAAGTGGTTCAGAAAATGAATGAATGAATGAATGAACATAACTCTTAAATTATTTAATCTTTATTAGTGTGATTGTATGAATTTATTCTCAAAATCACTTAATTTTTTAACTCGCACTGTGGGTGTAATACTGTCGCGCCTATGGGAGGTAAAATTAAAATAAAATAAAAAAAAGTTTCAACCCTTTTTTGAAAGTTATTTTTTTAATATCCTTCTGTGCTTATCATGCCAATAAAATTAAATAATGCCAACCATGGGTCTCAAACCCAGTACCTTCTTGCTTTTTTTTTTTTTTTGGGGGGGGGTTTCCCATTGCTGTTCACTTCTCTGTAAACGTCCTCATGCTCAGGGTCTATCTTTACGTCTTTAATAAACACACCTGAGTTTCCATGAAAATAATACAGTCCTTAAAAACGTGGTGTTTCTTGTTTATAATGTTCTGGAAGTACTCGAGGACGGCTGCTCTCAACCCACATTTCTGGTTTTTTAAGATTATCCAAAATCTGATAATGATCAGTTTGACGTGATGATAAGTGGGTATAGAGAAGAATCTGATCCTTTCCAAATATTCACCTTTTGTTGCTGTGCAGCCTGAATTAAATTATTGGGGGAAGGATGTTTTATTTAAGTCACTTACCCAGTGTAGTTATAACAACCGAATTAAAGTTATAGTCACAACAGCCTGAAAAACTAGAAACACACTCGGAGCGCAAACCCCCACCTAGATAATGCAATCTTGTCTGAACATGGTGGATGATGTAGATTTATGGTGGCCTCTTAGAGTCTGTGATTTTTGCCAACTTGCCCCATAGCACAGTGTTAAAATTATTCAGAACCATCCTGGATCTGGTTTGGATCTGGCTCATGCAAAAAACTTGACTTTGTCGGCCCAAGACTGACATTTTAATAAAATTTAGTCTGCACTCTTAATACGTCTATTACCTTTCAAATCATCATGGTTACAGAAACAAACACACACACACACACACACACACACACACACACACTCACACTCACACCCTCCCTTGGTGGAGGTAAAAAGGAAACTGAAATAGAGAATGAATCACCTCCTTGTGTCAATAATCTCAGGAATCATCATCTGCATTGATTACAGTCCTGGGTATGTTGGGATATTTCTGTACCTTATTTACACATCGAGATTGTTGTTCAACTGTACAGTATTGATAAAGATATTCCACAAATAGAATTTAAAGCTGCTCATTCACATCCCAATAGCAAATGACAGGGTTAGAATAGGACAGCGCCTGGGCTAATTTCTGTCAACTGCCATCAACTAGCAACAATTTATTGCCAATGTCAGTCAGCTGTAATAGAAGTATTCATTCTTTATTTGGTAATATGAACTATTACTGTAAACTGCCAACAAATTGCCAACATCTAGCAACAGATTATTGTCAAACTAAACCTATAACTGAAACATTCAAAACAAAATTATAAAAATAAAAAAATGTATTTATACCAGCAAACATTTAATTGAAAAATGTGTGTGTGTATATATATATATATATATATATATATATATATATATATATATATATATATATATATATATATATATATTTGTATGGTTTAGAGACAGTGGCCCTGGGGAAAAGACAGGAGTCAGAGTTGGAGGTAGCAGAGATGAAAATGTTGAGGTTCTCTTTGGGAGTAACGAGGATGGATAGGATCAGAAACGAGTACATCAGAGGGACAGCACATGTTAGATGTTTTGGAGACAAAGTCAGAGAGGCTAGATTGAGATGGTTTGGACATGTACAGAGGAGGGATAGTGAGTATATTGGTCATAGGATGCTGAGGCTGGAACTACCAGGCAAAAGGCCCAGAGGAAAGAGTAGAAGATGCAGAGGATAGAGAGAGATGGAGGCAGATCATTTGCTGTGGCGACCCCTGAAGGGAACAGCCGAAAGGAAAAGAAGATATATATATACATACATACATACATACATACACACACAGTATCAAAGGGGCAATGGTGGTCTAGTGGTTAGGGCACTGGATTGCTGATCCAAAGGTTGGGGGTTCAAGTCCCACTTTCCACAAGGTTGTCACTGTCCCCCCCAGTGCGGCTAACTGGGTTATCAAAGGCGGGCCATGTCTGTCACTGTCTATGGTGAGAGGTTGATGTAAAAGAACCATTGCTGACTTTCGTAAAGAGTAGCTGCAAAGTCGTCAGCGTGTTTCTGTCCCTTGCTAAAAAGGGTTGTGACAGGAAGGGCATCCGACGTAAAAAACCTCTGCCAAATCAAATATGCGAATCAGATGATTCGCTGTGGCGACTCCCGAGTAAAAGGGAAAAAGCCGAAAGGAAGACAGACAGACATATACACACAGTATCACCAGTTATAAAAGTATTTCCCATGATAACTGCACTTGACTGTATATCTCAGTTAAACAGTATCAGGTTTCTTCTGTAGAAGTGCAGTGGACAATAATCTGTCCGTAGCTGACGGCAATCGATGGTAGTCGATGGTAATTAGTTCTCGTGGAAGTGTTATCTCTTGGAAATAAAATGGAGTTGGCCTCAATTCACTTTCTGAAACCATTTGGTTACCCTTGCATGGCAATAATTTCTGCAACGGGTGGTGAAGGAGGACATGAAGGTCGTTGGTGTAAGAGAAGAAGATGCAAAGGATAGGGTGAGATGGAGGCAGATGATTCGCTCTGGCGACCCCTGAAGGGAAAAGCCAAAAGGAAAAGAAGAAGAAGTCCAGCAATGTTTGCAAACATCGCCATCTTTTTTCTTTTTCTTGAAACCCAAGCTGTTCTACTGTTTCTTAACATTTGATTTCCATTTTCTATGAATCTATGTTGTACTGCCATGTTATCGCACATGAACATGATCGGTCCTCTGGTCACATGGTCTTGTTGTTACTGTTAATGTAAACGGAGACAGAACCGAGCCAGGATGTAAAACATGTTAATTAGAGATACTAAGCTCGTGAGCTGGGCGGGTTTCGCTAGAAACCCGTCATACACAGCCAAAATAAACGGATAATGGAAGATAACACACACGTGTTCACTATGAAATGGTACTTTTAAGTGTGCAACCTTAAAAGTGAACCTTCTTCCTATTTGCACATTTCTGGCAGTCGGCAGCAGGTTTTCCTCAAGAATTTGAAAGTATTTGTCCAAATCCATTTTTTCTTCAATCTTGTTATTTAGCTCAGGAACTCCTGCAGAGAAAAGACCCTAACAATAGAACTTCCATATTTGACTGAAGACATGTGGGGGTTTTTTTGTTGTTGTTTTGTTTTGTTTTTTGCATGATGGTCTGTATTGGCTTTCGACTAGATATACCATTTGGCAGTGAGACCATCTGAGCACAACACCTTTGTTTATTTATTTATTTTTTTTACTTTAGCCTCAAAATGACCAAGGTACATGTTAGCAAAGCTTAACTGAGACTTGCCTTTATTCTCACAACCGTCCCAAACAAGCCACATTTTGTGGAGCAATTGTCAATGGCCAATTGTTGTCAAATAAATGCAATGCCATTTCAAAAAGTCTTGCACCTGTTTCCAAATTACCAAATTTACCTTGGTAGCCTCTCGGACCAATTTCCTCCTTTCAATCACAACACTTGCTTCTTTTTAACTGTGCTCTTATGGATTTGAAGTCTTAAAAAAATGTTGTATTCATCTTCTGACTTGTGCTAGTTTATCCCTGAGATCTTTTGACGGTGCCTTGCCATCCATAGTTGATTGTTTGATTTTCTTTTTTTGTTTGTTTGTTTTTAAGCCATGGCATTATAGAAATAGCTGTTTTATGCTGAATAAATAAAAAATAATTATAATTGACCACAGTTAGAAGCCAATTATCTTGGTCTGCAATTGAGAAAGTGATTAGTTAAACCGTTTTGTATTTTTGATCCTTTCGCCATCTTAGTGATTCTGGGGGATTTTTGTTTTGTTTTGAATTGTTTTTTCACCTGCACCATTGCTGTTATGTCATTTATTGGGTTCTACAAGTTGTATTGATTACATACAGCTAGAAGACGTTTTTTGTATTGGCTTTAAACGGGATAAAAATGATCGTTTATCATCATAAATTGTTGTGTTCTTGGAAAATTATGATGGATTTTGTAAATATGACGTAATATCAACAAAATTGATTTTTGTTACTTTTGATAATTCTTTTCATTTATTTATTATAAAAATAATGTTAGCGATGTATATCATGCTGAAAGTCTGTGATCATTCCTTTTAATATAATTAATTTACATTATATTTAAATTTTCCACATGTTTAGGTTTGACTGTAGGTCGAAAGGTTTCACTCCCAGCAGGCCCTGTGATCCGAGTGGAGGGAGAGGCACTGTCTTTACGCTGTGAAGTATCAGCTTATCAGGGACCCAAGGAGCAGGAGTTTGAATGGAAAGCAAAAAAAGGGACAGAAACCTTTCAGGTTGTCTCCACGTTCGATGGTTCCTTTCCAGACCAGTCATTAAAGGCCCGGGTTTTAACCGGGGACATCAGCGTGGACAGAATTGGTGACAGCACCGTGGAGCTGACAATAAAGGAAGCCAGGGTGACTGACAGTGGCACTTACACTTGCAGTACCCCCAGCACCGATTCTGTTATCAGTGGAAATTATGAGGCAGAGGTGCTGCTGAAAGGTAGGTTACGTTTTTAAAAACTGATACAATGTGAGGCGCTCCACCGAATGTCGGCGCTTGTCGCAAGTGACGTATGGTGCTTGTGAGACAAAGCGTGGTTTATCCGGACTTCCGATCTTTCAAGTGAGCAAGTGAAGGTTGAGTACTAAACAAGTATTCAACGTGCACTTGCTCACTTGAAAGAGCGGAAGTCCAAATCAGCCACACTTTGTCCCACAAGCACCATACGTCACTTGCGACAAGCGCCACATTCGGTGGAGCGCCTCACAAATGTCAGTGTTGTATAGCCAGCTGTTATGTTGCACAAGTATATATTTTTTTTAGTCTCAACCTTTTGGAAAAAGTCCTTCACTTGATGTTGTACGATGTACATGACAGATGTGTGTTGTCCAGGCCCCTCACTGTCTGTGGTGGGAGGTTCATGTAAAAGAACCATTGCTGACTTTCGTAAAGAGGAGCTGCATAGCCGTCAGTGTGTTTCTACCCTGCGGCGGCCTGGTGAGCTGTCCAGGGTGTACACTGCCCCCCGCCTGGAGTTGGCTGCAATGTGTGCCAGCCTCCGTGTGACCCTAATTAGGATTAAAAAGTTCAGAAAATGAACGAATGAATAAAACAACTAATTTCCGGTTGCCTTTGGGATCGCTGCTGACTACAACATGTCAGAATGTTGCATGGAACACAAAGACACGGCAGGACTGAAGCGACCAGCTGCGGTGAGCAGCTACCCTGCTGCTGACCCTCAGCTTAGTGCTCACCACAGGACACGCTTTCCAACACTGCTTCGGAGCTCATCGGTCCAACAGTGTTCAGTGAATCACTCAATCCGCAGCATCGTCATCGTTGGGGTCAGGTCATGTGGGCAGCAGCCTAACAACTGAGGTACAGACGTCCCTTTCCTTAGCCGTTTCCCCCATTTTTAAACAGGGGACACCGAGGCCTTCTCAGACCGACTGTGAGACAGAGTTTTTTCAGCGTGTTCAGGGTTGACCCCGGGGTCGCTTTCCGGTCCGACATGCCCCAAAACACCACACCGGGTAGGTATTCCCAGATACCCAGGCCGTCACACCTGTCTCCTCTCAGCGGCGGTTCTAATCCGAGTTCCTCCCGGATAGCCAAGCTCCTAATCGTATCTCTGAGGGAGAGCCCCGCCACCCTGTGAAGGAAGCTCATGTCAGCCACTTGTATCTGCGATCTTGCTCTTTCGCTTTCTTACCAAAGCTCGTGACTGCAGGTGAGGGTGGGAATGTCGATCGACTGGTAAAGTGAGAAACATTCGACATCTTCAGGGGGTTTTCTTGTAGTCAATTCCAGCCTTGTGCATTTCACTGACTTCTCACATCAGCATGATGCCCCTGAATCTTCATATTTACAGTGATTTTCCCTGAAAAGAAATTGAGTGCTTTTTATATTCAATCAGAAACTTTACTTTAAAAAACTGATGATTATACCTCGTTATGTTAATAATGGTCATATACTGTACAGTATGTGGAACCTCTGGGCTACTTTGAATTTTTGTATTTTTTTTTATTTATTTTTTAATATTAATAGACAAACAACCCATTTTAGCTTTAAAATGCTGTATTTGAATGAATGCTGTATGTTTATAGTAAAATAAATCAGAATGACCTTCATGGGTGCTGAACACTTTTTTGTAATCGAATCCATGAACCGGCACAGTTCAACATCAGTCATGTACAGCGTCTACTGAAAATGTTCCAAACTATTCAGTTGTTAAAATGCTGAACACACACACACACACACACAGCAGTTCACTGCCGCACACATTGGGGCACCCGGAGAGCAGTTGGAGATTAGGTGCCTTGCTCAAGGTCACTTCAGTCATGAACGTGGAGGAAGGGGGATGGGGTGGCCTTGTGGTAAGGTGCTGGACTGCTGATTCCAAGGGTGGGGGTTCAAGCCCCTCTGTCAACGGTTGTCAGTGCTGTCCCCTCAGTGGAGCTAACTGGGTTATCAAGCGTTGGCTGTCTCTCTCGCTGTCTGTGGTGAGAGGTTCATTTAAAAGAACCATTGCTGACCTTCAACAAGAGGATCTGCGTAGCCATCAGAGCGTTTCTGTGCTGTGATAGCCTGGTGAGCTATCCAGGGCACACTCCAACCTTGCCCAGAGTCGGCTGAGATGGGCACCAGCCTCCCCACAACCTTAATTAGGATTAAGCGGCTCAGAAAATGAATGAATGAAAAAAGATGGAGGAAGGGAAGGTGCACACAAGCTCACAAAAACAAACTGGCAAATATTCAAGTGGAAAAAACTCATGAATATTTGGAACTGTATTTTAGGATAGTGACTATTTGTGAATTTTGTTTATATTAAAATTTAAAAATTCAAGCATTATAAACACTGTGGGATTTTTTTTTTTGTTTGTTTTTAAAGTTGTCACAAACTGCAGTGCAGAAAATTCCAGGTTTTATGACTACGGTGATATTTGTACTCAATCTGTGTGATTTCCATCGTTATACATTCAGGACTTTTGGAATTATTTTACTTCCCGTAATACAGACTGGATTTTTTTTTTCATCATTCATTCATTTGCTTCATCTTAATTAGGGTCGCGCGGAGGTTGGCACATCTCAGCCGACTCTTGGCGAGGGCAGAGTACACCCCATTCGCCAGGGCCTAAATAAATAAATCAACAACAACAACAACAACAACAGGGAAGAAGCATGCTGATGGCTGTGCAGCTCCTCTTGTTGAAAGTCAGCAACGGTCCTTTTCCATGAACCTCTCACCGTAGACAGTGAGGGACATGGCCGGCCTTTGATAACCTAGTGAGCCGCACTGGGGTGTGACGGTGGAGAGCACTGACCTCTTGTTGATAGTGGGGCTTGAACCTCCAACCTTGGGATCAGTGAACCAGCATCGTGCCACTGAACCACCACTGCCCTGGATTTTTCCATGATGGGGATATTAAATATCACTCAATTCATTATATAATAGGAACAAAACTGGCTATTCAACTCATGACAAATAATCATTTTGCTCAGTGGTGTGTAGATCTAAACACTGCCATGTCTGTGTGCACGTGTGAATGAGTTTGTGAGTCTCTGTTGTTCATGCGTACGATCCACACCTTCAGTAAAGAATCATGACATCATTTTTTGTTTGTTTGTTTTGCTTGCAGTAATCCGTAATACACTGGTTGTGATTCCTGACGTCCTGGTTCCTTCCGTCCATGAGGGAAAATTACTGAGTCTTCGCTGCAACGTCACTCAAGACTTCACCGCAGGAGTCTATCTGTCGATAACATGGTCTGTTCAAAGGGATCAGTCACTAGAGCACGAGCTCCTTACGTTTGGACCTGATTCAGGTGTAACTGTTGGAAAGAATTTTATCCAACGTCACGCCGAAGGTGAAATGTATCTGCACCTGGACAAGACCGGCCTCTACAACCTGGGTCTATCGAGAGCAGTGCCTGAAGATCGGGGGGTGTATACGTGTACCGCCAGACAGTGGACCAGAGAGCGGGGAACATGGAACAGGATACAGGAAAGGGCAGAGGTCATCGGTAGAGTGGCTGTTATACCAACAGGTAATGTCTCCTAAAAAAAAAAAAAAAAAAAAAAAAAAAGATTTAGAATGCCATCTGAATGTGGGTAAGTTCGTATCAGCTGCTGTGTACTTTGCCCAGGGCGGCATATCTCAACAGGGCTCCTGTGTGATAGTACGTGTCAGTAACAAGCGAAATCACTCGATATATGGGCGGGTTCAAACAAAAGGTGGTGTAGATATTTGGAAATGAAAAAAAAAAAAAACTGTGTTGTTCCAATTCTTTCTGACTGCGGTGACCGTATATAATACACACTGTACCGTCAAAATTGGGCCTTGATTATAAAAAAAAAAAAAAAAGACTGTTGCCATAAACATGGAGGCACAGAATTGTCTAGAATGTCAGAAGTAGCATTAATATTTGCAATGGTACTTGAATGTTTGTTAACTGTTAAAAAGCTACATTCCTGCATAAATATGACTTAAAACATCATAAGGTATCCATTCATTCATTTTCTGAACCGTTTAATCCTAATTAGGGTCACAGGGAGGATGGCACCCATCTCAGCCAACTCTGGGAGAGGGCAGAGTACACCCAAGACAGTTCGCCAGGCCATCGCATAGCAGAAACATGCTGACGGCTATGCAGCTTCTCTTGTCGAAAGTCAGCGATGGTTCGTTTACATGAACCTCCCACCAGAGACCGTGAGAGACATGGCCGGCCTTTGATAACCCAGTTAGCTGCAATGGGGGGACAACAGTAACAACCGGGTGATAGTGAGGCTCGAACCCCCAACCTTAGGATCAGTGATCCAACACCTTTACCACCAGGCCACCACTGCCCTACATATCCATGAATGATATAGTAACTAATGTCATGACAGTAGCAATAGTATTTGTGTAAACACGTAATTCAGGTACCATAACCTAACATTGGACGGTAATATACAACAACAAGAAACTGACGTCATATATACGTACCAGATGGTGCCATGCAAAAGGTCAGCAAATGTGTGTGTTTGCTACACTGGTCATTAAACATTCATCATTCATTCATTCATTTCATTTGGTCACCCTAGGGTGGGCGACCACTAAGGATTTCCAATTCCATAGTGGTTGTCGAACAAAGCTAACGTAATTCACATAGGACGCCACACCACAAGTGCATACTGTGGGCCAAACTGGAAAAGATCCTTCCTTTGCCCCCATTAAACATGGAAACATTTTTATATCATAAAAACATGTTACTTTCACAGGGTGTATAACTTTTATATCATCATCATCATCATCATCATCACCATCATTCACTCATTAGCCTACCACCGGGCCATCGCTGCCTCACAATGCTTCGTAAAATTATTAAAAATGATCATGAACAGTATTCTAAATGAAAAATAATATACCATATGCAACGTGATAAGCGCCCAGGGCGCTTTAAAAATTGGAGTGGGTGGGCACTTATTAAAATGGTTACCAGTGGAGTGGAACGGTAAGTGCTTATTACCATAGAAGTGGAAAACACAAATAATAACAGAACAATAAAAGAGTTTTCCTGGTATTTGTGTTATTCATTTTGTGGTATCAACCAGATTACTTACATGAAAGCTGAAAGTAAACAGAAAACAGCACAATTTTTTTTTAAAAGACCCTTCAATTTTACCTCCTGGTGGTGTTCCTTTAAATATTTTATAAAATCAAGCCAATCAACATGAATGTCAACTTTAGCACATGGCAAGTTTAAAAACACATGGCCAGGAACTTCTTTAAATGTATCAAGTTAGTGAGCAGGAGAATCGGGTGAAAAATTCTCGTCATCACTTTCTGATGGGTCCATATCTGGGTCATCGCTCCATTCATTCAGAGCATCCCATAGTTTTGCTGTAGCAGTTTCTAATGGTTCAGCGGTTGTTGGACATTTACCAAGAGAACACAGCAAAATATTTTCCTGTTTTTTTTAGAACGATCAAATGTGTTGTTACTGATGAATATTAGAGACATTCCCCAGAAGCAGGGGGTCTTGAAATACCATGTAAACTCACTTTTACAGGCAGTGAACACCTTATTTTACCATTACAGAGACTGATCCAATAAAATTGGTAAGTTTGATCTACCAGTTTGCTCCCAGTGCACATTGGCGGTTATTAGATGTAAGATTTAAAAAAACTGGGAGGCTTATTGGAGCAGGGCGCTTATTACGTCATGTACGTAAATCCTATTCTATTACACCTCTGTAAAATTGATGAAAATGCAATAAAAAATATTTTTGTGCCAACATGGCAGCGTCAAATGTGCATCAGTGTGCTTTGAGTGTACTTAGATTTGTCCATAACCTAAGAACTTATCCCAGTTAAGGTGTAAAATCCAAATAATGTGCTGGAGACACATATACTGTACCAGAGAACTTACAGCCGTAACTACATCACAATATGGGTCTGCAAATTGTTATGTGGAGAAGACTTTATAAATTGCACACACATATATATATATATATATATATATATCATATATATATATATATATATATATATATATATATATATATATCATATATATATCATATATATATATATATATATATCATATATATATATATCATATATCATATCATATATATATCATATATATATATATATATATATATATATATATATATATATATATATATATATATATATATATATATATATATATATATATATATATATATATATCATATATATATCATATATATCTTCTTCTTTTCCTTTCGGCTGTTCCCTTCAGGGGTCGCCACAGCAAATGATCTGCCTCCATCTCTCCCTATCCTCTGCATCTTCTACTCTTACTCCAACGACCTTCATGTCCGCCTTCACCGCATCCATAAATCTTCTCTTTGGTCTTCCTCTGGGCCTTTTGCCTGGTAGTTCCAACCTCAGCATCCTACGACCAATATACTCACTATCCCTCCTCTGTACATGTCCAAACCATCTCAATCTAGCCTCTCTGACTTTGTCTCAAAAGCATCTAACATGTGCTGTCCCTCTGATGTACTCATTTCTGATCCTATCCATCCTCGTTACTCCCAAAGAGAACCTCAACATTTTCATATATATCATATATATATATATATAATTCATCCAGTTTCTGCTATGTTTATGTATTTTTTTAATTAACATATTAAATGCAAAAAATTCAAATTAATTTAATTCTCAGTTCTTAGTTGCAGCATATCACGACACAACACATCGCAGTACATCGTGGACAGTATAGCTTCCAGCCTGCGTCTTTCTTTATCTTCTGCACCTCTTGCTTTCGTGGGTTTCTGGCACTTTTCTCTCCAAATGTTGCTCTTTTGTTTCCATGTATGCACTTCCTGGGTTTGCTATGTAAACTTACCACAGAACATTTAATTACAATGAGGGTGTACTGAGTGCACAGCTGGAAAAGACCATCCACAGAACCCTGAATACAGCAGCATGAGATTGTACTCCATATTTGAGAGAATCAGTTTTGTTAGACATCTGGAGAATATAGTTTTTCGCATTTCAATATTATTAATCAACTAAACAGTGGAGTGAAAAACAAAAAAAGTTAATTGAATAAAAGGTGAAAAGAAATTAGAAATAAATGTGAATATTGTTTACTGATCCCATCCCGGAGCCTTTTCAGAAATATTCTGCGTGATAAGTATGGCATATACTTTTAAATAATGTGTTTATGGTAAAAATTTATAACAGTTTAGCATTTAAAGTTCAACAAAATGACAACAAGATTCACAAATGAACTGCAGCGTATTCTCAGATATTATACACACAAATATTTGCTTTATGTGTAGTACATTAGGATTTTTTGTTGTTTTTGATTCCGATGTTGTTATTGAACCCTGTGGCCTTCGTGCATGAATCACATAATCCACATCTTTCCAAAATTTAGTTTGACGTGTCTGACAAAGAGCACATCCGCCTCACACCTCACCTCAAGAAGCTCCTGGGTTCGGGAGATTTGCAACAGTCAATTAACCTAGTGTGCACGTTTTTGGACTATGCGAGGAAACTGGAGTACCAGGAGGAAACCCATGAAAGCACAGGGAGAACACGCAAACTCCACACAGAAACACCAGAGCTGGGAATTGAACCCAGGACCTTCTTGCGGTGAGGTGGACGTGCTAATAACTATACCACCATGCCGCCTGGCTGCTGGTCAATTTAAACGAAATAATTCATTCATTTTCTGAACCGCTCAATGCTATTTAGGGTCGTGGGGAAGCTGGCACCTATCTTAGCCGACTCTGGGTGAGGGCAGAGTAAAACCTAGACAGCAGTCATAGACCTTAGCAAATCAGCCCGAGGTGTGTGTGTGTGTGTGTGTGTGTGTGTGTGTGTGTGTGTGTGTCTGTTTGAATGTGTGTGTGTGTGTGTGTGTGTGTGTGTGTGTAAAACTGTGTTTGTGTGTGTGTGTCTGTTTGAGTGTGTGTGTGTGTAAGTTGCCATTCGACTGTCTGAGAAGCTGTTCAGTGTGTCCACACCTTGTGACGGCTGAGACAGGCTCCAGCCTCCCTGCGACCCTAGCAGGTTTCATTAGTTTAACAAAGGAGTGAGAGCGTGTGATGTGTTGAAGCATATTTGTGACTCTTGTTTTATTTTTGTTGAACATGTAAAGCAAAATGCGATGAATATGAATGTTGTGAATGGATTGTTTATTTATTTATTTTTGGCACATAACAATTACTGTGATATTGACACACATATTTATTATTTGATTTCAGCCGATTCCCTCACCGTACAGATCCTGGATAACACCACTCTTAACACTGGAGAAAATCTGAATCTCACCTGCTTGGTTACTGCAGAGGACCTGGCTGCTTTAGGCCTCGAGGTGACATGGCTGCTCAATGACTCACAGATTGCTTCTCACTTTAATGAAGACAGAGTGGTGGCAAAACCGTCAGATATATTTAGCATAAACCAGAATGCACAGGGAGATTTTCGGCTGGAGATCCCCAACGTTGAGTTATCAGATGAGGGACTTTACACGTGCAGGGTGAGGGTTTGGATACAGCACAGCTCGGGGAAATGGTACCAGGCTGCAGAAAAGACATCTACACCTGTACAAGTGGCGATTATTCAAAAAGGTAAGTTAACTCCATTAAAATCATATGCAGGTGTAATTTATACATGATTCCAAATTGCCCCTAGGTGTGTGTGTATGTGTGTGTGTGTGTGTGTGTGTGTGTGTGTGTGTGTGTGTGTGTGTGTGTGTGTGATGGGGGTTTGGCAATGGACCGGTGATCTGTGCAGGGTGAATTCGGCCTTGGAACAGTTGGCTGTGATAGGCTCCGGCCTTTGTACAACCCTATTAGGATAAAGTAGTATGTGTAATATATGTGTATATAAAAGGTTGAGATCAATTTGAGCTCGTTTTGTGATTATAGATTGACAGGAACGCAGAAGGACAGATGTTGATAGATTTTGCAAAAAGGATGGAAATGGCTGTGGTGAATACTTTCTTCGAGAAGAAACAGGAGCATAGGGTGACTTATAAAAGCGGAGGTAGGAGCACACAGGTAGACTACATCTTGTGTAGGCGATGTAATTTGAAGGAAGTCAGTGACTGCAAAGTCATCGTGGGTGAGAGTGTTGCCAAACAGCATAGGATGGTGGTGTGCAGGATGACTCTGATGGTGAGAAAGGTGAAAAAGGCAAAGGCAGAGCAGAAGACAAGGTGGTGGAAGCTGAAAAAGGAAGAGTGTCGTGTTGTCTTCAAGGAGGAGTTGAAACAGGCTTTGGGTGGCCAGAAGTGCTTCCAAATGACTGGACAACCACAGCAAATGTGATCAGGGACACAGGTAGGAGAGTACTTGGTGTGTCCTCTGGAAGGAAAGTAGATAAGGAGACTTGGTGGTGGAATGAGGAAGTGCAGGAGTGTGTACAAAGGAAGAGGTTAGCCAAGAAGAAGTGGGACATTGAGAGGACCGAAGAGAGTAAACAGGAGTACAGGGAGACACAGCGTGAAGGCGAAAGTAGCAGTGGCTAAGGCCAAACAGAGGGCATATGATGACTTGTATGATAGGTTGGATAGTAAAGAGGGAGAAAATGATCTATACAGGTTGGCACAGCAGAGAAATAGAGATGGAAAGGACGTGCAGCAAGTTAGATTGATAAAGGACAGAGAGGGAACTCTATTGACTGATGACAGAAGTGTGCTGGGAAGATGGAAAGAGTACTTTGAAGAGCTGATGAATGAGGAAAATGAGAGAGAAAAAGAGTAGAAGAGGTAACCATTGAGGGGCAGGATGTAGCAAAGATCAGTAAGGGTGAAGTGAGAAGGGCATTGAAGAGGATGAAGAATGGAAAGGCAGTTGGTCCTGATGATATACCTGTGGAGGTATGGAAGTGTCTAGGAGAGGTAGCAGTAGATTTTCTGACAAGAACATTCAACACGGTACTAGAGAGTGAGCAGATGCCGGAGGAGTGGAGGAGAAGTGTGCTGGTGCCCATTTTTAAGAACAAGGGAGACGTGCAGAGTTGCAGCAACTACAGAGGGATAAAGTTGATGAGCCATACGATGAAGTTATGGGAAAGAATAGTGGAAGCTAGACTAAGGGCAGAGGTCAGCATTTGTGAACAACAGTTTGGTTTCATGCCAAGAAAGAGCACCACAGATGCAATGTTTGCCTTGAGGATGTTAATAGAGAAGTACAGAGAAGGTCAGAGGGAGCTACATTGTGCCTTTGTGGATCTGGAAAAAGCATATGACAGGATGCCAAGAGAAGAACTGTGGTATTGCATGAGGAAGTCTGGAGTGGCAGAGAAGTATGTTAGAGTGGTGCAGGACATGTATGAGAGATGTAAGACAGTGGTGAGGTGTGCTGTCGGTGTGACCGATTTAATTCAAGGTGGAGGTGGGACTGCATCAAGGGTCAGTTCTGAGCCCCTTCTTGTTTGCTATGGTGATGGACAGGCTGACAGACGAGGTGAGACAAGAATCTCCATGGACTATGATGTTTGCAGATGACATCGTGATCTGTAGTGAGAGCAGAGAACAAGTGCAGGAAAATCTCGAGAGGTGGCGGGATGCCCTGGAAAAGGAGAGGAATGAAGGTTAGCCTCAGAAAATCAGAATACATGTGTGTGAATGAGAAGGACCCAGGAGGTACGGTGATGTTACAGGGAGCAGAGATAACGAAGGTGGAGGATTTTAAGTACTTAGGCTCAACAATCCAGAGCAATGGAGAGCGTGGAAAAGAGGTGAAGAAGCGGGTGCGGGCAAGCTCGAATGGTTGGAGAAAAGTATCCGGTGTGATGTGCGATAGGAGAGTGTCAGCAAGAATGAAGGGAAAAGTGTACAAGATGGTGGTGAGGCCAGCGATGTTGTATGGCTTAGAAACAGTGGCGCTTGAGGAAAAGGCAGGAGGCAGAGCTGGAGGTAGCGGAGATGAAAATGTTGAGGTTCTCCTGGGAGTAACGAGGATGGATAGGATCAGAAATGAGTATATCAGAGGGACAGCCCACGTAAGATGTTTTGGAGACAAAGTCAGAGAGGCTAGATTGAGATGGTTTGGACATGTACAGAGGAGGGATAGTGAGTATATTGGCAGTAGGATGCTGAGGTTGGAACTACCAGGCAGAAGGCCTCGAGGAAGACCGAAGAAGAGATTTATGGATGTGGTGAAGGAAGACATGAAGGTTGTTGGAGTCAGAAAAGAAGATGCGGAGGACAGGGTGAGGTGGAGGCGGATGATTTGCTGTGGCGACCCCTGAAGGGAGCAGCCGAAAGTAAAAGAAGAAGAAGAAGAAGAAGATTGACCTAAAACTAATCCTAGAAATATCTTGTTTCCTGATGTCATGCATGATGTCACTATGACATCATCATGATACTGTATTCTACCATATTTTTTGACCGGGTATAAAACACTATGCCATGGAAGACAGTGAAGATCAGATGATACGTGCCATGATACAGCCCTAATTTACTCATGACCAATTCACACCAATCAAACAGCTCTTACCTGTCACATGATGCCTACCAACTATGGCAAGAAAGAGTCAGGACTGCTGCACATCAAAAATATCGGGGGAAACGTAATGCGATTAAATAATTTGGACTCCAAGGTTTGATGTAACATAAATAAACTTACTAGTTTGCCACCTTCAGGTCAATACATTTAAATTTATATGTCTGAACAGGGGCAGTGGTTCTTACTGATCTGCAGGTCAGGGGTTTAAAGCCCCACCATCACGAAGCTGTCACTCCTGTCCCCCAAGTGCACTAACTGGGTTATCAAAGGCCGGCCATGTCTCTCACTGTCTCTGGTGGGAGGTTCATGTAAAAGAAACATTGCTGACTTTTGACAAGAGTAGCTGCATAGCTGACAGCATGTTTCTGCCCTGCGATGGCCTGGCGAGCTGTCCAGGGTGTACACTGACCTCGCCAAAAGCTGGCTGAGATGGAGGCCGACCTTTCCTTGAGCCCAATTAGGATTAAGTAGTTCAGATAATGAATGAATGTGTTGGAACAGTGGCTGCCTGTTAGTTTTTCTGTTTCTCGACCTTAGGCTTGAACCCCAATGTCACAATATTTCATTTATTTTCTTGTCTGTGTCAGGCAGATGCCACCAGTGGATGCAATTACAGTAATATGATTTTAATGAAAACTCAGCAGACAAATCAGGATCAAGGATTCTAGTCAAGAAACAGGCTAGGGGTCAGCTGATGTGCATGCAGAATAAAACTAAGGCAGGAGAATAAAAAACTGAACTAAACAGAACACCAGAAACAATTTCAAAATCAGAAATCACAATATTCAGAGGTATTGGTGTATCAGCTGGTTGCTAGGACACTGTGCATCTGGTTTGGAATGTGTGTGAAGTGAGTTCACGACCATGTGCTGTGATCTTGTGAAATGTAGGAGTGGAAAGTGATTGTAAACTTGAACGAGTGTTGGGAAGCGTCATGTTTGGACAGAGGTTGCAGAAAGTTTATTCAAGGCAGACAAATCCAAAACATGAAGCAGAGAAGAAAACAGGGCAGCCGTCACCAAAAGCTTAGAGAAGCGACTTTGGGACCGAAAGGTCATTGGTTCTATTCCTGTCCAAGCAGGAAAAACATTTGGTGGTGTGGGGGAGAGAACAGCACCTACCCTTCTTCCACATATATGACTGAAGTGCCCTTGAGCAAGGTACCTAACCCGCATCTGCTCTCCAGGTGCCTCCGATGTATGTGTGGCAGCCCATGACTCCAAGTGTGTGTGTGTGTGTGTGTGTGTGTGTGTGTGTGTGTGTGTGTATGTGTATTGTGTGTGTTTAAGGTCAGGTCAGGGTTAAACTCTCTGCTACAGTATGACAGTAGACTGTACTACCTGCATCTGTTTCTGCTGTCTTGTGGATACCTCTTGGTTGGGGAAAGGCTATGGGACTTAACCCAGACAGAAAACCATGCAGCCACATACTGCAGCAAGAGAAAAGGCATAGAATAAACCCTGAAAATCTGGAGTGGGGCCCCTAAGGCAGATGAATGGCATACTTGTCACCATCCGACAGCTCCTGCATCCTGATATGTCCTCCAGCCGTCTTGACCTTGTCTTGCTACTGGACCTGGCATCTCAGGACGAGAGAGTGAGGCCGATCCAGTGCAAGTCTCCTTCACTTTAATCAAAGTTCAGCGCAAGTCACGGCATCATCATTTTCCAAGTCCTGTGGCGATAGGGGAGCTGCGAAGCAGCAGGTGCGGATACACCGGAAGCTGTCGTCATGAACCTGCACACAGGCGGCTCAGGAGATGTGGTCGCTCTTCACTGGACAGAGACAGCAGTGGAGTTTGGCAGCCTTCTGAGTGACCGAGCAGCCTTCTTTAGGATCGCTCTGCTCGCCTCCTTTGAATGAGGAAGGGGCTAGAAAAGGTGCCCCAAACATAGTCTGTCTCACCTCACCCTGGTCAGCATACTGCGGCAGGCAGGGATCCCTTTTAGCGGTCAAAACACAAGAAAAAAAGAAAACAAATGCACTCACCGTAGCAGCATGGAACGTAAGAACCCTGATTGATAACGTAAAAGCAGACAGACCAGAAAGACGGACTGCACTGGTGGCCAGAGAACTGGCTCGCTACAATGTCGACATTTCTGCTCTCAGTGAGACATGCCTTGCAGTTGTAGGCCAGCTTACAGAAATTGGCGATGGCTATACTTTCTTCTGGAGTGGTCGCAGCAGTGAAGTGAAGCGTGAGACAGGTGTTGGGTTCGCCATCAAATCCACCCTTGTGCAGAAACTAGCAATCATCCCTGTGGGTCTCAACGACCTTTTGATGACAATGCAGCTCCCACTTGGAAAGAAAAGTGCAACCATCATCGGTGTCTATGCTCCAACTATGACGAGTCCTGAAGAGGTCAGGGATGGGTTTTATGAGGAACTTGACTCTCTTATAGCCTCTGTAAGGTCCGAGAAGTTCATTATCCTTGGCCTTTTTAACGCTAAAGTAGGGGCCGACCATCACACCTGGCACAAAGTACTAGGAAAACATGGTATTGGAAACTGCAAGAGCAACGGTCACCTCCTCCTTAGATTGTGCACCTCTCATGATCTAGCCATCACTAACACCATGTTTCGCCTTCCAACCTGGAACAAAACATCTTGGATGCACCCTCACTCGAAGCATTGGCATCTGATTGATTATGTCATTGTCAGGGCAAGGGGCAGACAGGACGTGAGAGTAACCAAGGCCATGTGTGGTGCCAACTGCTGGACAGACCACCGCCTGATCATCTCAAAGATGAATCTTCAAACTCAGCCTAGGAGGAGACCACAGGGCCAGAAAGTCGCAAAGGAATTAAATGTCAGGAAACTTAAAGACCCAAAAAAGGCGAATGACTTTCAGGAACACATACACGGCCAACTGGCAGACCTCCAGTCCAACCAATCATGTATCGAAATTCAGTGGTCAACCCTCAGGGATGCTACTTATTGTGCTGCCCAAGAATGCTTCAGCTCAATCACCAGAAACCACCAGGACTGGTTAGATGAAAATGACCCAGCAATTCACGGGCTCCTAGTCGAGAAGCACCGCCTTCTGCAGGTCCATCTGAATAACCCTACCAGCACGGTAAAAAAAGCAGCACACACAAACATTCGCAGCACAGTACAAACAAAACTACGCCATATGCAAGACTCCTGGCTTAGTGCTCAGGCCGACAAGATCCAAGGCTTTGCTGACAGGCATGACACGAAGAGGTTCTATGACGTCCAAAAGGCAGCTTATGGACCTCGGTCCTCTGCGTTATGCCCGCTCCTTAGTGCTGATGGTTCTACCCTTCTGACAGAAATGAAGATGATCCTAGAGAGATGGGCAGAACACTTCAACAGCATGCTTAACCGGCCAGCCCAAGTCAATGATGAAGCCATCGCCCGCCTCCCACAAGTGCCCACAAATCAAGAGCTTGATGTTCCCCCTTCAGAAAAGGAAGTCAGAAAAGCTATAAGGCCACTGGGAAAGCTCCAGGCTCTGATGCCATCCCTGCAGAAGTATACAAGACAGGCAGTCCAACCATGCTTAACCAGCTCACCGGCCTATATCAGAACATGTGGAGCAAGGAACAGCTGCCTCAGGAGTTCAGAGATGCTATAATTATTCATATATATATATATATAAGCGGAAAGGAAATCGACAGTCCTGCGACATTCACAGAGGGATCTCACTCCTGTCCATAGCAGGCAAAATCCTGGTTTGAGTCCTTCTGAACCGCTTGCTGGAACATCTGGAGCAGGGTCTCCTCCCTGAAAGCCAATGCGGCTTCCGTGCAGGTCGTGGGACCACTGACATGATCTTTGCGCCTCGCCAGCTTCAGGAGAAATGCACTGAGCAGTACCAAGACCTCTTCACAACTTTTGTTGATCTGACCAAGGCCTTCGACAATGTCAGTCGTGAGGGACTCTGGAAATCATGGGGAAATTTGGCTGTCCCCGCAAGTTCACCACAATCGTCCGCCAGTTCCATGACGGAATGACAGCCAGAGTTCTTGATGACGGCGAATTCTCCGAGACCTTCCCAGTGACAAATGGAGTTAAGCAGGGCTGTGTTCTAGCCCCAACACTGTTCAGCTTGATGGTCTCAGCAATGCTCTCAGACGCCTTCAGAGACTGTGAGACCGGCATTGTCATCAGATACAGGTCTGATGGAAAACTGTTCGACCTTAGGCGTCTACAAGTGGTCATAAAGGTGAAAAAAACTGTCCTCGGAGACTTCCTGATTGCTGATGATTGTGCCCTCAATTCCAGTGATGAGCAAGGGATGCAGCTGCAGATGGATAAGTTTTTCTTGGCCTGTAAAAATTTCGGCCTTACCATTAGCACCAAGAAGACCAAAGTGATGTTCCAGCCAGCTACAGGGAACCAGTATCGTGAGCCACAGATACAGGTAAATGGACAGAGTCTTCAGGCAGTGGAGAAATTTACCTACTTGGGTAGCACTCTTTCCCGTAGTGTGACCATTGATGCCGAGGTCAACAACAGAATCTCCAAAGCAAGTAGCGCCTTCGGAAAACTCAGGAAAAATGTCTGGGAGAGGAGAGGGAACAGCATTACAACAAAGCTGAAAGTCAACCGTGTAAGCGTCTTTACCACATTACTCTGTGGTTGTGAAACTTGGACACTATACAGAAGGCCCAAGCGGCAGAGTGTCTTCGCAGCCTCCTTCACTTCCGCTGGCAAGACAAAGTACCTAACACAGAGGTTCTGAAGCAGGCAGATATTCTAAGTGCCACCACCACCATGCATAAGACTCAGCTGAGATGGGCAGGTCATGTCTCCCGCATGTCAGATGACTGCATCCCGAAACAGCTCTTCTACGGAGAACTCACTGAAGGGAAGCGCAAGGCTGGAGTGCAGAAGAAACGTTTCAAGGACAATCTGATAGTCAACCTCAAAGACTTTTCAATTGATGTCGAATCATGGGAGAGGCTCGCTGTCGACCGCTCTTCCTGGCGCGGCGTCATTTCGTCAGGAGCCCAAAGAGCAGAGGAACAACGTGTCCAGCAAGCTGAACAGAAACGCCAGTGGCGGAAGGACAGAGCAGCCAGAACCAAAAACACATCTCCTACCCACTTCTGCCCTACTTGTGGGAGAGGCTTTCTTGGCAGGATTGGGCTTGTCAGCCATATCCGGTCACATCAGTCCAGCTCGAATACCTAAAGTGATGCCTTTGGTCATACTCGAAGACGAGTGACGTGTGTGTGTGTATGTATGTATGTGTATGTATGTATGTATGTATATATATATATATATATATATATATATATATATATATATATATATATATGTACTGTATAGTGTGTGTGTGTGTGTGCACAGTCACTGTTCGTGTGTGTGTGTGTGTGTGTGTGTGTGTATATATATATATATATAGAGGATTTTCTGAGTAGATCCTTCCGTAGGAGAGTGCTCAATACTTTTTGGTAGAGCAAATAACAAAAGGACAGGACAAAGGCTTTCTATTGAAACTCCATTTATCACTACAGATCTGTTTCGAGGGGTGGTGAAACCATCCCCTCTCTTCAGGTGATTACAGAAGAATATGTAATCACCTGAAGAGAGGGGATGGTTTCACCACCCCTCGAAACAGATCTGTAGTGATAAATGGAGTTTCAATAGAAAGCCTTTGTCCTGTCCTTTTGTTTTTTTTTATATATATATATATATATATATATATACTAGTATATATACAGTGATACCTCTGCTCACGAACATAATTGGTTCCCAGAAAGTGTGTGTGAGGCGAAAAGTTCGTCTTCCGAACATTTATTTCCCATAAGAAACCATTAAAATGAGAATAATCCGTTCCCAGGTCCCCATAAAACATAATTTTCTACTAAATAAGCCTTAAAACTACACAAAAATATACCTTATTTTATGTATAATAAATGTGCTATTGTATTGTAATTAAAGAAATAAACTGTACTGTATAATAAAGTGGTTTTATTTACCTTTGTGATGGTAGTTGATGGCTTGATGGAATGGAGTGGGAGGAGGAGGGAGGGAGGGACTTACTGTTTGGAAGGATTGTTTGGAAACGCCTACTGTTTGGAAACACCCTTAGCCACACACGCACCCTTAATAGCTTCCTTGTTCTTAAGGATGGTGGTAGACTTAGTGTACTGGTACTGGGACGCTGAGTCACACAAACGCACACCTCGTTCGTGTTTTTCAATGATCTCCGCCTGTGGTGGGGTCTTTTCGGTCCCATAATAGCAAAAGTACACTCAATATGGTCCAAAATGTCTAGCAAACACAAACCACTTCCGCATTCAAAGAAAGGGGTGTGACGAACTGTGACGCCCGTGGCGTCGTCAGCTTCTCGTGGCCGCCACCGTGGCGCTGTTCGACCGCGTGGTTTGATTCGTCCGCCGAAAACTAGTTCGTCAGCAGAGACGATATGCTCGCAAATTTAATGTTCTTGAGGCGAAAAGTTCGTGAGCTTAAGCGTTCATCAGCGGAGGTTTTACTGTATATGTATGTTTATATGTATGTATGTATATTGTGTATGTGTCTGCACGTATGTGTGTGTGTGTATATATATATATATATATATATATATATATATATATATATATATATATATATATATATATATATATATATATATATATATATATATATATATATATATGTACTGTATAGTGTGAGTGTGTGTGCACAGTCACTGTTCGTGTGTGTGTGTATATATATATATATATATATATATATATATACTAGTATATATATGTATGTTTATATGTATGTATGTATATTGTGTATGTGTCTGCACGGTCACTGTTCGTGTATGTGTGTGTGTGTGTGTGTGTGTGCTCACATTGGATGGCTTAAATGCAGAGCAAATAATTCCCTTTTTCAGGATAAATACAGTACATCAACATCAAAAACAAAAATCAAAACCAATAACAGGCTTGAGGCTGACCAATCAGCAAACAGCATGTCAGGGACACATCCAATGCACACAGCTCAGACTTGAATCAAGATCATAGGAAATGAAGAATACCTGAACAATAGACAACTAACCACAGCAAGCAATGAGCAAACAGACTAAATTTAGCCGTCAATAAGGAATAAACCTACCATAAAACAGTATGAATGGAATAAAAGGCAAGATCCAGATGAACAGGTTAAGGTCCAATATGAAGCAAAGGTTTGTTCATACAGATGAGGCTAAAACTCAGAGTCAACAAAGCAAGTGAAAGGTTAGAACAGGTATCGGACGGTCTGTGGAAGGTTAGACCGCACAGGCGCAACACAACAAATATTAAATAAACATGAAAACTATTTGCTTTCTCTTGTACACGAGTGTCCGTGAACGTGATTGTGAGTAACTCGGTGTGTGTTGGTTCTTTAATGGACTGGTGAGCGGTTCAGGGTGTACCCCACCTTCTCCATCCTACCCACAACCGTTGTAAGCGAATAAAATTAATTTTACATCAATATTACTTGCAAGCCCATATGTTATTTACTGTTATGCCCACCATAGGGCAGTGGTGAGCTGGGGGTAATGTGCTGGATTACAGGGATCCCTCACTTTCTGCAGTTAATGGGGACCAAGACCCCCAGTGACCACCGATTTCAGCAAAGTAGGATCGGACCCCCCGATTAATGTATACATACATGTACTATATACAACACTATAAATGCTTATAATAACAATTAAACATTCAAAAATAATGAATAAGATGTAAATAAAATATAAATACATACACACACAGATGCGCGCCTCACATAAAAATGTAAGTAGTTTTGTTGGGGGGTTTTGGGTTGGTTTTTGTTTGTTTGGGTTTTTTTGTATAAATGGACTTGTTTTGCGGCATTTTCCTTACCTTTCCCCCTATTATTCCTTAATTTCCTTATTTTTCAATGGATATTTTTGAAAAACCTGCAATGCACTGAAGCCACAGAAGCATGAAGGAGCGAGGGATCACTGTACTGACCCCAAGGTTGAGGGGTGGGGTGGGGGGAGTCAAGCCCCACTGTCAACGGGTTATCACTCACTGCTGTCCCTCCAGTGCAGCTAACTGGGTTATCAAAGGCCGGCCATGTCTCTCACTGTCTATGGTGGGTGGTAGAAGAATCATGTAGAACAGGGGTGTCAAACTCGTGCCACAAAGGGCCATGTGGCTGCAGGTTTTTGTTTCAACCAAGCAGCAACACACCTGACTTGGCTCAGTTAATCAACTGATCTGAGTGTTCAAGCAGTTGATTGGTCAGTCTCTGTACAGAGCACACAGATTGACCAATCAGCTGCCTGAAGACTCAGATGAGTTGATTAAATGCACCACCTCAGGTGTGCTCCTGCTAGGTTGAAACAAAAACCTGCAGCCACATGGCCCTTTGTGGCATGAGTTTGACACCCCTGATGTAGAAGAACCATCTTCATGTAGAAGAACCATCTTCATGTAGAAGAACCATTGCTGACTTTCATCAAGAGGAGCTGCATCACCATCAGCATGTTTCTGCTCCACGATGGTCTGGCGAGCCGTCCGGTGTGTGTGTGTGTGTGTGTGTGTGTGTGTGTGTGTGTGTGTGTGTGTGTGTGTGTGTGTGTGTGTGTGTGTGCTCTGCTCTCACTCAAAGTCAGCTGAGATGGGCACCAGCTTCCCTGTGACCCTAATTAGGATTAAGCGGTTCAGAAAATGGATGAATAATAATAAGTTTGAGTGAATAGACTTTCATTAGCATGAACAGTACAGTATTGGTTAATCGGGTTTCAGTTAGCATTTGTCAGAATTAATACCGGGTTAATGTCAGGAAAATCGAATGGTAGTTTTTTCACAGCAAAATTTGTTGTTAGTTTTGAACCCATATAAATTTGCCTTTCAAATTACATAACCAGATTCACACCAATTTACAGTAATTTACATAATATGTAAAACTTAATTTTTTTGAATTCATAGTAATGGGACTTGAGTCACATTTTCTCATATTTGGTGTTGAACCACTCAGGAGAGAAACTGTTACATAAGCGCCTCTACACGCCAATCAACTGAAATGAGTTGGAACTGGATTATTCAAGTAATGATACTTTATTATTAGCTTTATATTCATCTACTGTATTGCAGCAAGTATAAGGTGATATGCAAAGCTTAAAGCATAAAGTGGCCGTCACACTATAAACAACTGAAGAAACGACCGAGAAAGAATTGAAAATCTGAATATGTACAAAATTCTCATCAAATTCACTGCCTGCTTATAACCCGAATTAGGATAAAGCAGTTTAGAGAATAGATGAATGAAAGGGAAAGGGCTTCTTTTTATGTCACTGTATATAAATACAGAATAGAATGTCAAAATAAAAGTTCTGCACGCCAATATTTTTTAACTCTCTTTAGCCAATTAAAAAAAAATTAATTAATTTAAAAATTACATTAAAAATCTGGGGCAGTTGGCGGTTCAAGTCCCACTCTTAACAGGTTGTTACTGTCCCCCCAGTGCACTAACTGGGTTATCAATGGCCGGCCATGTCTCTCACTGTCTGTGGTGAGAGGTTCATGTAAAAGAATCATTGCTGACTTTCGACAAGAGGAGCTGCATAGCCGTCAACGTGTTTCTGAGCTGTGATGGCCTGGCGAGCTGTCCAGGGTGTACTCTATCCATGCCCGGAGTCGGCTGGGATGGGCGCCAGCCTCCCCGCGACCCTAATTAGGATTAAGCGGTTGCAGAAAATAAACGATGAATGAAATTAGAAATCTCTGAATAAAGCATGGTATTGTTTCTACAATTTAAGCAACAACACAACATTTTTTTCCATCCACATTTAGCTGCACTGGGGGGACAGCAGAGACAACCTGGTGATACTGCAGATTGAGCTCCAACCTTGGGATCAATAATCCAGCATCCTATCCCTGGGACACCACTGACCCCAGTCCAAAAATGAAAAAAAAAAAAAAAAATTACGTTTCATTATTTGTTTGATAATCAAATACTAGGGTAGCACAGTGGCATAGTGGTTAGCGTGTCCCCCTCACAGCAAGAAGGTCCTGGGTTATATTCCCAGCTCAGGCATTTCCGTGCGGAGTTTGCATGTTCTCCCCGTGCTTGTGTGGGTTTCCTCCTACAGTCCAGAAACATGCACAGTAAGTTAACTGGCTGTTCCAAATCTTCCATGTATGTGAGTGTGAATGGTTGTGTGAGTGTTGGCCCTTCGATGTCTTGGCAAGCTGTCCAGGGTGTACCCCATTCTCGAACCGAATTGGCTAAGATGGGCACCAGCCTCCCTGTTACCCTAATTAGGATTAGACTTAGAAAAAGGATGAATGCATGAATTATTGTTTCCTGCACAGCCAACACATAATAAATACTAAAAAAGGAAGAAGTGTTGAGAATAAAAGAATTGCAGTGAGAGAGTGAGAGAGAGAGAGAGAGAGAGAGTTGCTGTGGGCTGTAGTAGCCCTCGGGATTTGATAAAGTGCCAGATCTGGAGACAATAACAGCAGCTGATTGACACTCTCATTGTTTAATTCCCACAGCACTACATACTTAACCCCAGCAACTCGCTTCAGTCAACTGAAAAAAATCCCCTTGACTTTTACATTTGTCTGGATAACAATTTTTTTTGTGCTCCATCTGTCACGCTTTTTTACTTTGTCTATACTTCTTGCATTTCGCTTTAGGTCTCTGACCTGCCCATGCCTCCGTCCATCTTCTCCTCCTGTCCATCCCAGACTGTCATTATCTAGATCAGGTGGTTGTTTGTAGGATTTACATGAAAATATTATAACCAGTACATGAGCTGTTTAGATTTTGAACATGACCCTCGAATAACAAGAAGAAAAACGTTCTGGATTTGCAATTTTCTATCAAACAAGCTGAAGGAACAGATGACTCCGCCTATGTATGGGAGAAAATATATTTACAAATTCGTCAGATATAAATCTATATTATATATACTCAATCCAACATCTTATTGCGAGGGCAGTGCTTTTCGATTCTTTTCTGTGGCGCCCCCTCTAGGAAGAATAAAAAAAACACCCCCGCGCGAAGCGGTGTATTATTTGTCGATAAAATTGTTAGTAGTACACCTCTGCATAACATTGTATCTTTATTAACATTGAAAACGAAAAAGAAACAATATACTTCAACTTACAATAAATAAAATCTTTTTTAACATTTTAAATCTGAATAGAAAAGAATTAAAGTGCACCAATGTGCCTGAAATTAAAAAAAAATACATCCTTATTTAAACTCACTCAACTTATTCATGTCTTTATCTCTCTGTCTCTCTTCACCTTTCTCTTCGTTCCTGTTAGAAATTTTTCCGTGTTGTTACTTGAAGGGTTGTTCACTGCACTTCATATCGTTTGCTTGTGCAAAAAACTGCTACACTATAGCACAACAATGAGAACGCCACTTCCAACTACTGGAGTGGAGGTGCAATTACACTTAATTCTTGTACAGTATACTATTCCAGAAAAGCATGTTTACCAGGGTCATACGCAGTGCTGTAGTGGTACTTGTTTTAGTTGCTGAGTTGCGTGTACTGACTTAATTTGGTCTACTTTATAGTTATTCAACATAAATTTCTGCGACTGTGTAAATAAAAAGCGAAGATGAAGTGCTAAATAGTTTAGAAGCCAAAGCCACACCCTCCCCATGCTCCATGCACCTCAGCCCACTTCGTGGATGAGGTGCTGCTGTGTGCCTCGGTCGCTTCACTGCCATCGTGTACTCACTTATTTTTTGACCTTTGCAGCACTGGTCATACACGCTCTCAAAGCATCACGCACCACACTATTTCAGAAGCACTGTGATAGGGTGAAACATATTGTCAGTGACTCGTTACTATTAAAAATGTATATACAGTAATACATACATACATACATATGTGTGTGTGTGTGTGTATGTATGTATGTATGTATGTATATATAATGTGTGTGTGTGTGTGTGTGTGTATATATGTGTGTGTGTGTATATGTGCATATGTGTGTGTGTATATGTATGTATGTGTATATATGTATATATATATATATATATATATATATATATATATATATATAGTGTGTGTGTGTATATGTGTATGTGTATATATATATATATGTGTATGTGTGTGTGTATATATATATATATATATATATATATATATAGAGGATTTTCTGAGTAGATCCTTCCGTAGGAGAGTGCTCAATACTTTTTAGTAGAGCAAATAAACAAAAGGACAGGACAAAGACTTTCTATTGAAACTCCATTTATCACTACAGATCTGTTTCGAGGGGTGGTGAAACCATCCTCTCTCTTCAAGTGATTATACCATCCTCTCTCTTCAGGTGATTATAGAAGAAGTTCTTCTATAATCACCTGAAGAGAGAGGATGGTTTCACCACCCCTCGAAACGGATCTGTAGTGATAAATGGAGTTTCAATAGAAAGTCTTTGTCCTGTCCTTTTGTGTATATATATATATATATATATATGTGTGTGTGTGTGTGTGTATGTGTGTATATATATATATATATATATATATATATATATATATATATATATATATATATATATATATATATATAGTTTAAAAAAACAAGGGAGCCATACTTTCATGAAGTTCAAAATCTGGTGAGGAGCCATACTGGTATTATTGATAGTATACTGTACAATGTAAAAAGCTAAAAAGAAAAGAAGAAGAAGACAATGTATAATTATATAGGAATAAACTGCCCTCAGATCGTTACAGCCTCTATAGCCACCACGTCCATCGTGGTGAAGGAGCTGAGCTGCAAAGCAAAGCTCTCAATTTACCTGTGGATCTACATTCCAACCCTCAACTACGGTCACGAGCTTTGAGTAGTGAACGAAAGAACAAGATCACGGATACAAGCGGCTGAAATGAGCTTCCTTCACTGGGTGGTGGGGCTCTCCCTTAGAGATAAGCTGAGAAACTCGGCCATCCGGGGAGAGCTTAGAGTAGAACCACTGCTCCTCCACCAGAGAGGATCTGGTTAGAACATCTCTCAAATGTCTGACTGGTGTGGTGTTTCGGGCATGTCTGACCAGGAAGAGACCCTGAGGTTGACCTAGGACACACTGGAGGGACTTAGTCTCTCGGCTGGTATGGAAGAGCTGGAGGAAGTGGCTGGGGAGAGGGACATCTGGACCTCATTGCTTTGGCTGCTGCCTCATGACCCGACCCTGGATTAAGTGGAAGAGGATGAATGAATGAATGTACAGAATCTATATACATATATATATATATATATATATATATATATATATATATATATATATATAAGTATAAAATGAGAAGTGAGTAATATGTATATAAGCAGGTGGAGAATGAATGGAGTCCGTGAGTGATGTATATACGGTATTATAACAGTGGATGTTGATTCTATACGGACAAGTTTGGTCCAGTTTAATGTTCACAGGTATTAATGATTTCCTGTGTGGCTCAGTGATGCGTTTCGGTGGTATCAGTCTCTCCCTGAACGACTCCAGCGACCAATCAGCAGGTTGTGAAGCGGGTGGGTCGTATTTTTCAGTATCATCTTTATTTTGGTAGCGTTCTCCTCTCTGACACCACCGTCACCCACAACTCAGATCAGTTTATTCGGTCTGTTTGGGTCTGCGACCCTCGGCCTGCTGCTCCAACATGCAACAGCATAGAGGTATAGCGCCTTCCACAACAGACTCATAGAACATCCTGAGTCCAACAGATGTTAAACGACCTTAATCTCTTAAAAAATAGAGACAACTCTGGCACTTGTATTACACTGAGGTACTATTTTCGACCCGGTCCGGTTTACTGTCAATATGAGCTCCAAGGTAATTCTGAATTTGTAATTCAGAAGCATCCCAGAAACTGCATGTTTCAGGAGCATCACAGAAGCTACTGTCTGCGTCAGTCTGTTAAAAATAAATTCCTGGTCTATTTTTGTGATTCGCCGTGATCCTGCCATGCGGCCAGGCAGGAAGTGGAGTCCACAGTGTTTCCAAAGCTGGCTGAAACTGCTACCGCTAACTACACCTGTCTCTTCTCACTGCAAGTTACTGTTGGAACAGGTGGAGAGGAGAAATTTAGCATGTCATGCAACTCAAAAGAGAGGGCAGCAAATAATCCCACTGTGAAGTGATGTAATCCCTCCGTGGGAGGGGCCAACGGCTGATATCTTGTCTCCGTTCCAACTATAGGCTTTTCTCGGAGCTGCCTGCGTGGGGTTGGGCGTGTGGAGTGTTGCATTAGTTGACGATCACCATCTGATGGCAGCACAGAGAGCAGACGCATGGTTATGATTATTCATCATTCATTTTCTGTAACTGCTTAATCCTAATTAGGGTCACGGGGAGGCTGGCGCCCATCCCAGCTGACTCCGGGCAAGGGCAGAATGCACCCTGGACAGCTCGCCAGGCCATCGCAGGGCGGAAACACGCTGACGACTTTGCAGCTCCTCTTGTCGAAAGTCATCAATAGTTCTTTTACATAAACCTCTCACCATAGACCGTGAGAAACATGGCCTGCCTCTGATAACCCGGTTAGGTGCACTGGGGGGACAGTGACAACTCGTTGAGAGTGGGACTTCAACCCCCAACCTTAGGATCAGTGATCCAGCACCTTTTACCACCAGGCCACCACTGCCGGTTGTGATTATTCTGTTTCACAATTTTCAAGATAGAGAATAAGTCCTTCGGCCGACCATGCAGGGGCTTGTTTTCTGAGCTTTTCTGTGTGTGGGTTGCATTCTGGTACAGGAATAATTACGTTAGATAGCAACCGGGTCTGCTTCACACTCTGTTACCCAGCCAGACTGTGTGAGATAGTATACATTCATTAATTTTCTAAACCGCTTCATCCTAATTAGGGTCGCTGGGAGGCTGGCGTGCATCTCAGCTGACTCCGGCGATGGGAGGGTCTCCCCTGGACAGCTCACTATGCCATCACAGGGTCACACAACCATTCGCACCAAGGGGCAATTTGAAACAGCCAATTAACCTACTGTACATGTTTTCGGACTGTGTGAGGAAACCCACGCAAACGCGGGGAGAACATACAAACTCCACACAGAAACACCTGAGCTGGGAATCGAACCCAGGACCGTCTTGCTGTGTGCGCCTCGACTGAGATGGGCGAACCTAATTCGGATGAAGCAGTTCAGAAAACAAATGAATGAAGCACTCCATTATTTTTCACTAATATATTTCTGGCTTATTTCTTTCAGATCCAGCGCTCAGCGTGACTCTTGAGTCTCCAGTCATAGCCCAATACGGAGGTGATCCCACAGAACTTGTGTGTCAAGTCTCCAACATTTCCCAATACTGGGGAAAACAGTGGAGTGTCAGTTGGTACTATTCAGTTGCCTCATCCAGTGGTAATCAGAGTGGTCATGATGTTATTGCCTCATTGAATGAAAACGGCGCGCTCATTCCCGGCGATAAATATAAGGAACGCATCGACTCAGGTCTGATCATGGTAACCCGCACTGAACCGGCTACTTTCAAGCTGCGGCTGCTCCATACCACAAATGCAGATGTGGGTGAATATATTTGCAGCGTCACAACATGGACACTCACTCGCCGTGGCATCAGGAAATATGGATCAGAACATCAAGCTCCGGCATTTAAACTCAGCTTGGCCTCTAAAGGTGAGGAAAATTCAGTTCCGTGTTAGTTGTCAGATTAAAAATGCCTATTTTAAGCTCCTTTAGGTTCGTTCATTCATTCATTGTTTAAGCTGATTAATCCTGTCGCCCCATCTCAACCGACTCCGGGCAAGGACGGGGTACACCCTGAATCGTAGCGTCGACACTTGCACCACAATTTACACTCATATCTACGGGAGATTTCGAGCAGCCTACTGTGCATGTTTTTGGACTGTGGGAGGAAACCTACACAAACACCTGGAGAACATGTAAACGCCACACAGAAACACCCGAGCTGGGAATCGAACCCAGAACCTTCTTGCTGTGAAGCGGATGTGCTAATTGCTATTATATTTGACCTGAAAGCTGCAATACACTTACATGCTACAATTTCATGAAGTTGCCAAAGCCCATGTATTACAAACCATAAAACCTACCCAAAGTATTAGGATGGGTCATGAGGTCATAGGATCCAAATGAATATTTTTTTATGTTTTAAGTATCATGTATAAAGGTACTTGGTATCTGTTAATCCCCACGAGCGCTTGGTGCCAATTTATGGACGGTAGACCCTCTTGTCGTCAGAATATACAGTAATCATACTCTTTCAGGTTTTAGAATCCGCCGTAAAACTACACGGCTACAGCCGTTCGTAGCCAGGAGTCCATGGGAGCTGATTGGCTGAGCTCTCATACGCTCACTTGCCTTTACTCACAGCGATCGCCAGACAATCAGCGCTTTCCCTCCGAACGTGTTAGACCACCCCCAAAATATGCACACACCGCAGTTCAAAATGAGGTGGGTGGTTAGCACTGCATGCCACTGAGGGGGCATGTGTATGATTTCACCCCTTTCCTGTCAGTGGCAGTTATGTGATAGGAAAGGTAGTTCTTGATGAGTGGGAATTGGATACGACTAAAATAGGGATAAAATTTGTGTGTGTGTGGTTTGGTAACCATTAACCCATTACCATTCAGTCCAATCTCACTCCTACCTGCGGAAACACACGGTTTTTGTAGTTTAACCAAATGATACATTTTCAGATTTTTTTATTTCTTTTCATTTATTTACCTGTTGAAGATGTAGAGTGTAGTGCTGTGTTTGAGGAATGCGTAGATACAGCAGCCAGTAAGAAAAGTGTTTCTGAGAAAAATAAGAAAATAAACACTAAATAAATGAAAAAAAGCTCACAAACCTGTGCTCAGGCTCACACTTAACAAACAAAAACAGAAACTCTAAATAGATAGATCTGCGGATAATCCCTGTGGAACCAACAAGGACAAAGAATCCGATAAGAAGCCCAGAAGCTTCAGTTCATTTCCGAACCGTTTTATAATTTATTAGAGTAGAGGTTGGACCTGATTCTTGGCTAAGGTGGGGTACATGTTGAACAGCTCTCCAGAATAGTTCAGTGCATGTACACAACCCTTCACACTCACATTAACACCTGGGGCCTTGCACTGTGGGGGCTTTCCATGGAACACTGTATGAAAGTAAGGTGGATTTCGCAGAACATTCATTTTAGCAACATCCACCCACTACGAAAAGCTCGAATTTGGGTTTTTTTTTTAAACTCTTTTTAAAACTTAGTTTTGTCTGGAATATAGAGATTTTTAGCAACTATATTGTGCAGGTGGATGGAGTTTGTGCTGTTTTATCTCACATGGTATTCTAGGACATGTAAATTCCAGAGATGTTCTACAGCAGGAAGCCTGCACATTTGCATTTTGTTAGTTACCTGCTATCTCAGCTAAATTAAACTTTATTTTCTACTCTCAAAAACATCATAACTTTCAATCTTTACTAACTACGCCAGAAATCAAGAATATTCATTCATGTTTATCTAATGTTTACACTGTACAGTAATAGACAAGAGGGGAACTCACAGAGTGAAATCTACCTCTGCCAGGAACAAATGGCTCATGCTGACAATGGTAGGTTTCACCATGAACTGGCACAGTTCTAATGAAATGCCTCCCTCTAGTGGACATGTGATGAACATTCCTCCACAGATTAAGCTCAATAAGTGCAAATAATTATGCACATTTAGTCACTCATTCATTCATACATTTTCTGAGCCACTTGATCCTAATTAGGGTCGCTTGGAGGTTGGTGCTCATCTCAGCCTACTCTGGGCGAGGGCAAGGTACGCCCTGGACAGCTTACTAGGCCATCGCAGGGCGAAGACTGATACAATCATTTAAACTCCTAGCTAGGGGCGATTCAGAACAGCCAATTAACATTCTGTGCCTGTTTTTGGACTGTGGGAGGAAACCAGAGTACCCGGAGAAAACTTACGCAAGCATAGAGAGAACATGCAAACTCCACACAGAATTGCTCGAGCTGGGAATTGAACCCAGGACCTGCTTGTTGTGAGGTGGATGTGCTCATCACTATGCTGCCGTGGTGCCTGGACATTCACTCATGATTTTAAATTATTGACCAATTTAGGTCAGCCTTATTCTACACCAACATTCTGGGAATGGCTTATCAATTAGAACAAAATCACATCATATTTGGTTGAGATAAGATTTTTTTACATTTTTTACCATGTTTTTCCAGGTATAAAGGATCACATCCAAAATAAGCAGATTCATTACTTGTACATCACCCTACTCGTCAAAAAAAAAAATTGAAATTGAAGAATTCTGTTGACATTAGTAACACAATGTTCTTCAGTGATACAAACTAAAACCTCATGAAACATAAATAGATTAAAAAAGTAGATCAACATCTAATGGATGAGTCACTTTCCAAAGGAGGAAACATACTAGTGATGGGAATCTGATTCTTTTACCAAACCCGATTCTTTCGGTGGTCAGTGGTGGTCTGGTGGGAAAGGTGCTGGATCACTGATCCTAAGGTTGGGGGTACAAGCACCACTTTCCACGGGTTGTCACTGCCGCCCCAGTGCAGCTAACCGGGTTATCAAAGGCCGGCCGTGTCTCTCACTGTCTATGGTGTGAGGTTCATGTAAAACAAACATTGCTAACTTTCGACAAGAGGAGCTGCAAAGCCATCAACGTGTTTCCGCCATGCGATGGCCTGGCTAGCCGTCCAGGGTGTACTCTACCCTCGCCCAGAGTCAGCTGGGATGGGCGCCAGCCTGCCTGTGACCCTAATTAGGATTAAGTGGTTACAGAAAATGAACGATCAACGATTCTTTCGGTTTGATGGATTATAGTGAATTAATACGTATTGTATGTATGTATATATATATATATATATATATATATATATATATATATATATATATATATATATATATATGATTTTCTGAGTAGATCCTTCCGTAGGAGAGTGCTCAATACTTTTTGGTAGAGCAAATAACAAAAATAAAAGGACAGGACGAAGTATATATATATATATATATATACACACAGTCGGCCCCCAACTTACGAAATTAATGTGTTCCAGCGCCTTTTTTGTAACACGGGAGTTTCGTCAGTAGGGGTCGCATTTTACATGTTAAATGCCTGATTTGTTCCAAAGCTCCAAAGACAACCCCATAAAACCTTTAAAAATGATAAAAGTACACCAATTTTTTGTGAAATATGTGTTAAAAGTAAAAGAAAATTATTAATTAAACCATTTAAACATTTTATTAACATATTAAACCATTTTATTAACATATTTATTAATTAAACCATTATTAAACATTTTTTATGAACACACACACACACACACACACACACCCCTGTCTCTCTCTTTCTCTCTCTCTCTCTCTCTCTCTCTCTCACACACACACACACACACACATACACACACACACACACACACACACACACACATATTAAATGTTTATTTTAGCGCTGCGGGCCACGCCCACAAGACGTGGAATTCAAAGGGCATTCCCTGCTTGACAGATCGGAGGTCCAAACTCAATTTTAACTCGATTCCTTGAGGGATCAGAATTCCAGATGAGCTCAAATGCACCACATTTATTAAACATTTACTGAATTAAACAACTTAAAAAAGTAAACTATAAACTAAACAGTTAAGCTTCCTTCTCTCTCTCTCGCTCACACACATGCGCACACGCACACACACACACACACTCTCTCCCTCCCGCTCTATCACACACACACACACACACACACACACACACACACGGGATGTTTTATTTAAAGCGGAATTACAGTACCTTTTGAAAGATCAGAGGTCCTCACTGTATTTCCGCTTTAAGGTCTCCTTCTAGTTCTGCGTAATCCCTCCTAACCAATGGGAGGCCAGCGGGGCAGGATGTTGAGAGACAGCCAATGAGAAAGCAACTCTCGTATCGTGTGAAATTTTGATTGGCGCATTTGAATTTTGAATTTCTTTTTGTAAGACGGGGTTGTTTTCGTATCCCGGGGACGAAAATGCAGGAAAATGTTTTTCGTAACCTGGGATTTTCGTATCTGGGGGTTTTTATAAGTAGGTGGCCGACTGTATATGGTATATGGTGTGTGTGTGTGTATATATATATATATATATATATATATATATATATATATATATATATATATATATATATATATATATATAGATAGATAGATAGATAGATATAGATATATACGAAAGAAAACAAAATTTTAACAAAATTTATATTTATTTAGGAGTGTAAAAGATGATACAATATCACAGAGATAATTATGATGAAATATCAGACTGAATGGCACATGACAATATAAAATAAACCAGAAAATCAGAAAATATTAAATGAGTTTGATAGAGACCTCACACCTTCTCATGGCTTGTCTTACATGCAGCTGGTTCAGTAATACCTTCAGGAAATGTGAGAATGTTTGAACAGGCTTGAGTCAATCAGCGACCTAAAAATTATAATGAATGTTATCTCTATTGAAACTAAAACATTTTCATGCTTGCCACCTTTGTCCAACTGAAGTGCTTTCAGAGCTCTGTCACACTTCTCTTGCCTCAGACACACAGATTCTTGTGTGTTGGTGCTATGACTCTGAATTTCGTCCTCAAGCAACTCGTTGAACTTTTCTTTCTGTGCATCCATGTTGACCGTAGCATCAGATTTTGGGAACTGACAAACTTATGGCTGTATCTCCTTCTATACCTCGACCTTATAAATGTATTTCATGCATGTATTGTAGATGGGTCCATTAGATATGACATGGAATATGGACCGACCCACTTGTATTTTATAATGTTTAAACTCCCAGGGTCCATTTTCTATGGCACAGAGCAGTGTTTTTCAACCTATTTTGAGGCAAGGCACACTTTTTTTCTTTGAAAAAATCTTGAGGCACGCCACCAGCTGAAAATGTTAAAAATTTAATCTCTGCAGTCGATATTAGGGCGGCAAGGTGGTGTAGTGGTTAGCACGTCCACCTCACAGCAAGAAGGCCTGGGTTTGATTCCCAGCCTGGGCGTTTCTGTGCGGAGTTTGCATGTTCTCCCCGTGCTCGTGTGGGTTTCCTCTGCGTACTCCAGTTTCCTCCCACGGTCCAAAAATATGCACAGTAGGTTAATTGGCTGTTCTAAATTGCCCATAGGTTCGTATTGTGCAGAAGGCAATGGCAAACCACTGCACTATCCTTGCCAAGAAAACCTCCATGAAGATGATAATCAAGGCGTTATTCTTCATGGCAGGTCGCCAAGAGTCATCCTACGACTCGGAAGGTACCAGACCAGACCAGTCTATATTAACAATTTCATTCATATTAACAAAGTTATTCTCGTCACACTGTCTTGAACCGGAATCAAAATAAACACAAAGACATATCTTTCTTATTTCTACTCACTCAGTGTGAATCCTGGGCCTGTTTGGATGAACATAGAGCTGATCTCCTGACAGGAATCGAAGAGAGACACACACACACACCAAGCTCTTCCTCAGTCTCTCTCTTTCTCTTGTTTTTATGGCAGTCAGGTTTGAAAAGCTTACTTGGCACAATATCACCGTTGGAGAGCCTTTCACCACACACTGGGCACACCGGTATCGGTGGAGTTTCATCTCTGGTAAACGTGAATCCAAATGACGCGTTAGAGGCTTTGCTCGACTTCACCGTCTTTGCTTTCTTTTGACCTCCACTCATACTAGGCCCTTCATCTGGTTCCAAATTTTGTCCAGGGTCCAGTTCGGAGTTGGTATTTTTCCTTTTCAAAAACTGTTCCATCATGGTCACTGTTGTGTCTTGTGAATCCAGTGCTGCTTTAATTATTTTCTGTGGCGCCCCATCTAGGAAGAAAAAAGACCCCCCCCCCCGCCCTGTGAGCGACTATAAATAGTATTATTTGTCTATAAAATTGTTGTTAGTACACCTCTGCATAACATTGCATCTTTATTAACATTAAAAACAAAAAGAATAATATAGTTCAACTTGGAATAAAGAAAAACTTCATTAATACAGACGCTTCTCGACTTACGTTCATCCGTTTTACGTTTTTTTAGCTGTTACTTTTTTTTTAGTCAAATTTTGAGTTTAGACGTACCTACGTAGTACGCTGACGTAATGACGCAATGACGTCGTTTACAAACGACAGACTGAACGTGGCCCTCCTTCTTCCCAGTTCAGTTATATATTGTTTTTATATATATATATATATATATATATATATATATATATATATATATATATCGTTTTATATGGCATATCGCAAATATGGTTGGTCAGAAGCGTAAGCCTACTAGCATGGGTGCAAGTCTCATACACAGAGATGAATTAACTATGTGCTCAGATTGGCGCAATCTACCATGCGTACTCAGTTAAGTAGTGTAGACGGGCCCATTAGCTATGGCACAGAATATGGACCCCTAGTAAAATATGTCATGGAATATGTAATTGTATTGAGAACACCATGATCAGTAGCCTTGCAGCACAGGAAGATTACGCAGACATCAGCAACATTGCACAAGCCGGAGAGTATGCCACAGAAATAGAAATACTTGCTGTAGCCAGACTACTTGCCACACCCATCTGGACCTACTCACCATTTGGGAAGGAACACGGGGTGCAGTGTTACACGCCACTGTCAGGCATAGTTTCACCTTGTGCTGCTTCAACAAAAGCCATGTTTGTGAAGAATATGTTTGAACATTTTGAGCCTGTTCAGCCATCACCAGGGTTCAGATAGATAACATTCATCGTAGATAATTGTCTCAAGTATATTGAAAAATTTTCTTTTTTTTTCTTTTCTTTTTTTTTTTTTTTGGTCATGCGCCACCATTCAGTGTGATATTTCATCATAATTATGCATGTGCTGTGTTACGCTTTGCACTTTTAACGGTTTACCTTGCGTGCGGAAGTGCAGTGGGACATATAGAGCTCAGTGGTGTGATGTGTATAATTTAGACACACTTGTGTTACCAGATAATTTTTTGACCTCTTATGGCACTCGATCGTGATTGCTGGCAAGAACAGAAAAGCAAAGAAATGAATATTCCCGGGGAAAATCTTCCCAGGGAAAGTGTGGACTCGTATAGCTAACTGCTTCATGTGTCTAAACATGATAATACTGTATTATAACCCTTCACTTATATAAGTCACCTTGTTTCTCACAATCTCCCCCACTGCTTTCTCCAGGCTCGGCAATCAGTGTGATTGCTCACCGCCGACGACAAGCGACTTCCATTGGCTCCACTTTTGAAATGAGCTGCCTGGCGAAACTTACGAACCTCAGGGAAGGTGTGTCCCTGTCTGTCCTCATATTGGTGCAGCATACTGTCGGTGGATCCATTCACAAACTTGCCTCACTCACCCCTGACCAGGTTCTAAAGTTAGAGGACTGGTACGAGTCTAGTCGGCAGTATAGCCTGAGCCTAGTGAAGACAGGAAACGCGGAATTCTCATTCCGAATCCAGAACGTGCAGATCATGGACAGAGGATTCTACTCTTGTGAAGTCGCAGCATGGACTAAACCAGACGGGAGTGACTGGTTGGAGCTGACAAAAGGACAGTCAAATAAAGTTCAGATTAACTTCGAGCACACAAGTAAGAGCTTAATGAATAAATAAATTCTGAACCCATATCCCACACTGATACCTCACACAGAACTGAGTTTCTCTGAATGCAGGATTTTTGATAGTGCTGACTGTTCTCCATCAACAAGACAGTGATATATTCAGGAGGATATTGGGCCTGAATGGATGGATGGCTTTAAGCTGTTCTAGAAATGCTATGGAGTAAAAAAAAAAGATCGCAAGTTCGAATCCTCCGGGTTAATACTGCAGCCGTCCTTAGCCGGGAATACATGGAAGCTGATTGGCCGAGCTCTCACAGGAGGAGACACTTCCCTGACTTCCCCTCACTTCCCTGTCACTCACAGTGATCGCCAGCAAATTACAGGCGTCTATGAGTTCATTTGTATAAGAAGGCGAATGGTGCTTTCCACCCGAGAATGATCCACCCCAAAATACTCATGCACAGCAGTTTATAAAGATGCATGTGGCTGGCATTGAATGTCACAGAGAATGCGTGTCCTTGCTTTTGCCCCTCCCTGCTTGGTGGTGGTTGTGTGACAGGGAAGGCGATATATGATGGGGGGATTGGATACGACTAAATTATGGAAAAAAGGAGAAGAATGGGGGGAAATAAAAAAGTAATCTTTTTTTGCAGTCATGGATGTAATGTCTCCTACTGGTTTATTGTATGCCTAGAAGACTTCAGGAGGGCAGTGGTGGCCTGGTGGTAAAGGTGCTGAATCACTGATCCTAAGGTTGGGGGCTCAAGCCCGTCTCGCAACGGGTTGTCCCCCCCCCCCCCCCCCCCCCCCCGAGCGCAGCTAACTGGGTTATCAAAGGCCGACCATGTCTCTCACTGTCTATGGTGAGAGGTTCATGTAAAAGAACCATTGCCGACTTTCTGCCCTGCGATGGCCTGGTGAGCCTTCCAGGGTGTACTCTTCCCTTGCCCAGAGTCGGCTGAGATGGGCACCAGCCTCCCTGCAACTCTAATTAGGATTAAGCAGTCCAGAAATTGATTGAATGTACGAACCGCGTGATGGGCTGTGATTACACTGCACAGTGCGCCCTCTATTGACCTATTGCGCCACGCCTTCACAAAATCCGAGCTGGAACTCGGAACACTTCACCTTTCACTTGTTGTTCAGTGAACAGTTAGAGGTCTCTAATGTTAAACTAGACAAATGTACTCTTACAGTTGCTTTACGGTCTTTTGATATGAAATAATTATCTTGACAATTTGTCTTATTTTCCTCAGGACCGTTATTTGACCTTTCTATAACTTCCGACACCACCAGTGTTTACCCCTGGGAAACGGTCAAGATGGATTGTATGGTCAGTGTATCCGGAACTTCCAACACAGGTATGGATAGAAGTTGCAATAGAAAAAAGAAAAAAAAAAAAAAGAAAAAATTCAGCATTGTGTGTGATGTGGTAGCGGTGACTCGGTCGTTAAGGCACTGGATTACTGATCCGAGTGTTAGGGGTTCAAACTCCACTACACCATGCAACCCCCCCCCCCCGAGTGCAGCTAACTAGGTTATGCCATGTCTCTCACTGTTTAGGGCAGTGCTTCTCAAATAGTGGGGCGCTGATGGGATGCTGAGGGGGGCGCGTGTGACCCAGGAGAACATGCTTTTTTTCCGCCGTACTACAAGAAAGTGTAATTGCATATCCACTCCAGTAGTTGGCAGTGGCGCCCTCATTGCCCATTGTGCGCAGCAAGTACAGGTCCCAGCTAAACATTGAGCAGGAGCTGAGAGTTGCAGTGTCATGCTTCAAACCTCGCTTTGAGAAGCTGTGCGCTGCAAAACGTGCTCATTGTAGCCATTAATCTTGGCTTCCTCATTTTGAAAAAAAAATCAGCACAAATTGTTCTATTTGTTCTTGTTTTGTAGGTTAAAGTGTTTATATATTGTGCTCCTGAGTTAATGTTTCTGAAGTCAATTTGAATTAATTATTTATTGATTTTATTTTCAGCAGCAAATGGTGTGGTAAGTTTGTCAAAAATGTAACAAGGATATTATTATTTTTAAATTTAAGGCAAATTGATGCACTTTCTTTTACAGACTAATAAAAAATGTTAAAGTTATTCTTGTAAGTTGAACTATATCTCTTTCTTTTTGTTTTATTTATGTTAACAAGGATACGATATAATGAAGAGATATACCTGTAACTATATTATAGAAAAAAGTTATAATTTATAGTTGCGGCGGAAAGTGGGTGGTGGGGGGGGCGCGAATTGTTTTCTTCTTGCTAGGGGGGGCGTAACAGAAAATAATTGAGAAGCACTGGTTTAGGCTGAGTGCTCCATGTAAAGGAACTGTTGGTTTATCAGTTTCCACTACTGAAGTCTCGATTCAGTCATTTTCTGAACTGCTTAATCCTAACGAGGGTCTCGGGGAGGCTGGCGTCCGTCTCAGCCGACTCATGACTCGCCAGGCCATCGCGGGGCAGAAACACACTGATGGCTATGCAGCTCCTCTTGACGAAAGTCAGCAATGGTTCTTCTACATGAACCTCCCACCGTAGGCAGTGAGAGACATGGCCGGCCTTTGATAACCCAGTTAACCGCACTGGCGGGACAGCAATGACAACCCATTGATATTGGACTTGAACCCCTAACCTTTGGAATCAGTGATCCAGCACCTTAGCACCAGGTCACCACTGCCCTCCTGAAGTCTTCTAGACATACAATAAATTAGTAGGAGACGTTACAGCCCTGATTGCAGTGTTTGGGTACCACACGCACTTTGAATGTTTAGGCTATTCATGACTGCAATCGTATGGTAGGACTATGAGTCGATATATGATAATTACAACTACTTTGGTCTTTTAATAAATTGTAATAATGAATGTACACTGTTGTTGTCTTCATTTAGACAGTGTTGCATATGAAATACGATGGTATCAAGGTCATTTACAGTCGTCAGATAAATCCGTCCTCCTGGCCAGTGTGGATCGTTGGGGAGTGGTGAGGAAAAGCCTTCGTAATGGCACCAGTGACTGCAGTCTGGAGCGCCTCAATACCCGAACATTCGTCCTTACCATTCATGCCACGGACTACAGTGATGCTGGCGAATATTATTGCACTGCCACCCCATGGATACAATCAACCACAATCGAGGACTGGAGAAAAGAACAAGAGCTCATATCCAAAAGAATCTTTCTTCAGGTCAAGTTTGCATGTGAGTTCTATCTGAGTGTTATAATTTCTGTGGTTTCCTCCAGGTATTGTATCCTGGTATTACATTCTGACACATACAGTGGATATAAAACGCTGAGGTGTCTGTATTAAAATTGTTGTGAGGGAAAAACATGAGCCCAAGATTAATAAATTCAGAATTGTCGTTGATTTGATCAATAAACTGAACAATCCAACTAAAAAAACCTAATAATGTACAAGGGCAATGGTGGCCTGGTGGTAAAGGTGGTGGATCACTGATCCAAAGATTGGGGGTTCAAGCCCCACTCTCAACAGGTTGGTTCTGCCCCCCCCCCCCCCCCCATCCCCCCTGTCCTCCCCAGTGCAGCTACCTGGGTAATTAAAGGCCGGCCATGTCTCTCACCGTCTATGGTGAGAGGTTCATGTAAAAGAACCATTGCTGACTTTCGACAAGAGTAGCTGCATAGCCGTCAGCGTGTTTCCGCCCTGTGATGGCCTGGCGAGCCATCCAGGGTGTACTCTGCCCTTGACCAGAGTTGGCTGGGATGGGTGCCAGCCTCCCTGCGACCCCAATTAGGATTAAGCGGTTACAGAAAATGAACGAATTATATAATAATGTACAAGGAGGAAGCCCACACAAGCAGGGGGAACATGTAAACTCCACACAGAGAGGCTGGGAATTGAACCCAGGACCTTCTTTTCTGTGAAGCAGATGTGGTAGCCACTGCGCCACCAAGCCACCCAGGGCATGTTTTGTTTTTTGATAATTTTTTTTTGTATTATCTCATACGACTGCCCTTATTCTGGTTCCGTACTACGTATATGGAATTGTTTTGTACCAATCCCTGACTCATACACTTCAACAGTGAGATCCCTTTTATTATTTGTAAGCTCTCTGAGGACCGTGGCTTTTGCTGTAAGATACAACCACTATATTTTTATTTCAGTAAAATTCTACTGAAACAGTTGAACTTTATTCAGGGTTAATCAAAGTCTCTTTAATTGATAGCAGGCATGTACAAAGGATTTGAATTGTACAGATAATAGGCAACATTCATTTATTCATTCATGTTCTGTAACCGCTTAATTCTAATTAGGGTCATGTGGAAGCTGGAGCCCATCCCAGCCAACTCCGATTGAGGGCAGAGTACAGCTTGGACAGCTCACCCGGCCATCGCAGGGCAGAAACACGCTGACTGCTTTGTAGCTCCTCTTGTCGAAAGTCAGCAGTAGTTCTTTTACATGAACCTCCGACCATAGACATTGAGAGACATGGCCAACCTTTGATAACCCAGTTAGCTGCACTGGGGGAACAGCAGTGACAACCCGGTGATAGTGGGGCTTTAACCCCCAACCCTGGCATCGGTAATCTAGCACCTTTACCACCAGGCCACCACTGTCCTACATACTGTATCTGAATCATATGTTTAAATAATTAGAAGTTGAACTTCGTCTTCAAGTTGGACAGAGCATGTGTGTCTGAAGAGATGGAAGACGTGTGTTTTTAAAATCAAATTTCTCCACAAATGATATACTGTAGTAGCTAATGTCATGACAGTAGCAATAGTATTTGTCTAAACACGTAATTCAGGTTCCGTAACCAAACATTGGGTGGTAATATACAACACCAACAAGGATCTGATGTCAGATATACCAGCTGGTGCTACGCGAAAGGTCGTTTCCTCCACTGGTCATTAAAGTGGTCACATTTTTATATCATAAAAACATGTTATTTTCACAGGGTGTATAACTTTTTTATCATCATCATCATCATCATCATCAATATTATCATCATCAATACTCACTTGTTTTCCGAACCAGTTAATCCTACCAATGTCGTGGGAGGCTGGAGACTATCTAAGCCACCTCGCGTTGAAGGTGCATCCTCTGAACAGCTTGATAGACCATCACACGGCAACACACACACACACACACACACACACACTTACTTACGCCGAGGGGCAATTCAGTTAATCCTAATTAGGGTCGCATGGAGGCTGGTGCCCGTCTCAGCTGACCCTGGGCAAGGGCGGGGTACACCATGGACAGCTCGCCAGGCCATCAGAGGGCCCCTAGGGGCAATATGACGGTCAATTATCTTAATGTGCATGTCTTTGGCCTGTGGGAGGAAACTGGATTACCTGGAGGAAATCCACACAAGCGCCGAGAGAACTCCACACGAAAATGTCCAAACCGGAGAATCGAACCCATTACCTTCTTGCTGTGCTAACCACTATGCCAACCATGCCATCGTTTTTATATCCACTGTTAATATTTTTGAAAGTCTGGTTGAATGATTCTACTTTTTTTGATGCAAGAGTAAATTACAAAATGTTAATTTTAAAATAACTAATATTTATTCTAATTTCTTTCAGTGTGGGATTCAATGAAATTTCCTTTGCTTTATGGAACATGTGCATCCCTGACTGTGGCTCTGTTTTCTCTCATTTTGGGATTCCTCTGTTCTCTGTGCTGCTGTAAAAAACCCACGCACGCCCCACACAGTCGCATCAAGCTCCTCAACCCACAGCTTGATTGACGTGAACTTTCAACTCGAAGCAAACACATTGAAGCAGACACACAACTCTTCACCAAAGCAGCAAAAAGGTCAAAGCAATGTTTGACAGATAACAGTTATCGATTATTCACAGATCGACCTCATCGATCCACAAGTAACGATAGAACCAGTGAAGAAACCCATGCAGGAAATGCACCTGTAGCGTTTGTTGACTCTGACTGTGATTTTTTTCTGCACAAAAATGTAGTAACATTGGCTGTTTAGACGAGTTTCTTAATAGAATTCTTAATTAGAATTGATTATTAAAATACCACTAATCACAGCACATATCAATTTTTATTGCCAATGGACTAATTTGAGTCTAACAAGAATTAACAAGTGCAAACAAACTATATAATGTGTGGTTTGAAATGTGTATGTCGTATTTTTATAAAATTACATAATGTATTTTCTGCAAGTTTGTCTTTTTTTTTATTGTTAATGTTGTTGAATTTGGTGAAATGTTTCTATTTAAGGGCCAGTGGTGGCCTGGTCGTAAGTTGCTGGATCACTGATCCCAAGGTTGGGGGTTCAAGCCCCACTCTCAACAGGTTGTCACCGCTGCCTTCCCCCAGTGCAACTAACTGGGTTATCAAAGGCCGGCCGTGTCTCTCACTGTCTATGGTGGGAGGTTCATGTAAAAGAACCATTGCTGACTTTTGTCAAGAGGAGCTGCATAGCCGTCAGCGTGTTTCTGCCCTGCGATGGCCTGGCGAGCCGTCCAGGGTGTACTCTACAAGTACCTCGAGTCAGATGAGACGGGCGTCAGCCTCCCCGCGACCCTAATTAAGATTAAGCGGTTCAGAAAATGAATGACTGTTTCTATTTAAACTGATTCTCTAGCAGTATAATGTAGATAGTACTGTGGTTTTCATCCGAAAAATGGGTCCGACAAAGAAAGCGCGAGAAAGACAGGAATAGCATAAAGAGAAAAAGATCTTAAATTTTGCGATGGGAGAAATTTCCCTGAGCTTCGTGAGGAGTATGGACCAAAATTTTGGGGCTGTGATGCTGAATGCTCCAACACTCATGGGAAAAAAAAAAGATAATACAGTAATTCAAATCCATTTACCTGTCAGAAGTGAGGGTCTTGTTGGTTGGTGGGAGCAGGGCCATAAAGGGGATTATTATTCTTCATTTTAAGAGATTTTCTCATTTCTGATTGGTAGAAACCCATCAAGTATTTCCTGGTATTGCATCATTGTCATCAGGGTAATAAATTATTGCGTCATTACCATTGAAAGTGTTGAATGAGCGTTGCATGACTGGCACATGACAGTGTTTCTCCTCTGAGATATAAGACAGATCAGTTCTATCTTAGCCAGATCAGTTATGCCTTGCTGTCAAACATTCTAGAAAATCCAATAAAGTTAGGTTTGATGGGCAAAAAATAATTTTTGAAAATAAAAGATATACACGTATATGCTTTTGTCACCAAATATTTAATTCCATATTTTGTTGCTTTTTGTATCCAGGATGATTCAGAAACTGTTAACTTTGTATGGTATGCAAACCCCCAACCTTGGGATCTATAATCCAGAACCTTACCACAGGACCACTGGTCCTCTATTTATTCAGTAGCTGTGCATAATAAAATAAAACAGGGGTTTGTACTGATGTGAGAAAAAGGAAACCAAGTAAGAAATCAAGTTACTGAATTTTGAATGTAATATTATATATCATTGAAAGAGAGAGAGAGAGACACACAGATTTATTATGGTATAAAACACAAAGGTGGAAATACAGTGGTACCTTGACTTACGAATTTCATCCTTTCCGAGGGAAAGCAACAAAAATTCCCATTGGAAAGAATAGAAAACCAATGAATCTGTCCCAACCCTCTCCCAAACTCACAGAAACACACATATTTGACCTAATATATTAAAGATAAACATGTAAAAACAATAAATATTTCATAATAATAATACATGTACATTAGCATTAATGATAACCCCCGGCGCAGCTAACTGGGTTATCAAAGGCGGGCCACGTCTCTCGCTGGCTATGGTGAGAGCTTCATGTAAAAAAACCCGTTGCTGACTTTCGTAAAGAGGAGCTGCAAAGCTGTCAACGTGTTTCTGTCCCTTGCTAAGGGTTGTGTCAGGAAGGGCATCCGACATAAAAACCTCTGCCAAATCAAATGTGCGATGATTCCCTGAAAAAAAAGGGAAAAGCCGAAAGGAAAAGAAGAAAAGAACATTCATAATAATAAATAATAATAAAACAAGAATAAACAACAAGTCAACTAACCCTTCCGATCATCAACTGCGGCAAAGATGTCACGTGGGCGCGGTGATGTCACGTGGGCAGGCATGAGGTGGTCTGTAACAGAGAAGGAGGAGTTGGAAAATTTTGTGTGTGTGGACGCTACGAATGCCAGTGAGGAAAGGCGGGTGGTGAGCTCCCACGAGGTCAGTGCTTCTCAAATAGTGGGGGAGATGTTGGGGGGCACGTATGACCCTGGGGAACATGCTTTTTTGCCATACTGTACAAGAATTAGGTGTAATTGTGCATCCTCTACAGTAGGTGGCCGTGGCGCTCAGTAAACACTATTTATAGTCACGCGTGGAATGCTGGGGGGAGGTGGTGAATTTTTTTTCTTCCTATAGGGGGCAGTGGTGGTCTAGTGGTATAGGGCGCTGGATCGCTGATCCAAAGGTTGGGGGTTCGAGTCCCACTCTCCACAAGGTTGTCACTGTCCTCCCCAGTGCAGCTAACTGGGTTATCAAAGGCCGGCCATGTCTCTCACTGTCTATGGTGTGAGGCATGTAAAAGAACCGTTGCTGACTTTTGACAAGAGTAGGCTGCAAAGCCGTCGGCGTGTTTCCGCCCTGCGATGGCCTGGCAAGCTGTCCAGGGTGTACTCTGCCCTCTCCCAAAGTTGGCTGGGATGGGCGCCAGCCTCCCTGCGATCCTAATTAGGATTAAGCGGTTACAGAAAATGAACTGATGATATGATGATGATGAACCTATAGGGGGCATCACAGAAAATAATTAAGACGCATTGCACAAGGTACTGTCGGAGTGCAGAGGAATACACGCGGATGAATATGAGGCTAATCAGCCTGGAAAAGGCATTTCCCCAGCAGAGCTCGTAAATCAAATTTTGCTGGTTGGATGGGGCAGATTTTTGGTGGATCGAAGCTCATATCATGAAAAATTCGTTGTAAAAGACACTTGTAAGTCAAGGTACCGCTGTACCGTTTTAAGCAGGAAGTTCATATAAAAAAATAAAATCAAAGATGTTGATTGAATATGCCACAGGAAGCCCTCATTATTTATAATAATGATCAAATTCAATTCTATTTTCATAGTGTTTTTTTCCAGTGAACGTTGCTGCAAAGCAATAAAGAGTAAATAAATTTAGTTATGAATTTAATACTTCCTATATGTGTATTTCTTCTTCTTCTTCTCCTTCCACCTGGTTTCTTGTACATTCGATATGTCCTCCTTTCAGCACTACGTACATCATATCAGCATCTTGCATCCCAGTTATCATGCCAACATTTAAAGTCCCTTCTCTGACCTGAACACGCTTCACCTTTCATCTCTCTCTCTGCCTCTGGATATCCATTCCTTCCTTTTCTGAACCGCTTAATACTAAATAGGGTCACAGGGAGGCTGGTGCCCATCTCAGCCGACTCTGGGTGAGGGCAGAAACACGCTGACGGCGACGCTGCTATGCTATCCATTTTTTTTTTTTTTTTTTAACTACTTTACACCATAGACAGTGAGAGACCGGCCTTTGATAACCCAGTTAGCTGCACTGGGGGGGGGGGGGGGGGAGGGGACAGTGACAATCTGTTGAGAGAGGGGCTTGAACCCCCAACCTTGAGATCAGTGATCCAGCACCTTTACCGCCGGGCCACCCATGCCATCCTCCTGTCATAACCAATCTTTGGTTAACGTGCCCCAGTTCCTTATTCGAAATGATGCTCACTATAGTTTGTCACCATCACATCTATGGGGTGTGTATAAATGACACATGTGCTCTAAGTAGTGCACTTCTTTTCATGTAGCCTTCTGTTTGGTATGAACTTGTGTGGGCTTCATAGTTCTACTAAGTGCACCAACTAGAGTTCTCATCTGAGTTCATTTGGTTTAAAGCAAATTAAAGGATAAACTCAGCAAAGAAAAGGTTCATTGAAATAAATTATATAATTTTAACTTGCTTTTTCTTTTATTACCATGTAAGGAGAAATAGAGCGAGAGAGAGAGAGAGAGAGAGAGAGAGAGAATTGCTTCGTATTTACAAGACATACCACTCATACCATGTCATTCATACACTCATGACATTCATACTTAGCATTCTTTCTATCCTGATCACTGCAGATGACACTCAGCTGATCCTCCCATTTCCTTCTTTAGACCGACCCATGTTTCCGCCCAGATCTCTGCATTTCTGACACACATCTCATCATGCCATCTCGTCATCTGAAATTCAACCCCAGCAAACCTGAACGGCTGTTCACTCTCACTCTTCCTCACTCATTTGCTCAACTGCTTATTTCTATCAGGGTCACAGAGAGCCATATCTGGAACCTCCTTCTTTTTCTTTCGGCTGTTCCCTTCAGGGGTCGCCACAGCAAATGATCCGCCTCCATCTCTCCCTATCCTCTGCATCTTCTGCTCTTACTCCAACGACCTTCATGTCCGCCTTCACCACATCCATAAATCTTCTCTTTGGTCTTCCTCTGGGCCTTCTGCCTGGTAGTTCCAACCTCAGCATCCTACGACCAATATATCTGGAACCGTATAAGGAAAATCAAACATCTTTTATTCCTCTAATTCTTCGGCTGGTCCCTCGAATGCGTGCAGCCTTGAAGAGTTTTGCCTGCCATATTTTCCTGCGACAGTATTTTAAAACCAAAACTTTGAAAGTGAGATTAAAACAAACGATTTAAAAGCTAAATATTCATTCGTTCGTTTTCTGAACCACTTATTCATAATAAATGGGGCCGGAGGTGTAGCGGTTAGGGTGCCGCACTCATGATCGGGAGGTTGTGTGTTTGAATCCCAGTTTGAAACCCCCACTGTGCTTAGAACCTCGGGGCAAGGTGTTAACCACAGGTGTGCCTCTGTTCACTGGGATATACTGGGAACGTAACCTGCGATGGACTAGCGTCCCATCCAGGAGGAGTTGTACGCCTCGTCGCTTCACGCTATGGAAACCGGGGATAAGCACCAGTGCGATGAGCCACTATGGCTCGTGTGTAAAAAGCCCAACAGACTTTACCTTATTCATAATTAGGGTCACGGGTAGGCTGGCACCCATCTCAGCCGACTCTGGGAGAGGGGACATCGCAGGGCAGAAACACACTGATGGCTATGCAGCTTCTCTTGATGAAATTCAGCAATGGCTCTTTTACATGCCTCACACCACAGACAGTGAGACAGCCTTTGATAACACAGTCAGGCACACTGGGGGGGGGGGGGGGGGGGGGGACAGTGACAACCCGTTGATAGTGGGGCTTGAACCCCCAACCTTAGGATCAGTAATCCAGCACCTTACCCCCGGGTAATGAAAACAGGTCAGGCACACACATGATGGACCTGGAATACCACCGGACCCCAGTGTAACTCCTCCTCGTAGGGCCGTTGGTGTAGTGGTTAGGGTACTGGGATCATGATCAGGAGGTTGTGTGTTCAAATCCCATTGAGACCCTCACTGTGCTAAGACCCCTGGGCAGGGTCACACCCAGAGGTGTGCCTCCGTTCACCCAGCAGTGTCATTGGGAACCAGTAAAAATATACTGGGAAGGTAACCTGCGATGGACTAGCGTCCCATCCAGAGGGAGTTGAACTCCTAGTCGCTTCACGTTACGGAAACCGGGGATAAGCACCGGCCTGATGAGCCACAAGGCTCGGGTGTAAAAAGCCCAACAGACTTACCTTACCCTACCCCCGGGCCACCACTGCAACCGTAATTCATGCCAAAGTATTACAGCACAATATCTAAAAGTCTTTTTTTTGTACCTGGGTCCGTTTGCCTCACTGGTAAAAAGACGAAGTGTGCTGAAGATTGATATTTTTAGCCAAAGGATACTTCCATTCCTTCTCCAGTTGGCTGAGATAGACTTCCCGTCAACCCTGGTACCCTGGTAAGATTAAGATGATATAGTTGTTGTGCCACAACTACCGCACCCTGTCCTCTTCATCACCAGATCCCAGTGGCAAGAGTTGCAAGCCGGTCCTAGTCGGATTAAGTGGTTTAATAAATGAATGGATGAATGAATGGGGACTCAAAAGAGTGAAAGATGGGTTCAGGGAGCACAAGGAATCGTTTTCACATATGTATTGGCACCCCAGAGTCCTAACCTTAACCCTATTGAAAGTATCCAGGACGTGCTGGAGAAGACTTTATGGAGGGGTTCAGTTTTCCCCTCATCGATTCAAGATGTCAGTGAGAAATGAACCCGACACTGGACGGAAATAAATGTTATGTTGATTAAGTTTGTTGAAACAATGGCATGAAGATCACAAGCCCAGGCAACAACAAATTAGTGTGTGTATGTGTTTTTTTTTTTTTTTTTTTTTTTTGCCTGGGCAGTGTAATTGCAGCAGGTAGCTTTATGCAGAGGATAGGGAGAGATGGAGGCAGATCATTTGCTGTGGCGACCCCTGAAGGGAACAGCCGAAAGGAAAAGAAGAAAGAAGAAGCTTTATATACTATCTTCTTCTTCTTCTTTTCCTTTCAGCTGTTCCCTTCAGGGGTCGCGACAGCGAATCATCTGCCTCCATCTCACCCCATCCTCTGCATCTTCTTCTCTTACACCAACTACCTTCATGTCCTCCTTCACCACATCCATAAATCTTCTCTTTGGTCTTCCTCTAGGCCTTCCGCCTGGTAGTTCCAACCTCAGCATCCTACAACCAATATACTCACTATCCCTCCTCTGTACATGTCCAAACCATCTCAATCTAGCCTCTCTGACTTTGTCTCCAAAACATCTTACATGAGCACTGTACAGTATATTTATTACTTTATTATTTAGATGCAAAAATTGGTAGCTCTTCCTCTGTGTGTGTGTGTGTGTGTGTGTGTGTGTGTGAGTGTGTGTGTGAGAGAGAAAATTCAAATATCTGTACACTATCTAGTACCAAACTGTGTTTTCAGATTTCAGAAACTCGGGAGTTCATTGGTTCGACTGACTTGTGTCTGACGTAAAAAAAATTACAACTTCCTGTTTCCCGGAAGTAACTCCAATAAGGCGGCAAATCATGACAGAAGCCGGGTTTATTCTGGCTCCTCCCTGATCAGCTGGTTTCTTTCTGGATCCTACAGCAATGGCGGAGCATCAGCAATTTTACCTCTTACTGGGGAACCTGATGAGCCCTGATAATAATGTTAGGAAACAATCCGAGGTACGAACAGCGCTTTCGAACCCAATATGTCTTTGAATGATGTAGACATTGTGTGAGTCTTTCTCGGGTGTGTTGTGAGCCCTGGTGCTCAGTGCGGGGCAGTCCACGTGTGACGGGGCAAGTTTTCGGGTAGTCCGCTAAGCTAGGACGGGTAGAACACTGGCAGTTTAGCTAGCTAGCTAGCAAGAAAGCTATAGATTTAAAACCCACTAGTTAAGTAGGATAAACATGATCATTTCTAACTTGGCGTCTGTTTTAAGTTTCCTGTATTGTGGAAGTAGCGTCATGATTGTTTCCGTTAAAGTTTCATCACCGTGTCGTAGTTTCACACGTAAATGCTGAACAAGAAGCTTCTGTCATTTAAATTTATCATTCTGTCAGTAAACTTGGTTTCAAACCAGTGGTTAATTAACGTAGTTTACTTGGGTATGTTTGTTTGTAAACAAAACGCGAGTCGGTTGTTAAACGTGAGGTGACTTGTTGGTTAGCGTGTTAGCATGTTAGCATGTTGAAAAAGCTCGTGCTTGTGTAGTTGTAGTTAATCTGTGTTTAAAAACATGTAAAAAACGATATTTTTGACGTTTTTCTTGCTTTCATGCCTGTAGTAAGTGTGTATCTAGTATTTTTTGTTGTTTTAGGCCTCGGTTTATTAATGTTTATCTTTTTGTGAAGGAAAGAACTGAGCTACTGGCTAACCGCTTACTACAGACCCTCTCACGCGCACTGGCAGCATCACGCTGACTGACTTGCGTCGCGTTCTCGTAGTTATACTGCGCGGCCTGGATAAACAAACAAATAAACAAATGTGTTTAATACATATTCCACTGTTTTGTCGTTGGAAACTAACTTTCCTTACACGAAGTCGTACATAAACTCTCAATTCTGTCACTCATTCATTGGAAGAATCCCTTCATCCAACTAAAATCACAAGGAGGCTGGAGCCTATCTCAGCCGACACCGAGTGAAGGCGGGGTGCACACGAAACAGCTTGCCAGACCATCACACACCCATTCACACTCGCATCAAGGGTCAATTTTGAACAGCCAGTTAGTTTAGTGTGCCTGTACTTGGACTACAGGAGGAAACCAGAGGAAATGTAAACACAAGGAGGACATGTGAAGTCTCCACAAAAAACACACTCACTTCAGAATCAAGCCAGGGAAGGTCCCACTATGGGGTGGGCATGCTAACCACTGTGACATCTCCTTTTTGGTTCGGTTTTATTATTCGGACATTGCACATCAGCATCACAGCAAGGAGGTCATGGGTTCGGTCCCTAGCTTGGGCGTATCTGTGTGGAGTTTGTATGGGTCTCCTCTGGACACTCCAGTTTTTTTCCACACAGTACAAAAAAACATGCAGAGTAGGCTAATTTGCTCTACCACTGAGTGTGAATACTTGTGTGTTGGCCCATCAATGACCTGGTGTGCTGTCCAGTGTGTATCCCGCTTTCACCCGAGTCAGCTTACATGAGTGCCAGCCTGTCAGTGACTCTGACTAGGATAAAGGGGCTTAGAAAATGAATAAATGAACGAACGTCCTGTTATCCATATAACAAGCAGTTCTACTTAGGGGAACGTGTGTTTCCATTAGTCAAATATGGCAGCTGAAGTTGGTTGCAAAGTCACGTGATTCTAACGTTACACCGAGTATGGATAAATTATGTACAGATGAGCCTTTTTTAAAAAATATATATATTTAGAAGTTTAATAGCTTATATTGTATGTTAGTTTAATCCCCCAGTGCGGCTAACTGGGTTATCAAAGGCGGGCCATGTCTCACGGTCTATGGTGAGAGGCATGTAAAGGAACCATTGCTGACTTTCGTGAAGAGTAGGCTGCAAAGCCGTCAGCGTGTTTCTGTCCCTTGCTAAAAAAGGGTTGTGACAGGAAGGGCATCCGACGTAAAAACCTCTGCCAAATCAAACATGCGAATCACATGATTCGCTGTGGCGACTCCCGAGTAAAAGGGAAAAAGCCGAAAGGAAGACAGACAGATTGTATGTTAGTTTAATATCTGTACACTGTTATTATTGCCTATTTTGCCATATTGTAACTACTGGTGTAGTCGGACATCTGGGTTACGATGACAATTGATGTGTTGCTGCATGATTGTGACATTATGCCATAATCAAAATAAATCTATAAATACCCTGCTTAATGATCATGTGCTTTTGGCCACGGTGGTAAGGACAAACTCCCCCACACACCATGGAGGGTGTGCTTGAGAGGAACCAAACTCTAAAGGGAACCCCATCCTCATTTGGATGAAACCAGATCAATATACAAACCATGTTACAGAACCTTTATTATATTATAGTTTAACGTGAGGGTCTATTAGGTTATCTAGAACTGTAGTAGGAATTGTACACCTAAATCATTTTAGAAAAGGGTTTGTCACATGCAGTGAAAAGTTGTCTTCAGAATTTGTGTATATTTAGGTCTATATGTATCATCAGCAGAAGTGAGGGAGTTCGAAGATGAGAACTCAAACCAGTAGCAGCACATCAGTATGATTCATGGGATTCAGAAGGCTCACTGGTATCAGAAGTAACACGTGTACCTCAGCAAAAGCTGAGATTCAGAGGTTGTTGGGTGTGGGTGTGCTCATAATGTAGTAATTAAAGAACAGTTTGTCAGTGCTGAGTGGAAGCAGGGATTCTGTCATGACTGACTATGAACAGCATAACTAAAAAAAGAGAGCGAACCAGAAGAAAAGACATGAAAGAATGTTGTTCCACTGAAGAATTTACAGACAATGATCTGGAAGTGTTCCTGAGCCCATGCTTTGTTTTACAGTGGAGCCCCTTTTGATATATTTTCTGTTGTGAAATATAACCTGGTCTGTGATCTCTGGAAATCCCAGCACTCTGCTTTTATTTACATTTTGTGAGATTGTTATTTTTTTCCAAATTGCTTGTATTTTGTAAGCGAAAAAACTGCTCTGTTTACATCACGGGTTTCCATCAGGGTGTTTTGTCCAAGGAACATGTTGTTTGTGAAACATTGGTAATTTTCCCATGGTTCATTCAGTGATCGTGTTCTGGGCGTCAGTACATTGTTTATTCGTTGCAGACTAATGTTTGTCGGTTCACATTGTGACACACGTAGCAATATTTTCATGTTGGAATATTTTTTTCTTTTTAGGAAACATACGATAATATCCCTGGATCAACAAAGATAAGTTTCTTGTTGCAGGCCATTCGAGATGTATCTGCTGCTGAAGAGGTATGTAAAATGTACTTGTGCTCAGGTCCATTGTTCTGGTTTGTGTAAACTGATTATGGCAGTTGACTAGTCATGTGACCAAGTGATCTAAATATGTGTAGCTGTGCATACGAAAATGTCAAAATCCTAAATGAACTTATTGGTTTTTGACACTCCTGAGGAACTCTTGATTATTTTGATTACTTTAACGTAGACGGTAAAGTATCTGAACGCTGTTCGGGCTATGAAGGCAAAGCGATTACCTATAGTGCCTCTCTGTTTGTTAAGGTGAAGTGGAAGGATGTGGTAATAAACCCTGGAGTCACATGCCCCTAATACGGCACCTCCAGCTTGCCGTTCAGACAGTCACACAGATGTATCCCAGATAAGTCATCATATGATGCCACAAAATAAATAACCAAGCATGGTATCAAAGAATAGACATTTTTCTATCATCTTGGTTCGGGTCATGGGGGCAGCAGCCTAAGCAGTGAGGTCCCTCTAGCATATTCTGGGTCGACACCGCAAACGTTATTTTTGGATCTCCAGCCATTTTCCTTTTGGCTTGCCAGTCCACAACAATCTCACCTGGAGTATACAGCCTGTCTCCACACGTATCCATAACAGGTAGTCTTCGTCTTGTTACCCTTCCTGTGCCAGCTGCTAAAGATCATGGCACAATGCGGTTAGTTAACGGCTACCTTGCAGGATGAATGGCGCTTGTCCTGGGGTATTTGTGCATACTTTGTTTACCATTTAATAAATCGCCATATTGCACAGCTCTGAGAAAATACTCGCTGCATCGGTTAGTCTTTAACATTACCAGCTGAAACATGTTAATCACTGCAGTAATTATCGGATTCGAAACTTGCTTGTTTGCCAAATTAACTTCAGGTGATGACTTTCTTTGTGGCAAGTTGCCAAGAGACCTAAAGCGTTCGAGTACCAAGGTACCACTGTATTTTTTTTGTTGTTGTTGTGGTTGTTGTTCCTAAACCAACCATCGATATTAAAGCTGGTTGGAAACTGTTTTGAATCACATCTCTACGGTATTCCTATCCTCAGAGTCTCTAAAATGCCATGTCTTACCACTAACTCTGCAGTTCAGCCCCCACTAGTAATCTATGGGATAAAATGATAAATTTTGTGTTGATGGTCATTTATGTCAAAATAAGCATCTGTATCACTAGACTGTATTACATCCATACATGTTGGAACGATGACCAATACTGGTAACCCCTTAAAGCATGTGTTTAGTGGTCGTGCTATTTGGATGGAGTTCTCAAATCATAATATTTATACCAGCCATGAAAAATATCTAAAGTCAACCTTGGTTATTAATCTGCTGGTAATTGAAGTCTGCGAGTAAACCTTTTGAACAAGATGCCGAAGTATGTAATAACACTTTATTGTGCCATTTTGTGGTGTGAATGACTATTTTATACTGTGTACCTTACCTTAGATACCGCTATCATACAGTCGTAGACACACTCAGTGGGGTGAAAGTACTATAATGACATGTAGCTGTGTGGCATTGTGTGCAGCTTATCATTACTCATGGTTCATGTGCTTCCAATAGTTTTTATAAAGAGGCCAAAGGACCTCAGAGAATATATTGTGCTTGCGTGTGCACTACAAGTATGAAATACTGGGAAAGCATTCACAGAACAAATGCAATGTGGCGGGATGTAGCTCAGGCTAAGGCTGGGGGTGGAACTTAAAAAATAATGTACATTTTTAACTGTTAATTATTGAAAATTTCTGACTTGCTTGTAAATGGTTAACCAGAAAAAGGTTTAACCACCTTGTTTTAATGCTACATATCGCTAGCTTTTGAAATTATTATTATTTTTTTTTATTTAGTCAGTGCAACCACTTCTAAATGTGTTTGAGTGATTGGTTCAAAATGCAGACCTGCTCCACACATTTAACGCTGTTCACATATGAATGCTGGGCATAAACAGATCGGTTTGTAAATAACATGCATTATAGTTGCACAAATGTTTAGCCAATCTTGCTACGCTTGTTTATTTCTGTATGTGGTATTGTCTGCTTGTGTTTTGATGATCCAAACCAATGACGTTGGGCCCAGTGAAGCTGTTAACAAGGCTTTTCTTTATTCTTGTCATGTTAACTGTCAATCTTTTTTCATATTGGATCAAAATTGCTGTAAATGAGCATCAGCTGGGGGTAGTTGTAGTAACGGTTTTGCAAAGCATCTCACGAAAGTAAGCTTAGTATTTGATGTCCATGGGTTTCAGACTTCAGGCAGTCACTGACGGCAAATGATTGGGTCCAAAAAAATCTTATAATTGATAATTATGGGGGTTATTGAGTGCTTAAAAGGTCAATGGAACACTCCTGTTCAAGACAGGGATCCCAGATCTCTGCTATTTAGCGAAATTCCGCTCTTTTTTTTTTTTTTTTACTTGCCTATTTAGCGGAATTCCACTTTTTTTTTTTTTTTTTCCCCAGCTTCAAGGGCCCTGTGGCCCCCTTGACCCCCAGCTGAAATATTTAATTTCCTCTATTTCTGAACCTGTTTCCTCTATTTTTTCCTAAACCTTGCTGGGATCCTTGTCAAGAGTAGCGGTATTGGTCATCTTTACACCATAACTTGTGCATATTTCAGTGATACAGGTGGAAATTTTAACGTAAATATCCATAAAAAGCCCCAAACTCCCGAGGATTACGAGAAGGTGCTGAAACAATGGTTAGCGTGTCTGTGTGTGTCGGTTCAGAAAATGAAGGAATGATATATAATATATATTACGTACTGGCCATATTTAAGAGACTCCACCATGTCTTGAGGATATCATGCTTCCCTTTTCAGGTTAGGCAGATGGCGGCTGTCTTATTACGGCGATTGTTGTCCTCATCCTTTGAAGAAGTCTATCCCAACCTGACAGTAGACATTCAGACTGCCATTAAAACAGAGCTGCTAGCCAGCATCCAGTTAGATGGCTCCTCCAGCATCCGCAAGAAGATTTGTGATGTAGCTGCCGAGCTGGCCCGCAACCTTCTTGGTGAGATAAAGTGCATCCAGAGTGATCCGAGTTGACCGATGCTTTTTAGTTTTATGATGTCAATGTTGTTGGACCTTCCTTATCCAGTCATGTGCTGAATTAATCTGGTGCCTGTGCCATTCTTTAAGATGATGATGGAAACAATCAGTGGCCGGAAATTCTCAAGTTTCTGTTTGACTCTGTGAACTCTCAGAATGTTCGTCTACGCGAGGCCGCGCTACACATTTTCTGGTAAGCGTTCATCTTTGTTTGAGTAAAACTACAGCTTGGTTCATGAAAGCGATTAATTTTGACCTTTTTTTTTTTTTTTAATATTTTTTCTTTATGTGAACATTTGTGGACAGGAATTTCCCAGGTATATTTGGCAACCAGCAGCAGCATTATATGGAGGTCATCAAACGCATGTTAGTGCAGTGCATGCAAGATCATGAAAACCCACAGGTGAGTCTCACACCTGCAGGTTAATTTTTTTTTTTTATGAGAATTCTGATCTTTTTTGGCTTCAGGGGTCATGCACAAAGTTATACATTTATGCCTCTGTCTTTGTTTTTATTTAATTTTTTTTCAATAAAAGTGTAGTCCGAAGGTGGCACGGTGGTGTAGTGGTGGTTAGCATGTCCTGGGTTTGATTTCCGGCTCGGGTGTTTGTGTGGAGTTTGCATGTTCTCCCCATGTGCTTGCATGGGTTTCCTCCGGGTACTCCGGTTTCCTCCCACAGTCCAAAAATATGCACAATAGGTTGATTGGCTTTTCTGAATCTCTCCTAAGTGTGAGTGTGAGAATGAATGCTTGTGTGAGTGTTAGCCCTGCGATGGCCTGGTGAGCTATCCAGGGTGTACTTTGCCCTCCCTCAGAGTTGGCTGAGATGGACGCCAGCCTCCCCGCGACCCTAATTAGGATTAAGTGGTTCAGAAAATGAATGAATGAAAGTCCAGAGCCTTTAAACTTTAAACAAGTTTTTAAAAAACCCACAACGTTACGTAACCATGTGGTAACCAAGTCCCTTTGTCCCAAGCAAAAATGTTGATTTTTGGGAAATATGTGGGGTTTAATGTTTTTTTTTTTATCTCCCCCCCCCCCCCCCTTTTCCTCACCCTTTTCACTTCCTTCATCAGATATGATACGTTGGTTAATGGAATAATATGTGCTACTCTATTAGCACATATTTTGTAAACTTCTGAATCCTACCACTGCCATAGGAAGGCTGAAGCCTATCTCAGCTGGCACTGGATAAAGGCAGGGTGCATCCTGAACAACCCGCCAGATCGTCACGGGGCCAACGTTCATGTAACCATGCCAACAGTGTGAACAGCCAGTTGGCCTGAATGCATGTCTTGTGGACTTTGTGAGAAACCCACACAAGCACAGCAGGGTGGGGGAGCGAGGGGATGTGGAGACTAAACCTTGGTCTGTCTTGTGCTTTAAGTCTTAAAGCAAGGTGATCTCACCCAAGATGGCTATACTTCAGAATTGAAACAGTAATGTCCAATCTAGTTTTTTTTTTCTTTTCTTTCGATGATCAGTGATTGGTGGAAACAGGTGAAACGTGTGGCTACTGTTTGGTTGAAGTGAAAACCTGCTCCCACACAGGCCCTTTGTGGATAAGATTGAAGACCTCTGGTCTAGACTGTGTGCCGAACTTTCTCTTGTGAATTGACTGGCTTTGGGGTGGAGAAGCAAACCCCGGAGGTGCTTGGTCCGTGTTGCGGATTTGTTATTTCTGTCTTAAAATGGTCAGTTTTTGTTGTGCTGTTAAAACCGTGCAGATGTTCTCAAAGAAATCTCTTTTCATCGTTGTGTTTTTTTTTTTTTTTTTTTTTTTTTTTTTACTCTTTGTAAAACTGGCATCATACTGATATTTATGGATAATTGCTTAGTGTTCCAGGCACAGATGCAACCTTAGGAAGTATAGATCGATCTGTACAACACAGTGTGGGGAGAAGGTCTGCACTGATAATATTCTGCAATAGTTGACGGAGCAGAAGAAGCACGTTTACAGTACAAAGATAGAATAATTAGGTTTTTGGAAACTTGTCTTCTGACAAGTTTGTGCATTCATGGGATTTGGGGTGTAACAAACTCGTGTGTGGTGGGGGTGTGTTTTTGAGTCTTTTAGGGGAGACATGGCATTTTTTCTTTTAGGTCTTATGCGTATTGATGTGTGGTTCAGGTGTGCTTTTATTTAATGTCTTGTAATCTGCCTTTTTTAAAAAAAACTTTTTTTAAATTATTTTTTTTATTATTTTAGATCTGTACACTCGCAGCACGAGCAACTGCCTCCTTCATTCTTTCCAACGAGAGCAACATAGCAATACTCAAACATTTCTCTGACCTTCTGCCTGGTGTGCTACAGGTGAGCAATCAATGCATGCATCAAGTCTGCTTACCTGGATAAAAGAACACTGTTACTGGCCTTCCTGTCTGCATAATTTCTGTCTGATGTATATGTTTAATTGGTACAGAGCTTATTTTATCATAAATTACCACAAACAACACAAAACTGGCAAATTTTGACTGTTTACTAGCTGGGGCTGAACCAATGTGGAGCAACAATTCCACCCAACCCCCAGAAATGAGGAAGTTGTTCCGCACAAGTACACAAGCAGCAAATGACAACTTTTTTTTTTAATGAAGGAATTCTGAAAGGAAAAGTTGCCAGAGTCCTGACTGTACCGGTGTTTTCTTCACTTAATGCCTGTGCACCCGTATGCTTTAATACTGGCCAGTAATGTGCCATCTTGGGCTGATGTGCGGAACATGCAGCTCATCCAGTCATATGAAACAACAAACCTGCATCACTACCAGGGCCACTCAAAACAGCCAATCAAGAAGGCAACGATACGCTGTACATGCCTCGCAGTAATAGTGCAGCCGCAATCACTCGAACTTGACGAGAAGCGAGGACCCACGTTGCCTGATGGAACTGCTGATGTCTTATGTGATTGTTTTGAAGTGCTAGTAATCCAAACTCGCCACAGGTGCACTTTAATGTTTGTCGCTGAGGGCTGCAGCTGTTGTCTATTCCATCAATTCATTGGATAAAACATGCTTTTGGTGACTTTATTTATTTTTAAAGAGCAGGTGTATATATATATATATATCACAAAGTTTTAGGTTTCCTTTGTAGAACAATCTTTTTATTATTGTTTAAATTTTATATATGGTTGATTATAAATTAGGAGTCTAATTAAAATGGAAAACGGTATTTTATTTTGAGGACAAAATTTTGTTCATACTATGTCGAAATATATATTTTTTTTATTCACTGGTGAGAAGCTTAAAATAGTTAATGCTATGCTCTGACTGAGCATGAATCAGACTCGTTTGGGCATTCCCCGAATTTTAAGCCCGGTTTCAGTGTCTTTCCTGAGCATTCGTTGCGGGTTAAACCTTTTCAGGACCAGTGTTTGGTGTTAATGTGCCGAGTGCTATTTATCGAGAGTTCTTTGCAAATGTGTTTTCCATGTCACATTATCAGATTAGAATTCATTAAAATGCTAATTATTCATTGTTGTACTCCAGGCAGTTAATGAATCCTGTTACCAGGGTGATGATTCTGTGCTGAAGTCTCTAGTAGAAATTGCTGACACTGCCCCCAAGTATCTGAGGCCAAACTTGGAGGCCACTTTACAACTTTGCCTCAAGGTAAACACAGTAATTCATAATTTTATCTATTTTTGTTTTTGTTATCTGACAATCCACTAGTTGTATTTTATTTATTTCCTTCTCTCTCTTGCCTGGTGGTTCCTTGAGGCTGCTTGTCAGTGCTGATCATCAGGGTTGTATTTCACAGGCAAATAGTAACTTCTTCGGTTAAATGCTTGGGAGTTGCCTACTCGTGTAACTTCCAAAGCCCGGCTGAAGAAATATTCACCGCTTTAGTACAGAACAATGCCTCTGATTCAGTTGCTTTCGTGTAACTTTTTATAAAGCATCCATGCCTACTAGATTCGGTTTTTGAGTATGTCTTCAGTATTTCTTGATGTGACCCGCTTCAGCATCATAATACGGATAATAATATATAATAATAATACGGATTACGTCGCAAGATGGTGTTTTCAGTAAGAGCCAATGTAAGTTGTGAACGACATACCTGGATGAAACTCCGATATCGCCAAAAATACATTGAACAAAGCGGAATCTTGGGCATGACCAGGTTAAAATGTCCATAAACACAATCTATCCATGCTAAAATACTTGTTTCAGAAAAGGTTCCATGTTCAAGTTGGACAATCCATCAGCACGATGTAACTAATTTGCGTATGTATACATGAGGCTGTATTTCTTTAGTTTTAATGTATGTAAACAAACGTGTATATTTATATTTGGGCCTAGTGTTATTTTACTGGTTGCTTCACTTGTTTATCAGATCTTTTGGTTTGATATCGGTTTAGTGTTATTTTTGCCTTTAGTTTATTTTTGCTTTATTTACATTGCAAGGTTGTGTTTTGAGTCAGATCCAAATTAAGTTGTGATTTTCATGGGCGAAAATGTGATTTTGGTGAAAATGCAATTTTGCAAACAATACACTGTTCAAACGCAAAATCTTCAAAATGATCAAGTTAAAATATTCATAAACACAATCTATTCATGATAACATACTCGTGTAAGAAAGCGTTCCATGTCCACATTGTTGTAAAGCAATAGAAGCAGTCACTTATTTTACTGATTTAAAAAAACAAAAAATCATTATTTTTAATATTTAAACGGCTTTTGTGGTGCTCAGGGTGTTTCCGTATTATTCGTATTCACTAACAGGATACTCTCCATATTTACAGAATCCTAGAATGGTTCCTCCAGTCATATAACACTAAACCAACAAGAAGCCTCACAACGAACATGACTTGGTGAAAATAGAACTCCTCTGTTGGTAGGAAGATGCACGTACGATGGTGCTGATTGGTGAAGAGTCAGATTCACTTAGTGTTTGGATCTTCAGGAGGTTCAGATGCGGACATTCAGAACTTGGTTCTGTACTTGTAATCGCTATTTCATCAAAAGTAGCATTTCCTGATTAGCGACACACAAAGTGATGCAACTCGGTCCATTTTTGTGCTATAATCATGTATTACACCTCATTTAATAATAAAAAAAAAAATTTCAAGTCTCTTTCCAAGTATGGAAAAATCTCAGCATGTTAAATTTGCGACTTAATCCGTATTACATTGGAGTGGGTCACTTGTATTATTTTGCTTCTGTATTTTGTTGCAGGGGAATTGGGCTGTATAGCTGATAGACAACATGCATTATGGGCTCACAGGGAGAGATTTCCTTTTGGCTTATTCCCTTTATCATGGGTCGCCACAGCAAATGATTTGCAGCATATTTGTAGTTAAAATGGCTCACTGATTACATCATAAGCTCATTACAGTAAGAAATGGTGTGTATACCGTGTTTTATAGTAACGATCAGTCAAAGTAGCAAACTTCCAGGTTACTATAAAACCCTGTGTATATACAGGGATTCCTCGCTACTTCGTGCTTCAGTTCATGCGGCTTCGGTGCATCACGTTTTTTTGTTTTTTTTTTAATAAATATTCATCGAATTAAAAAATAAGGAAATTAAGGAAGAATAGGTGAAAGGTTAAGGAAAATGCTACCGAACAAGGCCCATTATGCAAACCCACCCCCACCCAAACAAAAACATAAAACAACCCAACCCCCCCCCCCATCAAAACTACTTACATTTTTGTGAGGTGTGCGTCTGTGTGTATTTATATTTTATTTACATCTTGTGCATTATTTTTGAATGTTATTATAAGCATTTATAGAGTTGAATATGTATTTATTGATATTATATATATATATATATATATATATATATATATATATATATATATATATATATATATATATATATATATATATATATATATATTGGGTTGAGGCTACTTCATTGGGGGGTGCTCGGTCCCAATTAACCGAGTGTAGCAGTGAGTCAATGGGGAAATGAACCAAGTTTGCTGTCTGTCACACCATGACGATTTCTGACGCCATAATTGTTTTATAGTAACATTCCAATGACCTTTATGCTCAGCAATATTATTTCATTACGATAAATATTTAATAGGAGGTATCTATTAATGATTAAGAAACTCCTCTAACCAACACTTGAAGCTCTTGTTGGTATTGTAGCTCAGCAAACTTCAGTGACCTCTTTCACATTTTGTTCAAAAAAATGTACTTCTCGCGCAAAGTGACGTATTTGTTCTAGACTTTTGCAGCTAGTTTTGTTTGATTGGCTTTAATGAGGAAACAAGGTTCTGAACTGATTAATCCTAATTAGGGTGCCAGTGAGGCTGCTGTCCATGTCAGCAGAGTCTGGGTGAGGGTGGGGTATACACTGGACACCTCACTGGGTCATCACAGGGCCAACACTCACACATCCACTCATACTCTCACCTATGGGTGATTTGGAACAGCCAATTGGTGTACTGTTCTTTTTTTTTTTTTTTTTTTTTTTTTTTTTTTTGACTGTGGGAGGAAACCAGAGTACCCACAGGAAACCCACACAAGCACGGGGAGACCATGCACATTCCATACGAAACTGCTGAGTTGGGAACTGAAAACACGGCCTTATTGCCGGAGGTGGGAGGCAGGCATGCTAACCACTACACCACCGTGCCGCTATGTTGCTTATTAGGAAACATATTTTTTTTTTAAATAATTTTTATATATTATTTATTTATTTATTTTTTTAAGAATATTTCAAGAACAAAAGCATGTGACCGTTTTTGGTACAAGTGCTTATGGATAAAGATGAAGATGATGACACACACATCTTGTATATTTTAACCATTTTCATAGTTTTGATAATTGGCCACATCTATAATGGAAGATCGTAATGAGGTAGTACAGAGGGAGCACAGGCACAGCGCTAGAATGCATCCAAGGATATGGAAATGATTGTGTTTTTGTTTCTTTGGTTTTTTTTTTTCTTTTTTCTTGCTATTTGCATCTTTAGCTGTGTGCAGATACGAGTTTAACGAACATGCAGAGGCAGCTGGCACTTGAAGTTATTGTAACCCTCTCCGAAACAGCTGCCGCCATGTTGAGGAAACACACCGCCATTGTGGCTCAGAGTGGTAATGGAAAAAATGCTATAATATTACGGTGAAGAGTAAGCAAAACTTGATCCTCAGATTGATCTTGATATAGTCTTGATATAGTTGATATAGTCTTGATCTTGATTCTCAGATTATATTCTACAGCGGTGCTGGAAAGTTTCATTCTCCATTTCTGCATAAATAAAATAATTGAATTTTCCCACAAGTCCTAAAAGTAGATCAAGAGAACCTGATTAAGCAACAACAAAAAATTCATCACTTAATCATGTATTTATTGTCAACAATAATCCATTGCTACATATCTGTGAGTGGAAAAGTACATGAGCCTCTGGGAAGACTGGTTATTTTTTAAGATATAATTAATTAGGTATTTTCAGTCAATTTTATAGAAATCAGGTGGGAATTGGTGCCGTGTTTTATTTAAAGACCAGAAATGTCAAAATTTGACAGTCACAACATGTGTTTAGAGGTGTCATGGTTTGGGCTTCCATGTGGTGAATTGAAGTGTGTGACTGTCAACCTGGAGGTCCCAAGTTCAAATCCAGGTGGATACATAAATTTGGAGCTAATTAGCCTAACTCTCATGGCAGACATGAAGGGATGGCAGATGCTCCCAGTCACAGAAATCATCTAATATATGGGTGGTGCCTGTGAGCTAATTCACATATAAAGGCTAATACGACTAGCGCTGTCCCTCAGGGTGTGTTCAGCCGCCTTCAAAATGCATATGCGATTCATAAAGAGGCAGGTGGCAGCATCACATGTCACGGAGGGGGCATGTGCATGTTTGCACTCCTGTATTGTTGGTGGCGGTCGTGTTTGATCAGGGTTTAGATTTTGACGGATGGGAATTGGATACGACTTAAAAAAAAAAAGTTGAAAACAAATTTTTTAAAAAAACCTCGGCTTAAAGTTTTGCTTATTAAACTGGAAAGGGTTAAAACCATATGCGAAAAGTTTGGTCTCCACCAATCCACCGGCAGATTTTGTAAAAATGTAAAAACTCACGAATTCGCCATCACCAGGAGTGTTTGTGAAAATCTGGTTTAAAACTCCAACAGATTATTTTAAATATATAACGTCAGGGTTTGCAAACTTTCAAGCAGCACTGTATACTGGCCTGTTTGTTGCGTATGTATGTGCACTGGTGTGTATTATACACTGTCTGATTTTGCCCCCACCCATAGTGCCACAGATGTTGGCCATGATGGTGGACTTGGAGGAGGATGAAGAGTGGGCAATGGCGGATGAACTAGAGGATGATGATTTTGACAGGTAACAAAATATTTGTGATATTTGTTAATTTTTAGGTTGGGGAATGTTTGAAATTTTTATTTTAAAGTAGTGTTTTGGATTTTGTGTTTATGCTGTGAATTTCAAATGAATTAATTGAACATTAGATTCTTTTGCTGTATTACCAAAACAAAACCCATTATTTCGATAATATCTGTAGTTGGACACAATTTGCTGGTGGTCGGAATAATTACTGTAGGAGCTGGTAGCTAATTACAGTGGTACTTCACTTTATGAAAGTTTCACCAAACAAAAAAAGCAGGTTACGAAATGCATTTTCCTAAAATGTTTGTCTCTGGATACAAAACAAGTTCACGTTATGAAAGTGCTATCTTAAAAATTCAAACGCACCATTCAAACAACGCGCAAGTTGCTTTCCCATTGGTTGTCTCCCAACACCCCGCCCCGCTGACCTCCCATTGGCTAGGAGGGAGCTGAATCTGCATAATACTTTTACATAATGCTTTTCGTGTGCCTTCGACCCACTGTTCCACACATGCATGAAGGAGAGTTGTACTGCTGATTCGTGGGTTTTGTGAGTTTTTTTGAGTGTGCTTATTGCAGCGTTATTTTTCGTTATTAAGCATGAGCCCCAAGAAAGTGATTCCTGGTGAGACTGAAAAGAAGACGCGTGCTCCGTTATCAATAAAAGTAAAACAGGAAATGATAAAAAAATTGAAAGTGGGATTCGGTTGAGTGAAACCACAAAGGAGTATGGCTGAAGACACAGTGACGGAGGCGGTTTCGGAAAAAGCAACCGCCATATTTAAGGACCTCGTGAAGGGGTGGAGGTGGGAGTGAGGGTTCTTCAGACCAGCAACCCCCGGACTTTAAAGCGTCGCATGGGGGTTCGAGAGATTTAAAAAAAAAAGTGAAACAACTTTCTTTTACTTTTAACACACAGTTCATACAAAATTGGTGTACTTTTATAATTTTTAAAGAGTTTATGGGTAGTATTGGGAGCCTTGGAACGAATCATGCGTTTTACATGTAAAATGCGGTTCAACCTGAAAATTCAGGTTACGAAAAAGGTGCTGGAACGGGTTAATTTTGTAAAGTGAGGTACCACTGTACTTGTATAAAACTCTGAACTCACCACTGATTCCTGATTTTAGTCTTTTCATTCTATGCATCTGTGAGGCCAGCCAGATTTTTTTTTTTTTTTTTTTTTGGACAGCCACCTCACGAAAAGTGATTCAGTTTTCTGATTATCTTTCATCGTTTTATTGAAAGTGGTTTAACCTACAATATGAGTGAAAAGCCTGAGGGATTTTTTTTTTGCTCAACCTTCAACACCGTGGAGGTTTATCAAAGTATTGAAATGATCTTCATGGGGAAGAATGTGATTGAAACAGAATTGAGAACAGGGTTGCACAAGCCCTGAAGTTCCACAGGTTATTACATGGTAACTGGACCAATATTGCTGCAGATCTTTTCACTGTGAGATGAAACCTGAACAGAAAGCACAGAAGAACAGGATAGCACAAGCCCTGTTAATGCATGTATGATATGACTTGTGTTTATCTGACCATCAACTTCAGAGTCAAGTCTAAACAGCTTATTTAAATAAATTTGCATGTTGATTATTTCAAACAAGCTACACTTGGCGAATGAAAAGAAACTACACACCTGTATATGTGCGTAAACACGGCCTCGTTCTGAATTCATGAAGCACCCACGATCGCACTGCCCACAGCTTTGAGGTGCAAAACATTCACGCGGAAAGACGGCCAACATACACACACTCCACCCCGCCGTTCTTGAATTCCATATTGTTCAGTTTGACACACTAATTAAACAAAAAGCGAAGTTGTTGAGGTGGGGTTTTCTTTCTCCGGGATGAGCAAACGTTAAAAAAAATTTTTTTTTTTTTAATATGCTGTATAAATTCGCATGTAGGCATTTATGGGAAGCTAAAAATCTAGGTTCGCTGGTCTAATGTCTTGTACGCCAGGGGTCCCCAACCACCAGACCAGTACCGGTCCATGGATTATTTTCTACTGGGCCGCAAGGAATGAATCATGATTAAAATGTATATAAAAATACATTTTTGCTTCTGGATGTCTTATTTTGAAAGACAACCACTTCCGCCCTCGCCTAACTTTCGCACTTAACTCTTTGGCGTGTATTTATCCTGCATCAGCAACGCAAGCTAGCCCTCACAAAACGAGCCAGAAACAGAGTTCACTGGAGAGTTTTTTTTTTTTTTTGGAAATGGTAAACAAGACAACAGTGAGACAGCAGAAGGGTCACAGATTGCCTGCAAAAAAGAAAGCTGCATAAAAAAAAAAAAACAAGATTCCGACCTGAGTCACGGGTTCGTCACAACAGGTGATTGTTTGTATTATAAACAACCTATGACCCCCCCCCAGTCCGCAGTAAAATCACCAAGCGTTGACCGGTCCGCGGTGATAAAAAGGTTGGGGGCCACTGGTGTACATTATTGTAGACGTAAAATTATTTGTAACTCCTTTAAACTGCAGTAATTTCAGTCGGGCACATTAGAAACCGACCCAAAAGTACAAAGGCACTGCTTGTAATCGACTGCCGTTTGATTTTGGAAATGACACTCGTACAATTTCTGAGTGGCCAACTGCGTTTAAGTCAAAATATTTTTGCATGTTGAGTGCAAGTATAGCAACAATGAAATGAAAAACAATTTCAGTGATGAGTGTAGCGGTCGTAATGTTTTTGATCTTGCTCGCTCCATTGTGGAATATATTACTGAAATAAATCTTTGACATTCAGAATATTCCCTGTGTACAATGGATGGTTTTCTTTATTTAACCCTTTAATGCCCAGCAGGACCATATGGTACTCTTTCAAAAATGTTAACTACTAGACACATTCTATATTTGTTGTGTTCTATACTTGCCTTATGCAACACAGCTTGATCCCACGTGCCTCAGTCAGCTGTGAAACGATCTTGAGTGCGCAGGATTGTGTTATTCACGAATTTGTGAGTGTGTTCTGTTATTATTGTTATTATTATTGTTAGTTATTATGTCATTATTAGTGTTATTATAATTTTGTTGAAAGAAATGTGTTTGTTGTTTCCTTGGGCCTTTTTGATTCGGAAAAACTAGTGATACATTTTTTTGACTGCAAAAAGTAATTCCTGCGTTAAAGGGTTAAATGCCAAATACCAACACAAGGAGTTTTTTTTTTTTTTTTTTTTTTTTTAAATAATGTATTTTTTTTGGTACCAGAGTAAAAGTTTAGATGTTTCATATGCATGTTAAACTTGCATACAAAAGGTCGTTGTTTTTAATTTTATTTATTAAATTTTTTTTTACCCTGGTTATGCCCCATTGTGTTTTTTTTTTTTTTTCTCTCCTCCAGTAACGCTGTAGCGGGTGAAAGTGCTCTTGACAGAATTGCCTGTGGTCTCGGAGGCAAAATTGTGTTGCCTATGATTAAACACCACATTATGCAGATGCTACAGGACCGTAAGTTCCTACAAGAGACACAAACTTTACGAGCTAAAGAACAAACTGCCAATGAAACCAGTCATTTTTAAAAAAATCTGCCTTCCGTCTATTTAATTTAAAATTTCTTTAAAACACAGTCAAGATTTTATTCTGTCTTGTTGCTCAGGCTAGTGAGGTGGAATATAATATGTAATAAAATAATTTTATTTAATTCATGTGAACTTGTTGTTAAACTCACAGAAGTGTAGAGAAAAGATGTTTTTATTGTATTTTTACTGACCATCCAATTTGTATTTTGTGTATATAAAGCTAGAATTTGATGCCTGCAACACACTCCATAGTACTTGAGACAGAAATAAAATCAGAATAGGGTTGATAGAATATTAAAGTAATATATCATGATTGGGTAATGATGTAATATCCACCAGAAGTGTCGTCTCTGAACGCAAGGATGTGAAGGGTAGTTCCTCAATTTTTTAAAGTCCGTATACATTGTTAGTTCAAAAGAAGTATTTACATTTTTCAAAATCCGTGGTACATACATGTTGTGAAGTTTTATTCTGACATCTTTGTGTGCAAAGAGCGAGGTTGAGAAACCACCGTTGGCTGTGTGTGACCTTGGAGTCACTGCCTGACTGAGTATCCATCTTGTTACTCTGAGAAATTGTAATCATATAGGCTCGGAAAATGGTATTCACTTAATACTGTCTGCTGCATAATTAATGTAACCTGAAACTGTTATGAGAGGAAAGCTTGGCGCATTTACATTTGCAGCATTTGGCAGATGCTTTTGTCCAGTGTGACTTATAATTATAATTTTTTTTTTTAGTAATACAACTGAGAAATTGATAGTTATGGGCCTTGCTCAAGGGCTCAACAGTAGTGATAGTAGCCCCTCAACGCCTTAACCACTACGCCATCGCTGCCCCAAACCCGAACTCATCTCAGACAGCTCAGACAGCTTGTTTTAGGAAAAAGTACTAAAACTTGCACCAAAGATGAAATCAATCATTCAGATTATCAGCAGCATGTATCAGTATGTGTGAGGGTTTTGGGGTGCGATCATACCGACTGCACGGGCGAGTTTCATGTATATGAAAAGAGCATTTGATGTTGAAAATGTGGGGACCATATGAGAGGCACATGTTTCCAACAAGATGACATCGCCTCCTGGGAAGTTCTGCTAGTTTTATCATTAGCATGATGATGCCAGGCCTCGTTCCACACGAGCTACAACAGCTTGTCCTCCTGGACATGGAGGACATGTGCTTGAATACCCTGCTGGCATTTTCAGTGGCAAATGTATAGCAGAACTGTTGTGCAGCTGCCTTCTCAACCTACAATGCACAAGTGTTCCAGTTGCCAAACTGCTATACAGTGGTACCTTGTCTAACAAATATCCTTGTAATGATTTTTCAATGGTACAAGCTTCTATCCCACCAAAAATCTGCTCCATCCAACCAGCAAAAATTCACTTTGAGCTCTCCTCGAAATGGCTTTTCCAGGCCGATTGGCCTTGTATTCCTCCGTACTCTGGGAATGCCTTGTGCCGTGCTTCTCGATTATTTTCTGTGACTCCCCCTTGGAAAAAAAAGAAAGAAAAGCCGCCCCCCGGCACTCCGCGCATGACTATGGTGTTTACTGCACTTCATATCGTTTGGTCAGTGCTTTTTCCCTACACCATATTGTGACAATGAGAGCACCACTGCCCGCTACTGTAGTGTATGCGCAATAACACTTAATTCTAGTACAGTATGGCAAAAAACCATGTTCCCCAAGGTCATACGTGCCCTCACTGGCATCACACCGAGTGGGGCGCACCCCACTACTTGAGAAGCTCTGGATTTGTGGGAGCTCATCATTTCCTCGTTGGCATTCGTAGCGTGCGCGCACACAAAATTCTCTTCCTCCTCCTCCATCTCTGATACGCGCCACCTCATGCCTGCCCACGTGACAGCTTTTCCACAGTCGATGATCGGGTTAGTTAACTCATCGTTTATTTTTGTTTTATTATTATTAATTATTATTATGAAATATGTTTTTACATGTTTATGTTTAATATCTTCTTTTCCTTTCGGCTTTTCCCCTTTTTTAGGGGTCGCCACAGCAAATCATTTGATTCGCTCATTTGATTTGGCATAGGTTTTTACGTTGGATGCCCTTCCTGACACAACCCTTTAATATATTAGGCCATATATACGTGTTTGTGGCAGGTTATGAGTTTGGGAGGGTTGGCACAGATCACATTATTTATTTATTTATTTTTTATTCTGGGAATAATTCTTTCATTTAATTAAATTTTTGGTTGACAAGCTCACCCTTGGAACGGATTAAATTCGTTAGCTGAGGTATCACTGTGATTCGTGTCTCCACTTCCCAAATAATTAAAAAGTCTAATTAAAAGGAAATGCGATGCATCAGGGACAGTATTCTGAGGCATTTAAAAAAAAGCTGTTTTCCTTAACCTTGCTGGTCCAAATTCTTTTCTCCATTTATTAAAAAAAATAAAAATGAACTAAACAGCCTGACCTCTGTTTTTGACCGGTTTTATTTATTTATTTATCCAGAAATGCTTCAAGGTGCCTTCCAGCTGGTTATTTTATTTACATGGCATTCAGCTGCGGGAACTTTGTAGTCAGACAAGGAGAATGTGTTTTCATGTGCAGCCAGATACAACACTATAGTTTATTGACTAACTTTGTTTGGACCAATGACCTGCTCTTCAACTGTTTGTCATTGCAACACCTTCCCTCCCTCTATCCAAAAAAAAAAAAAACCCCAGAGGTGCTTGGTTTTTGTTATTTCTGTGTTTAAAAACGTTGGTTCTTTTGGCTGTGAAAACCGTACAGATGCTCTGAAAGAAATCTCTCTTCCTCCAGTAAATTTTTTGTATTCTTCGTTCAACCAGAGTCATGATGATATTTATGGAAAATCGCTGAGCGTTCCAGGCTCAGGCGCTTAATGCTGGAGACGACAGCAATCGATTCCAGTCCAATGATGTTTCCTGGTATATACATTTTTACTCGAGAGGCAACTAAGAGCAACTTATTGTTCATTTTTACAAACACAGACTAATGTGTTTGAACACTTGAGTTCTGACATGTATTTACATTTTATTCCTTTTTTTAAGGAGTAGAACGTGTACTTGGAAGGGGAACAAAAAGAAAAACTAAAATATACTGACCTTCTCCCCACTTTTTAAATTCATTAATTTATTTTTTAACGATATTGGTGGAAATGCAGCATTATTTAAGACCTCACTAATTTGGCCAATAAAAATTATCTGGAATCTTTCTAGTTTAAATTCACACACACACACATATACATATATATATATTATATTATTTTAAATAAAATATATATGTGTGTGTGTATGTGTATATATATATATATATATATATATATATAGACACACATACACCTCAACATAGTAGATACCAAGGTCATTTTTATTAAAAAAAAAAAACAATTCAGCCGATGAGATGACGTGCTGATTCATAAAGTTGGCGAAAAGTGGCAAAGCAATGAGTTGTAAAGAAATTTATTTTTAATTTTAAAAACTATTGTGTGCAGTATAAAATCTGTAAAGTCTACTCTGATAGGTGTTTTTGGATATGTTTTCAATTGTTAATAATCTCTGTGACGGGACTCCAACCTTGTATACTCTGGCTGCTTGCTTTCCTTCATCAAACCAGCTTTTAACCCAAGAGTCGTTAAATTTAAATGCAATACTCTGACTGTCGAGTGTTGCTAATTGGGGGCGGGGCCAAAGCATTCAGGAAGGTAGCGGTCCAGTAACAGGATTGGAGACCCCTGCTTTAGGTGATGTGTTACTGTTACCGTTGTCTTACGAAACCGTCATGTTTGTTTGATTGGTGGCTCAGCGGATTGGCGGTACAGACATGCCGGTCTAATGGCCCTCTCTGCTATTGGTGAAGGCTGTCATCAGCAGATGGAGTCAATATTGAATGAAATTGTCAGCTTTGTTTTGCTGTTCTGCCAGGATCCTGTGAGTACACAACTTGCCATTGCACTGAACAATTTGGTTATGTTTAGTTGTTTATTTACTTGGTTTCTTTATTGATAGCATCCTAGAGTTCGATATGCGGCCTGCAATGCCATTGGTCAGATGGCCACGGATTTTGCTCCTACTTTCCAGAAGAAATTCCATGATAAGGTATTCTTTTCACACACACAAAAAAACTAGGTTTGAACCTGAACATATTAAATATCCTTCTATAATACTGAATGAGTTACAGATTAAATGGTTGAAAAGAATCAGGGCCCCACCCATTATGGAAATTCTACCGAAGTGGGAGGGGTGGAACGAGCATGCGAGTTCATTGATCTTTTGTGTGTTCTGGGCCCCTTTTGCATGTTATGAAAGCTTATGGGAATTATACTGAAGTAATATCATGATGATGATTGTTTGAATAGACAGGACTGTTTCACTAGGTCTAATGCCAGGATTTAATTAAATGATTAAAAGTTCAGCTTTGTCTTTGAGTTGAACAGAGGCACACAAGTGTCTGAGTAGCCATAACGTGTAAAAGGTCAGTGAAACACATGTGAAGTGGTCTAATTTTTATGGAACGATTATTTTAAGAGTCAGAATATCAACAAAAACAAAAAAAAATACTGGAGGTTCTCCATTTATTCGCATGCGATCGCTTGGAATAAGTATTTGATCCCCAATTATTTAACAGGATGTTGCACCAGGTAGCACGCACAGAGGATGGGCATTTCTTGTCGTGTGTCACCTGGTCTACACACATCACATGATGGATTTTGATCCACCTCCCTTTACACGTCCTCCCCCATTCCTGAAGCTATCTGAGTCTGTCCGTCATTCCCTCAATGTGGTGAAGTCGTCCTGTGCACTGAGAGGAGAAACTGCACCGAAGCAGAACATTTTCTCCTCTGCAGTTGACAGTGGGGAGGGGCTTCATGGGGTCACAGTCAGCATTTCTCTTTGCTCAAACACAGCGATGCCTCAATTTTAGTTTCATCTGACGTCACATCTCAGAATTTTTGGTTTTTGGTAGCAAATTAAATGCAGTTTAATTTAAATTTGTCTCATCCATTCATTCAGGGACAGTGGTGGTCTAATGGTATAGGGCACTGTATCGCTGATCCTAAGGTTGGGGGTTCGAGTCCCCACATGGTTGTCACTGTCCCTCCCAGTGCAGCTAACTGGGTTATCACAGGCAGGCCATGTCTCTCACTGTCTATGGTGAGAGCTTCATATAAAAGAACCATTACTGACTTGCGTAAAGAGTTGGCTGCAAAGCCGTCAGCGTGTTTCTGTCCCTTGCTAAAAGGGTTGTCAGGAAGGGCATTCGACGTAAAAACTTATGCCAAATTAAACGTGCGAATCATTCGCTGTGGCGACCCCTGAGAAAGGGAAAATCCGAAAGGAAATCTCTTTCTCCCTCATCCATTCATTCCTTCATTTTCTGAACCGCTTCATCCTAATTAGGATCACGGGGACGCTTCTGCCCATCTCGGTCTACTCAGGCAGAGGGCGGAGTACCCCCTTGGACAGCTCGCCAGACCATCGCGGAGCCAATACTCACACAACCATTCACACTCACTCACATCCATGGATGATCTGGAACAGCCAATTAAGCTACCGTACATGTTTTTGGACTGTGGGAGGAAACTGGAGTACCCGGAGGAAACCCACACAAGCACATAGAGAACATGAAAACTCCACACAGAAACGCCCGAGCTGGGAATCAAACCCAGGACCTTCTTGCTGTGAGGAGGACGTGCTGCCCAGTGTCTATTTTTCTGTTCTTTCTTTTTTTTTTTTTTTAAGTGAACACACACAAACCCAGCAAGCATGAATGAGCTGTGTACACTATATAAAAATAAAAATAAAAATTGCCACACAACCTTATCTAACATTTTTCAGATTATGTTGTGGACTGATGATTGCAAGTCAAATAGTGTTCAAACACTTGATCATATCTTTTCTCCCTCTCCCCATAGTCCTTTCCTCTTTTTTTTTATTACAAAATAAAAGTACAGTAGACAGAAAAACGGATGATGACTATCTATATATTTTTATGATGATCAGTCTCTCTCTAAGTCCACTATAAAATGATGGAGCCTTCATTTATTTGTGCGTGGGCAGAAATATTTTTTTTATCCACTGGAAAGTCATTCCTGAGGTTTCACTCACTGTTTTTCCACTCTATTTATGGTGCATTTGATTAAACATTGACATTTTGATTCCTCATATAAACTAAACTACCAGGTCACTTTTTAAGCCCTGACTGTTCTGACCATATATCCCCTTTCTATAGGTCATCTCTGCCCTTCTCCAGACCATGGAGGACCAGTCAAACCCCCGTGTTCAGGCTCATGCTGCAGCCGCTTTAATTAACTTCACTGAGGACTGCCCCAAAGCCCTTCTCATTCCTTACCTGGATAATCTGGTTCAGCATCTCCACGTCATCATGGTCGCGAAACTCCAGGAGGTCTGTTAAGTGTACCAGCATGCAATCTTGAACTAGTATGTAAAATGTCACTCGGTCACCGCTATTAACGAATATAACCAGAAACGTAACACCATTAGCAGGTTTGCAAAATTTCAGTAACTGATCATCTCCCGATTAAAATGTTACACCATGGATGTCACTTATTTCACTCAAGATTTCTTTAAATGTCTTCAGCTCATTCAGAAAGGTACCAAGCTTGTACTGGAGCAGGTGGTGACCTCTATCGCATCTGTAGCGGACACAGCAGAGGAGAGGTTCGTTCCTTACTACGATCTTTTCATGCCCTCCCTTAAACACATTGTAGAAAATGCTGTACAGAAGGAGCTTCGTCTACTGAGAGGCAAAACCATTGAGTGCATCAGTCTTATTGGTCTCGCTGTGGGCAAGGAGAAGGTTGGTATAATGCACATTTTCTTGTGCTTTATTTGACTGCTTCGAGTGATCCTAGAGCATAGGAATAGCATAGTGTTGAGCAACTGAGGAATGTCATCGAGGACTTTGAATAATTTTTTTCTCCACCCCCCTCACTCTAGTTTATGCATGATGCCTCAGCGGTGATGCAGTTGCTCCTCAAGACACAGACTGACTTTAATGACCTGGAAGATGACGACCCACAGGTAAGCCTTGCTAAAAAAAAAATAATGTGTGTGGGGGGTGGGGGGGGGGGTGAATTGCTGTTTAATTGGTGGTGGTTGATTTTTGTAAACAGATTAATAAACATTTTTAGACCGTAGCATTACACTTACACCAACCAACTAGGCCAGGCTTAAAACATTTTTTGCTGGCAATAACATGATTTAAAAAAAAAAAAAAAAAAAAAAAAAAAAAAACAGATTCACCCGAAGGTTTGTGCAGGCCACCCGGGATTCACGGTGAATTTTTATTTATTTATTTTTTTATATACATCATGCTGTATTACGTATGTGATGTTATAAACACAGTAGAATGAAATAAAAATCTTATATTTGAAAACTGCTTAAAAGAAACCGGAGCAGCTTTAAAGGCTGTTAATTTATCAGTGTGCTCCAGTCTCTTTTGTTCATTACTACTATTTTTTTTTTGCTGTAAGATGCAGTGAACCTTCCTTTCATAAAATAAACTGCCTCTGCAACGCCAATTATAATTTATAAAAAGATCGAGCCAGTCAACACAAATATCAACTTTAGCACATGGCACGTTGAACCAGTCAACATGAACTTAAACAAAAGCACATGGCCAGGAACATGCTTAAATGTATGACATTAGTGAGCAGTAGAATCCGGTGAAAAATACTCATCACTTTCTGATAGATCTATATCTAGATCTATATCTGATAGATCTATATCGGTGGTTGGACATTTACCAAGAGAACACAGCAAAATATTTTCCTGTTTTTTTTTTAAAGCACGGTCAAACAATCAAATGTGTTGTTACTGATGAACATTATCGACATTCCCCAGTGGCAGGTGGTCTTGAAATGCAATGCAAACTCACTTTTACAGGCAGTGAACGCCTCGTTTTACTGTTACAGAGACTGATAGAATAAAATTGCTAAGTTTGATCTACCATTTTGCTCCCAGTACACATGGGTGGTTATTAGACGTAAGATAAAAAAAAAAAAAAAACACTGGGGAGAGGCACTTATTACGTCGAATACGATAATTAGTTTAATTTAATACTCTTGTATGAAGTTAAAAATGAAGAAAAAAAAGATTAAAAGTAAAACTGCCTGATCTGATGGCCCTGTTTACACATTTTCTCATTATTGAGAGAAAAAACGAACCAATTTCTTACTAATTTTGGAAGTGCCATGGGGTGTACTGAAAAGCTTTTAGTGAAATGTAACTTTTTTTTTTTTTTTTTTTTTTTTAATAAAAAAATGTGGAGGAATGTTAAATTGAAATTTTTTTTTCCAAAACATCTGCTCAGAATTTGCTCAAATCAACATGATTTTCTACCTGGACATTTGGACAATCCATCGCCAAAATGTAACCAATATGTGTACTTGACACTGTTATTTGTTTAGGCCTAGTGTTTTATTCGTAGCTTCACTAGTTTACATGTGATCTGTTAGTTTGATATCGGTGTAGTGTTATTTTTGCCATTTACTTTAAAATTGCTTAATTTGCATGGGGGATTCATGTCCTATTCTTGCGAGTCTGTGCACTCATAAAAGTAAAATTGCCATATTTTAAGCCGAGTAATGCAAAGTATCAAATGCATTTTAGCAGATTATATCTTGGAACATGTCAGTAAAGATCAGCTGATGAGGTCGCAAGGTCGTGTTTTGAGTAAGAGTTGAAGTAAGATGAGAATGGCATGCATGGAATAAAATGCTATTTCGTCAAAAATACATCCGTCAAAGCAAAATCTTTTAAAATTTCCAAGTTCAAATATCCATAAACACAATCCATCCAACTCCTATGAAAGCCCTCCATGTCTGCGTTGTGCTTAAACAATAGAAATATCCACTCATTTTGCTGATTTATTGATTTATTTATTTTCAATCAGCTTTCGTTTTCGCTCAGGGTATTTCCTTATTAATGTTTAGTATCAATATTTTTTCAAAAGTAGCATTTCCTGATTAGCAACATTCAGTGTGATGTAACTCGGTCTATTTTTATGCTTTAATGTATTACACCCCGTTCCATACTCTGCATGATGTTGGAGCGGCTTACAGAACTTGGCAGGCTCTCCTTTCTTTCCACTTTAAGCCTTGGTCTCACACGGCTGAATAATCATCACAGTAGGCAATTAAAAGTCATTACTACTCATTTTTCATAATTTCTTCTGCCGTGAAATGGAGATCACATTCATCATAGTGCACGTGCCAATGAAAGTGAAAAATTAGGCTTCTTAAATGCACCTGGAAGCGCATAGCCTGGGAAAAGCTATTTACACTGAAGGGGTTTGTAAAAAAAGGTTTTGTTTTTTTTTTTTTTTTTTTTTTTTGTGGGAATGATGTATAGGGTAGCAGGAATTCCAAGCTAAGCATTGATGCAGGACCTGGCATGGGTTTCCCAAGCATCATGAAATGTAGGATTGTGGTATTTCTAGATTTTTTTTTTTAAGCCAAATGCTCATGCAGCCCCTCAATAAATGCATGTTGTAATTCATATACAGTAGGATTGTTGCATGCTGTATGCTTTCCTGTTTTTTTAATGTGTATTTTGCCTGACTTCATAGAAACAGCAACATTTCACAATCTCAAATTCAAATCTCAAATTCAAACTATAAATGAAAAATTTGAGGTGGTATGGAGATACATGACTCAAGATTTGAGATACCTAACTAAACAGATTTATTTTCTACGCAGTATGATGGGGTTTAGTTATTTTTAGTTACTTATTTGATAACACATGAATTTGTGGTAAAGGTTTTTTTTTCTTTTGGATATAGGCAGGGTTTGTTCGGTAGTATGTTATAGCAGCATAGTGGTTCAGAACATTACAAAGCAACCATTGGGACAAGCTTTAGCGACCCTATATTTTTTTGTTGTTGCTTTAATTTTCTTAAATATAATTTTAAATAGTTGTCTTTTTATTTATTTATTTTTTGGGGGGGCGGAACGGGACAGGACTGTATTAATTATATTGCCCCTTGACTCCGAGGTAAACATTTGTTCCTCTGCAGATCTCCTACATGATCTCGGCATGGGCCAGGATGTGTAAGATTCTAGGAAAGGAATTCCAGCAGTACCTCCCTGTAGTCATGGGACCACTTATGAAAACTGCATCCATCAAGCCAGAAGTAGCTCTCTTAGATAGTAAGTATTAACTTCTGCCGATTGCAGCTTTTCATCGCTTCACTTTTTGGATTGTTTGTTATCGGAGACCTTAAACATGTATCTCATTCCATAATATTTTGGCATGAGACAACTTTGATGTCTTAAATATTGTGGTGTGGAATAGTGCCAAGATTTTTTGGACTGCTACGTTTTATGGACTTTAATTCGACTTGAGTGGTCGAACACCCCCCCCCCCCCCTTCCCGCACCGATTGCTAGGAAGCAGATTCCTGAACTCCTGTTAGAAAATTCTAAGTGCCTTTCCTTAGTCTGTAACGGCTGTAATCAAAGCACGATCACAAGTGCTAAAGAATCAGAATCTGGCGAAAAATTGAGATTGTCCCGAAATGTAAAATGTCGACCACATCAAGAAAGGATACTTGTCCGGTCCATGGATATTGATTAATTGATCGGTCAATGGACAACTAATACTGGGTGCTTGAACTAAAATGTGCAGCGATATCTGAAACATAAATCTAGTACAAGTTTGAACATTCAAATTATGGCATGAAATTATGTAGTAATAAAATGTGTGTGTGTGTGTATGTATGTATGTATATTGTGTGTGTGCGTGCGCATGCGTGAGTGAGAGAGAAGGGTTTTCTTGAATATTGCGTCTATCCTCAACATGCTTTTATGGTAGTGTTATCACAAGCAGCATCCATTGCTCCCAGTAAAAAAACATGAGCATACACATGCCACCTCCATGGCAAGAATTTCTCTGCTGGGTTTTAAAAGGGTGGAAAGAACTCGTTCATCAGGCAGGAAACCTTTCCTGACAACAGTGAAGTCGTGAAAACTGACCTTGTCTCAGTATCAAGAATAACATTGCAATGCTGTCTTCATAAATTAATTCTTGGGGGTTGATGGACACACTGGTGCATCCAAATCACGCAGCTGATTTAAGATGATGTAGTGGGGAAAAGCGGTCCTGTACCATCCGTTTCAGCTTGTCAGTAATGCAGACTTGAAACTATATGCCAATTTTGAAATGATGATGGGCAAAGTAAAACCAATTATGAATTCAGGCATGTGGTGATTCCGCGAAATCGCAGAATTCCGATTTTTTTTTTTTCATTGGCCCATTAAAAAAAAAACAAAAAAAACGAGCCGAATATGTCAAAATAACCGTTTCCGCTTTTATTTCGTTCAGAGTTTTGCATAAAATGACCTCTCTTGAGACCTTACTTGTGACCTTAACGTTATTACCTCTCTTGAAACGTTGCTGATTAGCTGATGTTGAAACATGTGCGTAGACATATGCACCACTTCCAATCTGTTGAGATATTGAAAGGATGTTGGTGAGCGAGAGAAAAGATTCTGCTCAAATCAAAGAAATAGATAAAGGCATGAAAAACAAGTTTAGGTGGGAATGGATGGAAAAAGAAACCGTAGCATTTGTAGGTAAAAAGAAGGTGACGAACTTGTTCGGTGACTTCCGCAAAATCGATCGACTTGGGAAGGCGTTGTGTACGTGGTGTAACGACACTATTGACTACGGTGGAAGGGGTTTTAAGGCGTTTGACAGCCATGCGAAAAGCAAGAAACGTAAAAAAACTGGAATTAAGAAAAACAAATTATTCCACTGCCGAAATGTTTGGTGTTCAAGTGAAGATTCCAGAACCCTACGGACTAAACCCTTTGTTTGCCGTTCGACCAGAAACTTCCGTGCAAAGAAAAGACCCAGTGAAACAACCAGTACCTGTCGCCGATCGAGTAGTTAATTTGAGATATGTTTGAGAATTTTCTTGTCTAGTTTCCGATTATATTTTTTAAATTATTGTGAATGCATGCATGTTTTAGGCGTAGGACGTTCACGTGTTTACTCCGTGAACTGAATAAAATGAGCCGACTCTATGGTCACTGAACCATTTTTCTGCTGTTAGAATAAATAAATTATTGCCGCGTTAACTCACCAGTTTTTCGTAATTAACTTATGTAAATAGGCATTGTTATTCAGTGTTTCTAAACAGCAGTGGGAGTGTGCTCGTGTAATTAGCTCATTAATATTGGAAATGTAAAACTATGAATCTGAGACTTGACCGAAACGCCTCGGCATCCAGAAGGACAACAAACTTTCTAAGGCAGCCTCCAGAAGGACAGTTCAGGCTGCACAAAAGGAAGCAACAAAGTGCCATGCTAAAGCACTAAAGACAGAAACATTAATTCAAAAAACTTGTCATGTATGGCATGTCATGTGTATAGTTTGTTTGCAGATTGTGTTTAAAGACAATGACTGTTGATGATAGTGTTGTGAGGTAGGACATATCTATAAGAGTGACTATTTGATTTGTGACTGTGACACTTTGATTAGTGTTGGAATCCCACATGATAAACCCACAAGTTGAGGTACAGTATGTCTATGGAGATTAGAAATTAAACTTTCTAGAGCTCTTTCAGTGTCATGAAATAGCATTTTCCCCTTCTGAAATGCTTAAAACCAAGGAGCTCCCAGACCCCTGGCTGATTTTCAGATATTTTGGTGATGGTCAAATCACATTCCTGTGAATTAAAATGGTTATATGAACTTCCTGCAATGACAGTTCACACAGTGTAATGTCAGAGGAAAAAAAATCCTTCATGGCAATCTGGAGGTATATATGCCATCAAGTGTACAACAGGAGGAGTGTCACACCTTGGAAATGTCAGTGCGAAATTTGTGCGCAATTTTTTTTAAATTTACAACCTATTTGTATTATGTGATACAATGACTTGTTAAAGGTTACACTTGAGGTTATGCTTAAAAAAATGTCACCAAACAAGGCCAGGTAAACAGGGTTTTTCCCTTTTCTTTTTTCTAAGGTTAAAGTCCAATTATACCTCTGACGCTAAAGGGGTAAGCAGATGGGCAGTGTTCTAGGGTCCAGTGGTGGGGATGTGGTTGATTAAACTATCCCCTGGTATTGCAGCACACAAGTCTGTGTTGCTACAAAGATCCTTGAGGCAGGATCTCTCAATCAATATCTGTATCGATAGATGTGTATGTGGTTTATTTCTCCATTTGTTGACTAAAGTTGGTGTAAACCAGGGGTGTCAAACTTGTGCCACAAAGGGCCATGTGGCTGCAGGTTTTTGTTTAATCCAAGCAGCAGCACACCTGATTTGGCTCATTTAATCAACTGAGCTGAGTGTTCAGGCAGTTGATTGGTCAGTCTCTGTAAAGAGCATACAGATTGACCAATCAGCTGCCTGAACACTCGGCTCAGTTGATTAAATGAGCCGTCAGGTGTGCTGGTGCTTGGATTAAACAAAAACCTGCAGCCACATGGCCCTTTGTGGCACGAGTTTGACACCCCTGGTGTAAACTGTGGTGTTAATCAGCTTTGGCCATGGAGGAAGCAAGTAACCAGGCAATTGATCACAGAGACATTTTTAAAATCAGTCTGGGATAATTAATTATTCTTCTGAATAGAAATTTGAGAGTTTAATTATGTGTAATTTTCTGCTCATTTCCTTGAAATTTGTATTTTTTTTTTTTTATCTTTTCAGCCCAGGACATGGAGAACATGTCTGAAGATGATGGTTGGGAATTTGTGAATCTTGGAGATCAGCAAAGTTTTGGCATCAAGACAGCTGGATTAGAAGAAAAAGCTACAGCTTGTCAGATGCTGGTATGTCTGTGATAAGATTGGATGCCCCTCGTCGAGTATTCAGTTGATAAATTATATTGTAATGGCCTGTAGGATATGCTCTGTCTAAATGAGGATGAAATAATGGTTATGTCAAAACATTCAATCAATATATTAATCGATTTGCGATGGTGGCATCATGCGTTTAATATTTAGTTAATCATGTGGGGGGGAATAAGTGCCATTGAAGAGCCAAACATTTTTTTTCCTCAGGCAAGGCATTTTCAATGCTTCAACAATTTATTACATTTTTTTTTCCAAGAATTAATGCAGTTTTCAAGAGAAAACAACTCTCAAAGAACTTGTGGGGAGCTCTTCTTTTAGGGTAATAATTAGAAATGCAATGGAAAACAACCCTCCCCCCCCTTCATGTTTGTGATCCTCTCTGTATTTGTCGATTTTAATTTTTGTCCTACGAGCTCACAGAGTGAAACAGAGTAACTGTTGCTTCCCTGATTCTTTTACCCATTTTTCTTCTTAACTTACCCGCCTCTTGTTCTTCCTGCTTCCAGGTCTGCTATGCCAAGGAGCTAAAGGAAGGTTTTGTGGAGTATACAGAGCAAGTTGTCAAGCTGATGGTTCCTTTGCTCAAATTTTACTTCCATGATGATATCCTTCTGTTTTGTATTGTTTATCATGTTCACAGTATTTTCAGATTGTTTTCTTTTAGCTGTTAGTGTCCTTAACTGACCCTCTACGTGTGCGAGTAGCTGCTGCCGAGTCCATGCCGCTGTTGCTAGAATGTGCTCGCGTGAGGGGTCCAGAGTATCTCACTCAGATGTGGCATTTTATGTGTGATGCACTCATCAAATCCATCGGCACTGAGCCAGATTCAGATGTGCTCTCAGAAATTATGCACTCTTTTGCTAAGGTACGGTTTATGGCTTTTACTGGAGCGACTTAAATTTGCTCAGTCAATAAATACTTCATGATGTTGGTTGATGGGCTCTAAAGCAATAATCCGGAATATACTTAACGTGAGGCTTGCAGATGCCTCTGAATACGAACGTTTTACTGGCTAAACTGTAAGGTGTGGCTGCGTGTACATGAATGATGCCACTTGGTGGCACTGCGAAGAAACACTGTGGATAGAAAACGATGCACGCAAAATGTGTCTGTCCAGGGTGCTGTTATCCAGTGAGACACAATCTCAAACCGATAAAGAGAAACAGCATAAACGAGACAATTGTATTTTTAGTCAAGGCTTTTACTTAGTTTAATGAAAAGTCAAAAATGTTTATAAGGTTTCTACAAAAATGTTAACAAATAGACTAAATTCGCATCTCGGCTCACGCGTGGCATCATGGGATCACGACTACCATACAAGTTACCAATATGGTGGAAATAAACCTTGATGTGGATGAGAACTGCACTATCGATACGTTCAATTTGTGGAATGTTCCCGACCTTCGAGCGTATTGTATACGTAGGGGTCTTCCCGGTTGTTCCCGCAAGCACAAAGATGAACTTGTTGCACTGGCATTTGCGGCGACGTTACAAAAGGAATCTAAACAAATCCAACGGACGATGTCAGCTTGTTGACATTTGAAGTGGATGAGGAAAGCGTGACAATTCCCGACCCCATGGGACTTGAAGACGGCTGGGAGACAGAAAACAACGCCTTATCGAAGTGGCCGCCGTGTATGTACGCTGACATAGCGGATTTTTTGTTAATGAATGACCCCTACTAGCGCAACTTCGTAATGACTACAAAGGTGAATACAAGTTTCACAGTTGCACCGAGTGATCTGACAGCTCTTGTTTGTCTGTTTTAGCTTAACTGTAGTTTTTAGTTTAGTTTTTTAAAGTTGTTTAATTAGGTAAATGTTTAATAAATGTGGCGCATTTGAGCTCATCTGGAATTCCGATCCCTCAAGGAATCAAGTTAAAGTTGAGTTTGGACCTCCAATCTGTCAAGCAGGGAATGCGCTTTGAATTCCACGTCTTGTGAGTTTGGCCCGCAGTGCTGCAATAAACGTGTATACAATACACATTTGTATTTTGTGTATGTGTGAGAGGGAGAGCGAGACAGGTGTGTGTTAATAAAAATGTTTAATAATGGTTTAATTAATAAATGTTAATAAAATGTTGAATAAATAATTTTACTTTTAACACACATTTCATAAAAACTTGGAGTACTTTTATCATTTTTAAAGGGTTTATGGGGTTTATGCAGTCCTAAGACTGGAGCCTTGGAATGAATTAGGCTTTACATGTAAAATGCGACCCCTACTGATGAAATTCCCACGTTATGAAAAAGGTGCTGGAACGGATTAATTTTGTAAGTCGGGGGCCAGTTACTCTTGTGTTAAGATGTCGTCTCTGTGATCTTTGTGTTTACACTGTGTTGTGGACTTTTGTAACCCGAAGCAAATATGGTTGGTCAGAAGTGTAAGCCTACTAGCATGGGTGCAAGTCTCATACACAGAGATGAATTAACTATCTGCTCGGATTGGCACAATCTACCATGCATACTCAGTTAAGCAAAGAGAGTTGTAATATGAATGAAAACCCAAGAAAGAGAACTCTCTGCTCTGCTAAACAAGTTCGACGGTGCCCTTGCGCACTTGGAAGACTGGAAGTCCGTATCACCCGCACTTTGTTTCAAGCAAGAAAACTACTTTCAGCAAGTTCACTACTTTTGGTATTGAGCGCTTCACATATTGCAAGCATTGATTGGCTGTTTTAAGCTTCATGTAAAGTGAGTCGGCTCAGCTTCATGTGATGTGATTCAGCTCAGCTTCATGTAAAGTAACCATCCGTCGACCATCGGAACCATTTACAAGCAGAAAGAAGGCATCATAGAGAATGTTGAAGGTTATATTTGATACTGAGTTTGATATTTGATGAGTGAATTTGATTAAAATTTATCGATTTGAAATGATTTTGCTTGAATTTAATTTATTTGAAATTAATGTTATTTGATATATTTGATATTATTTTACAATGTTATGTTTATAATAATTGACTTAGGGGTGTTTGATAAGATACGGTAATGGTATTTATGGATGTATAGTACAGTATGAGCGTTATACATCACACGTCTTACGTCATACGTCACTGTAACAACTTGCATTCACTTTCAACTTGTGTTCGGCCGTCCGGAACCAATTAAAAACGCAAGTCGGGGAGTGTCTGTATATATAAACTATATATCACTATCCAGTTCGCACTTTTAACAATGTCAGCTATTTGGAAGACAGCCATAGCCTAATGGTTAGAGAAGCGGATTTGGCACTTTGGGGTTTTTGGAAGGTTGCTGGTTCAATTCCCGAACCATCAGGAAAAACGTGTGGCGGTCAAGAGTGAGCCGCACCTTCTCTTCTTCCACGTTTACTGAAGTGCTCTTCAGCAACTCACTTTAACCCCCAACTGCTCTCCATTTGGCCCAGAAATGTTCTGGCTGCTTGTTTAATCATAAATTATTTTTTCTTTCAACAGACTCTGGCTGCAGCATGAACGAGAGTTCCATATATTGAAGTGCCATGTTTAAGTATTTCTCACGCGGCTAAAATTGAACTTATCTCATGTAACACATGCCAAAATGTTAAACGGGTCACAAAGCCTTGTAGGATACTTATTTTCGGGAGAAAGCACCGCTTCGGTCCAATCCCCACTTTTTTGTGATATTTTTCTGAGTTGTATCGACACGTCGAGAATTTGCTTCTATTTTAATCTCATCCATGTTTAAAAAGGCTGGTGGTTTGATGCCAGCTGTTCTGCCAGGCCTGTTTTTTTTTCTTTTCTTTTCTTTTGCACTTCGGAATGATAAAGTTGGATATACAGCAGGATATAAATTATGTCGGATAATTTTGGTTATGACTATGATGTCAGCCTAGTGCGTATGCACTTCTGTGACGTACCAAAACGCAAGAATACTGGCAACACAATTTTTACTGGTCCTGCAACTTGTGTACGCGTCAGTGAATTTTTGATGACGACGATGCAGCAACGTTATGTTCGTGTTCCGAGCAGGAAGTATTTTCTCGCTTTTGGAGTACTCCGACTAAAAGCCGGATTGTGTCATGGTTTGACTTTTAATAGTGGAATCCTGCATGCGGTTTCCTTTATAGCAGTAACACATGACTTTGAGAAATTTCTTCCGGCTTTTTGTTGTTGTCCGTGTAAGCAGGCTGATGGGTTGTCTTGGGTTTTCCGTATTTATTGAGGTGATCCTAATGTTTGTGTCTCTCCCCACCCCCTTGTTTTTTCCTCCTTATGGTTTTATGCATTAAGTGTATCGAGTTAATGGGAGATGGTTGTCTAAACACTGAGCACTTTGAGGAGATGGGAGGAATCCTGAAAAGCAAATTGGAGGAACACTTTAAAAACCAAGAGCTCAGACAAGGTGATCTTTCTTTAAAAGATTCAAGGCATTGACTTGGGCCATCAAATATGCAAGTTAATAATTTGTTCTTTCTGTCCAGCTAAAAGACAGGATGAGGATTATGATGAGCAAGTTGAAGAAACATTACAAGATGAGGTAATTGTGTTTTCATACCAAATGGTCTATAGTGTGTGTGTGTGTGTGTGTGTGTGTGTCACACACACACCATCAGAAGCTCTGACCTACATTTACAACTTGAATTCTTGTATTTGTTTCATTAAATTGTATTATTTTATCCATAAAACTCCATCTTTATTTAGTAGTGTCTCTTGGATGCACTGTTCTCAGTGTGTATGAGGATGTTAGAAGCTGAAATCTGATTGGATAGAAAATTCTATGTGCTGCCATTTCAATCTAATCTGGTCAGGTTCAGAATCAGCAGCACTGGCTGATGTCACTTAAACTATATTAGTGATGGGGCTGTTTCCAGATACCAAATGCACAGCCCGCCACTGCTATATATTTCAAAGATACTGTGTAAATTCCACCTTGAGAGAACATGTTTTCCTTCTTCCCCCAGGATGAGAACGATGTGTACATTCTGACCAAGGTGTCGGACATTTTACATGCCGTTTTCTGCAGTTATAAAGAGAAGGTGCTTCCTTGGTTTGAACAGCTTTTACAGCTTATAGTCAATCTTATAGTAAGTATAATTTAATTTCTTTAAAACAATTTAGAATTCAATTTGATAAATTTTCCAAGTTTGTTCGCTTGACATTGTATTCATCTCGTCCTCTGTATTTATTAGATTCCAGGTAGACCTATTTTCCGTCCCCTCCATTGTAAAGCGCTTCATGAGCTAGTGGCTCTCGGTGATGGTCGACTTGCACGTTTTTATTTTAAAATAAATAAATAAATAAAGACCCATGCCAGATTAGACAACAAACCAATAATAAATAAAGATTAAAGAATCAGTTTGATGGATTTTATTGCAGAAGTATCAAAGAAAGCTGACTTTTGAAAGATGGCAGTGTGAATTTTTGAGCCCAGATTTGGTCCTGGGTGGCACTGTATTTTTTTCTTAAATAATTAAATAACCTGGTGTTTTGAAATGTACAGAAGGCTCCCATTATTCGTGGGGGTTGAGTTCCACCCCTACCCGCGGATCCTGAAAATCTGCAAATTACTGACGCTGTTTTAAAACCCTATGTACTAGTCCTTCTCAAAAAATTAGCATATTGTGATGAAGTTCATTATTTTCTGTAATGTACTGATAAAAATTAAACTTTCATATATTTTAGATTCATTACACACCAACTGAAATATTTCGGGTCTTTTTATTGTTTTAATACTGATGATTTTGGCATACAGCTCATGAAAACCCAAAATTCCTATCTCAAAAAATTAGCATGTCATGTTCAGGTAGTCTAAACAAGCTGTTAACCTAATCATCTGAATCAACCAATTAACTCTAAACACCTGCAAAAGATTCCTGAGGCTTTTAAAACCTCCCAGCCTGGTTCATTACTCAAAACCGCAATCATGGGTAAGACTGCCGACCTGACTGCTGTCCAGAAGGCCATCATTGACACCCTCAAGCAAGAGGGTAAGACACAGAAAGAAATCTCTGAGCGAATAGGCTGTTCCCAGAGTGCTGTATCAAGCCACCTCAGTGGGACGTCTGTGGGAAGGAAAAAGTGTGGCAGAAAACGCTGCACAACCAGAAGAGGTGACCGGACCCTGAGGAAGATTGTGGAGAAGGGCCGATTCCAGACCTTGGGGGACCTGTGGAAGCAGTGGACTGGGCTACAGGTGTCGCATTCCCCAGGTCAAGCCACTTTTGAACCAGAAACAGTGGCAGAAGCGGCTGACCTGGGCTACAGAGAAGCAGCACTGGACTGTTGCTCAGTGGTCCAAAGTACGTTTTTCGGATGAAAACAAATTTTGCATGTCATTCGGAAATCGCGGTGCCAGAGTCTGGAGGAAGACTGGGGAGAAGGAAATGCCAAAATGCCCGAAGTCCAGTGTCAAGTACCCACAATCAGTGATGGTCTGGGGTGCCATGTCAGCTGCTGGTGTTGGTCCGCTGTGTTTTATCAAGGGCGGGGTCAATGCAGCTCGCTATCAGGAGATTTTGGAGCACTTCATGCTTCCATCTGCTGAAAAGCTTTATGGAGATGAAGATTCCATTTTTCAGCACAACCTGGCACCTGCTCACAGTGCCAAAACCACTGCTAAATGGTTTACTGACCATGGTATTACTGTGCTCAATTGGCCTGCCAACTCTCCCGACCTGAACCCCATAGAGAATCTGTGGGATATTGTGAAGAGAAAGTTGAGGGACACCAGACCCAACACTGTGGATGAGCTTAAGGCCGCTATCAAAGCATTCTGGGCCTCCATAACACCTCAGCAGTGCCACAGGCTGATTGCCTCCATGCCACGCCGTGTTGAAGCAGTCATTTCTGCAAAAGGATTCCCGACCAAGTATTGAGTGCAGAACTGAACATAATTATTTGAAGGTTGAAGGACTAGTATATCACATACGCTAAAATCTGCTTGTTGAACAATGAGAAACAATAGCTCTCAGCCACTGGCTAACTTTGAATCACATGCCAGTAATTTCTGGGGCTGCCACTAATCCGGGAGTATACGGGGCTTTGACCGGTGAATTGCGAATGGGCGGGGGCCTACTGTATTGGAAAATTCTGGTTCTCTAATTCATAAAATAGCTTTGAACCATCTGATCCTATACTTCTGCTCACTCTTTTCTAAAGTGATGTAATCAGGGAGTAAAGTTGAAGTTATGATGATCATGAGGGGATGGATTGAACACGCACATCATTAATGTACAGCAGAAACAATTTACTGAAATACATTACACATTAATAGAGCCTGTATTTGTATTAAAATGGAATATTTTATGGCAACAAATTATTTTTTTTTCCCTTCCTCCTTAATGTACATAGGAATACTTTTGGTCACAACTGTATACGAATTATTTTGAACACAGGGCTTAGTCAATGGCGAGTGCATATCTAACACCATCTATTGGTCCTCTAGTGCCCACATAGACCCTGGGCCGACCGACAATGGGGTCTGTGCATTTTTGACGATGTCATCGAGCACTGTAGTCCTTCTTCCTTTAAGTATGCGGAGTACTTCTTGCGGCCCATGATGCAAGCTGTCTGTGACACCAGCCCAGAGGTCCGGCAAGCAGCTGCTTATGGGATTGGTGTCATGGCCCAGTTTGGAGGAGAAAACTACAGGCCCTTCTGCACAGGTGAGCTCATGTCCGAAGTCCATTAAATTATTTTAAATACCGACTGTCATTTTTCTGTCACAAAGGCATCAAAATTCCATTGGTCTTATCATTTGGTTATGTGGTGCATTATTTGGCATTTTGAGTTAATTTTTTAATTGTAAAAAGCCATATTAACCAAGTGAAAATCAAGTACTATAAATATAGAAGCAGAATTCTGTGGCATTATGTAAGAGCCAGACACCCACAGACTGGCCTTTTTTTTTTTTTTTTTTTTTTTTTGGGGGGGGGGGGGGGCGCTATTTGAACCATTTTCTCTCTAATTTAGTCATATCCAATTCCCACAAAATTAGACTTTTGCCTTTACCATCACACGACCACCACCAACCAGGGAGGGCCGAAAGCGTGCACACGCTCCTTCTGTGACATGCAATGCTAGCCACCCACCTCTCTTTGAGCTGCTGCCCATGCATATTTGGGTGCTCTCTAACACACCTGGAGGGGAAGCGCCACCCGCCCCCCCAATACGAATGAGCTCAGACGCCCATGATGGCTGGCGATTGCGGTGAGTGGCAGGCGAGTGAGCGTATGTCATCCCTCCCTCCCATGAGAGCTCAGCCAATTAGCTCCTGGAGCAGTGGACTCCCGGTCACAGATAGCTGTAGTCACACACCTTGTTGATGTGCCACTTGAGCAGAAACATTTTTATGTATCAAACAGCAGGATAATGTGGTGTATTGTGGGATATTTTTCAGTAACAATTCAGTAATGGCTTAATGATTTGTGTTCTGGGTTATTGAGCCAAAGTTTGCGAGGTTTAAACATGTCAGCTGCTCAGTTATATGAAAAAGATAAATGTAAGTCGCTCAGGATGAGAACATCTGCAAAAAAAAAAAAAGTGTAAATGTCCAAATAAATAAGCTTTTTTTAGTCTTTTATAAACTTAAGAGCCATAGTGAGTTATCCCACAAAAACTGAATGAATGAGGTCATATTTGCGTGTGTGTGTGTGTCTGTGTCAGTGTCAGAATGGGTCTCATCTGCTTTCTGACCCTGAATCATGTCAGAAACATCATTCATGATTTATTTTTAAATAGTCATATCTCACCTTACGAAATTAATCCGTTCCAGAAGTGGTTTCGTAACCTGATTTTTTTCGTAAGTTGAGTCGCATTTTACAAGGCCTGATTCATTCCATACCTTTTTAAGGCCACCTCCTGCTTCGATATTGTACCGATGGTAGATGGGTTACAGCCATATTCTTTTGCGATATCACCCAACCGCATGCCACGAGCCTGCTTCTTTTCACTAGCACCGGGAATCACTTTCTTTGGGGGCCCATGATGAATAACGAAGAATAAAGTTGCAATGAGCACACTCGAAAAACTCACGAAACAGTAACTTTGTCCTTTACGCGTGTGAGAGTTCCGTGACGAACAATGGGTCAAAGGCACACGAAAAGCATCATGGAGATGCAGCTCCCTCCTAGCCAATGGGTGGCCTGCGGGGTGTTGGGAGAGCAACTCTATCCTGCCAATTTCAAAACAAAATACAGGATGCTACAGATGTATTTACATTTCGTAACATGAATTTTTTTTGTATCCAGAGATGTAAATGTGTTTCGTAACTTGTATTCTACTTTAGTTTGATCTTTCGTAAGGTGAGGTATGACTATTGCAAAAACGTTCATGCCATTTTTCTTAAAAGCAACTTCCTGTTGTTTTCACACCACCCTGGCTCAGCTAATGGTGTTTTTGTCCCTCAAATTACCCAGAAGCCATTCCTCTCCTGATTGGAGTGATCCAAGCTACAGATTCCAGAGCAAAGGAAAATGTTAACGCAACGGAAAACTGTATCTCTGCTGTCGGCAAGGTGATGAGGTATCGACCAGAATGCGTCAACGTCGACGAGATTCTCCCTCATTGGATTTCATGGCTGCCTCTCAATGAAGACAAAGAAGAAGCTGTTCACACTTTTAATTATCTGTGTGATCTTATTGAAAGGTGAGTTGAACCTTGTGGTCCTGTATAATGAGAGGTATGAATTTATTTTTTTTAATTAATTAGTTCCCCATTTTTATTAAAGCAACAATCCGACTGTTCTTGGACACGACAATGCAAACCTCCCCAAGATATTTTTCATAATTGCTGAAGGAGTTGCTAATGAATCCATAAAAGCTGAAGATCATTGCAGCAAGAGGTTGGCCAACGTCATTCGTCAAGTACAAGTGAGTGATCAGCTAACGTTTGGTGTTTTCTGCATGTCGACGTTACCGTCGGCCGTACCGACGGTACCGATGGCGTTATGTTCAGCGTGTATGTTCACCATTGTTCTCGTGTCCAATCCTCAGGTCTCCGGGGGACTTTGGACACAGTGTGTCTCGACGCTCAATGAAACACACCAGAAGGCCATTCAGGATCTCCTCAACACAGCGTAATTTGAGCCCTTAAGGTTTCTTTCTCCAACCCCTAAATCTCCCACACACCCATTGAGTAATAAAGTGTAGTATTACTTGATTGTAGGGCTCCAGTATGCCCTCCCCCTTCACTAATGGGTGTGGTTTCAGTTCTCCAACGGAAAAGGCTTCCTTCTTTTTAGAAAAGTCCTTGTGCGCACCTCAGTGGAAGTGTGAAGGTTGCATTAGATGTTTAAGATATTTTCAGTGTAGGAACCGTTCCTGATTTTTTTTTGAGTTCTATTAATTGTTGTTCCATCACAACGTCTTACACTAAGGAGATTCGCCTCATCTACATTTTGGCATCTTTAGTTTAAACATGGATCCCCATTGACTGAAATGACTTTCTGGGTGGATGGGGAGAGCTAGATTTTGCACCCATGCAGATATGATGTAATTGTTAACAGCATATCTTCTGTTCATTCACTCCATGAGATACAATAAATCCATAATTGAGTCTGTGTTTTTTTTATTTTATTTTATTTTTTTTATAAATATGTAAAAGGTGTATGCTCATAATTTAAGCATGTAGCATCGATACAGCATTATGTATAGATCTGTGTGTGTGTATATAAATATAAAAAAATTACATGCAGCTGATCATGACACAGACCAGTTACATTTTCTGCAAATTAACTGTAGCCCCCCCCCCCCCCATGTTTATTTTAAATCTATTACGTAAAGCCTGGTAGATGCAGGATTACATTCCTTTGGAGAAGCAGCACCAAATTATCAGTAGGATGACTCAAAGTCAGTAACATGGACAGAATGAACAGCCTCTTATTCACTCAAAATGGCTTTAGATAATTGTGTAATTAGTTACACTCTGCTGATTGATGTTGTTTCACATGTTCAACTTTTCTCTATTATCAAATGTTAATAAATGTGAAATACATCAGTAATGGGGAAGGAACCGGAGCTGGTGCATGAGGTGGAGAGATACCGACTAGATATAGTCGGACTCGCCTCAACGCATAGCTTGGGCTCTGGAACCACCCATCTTGAGAGAGGCTGGACTTTATTCCATTCTGGAGTTTGTCGTGGGGAGGGGCGGCGAGCCGGTATGGGCATCCTTGTTGCCCCCGTCTCGGTGCCCAAACGCTGGGGTTCTCCCCGGTCGACGAAAGGGTAGCTTCCCTTTCGATTGGAGTCTGCGAAGGCAGTCCTTTTATCACTGATTCCGTTCATAATTTATAGGGACAGAATTTCTAGGTGCAGCCGAGGCGTTGAGGGGTTCTGGTTTGGTTGCCATCGGATTTCATCTCTGCTTTTTGCGAATGATGCCCTTTTAGCTTCATCAAGCAGGGACCGCCAGCTTTCATTGGAGCGAAGCGGCCGGGATGAAAATCAGCACCTTCAAATCTGAGGCCATGGTTCTCAGTTGGACAAGGGTGGAATGCACCCTCTGGGTCGAGAATGAGGTCCTGCCCCAAGTGGAGGAGTTTAAGTATCTTGGGGTCTTGTTCACGAGTGAGGGAAGGATGGAGCGGGAGATCGACAGATGGATCACTGCAGCCTCTGCTGTTAAACGGAGCCTTTACCGGTTCGTTGTGGTGGAGCTGAGCCATAAGGTAAAGCTCTCGATTTACTAGTCGATCTATGTTCCAACCCTCACTTATGGTCACGAGCTTTGGGTAGTGACCAAAAGAACAAGATCACGGATACAAGCGGCTGAAATGAGCTTCCTTCGCCGGGTGGCGGGGTTTTCCCTTAGACAGAAGGTGAGAAGCTCTATCAGCCGTGGAGACCTCGGAGTAGATCCGCTGCTCCTCCACATTGAGAGGGGCCAGTTGAGGTGGCTCGGGCATCTGGTCAGAATGCCTCCTGAACGCCTCCCTGGTATGGTGTTTCTGGCATGTCCAACCAGGAAGAGACCCCGGGGTCGACTTGGAATACGCTGGAGGGACTGTCTCGGCTTGTCTGGGAATGCCTTGGTGTCCTCCTGGAAGCACTGGTGGAAGTGGCAGGGGAGAGGGATATCTGGACCTCTTTGCTTAGGTTGCTGCCCAAGCGACCTGATTCTGGATCAAGCGGAAAATGATGATACATCAGTGATCGGTGGCTGCACAAGATACATGGTGGCTGGCGAGTCCTTCATGCCGAAGGGCATCATGACCTTGTACTGATGGAGGCCGCTTAGAGTGACGAAAGCCATATCTCTCTGTGAGCAGGACACACTTTGTGATGTTTCATCATGCCGATTTTGTCTATGCAGTTGTCCGTCCTTGGCATGGGGTATGACTTGGTTTTCGTGATTGCTTTCACTTTCCGCTAGTCAGTGCACAATCTGAGTGAGCTGTCTGGCTTGGGAACTGAGACGCACTATTGGGCCCGATCATGCCGGTTTGGTTTGATGCCACACTCCAGCACACATATGGGTGCTACTTGATTTGGTCTCGCATTTCAGACGTCACATGTTGAGTGACGTGGGTCTTGTTGGGGACATAAGGGTATAGGGTTTCAAACTTGCCCAAGGTTGAGTAGAAAGTGAATAAAGTTCCAAATCATTTTAATCGGTTTCATTTCCATCGATGCAAATGCATTGGGAAAATGACGCATTTTATTCCAAATCAAAACATGAAGAAAAGTGAATATTGCCCCACCAGGCGTCACAGTCTTCAGTGGACTGTGGCTTGAATTCAGTGTTTGAGGCTCGTCTGACAAACTGTCTCCGTTCACTAGACCCCAAAAGATCAATCTTTCATCAGGCCACAGGATGTTGCACCGTTTGTCTTCAGGCCAGTCAGTGTGCTCTTTGGTAAATTGTAATCTCCTCGGTGTGTCTCTTTTTTTTTTTTCCCCAGCAGTGGGACGTGGCGGCGCTTCTTGCTAACAGCTCGGCTTCACATAGGTGTCTTCTAATTGTAATCGTTAGACCTTCTTTGATTTTCCTGGAGCTGATTGGTACCCGAGTCCTTGATATTTTGGTTCTTCATCCAATCGAATGTTAGTTTTTCACTTTCTACCATATCTTTCAGCTTCTGGTTGTTAAAGTATTTGGGATCATTTTATGCATTTTTGTTTCCCCCTCCAATCAACGTTTTCATCAAGGTCGTGTTCTGCACAATGTCTGGAATGACTTATTTTCCCAAGAATTTCAGAGAGACCTGTTTGTCTTGGGTGACCCTACCCTACTGCTGACAACATCCATCAAGTTCCTCCCAGAGCAGGATATTTTAATTATTTCACTTGATATGCACAGAGTGGGCCAAATCTACATGTTTTTTCTACATTTTAGTTTAGTCGATACACAGCAGGAGTACAAACAAAATAGATTTGGTCACTTGACACTTTAAGGCCATTACAAACCCCGTTTAGCTTTCTGCTTGTATGTCTATTTGGACAAAGGATACATGTGAACAAAGGTTTATGGACACTTGACCATGGACATCATCTTGTTGGCTAACGGTTAGAGAAGTGGCTTTGGGACAGGAAGATTCTCGAACCAACAGGAAAACGTGTGGTGGTGGGAGATTTAGCGCCGCCTTCATGGTTGAAGTGCTCCTGAGCAAAGCCCTGAACTGCTCTCTGGGCACCCCAATGTGTTTGGCAACCACTGCTCATAGTCACTGTGCTCACTCTGGATGGGTTACATACAGGAGATAATTTCCCTTACAGGAGTAATGCAGTATATCAAATCAAAACACTCGTATTACTTTCTTGATGGTTGGACTTCAGGTCCATTTCATTATTCAAGCCTGTCACCCCTACTGGGACATAGGCCGCCAACAAGATCCTTCCATCTGTCTCTATCCTAGACCAGTCTTTGCAGCTGACCCCATAAGTGGCCAATTTTCTTGGCATCCAGGTCTCCTTGCCAAGTGTTTCTCAGCCTCCCTTTTTCCTTGGGGGGGTCCACCTCAGGGATTGTCTTGTGTTAGTGGCTGGTTTACGCAGAGTGTGGCCTAACCACCTCCAGCGACGTTGTTTGATCTCCATGTTTCAGCACCATATAGTAGAACTGACTTCACGTTGGTGTTGAAGAGCCTTATCTTGGTGTTGGCTGATGGGGTCTCTTGAAGCCCAGATTGTTCTTGAGCTGTAATCCAGCAAGCATCCCTGTCTGACCCCTGTTTGAACTTGGAAAGCATCAGAGACCTGGCTTCCATGGACAATCCTGGTGAGTCCCTCGTACGAGTTCCTGATGTTGGCGAGTTTTGTTGGTACTCCGTGGTGTCTTAGCAATTTCCATAGGGTCGCTCTGTCCACACTGTCAAAAGGCTTTCTCATAGTTGAGGAAGTTGACGTAGAGAGAGGTATTCCACTCCAGGGAGATGCGTAGCGTTGCAATCTGGTCTATGCACGAGCGGTCTTTCCGGAAGTCAGCCTGCTGGTCTCTCAGCTGTGGGTCGACGAGGTCTTTCATCCTGTTTAGTAGCATCCTGTCGTAGTTCCTTTCCAGGAACTGACAATAGGGTGATCCCTCTATAGTTGTTTTCAGTTAATCAGATCTCCTTTCTTTGGCAGTTTGATGAGTTATCCCTCCTGCCACTCTGATGGCACTTGTTCTTCCTCCCAGATCTTCTCAAAGAGGGGGTGGAGCACATTAGCAGTGATGTCCATGTCTGCCTGCAGTGCCCCTGCCGGGATGTTGTCTGGTCCAGGAGCCTTGCCTGCCTTCAGCTGTCAGAGCTTTTATGATTTCCGTCTTGCTGGGTGGATTACAGTCAATCGAGAGGTCGTTGCCAGCTGTTGGGATGTCTGGTGAGTCTTGTGGGGCTGGTCGATTTAGGAGCTCTTCAAAGTGTTCTCTCCATCTGTTCTTTTGTCCTGCGTCACTTGGTATGGCTTTCCCATCTTTTCCTTTTACTGGCCTTTCAGGCTTGGGGAACTTCTCGTTGAGCTTCTTGGTGATGGTGTAGCGATCCTTCATGTTTCCGTATCGTGCAGCTTCCGCTTTTGTTGTTTTTTTTTGCAGCTCTGATGGCGCTTGTGTTGGACTCCTGTGCATTGGCTTTCTCTGTTCTTGTGCGGCTGGTGTTAAGTGCTGCCTTTTTTTCCTTTCTATCTGAGATCTTTTTCAAAGAGGCGGCTATTATCCATTCCTTGTGGCTGCGAGTCTTGTAGCCCAGTACCTCATGGCAGGTTGATGTCACTGACTCTCTCACCGCCTTCCATTTCCCATCTGCAGTTTCTTCTTCAAGCAGCTCGTGGAGGACTTGGAACCTATTTGTGAGAACCAGTCTGTATTCCTCCAGCTTCCCTGAATCCTTTAGGAGTCCCATGTTGAAGCGCTGGCATATTCCTGTTCTCTCGCTCCAGTTCCTCTTTAGCTTGAGTCGAACCACCAGTAGGACTTTCGTGATGGTTGGACTTCAGGTTCGCTCCTCTTATAAATTTCTTTTCTGAGGAAGCTCTCCAAGATTTGAGTGTGAGCAGCGTACACAAGACATGTATTAAGATCTGGACCTGATGTCAGATTGTGACACCTGGGAAGTTTGAATTGTAGTTCATCCTAAGCATGTTTAGTGGGGTTGAGGTCAGTGTTCTGTGCAGGCGATTCATGTTCTCCTGTTCCAACTTTGCAAAAGCAGGTCTTCATGGAGCTCACTGTGTGTAGGGCACTGTCATGCTAGAACAATGAAACTGCACCCCAATGGCAGATTAAGACATTTTACACTTTCTGCAAGTTTGGGAAGAAGCTAAATGTGGGTCTGATGTTTGACTATCCATAAACTTGTCATAGTGTACCTGCAAAATGAGGAAAAAAAAGCATTCAAATGATTCCAACTTATTCCAAATAACTGGAAACAAGGTCTGATGAGTAATGAGTTTATTTATAAATTTAAACAGAAAATCCCTCTGACTTTAGAAGCAAGGCACACAATGTCTTTGGTTCATGATCTTCAGGCATAAAGAATTAACTCAATGTATAGTTTTGTTTGGACACAGACATCACTAGTTAATGCTTTAAGCATGGAGAGCATGAACACACTATATAATATTAGTGTGCTGAGGTTAAATTACAAGCAGCAAGACGGCCATGCAAATAACTGCAACATATACAGGATGCTTCAGTAATAGGTCTCCATCTCCACCCAACCTACAACAAAAACAGACAGACAGACCTGTCAGCACATGCGTATTATACATGATTCTAATTAAAACATGCCTGACAAATCCCTGACCATGTTATATTTACTATTTGTATTTAATGTTGACCCATATTTATATGCAACTGTTCATTCATTTGCTTAATTCTAAATAAGGTCTTGGGGAGGCTGGTGGCCATCTCAGCCGACTCGGGACGAGGACAGAGTACACCCTGTACAGCTCGTCAGACCATCGCAGTGCAGAAACACACTGATGGCGATGTAGCTTCTCTTGATAAAGTCAGCAATGATTCTTTTACATGAACCTCTCACCATAGACAATGAGTGTCATGGCTGGTCTTTGATAACCCAGATAACTCCATGGGGTGTAGTAGCACTGACTACCGGTTGAGAGTGCGGCTTGATCCCCCAATTTTGAGATTGGTAATCCAGTACGTTAGCACTGGCCCACCATTGCTCTATATGCAAATATATAGATTACTTCACCACTTTTTCCTTACATGACCAAATATGATAAATTTACATAGAAGTCAGATTAAACAAAGTCCAAAATATTTGGGGGATAAATACAAACATGACTTCTTTGAAAAGTGTTTTTGTTTCTTCACGCTTACCTCCTGGATAGCGTCGGATGATGAGCCTTCTTACTTCATCATAAATAAAAATAAGTAGTGCATAGGGGAAGGCACAGAACCACCAGTTCAGTCTGAAGAGACAAAGATCAAAAGACTACATGTTAGATGTTCCTTCTCGTAATAGGAAATTCCTACTTGGAATATATAGTTCTTCGTTGTTAATCGATTCTTTCAGTCACCTGATGCTCGAAGCATCACTGAGTAACTTACTTGACTGGATACATTCTAAGGGAGACATCCATTCCTGGGCAGTAGGACAGGAAGGCTGCCACCGCAGTCTCCTCAAACAGTGCAAAGATGAGGATTTTGTTCCTGAATTAACAAGAAAAAGATTTTAAATAAAGGCTCGTGCACTTTAAATACACTTCCAGGTTTTATGGTGTTGACTCACTTCATTCCTTGTTGGAAAACCGAGTTCCTCCTGGTCTTACAGATGATCAGATCAGCCAATTGCACAATCACGATACTGATGAAGAATGCAGTATGGCATGTGAACTCCATTATCTTCCTCTGTTCGTATGTCTGGAGTTTGGTTTAAAAAAAAAAAAAAATGGCGATAAGTAATTGATCATAATATACTAGTCCTCAAAAAATTAGCATATTGTGATAAAGTTCATTATTTTCTGTAACGTACTGATAAACATTAGACTTTCATATATTTTAGATTCATTACGCAGTTCAAGCCTTTTATTGTTTTAATATTGATAATTCTGGCAAAAAGTGTTTTTAATACAAAAAAAAAAAAAAGTCAACCTTCAAATAATTATGTTGAGTTCTGCACTCAATACTTGGTCGGGAATCCTTTTGCAGAAATGACTGCTTCAATGCGGCGTGGCATGGAGGCAATCAGCCTGTGGCACTGCTGAGGTGTTACGGAGGCCCAGGATGCTTCGATAGCGGCCTTAAGCTCATCCACAGTGTTGGGTCTGGTGTCTCTCAACTTTCTCTTCACAATATCCCACAGATTCTCTATGGGCTTCAGGTCAGGAGAGTTGGCAGGCCAATTGAGCCCAGTAATACCATGGTCAGTAAACCATTTAGCAGTGGTTTTGGCACTGTGAGCAGGTGCCAGGTCGTGCTGAAAAATGGAATCTTCATCTCCATAAAGCTTTTCAGCAGATGGAAGCATGAAGTGCTCCAAAATCTCCTGATAGCGAGCTGCATTGACCCCGCCCTTGATAAAACACAGTGGACCAACACCAGCAGCTGACATGGCACCCCAGACCATCACTGACTGTGGGTACTTGACACTGGACTTCAGGCATTTTGGCATTTCCTTCTCCCCAGTCTTCATCCAGACTCTGGAACCTCGATTTCCGAATGACATGCAAAATTTGCTTTCATCCGAAAAAAGTACTTTGGACCACTGAGCAACAGTCCAGTGCTGCTTCTCTGTAGCCCAGGTCAGCCGTTTATGGTTCAAAAGTGGCTTGACCCGGGGAATGCGGCACTTGTAGCCCAGCCCACTGCTTCCACAGGTCCCCCAGGGTCCCCCAAGGTCTGGAATCGGCCCTTCTCCACAATCTTCCTCAGGGTCCGGTCACCTCTTCTGGTTGTGCAGTGTTTTCTGCCACACTTTTTCCTTCCCACAGACGTCCCACTGAGGTGGCTTGATCCAGCACTCTGGGAACAGCCTATTCGCTCAGAGATTTCTTTCTGTCTTACCCTCTTGCTTGAGGGTGTCAATGATGGCCTTCTGGACAGCAGTCAGGTCGGCAGTCTTACCCATGATTGTGGTTTTGAGTAATGAACCAGGCTGGGAGTTTTTAAAAGCCTCAGGAATCTTTTGCAGGTGTTTAGAGTTAATTGGTTGATTCAGATGATTAGGTTAATAGCTCGTTTAGACTAATTTTGGGTTTTCATGAGCTGTATGCCAAAATCATCAGCATTAAAACAATAAAAGACCTGAAGTATTTCAGTTGGTGTGCAATGAATCTAAAATATGAAAGTTTAATTTTTATCAGTACATTACAGAAAATAATGAACTTTATCACAATATATTAATTTTTTTAGAAGGACTAGTACATGAAAACCAGGAGTGTTAGGCAAAATGAGGACAAATTGACTGGCTGGTGAAACGCAGCACAATTATGGACCTGCTGCAGGGGTTTAAGTGCTGCAAGCCCACATCCCAAGAATGACAATAATCCACCCAAGATATTAAAAAGTTATGGATATCTTTCTATAAAACACACTGGAAGACCATGTATTTGATACGTGGGCTTTCAGTTGGACTTAATATACTTAATCCACCTCTTAATATCACCAAGGTCACATTGCAATTATATAAACTATCAATAATATACAAAAACACTAGAAGTTCGCCGGCCCTTTGAGGCGAATCCGAGATCTGATTGGTTAAAGAAACAGCCCCATCGCTAATATAGTGAATGTGACATCAGTCAGCGCTGCTGATTCTGAAGGCCCTGGGCATATTAGATTGGTATGGTAACACATTTTTTGCCCAGTCAGGTTTCAGCTTCTAACATGCACACCGAGATGCTACAAAATGAAGAGAACAGACTGCCGAGGCAAAATTAACACAATTTAATGGAACACGTACTAGAAATTTTATCAGAAGCTTTGACCTACATTTACAGATTCTGTTTAGGCCAGCCCACCACAGCTAAAACATTATTAGGGAGATGTTTGAAGATAAACAGTTTAAGGAGTCATTATACTTAATAAAAAAGAAAACAATTGACTTGAAGGTTGCAGATCGAGAAAGCGGACAGAGCCCAGAACAGAACCTTGAGGCAAGTAATGTCCGTTTCAGTGATTTCTCCAGCCAAACCAACTAACTTCCATCTGACAACAGGAAACACAAACTACCAGCACAGCACCTTTAATTACAAATCATTTTCTAAGCAAGTCTTGACATACTTTGAAATCAAAAATTTAAAAACTATTTCTCACTCACCCATTGCTGCCCGTAACTATCCTCCAGGTCATTAATATATTTGTTATCCCAGAACACGCGTATACCCAGCAGTGTAGACGGTAAGAATCCATTTTCAGCCAGAACGACAAAGTAGGTGAAGAAGCCAGCAAGTGCCTGAATCATCCCTGTGATTGGAAACAGGAGGCAGGAGTCAGTGTTGTTTTGAACACTGGGGGTCCGGGAGGGGAAAATACTTGCAGGGACAATTATTTTTGGAAAATTTGTTAAAAATCTAGTCAGAGCTCAGTTGTACTTCATAGGTGTGAAAGGCACGTGCAACACTGTTTAAAAATATGGGGTCACCCATAAATATTCATATTTGCCAAAATACAGACTTCCATAAGTCACGAATTGCAAAATAGATATACATTCTAAGTCAGGTCTTTAATTTTTATTTATTGTTGCTCTATTTTCTCCCATTTTTAATTGTATCTAATTCCCACCTATTAAATGTTGCTTTCCCTGTCATGATCACCCACTTCCAACCAGAGAAGGGTGAAGTACATGCACATGCCCCCTCCGTGACGCGAGCCACCTGCCTTATTTCAATCTCTGGCACATGCAAATTTGGGAGCAATTTCACTCACCGAGTGAAAGCACTACCTGCCCCCTATTATGAATGAGCTCCCAGATGCTCGTGAGTGACCGGGAAGTGAGTGTATGCCATCCCTCCCTCCCATGAGAGCTCGGCCAATTAGCTCCCATGTATTCCCAGTCACGGATGGCTGTGGTATTGATCCTGATTAGAATGCGAGATCTCCAGGTTAATAGCATCAAGACTTTTACATGGTTGAAAATAATATTAAGACCATTTTAAGTCAAAACCAATTAAACCAAAAAAATTAATTAAACCAAAAAAAAAAAAAAGAAAAAAAAAAGTCGCAATCGAATTGTCAATTTGGCAACATGACAAACAGATTAGCTTACACAATATACCACTGGAGCACAAATACGACATGATTGCTGAAAATGGGTCCACTTAGTTATTCAATTAAACATCCAGCTGTTTCCAACCAATTAAAAAAAAAAAAAATCATTCATTCATTCGTTTATTTTCTGAACCACTTAATCCTAATTAGGGTCAAAATGGAGGCTGGCAGCCGACTCTGGTCGAGGGCAGAGTACACCGTGGACAGCTGCCAGGCCATCGCAGGGCAGAAACAAGCTGATGGCTACGCAGCTCGTCTTGTCAAAACACATCCCTGGTTCTTTTACATGAACCTCACACCATAGACAGTGAGAGATATGGCCGGCCTCTGATAACCCAGTCACAGCTGCACTGGGGTGGGGTGGGGTGGGTGACAACCCGTTGAGAATGGGGCTTGGGGCTTGAACCCCGAACCTTGGGATCAGTGATCCAGCACCTTTACCACCAGGCCACCACTGCCTGGCTATAATAATCACGTACACCATGAACAGTGTCTAGACTGTGTTTCTGATTAATTTTATATTTTACACATTTTCTGCATGACACCAAACTTTTGAATTTCCAAAGTGGACATTTTTTTACTTTGTTAAAATCAGTCACACATCAGGAGGTACATACCAATCTGCCCATAGGCCATGCTGATGAGCCTTTCATTCACCAGCTTATCCTTCTTTGAATCTCTCGGTTTCCGCTTCATGATATCGCTCTCAGCAGCCTCATAAGCCAAGGAAATTGCAGGGATCTAAAAGTGGGGACGGAGTTGAAGCCCAATTTAAATGTCAAACATCTTCATTAAGAACAAGATCCTACTACAATTACACTTACTATGTCTGTCCCGAGGTCGATAAAAAGAATGGCGACTATGCCCAGAGCAAGAGGGATGTTTGCGATTATAAACAGAAGAAAAGGTGTGATCTCAGGTATGTTACTTGTCAAGGTGTAGGCAATTGACTTCTTTAAGTTGTCAAAGATCAGGCGGCCTGATATGTGAGAGAGAGAAATAGATTAGATTATAATAGCTCTGGCTTTATTTTATTTCTATTTTTCAAGTCTTGTACCTTCCTCAACTCCAGTAACAATAGAAGCAAAATTGTCATCAAGCAGAATCATATCAGCAGCCTGTTTGGAGACGTCAGATCCGGTGATACCCATCGCTATACCGATATCGGCCTTCTTCAGAGCAGGAGAATCATTAACACCGTCACCGGTTACAGCCACGATGTCACCCTGTAATGATAAGATATCAAATTGTACATTATCGTCCTTCCATTTTATTGGTAATTTTGACTGCACAATTCCACAAATCCACCTGGCGCTGGCAACCTTCCACAATAATCAGTTTTTGTTGAGGGGAAGTTCTGGCAAACACGATCTCGGAGTAGTTTTTCAATACATAATCTAATTCCTCAGGGGTCATGTCCTTAAGATCACTTCCATGAATAATACATGCTTTGGCATTTCTGAAAATACAAAACAGAACAAAATCAGAATCATTTGGCATGAACATCATATTTTAATATTCAAATACAAGAATTGCCCAGTACCTTGGGTTGACATCATTTATTGGGATATTCTGAAAAGATTTAATCTCTTCTACAGTGTCATCACCTTCAGAGAGGATACCCACACCCATAGCAATGGCTTTAGCTGTAATTGGATGATCTCCAGTAATCATGATAACCTAAGATAAGAAAAGTCTTTAAATTAATTCGAACACTTTTACTGTTTCCTTTCGCTGTCATGTCAAGTTATGCCAGTGCTTCTCAAATAGTGGGGCACGCCCCCCCTTGGGGGGCACGGTGTGATGCTGGGAAGCGCGTACGACCCTGGGGAACATGCTTTTCTGGAATAATGTATGGGAATCAAGTGTAATTGCACCTCCACTCCACTGGTTGGCAGTGGCGCCTTCATTGTCACGCTATGATGTAGCGGTTTTTCGAACGAGCAAACGATATGATGTGCAGTCAACAACCCCTCAAGAAACAACAGGGAAAAAAATTCTAACAGGAACGAAGAGAAAGGTGGACAGAGACCGAGATATTAAAACATAAATAAGTTGAATGATTTTAAATAAGGATGCATTTTTTTAATTTCAGGCACATTGGTGCACTTTAATTATTTTCTATTACAGATTAAAAAAAAAAAAAAAAAAAACACGTTAATGAAGTTTTTCTTTATTGTAATTTGAACTATATTGTTTCTTTTTTGTTTTTAATATTAATAAATATGCAGTGTTATGTAATGGTGTACTGGTAACAATTTTATCAACAAATAATATTATTTATAGTCGCTCACAGGGCGTGAAATGTTTCTTCCTAGAGGGGGCGCCAAAGAAAGTAATTGAAAAGCACCGAGTTATGCACATCTTTATACCTTGATTCCAGCACTCCTGCACTTGCAAACAGCATCAGGCACCGCGGCCCGAGGAGGATCGATCATGGACATGAGTCCAACAAAACACAGGTTCTCAGTAGGGAAGTTTACGTCATCGGTGTCAAACTGGAAGTCCTCAGGAAACTGGTCATCAGGAAGATTGTAATGGCAGAACCCTGAATAGATCATAATTCGTAAGGAACGCTCACACTTGACATATTTTCTCCCTGTAATATCCACAGGACCTGTGCTATGGACAGAATTGCACTAAGCGGTTATTACCCAGCACTCGCTCGCCCACTCCCCCAAGTTCTAAGTAGACATTCTGGAAAGCATCCTTCAACTCATCATCCAGTTCTTGCTCTTTTCCGTTTAGCATAATAGTTGAACATTGATCCAAAATCTTCTCAGGAGCTCCCTTCATTACGAGTAGGTGTTTGCTCTCACCTTCTGTGAAGTTCTTGTGGATGGAAAGCTAATGGGGGGGGGATAAAAAAATAAAGACCTGTGCATAAGATATTTGTAGAAGTATTCCAGGCTACAGAAATATTAACAAATTATTTCATTCTCAGACACTTTTGACTGCATTTAAAAGCTCCACTCTACAACTAGAACTCACTGTGTCTACATAGAGGCCTCAAAAATGTATTGGCACTTGTTTAAGCCTTATCGTTCTCAAAAGTCCTTCCTCGGACATTAAAAGTGTTCTAAAAATCACTGGAGAAACACACCACAAGAAAAAAAAAAAACCCTCCAAACATCAGAAGATCATAGTCTCACAGCAGCTAGCTGTGTGTGTGTGTGTGTGTGTGTGTGTGTGCGACGTAATAAGCGACCTGCTCCAATAAACCCCAATGTTTTTGCTCTTGAATCTAATAACCGCCTGTGTGTACTGGGAGCAAAATGGTAGATCAAACTTAGCAATTTTATTGGATCAGGCTCTGTAACAGTAAAATGAGGTGTTCACTACCTGTAAAAGTGAGTTTCCACGGTATTTCAAGACCCCCTGCCACTGGGGAATGTCTATAATGTTTATCAGTAACAACAGATCGTTCTGCCATGCTTTAAAAAACAGGAAAATACTTTTCTGTGTTCTCTTGGCAAATCCAACAACCGATGACACATTAGAAACTGCGATAGCAGAACTATGGGATGCTCTGAATGAGTGGAGCCATGAGCCAGATATGGACCCATCAGAAAGTAATGAGTATTTTTCACCCGATTCTCCTGCTCACTAACTTCGTAAATTTAAGGACTTTCCTGGCCATGTGCTTTTGTTTATGTTCGTGTTGATTGGTTCAAATTGCCATGTGCTAAAGTTGACATTTATGTTGATTGGCTCGATTTATCTTGGGAAAATGTTTAAAGGAACAGCATCCGGAGGGAAAAGTAAGGGAAGGAGAAGTCTTTTTTAAATTATGCTGTTTTCTATTTATTTTCAGCTTTCATATAAGTAATTTGGTTGATACCGTAAAATTAATAAAACAAATACCAGTAAAACTCTTTCATTGTTCTGTTATTATTCATGTTTTCCACCTCGATGGAATAAGTACTTACCGTTCCACTCCGCTGGTAACATTTTAATAAGGGCCCACCCACTCCAATTTTTTTTAAGTCCTCTGGGTGCTTATCATGTCGCATAAGTATGTATACAGTGATCTCTCGCTACATTCGTGCCTCAGTGCATCGCAAGTTTTTTCAAAAATATTCATTGGCAAAAAAAAAAAAAAGTAAATTAAGTAAAAATAGGTTAAGGAATTGCCACAAAACAAGGCCAATTATGCAAAAAGCCCCCCCCCCAACAAAACTACTTACATTTTTGTGAGGGGCGCATCTGTGTGTTTATATTTTATTTACATGTTATGCATTATTTTTGATCGTTTAATTTGTATTATAAGAATTTATAGCATTGAATATGTATTTATTGATATAGTATATACATATACATGTATATATACACGTCAGTCGGGGGGGGCATACTACTTTGTGAAAATCGGCAGGGGTGTTTTGGTCCCCATTAACCACGGAAAGTAAGGGATCCCTGTATTGCAGTTTTACACATACACAAATTTTACAGAGTAGGCAGATCACATTACCTGGTATTTATTGGTCGAGTTGAAAGGGATCTCTGCTACCTTTGTGTATTTATTCCTCATCTCCTTCACTGAACCAGAGCAAATCTCAATGCACTTCAACAGAGCAGATTCTGATGCATCACCAGCAGTTGCTTTCTGTGGAAGCGAGTTATGCATTTTTAATCAAACATTTACAGAGCAGTGCAACATAGAAGGGCAATATTACAAAATTGTCATACCTCACCTTACAAAATTAGTCCGTCCCAGTTGTTTCGTAACTTGATTTTTTTCGTAAATTGAGACGCATTTTACATGTACATTTACAAAGGCCTGATTCGTTCCAAGGCCCCCAATACTACCCCCTAAACCCTTTAAAAATTATAAGTGTACATTTTAAGGCCTCCATCTGCTTCAATATCATACCGATGGTGGACGGGTTTCAGCCATATTCCTTTGCGATATGACTCAACCGCATGCCACGAGCCTGCTTCTTTTCACTCGCACCGGGAATCACTTTCTTGGGGCCCATGATGAATAACGAAGAATAAAGTTGCAATGAGCACACTCGAAAAACTCAGGAGACAACAACAACTCTGTCCTTTACGCGTATTAGAGCTCCGTGACGAACAATGCGTCAAAGGCACACAAAAAGCATCATGGGTATCATGGAGATGTAGCTCCCTCCTAGCCAATGGAAGGACAGCGGGGTGGGGTGTTGGGAGATAGCTAATTGGAGAGCAACTCTATCGTGCCAATTTCAAAACAAAATACAGGATTGCTGCAAGTGTATTTACATTTTGTATTGTGAATTTTTTCGTATCCAGAGACGTAAATTTTTACTTAAATGCATTTCGTAACTTAGATTTTTCGTTAGATGGGTCTTTTGTAAGGTGAGGTAGGACTGTAATGATAGTATAGTCCAATAGTAATGTACAGTAACAACAAATTATGCTAATAACTATAAATGATAAATTCATTGGAAACTCCCTTTTATAATTATTCACTGTTAAATAATTTATGAGAAATTAGCAATAGAAGGAAAATTGTTCACGTCAAAAATTAGGTGCTATTTTAGCGGATTATTGGACCTCGCGCCACCAAGCTCCTTAGAGATAAATAATGCTGTTACGCTTGAGCAATAGTTTACAACAAACACAATTTTTGGATGAATGGGCAAAATAATGAATGACATTATGCATATTTTTATCAAGTTCTACCATAAAAGGTTAATGTGTTGTACCAACAATGCCAATACCTTCAGGATTGGAACACTATCTTGATCTGCAAGGAAGACGGCCCGGTTGCAGAGACCAGCAATTCGAGCCAGGTAAGCCCAAGTGACAGAGCTTCTGTCGAAAGAGGTCCCACTTTGGTCCTCTGTAGTGTCCACTTCATGAATCTGGTTGTCAAACCACATGTGGGCCACAGTCATACGGTTCTGGGTCAGAGTTCCTGTCTTGTCTGAGCAAATAGTGGAGGTTGATCCAAGCGTTTCTACCGCTTCCAGGTTCTTCACTAGGCAGTTCTTTTTAGCCATACGTTTGGCGGTTAAAGTCAAACACACCTAAGCACAGAGGTAAGGACGGTCTGATTAGAACTCTGGGAATAATCCCCTTTAGATTTCTCCTTCAGATGCAAACTTGAACATCCCGTCCATTGCCAAGCACTTTTTCATAATTCATGGGAAATTTTGACTGAAACATAGATATTAGCAGGTACAAGTCACTTTGACTGAAAATATATTTGGTGATGTTGGAGCAGGCCTGTGAAGCAGCTGGACTAGTCGGTGTAACCCAAGGTGAACAGAGCCCAGGAAAAGTGGGTCATGGGGGACACCCTTCAGAAATTACAAAAAAAATTAGGTGTACATTCTGAAGAGAATTTTATGCTATAATAAACCATGTAGCTGTGTGGATGGTGGCATATTGGTCAGGGTGCTGAGCTCATGATCAGGATTTTGTTGGTTTGAACCCCTTTTAGACCCTCACCATGCTAAGACTCCTGGTCAAGGTTTTAACCACAAGTGTGCCCCTGTCCACCCAGCAGTGTAACTGGGTACCAGTACAAATACTGAGACGTCCCATCCAGGAAGAGTTGAACTCCTGGTCGCGTCATACTATGGAAACCGGAAATAAGCATCAGCCTGTTGAGCCACTAGGCTCGGGTATAAAAAAGCCCAAAAAAAAGCCACGTGGCACTAATAATCCAGCACATTCGATTTTCAGTGGCTGAGAACAAACTTTTCACTTTTAGCGTAGGATAATTTCATCTTGTGTATATACAGTACAGTATATTCATTCAAATTTCTTGGCCAATTAATCCTAATTCGGGTCCGTAGGGAGGCGCTTGCTATGTCATCACAGGGTCAACACTCCCACAACCACTCACACTTGCACAGTAGGCTAATTGTTTGTGCCCAATAACCCCTTGGTGTATGTTTTTTTTTTTGGAGAATAGGAGGAAACCATGGTACCCTGAGGAAACCCACACAAACAGATGGAGAACATGCAAACTCCAAATAAAAACCTCTGAATTGGAAATCGAACCCAAGCCTTCTTGCTGGGAGGAAAGATTCCAGGTTGTAGTGCAACAAAACTGGGAAAAAAAGCCAAGGTTTAAATATTTTTGAGAGACACTATAACTGTACCATGCACACTGGTATACCAGCTTTGATCTCTTGAGGCTGTACTCTTGGTCATCACCCTAATGCAGAGAAAATCAGTTGGTTTCAGATTGCATTTGCCAATCGGGCACTTCATCTCTGGAATGACCCTTACGTTATATGCCCATATATATATATATATATATATATATATATATATATATATATGACTGATATATATATCAGTCAATACGTATGTCTGAATCGGCTTTAAAAACCCAACCCTTCTACTTTGATTACAGCATACAATTCACTCGGGTCGAATCCCCTCAATGATCGTAAAGTAGTGAGTTTCATGTTACAGTATTTTATTTTATTTGTTATATTCATTCTACATTTGTGTCTATATGTTTGTTTTGTGTGTTCTGATAAGTAAAAAAAAAAAATCGTGGCTTTTCCAGGTCGTATCGGTGCACTTTACATTCACTTTAAACACAATTTGAAAGAGTAGAAAGTCCTTGGCTCGTTTACAATCCACCCGTGATACGGACTGTGATCACACATTACACACAAAATATCATCATTGAGGTTTTAAACATTGGTTGTGATTCAATTCAAATATGCTGCCGCAAGTTAAAGTAGATTAATATGGGAAAGCGTTGCAGATATACACAGTGACTGCTCACCTGATACCAAAAACGGTCGGTTTTTAGATTCGGATTTTCAGTTTTTTTTTTTTTTTTTTGTTCAGCTCATTTTCTGTAACCTGCTTAATCCTAACTAGGGTCGCGGGAAGGCTGGCGCCCATCCCAGCCGACTCCAGGCGAGGGCAGAGTACACCCTGGACAGCTCGCCAGGCCTTCACAAGGCAGAAACACGCTGACGGCTTTCTAGCTCCTCTTGTAGAAAGTCAGCAATGAATGGTTCTTTAACGTGAACCTCACACCAGAGACAGTGAGAGACATGGCCGGCCTTTGATAACCCAGTTAGCTGCAGGTGTGCGTGTGTGTGTGTGTGTGTGTGTGTGTGTGTGTGTGTGTGTGTGTGTGTGAGACAACCTTGTGCCCACCCTTTGGATCAGCAATCCAGCACCCTATACCACTAGACCACCACTGCCCATATTTCCTTTTGTAAAAATCAAGATTTTTGCATGTACTGTATTTCAAAGTTTAAACTTCAAATCGATATGCAACTGCAGGTTCATAAAATCAGATTTCCAGTTAAAGTTAGTCCATTTTATTTGGACCCTTGGGAGGAAATCAACATCATGTTATGTAACACAGTATTGCCGGACTACTCATTAAATTGACACTTACCGTTACGGTCGCCAGGAGACCCTCTGGAACATTTGCGACAATGATGCCAATGAGGAAAATGACTGCCTCTAGCCAGCTGTATCCGAGGATCAGGGACAGAATAAAGAAGGTCACACCGAGGAAAAATGCCACACCAGTGATAATGTGGTTGAAGTGCGCAATCTCGATAGAAATGGGCGTTTGGCGAACTTCTAGACCAGAGGTAAGAGTAGCGATACGGCCCATCACGGTGCGGTCGCCAGTGTTGATGGAAATACCTTTTGCTGTACCTAAAGAGAAAACAAATCAATTTAATATAATACAGCATACCAAAATAAAAGTCACTCACATGCTCATAACAAGGTTACCGAACACAAATTTGCACTGCCTGTCCAATTGGGTGGTGGGGTGGTGGGGTGGGGATGTGCTGGACTAGCTTCAGCTATAATCAACCTTATTCAGTACAAGTATTTTGGGTGTGAGCGGTAGTGTAGTTGGGTAGTACATCCACCTCACAAGGGGGGGGGGGGGGGGGTGTCCTGGGTTGGAGTCCCAGGCATCTGTCCTGTATGTGTTCAGGTTTTTTTGGGTTTTTTTTGAGTTGAGTTTCAAAATTGCGCCAAGGTGTAAATGGTTGTTTGTTCTGGCCCTGTGATGGTCTGGCAAGCTGCTAAGGATGTACCTCACCTTCATTCAGTGTTAACTGAAAAAGGCTCAGGTGACCCGAATAGGATAAGTTTTGGTGAGATATACATATTTGTCAGCAGAAAACATTTATGCCGGCAACAAACGCATGTGTAAAAAAATGTTCATCACGCCCCCCCAATCCTCTTGTATAAATCACAGCAAATGTATGCCCATACCGTCAAGGAGGAGATCAACGTATTTTGTTATTATACCACATAATGTTGCCGAGTCTCAACCTGATTGGCTGAAGCAAGAGCAGGACATAAAACTGACTTCCAGAAGCTTGTACACTGGCCACTGTTCATGATGTTTCATTGCTTCCTGCATGTCCCTTCTTACCCTGGCAGGGCCATCTCTCTGGTATAAGGTACATCGCGGTCACATAACCCATTTTCATTGCTTCAGAGTTTGCTTATTAAGCTGTCAAACAAACTGCAGTAAATCCTTTTATTCTGAGAAGCACTTAGCATTTTAGTGATCTCTAATCAGTCTCTTTCAGGACTTGGTTCTGACCATTGTGGTCCACCACGATTCCTTCCGCCTTTTAACAATGCACTGGACAGTTCGGAGTCCAATGCCAGGAAATTCTTGTTAGTTGTTTTCTGTACTTGGTGCAGGTTAATAAGCTTTAAAAATTTTCTCAACCACAAAATAAATCATGCAACGTAGTGAGAAGAAATAAGAGGGTATTATTACCTTACTACCTGAACCGGGGGGTTGGGGTTGGGAGGTTGCCGGTTGAAATATGGATCACTGCAATAATGGCCATTCATTCATTCATCCGAACCGTTAAATTCCAATTAGGGTCAATGGCCTCAACCGACTCCGGGCGAGGGCATAGTACAGTCTGGACAGTTCGCCAGGCCACTCTGGAGGCAGAAACATGCTGACGTCTATGCAGCCAACAATGGTTCTTTAACATCCTTCTCAGCATAAGCATTGAGAGAAATGGCTAATAATCCAGTTAGATGCACTGAGGGGGGCAGCATTCATTCATTCATTCATTTTCTGAACCGCTTAATCCTAATTAGGGTCACGGGAAGGCTGGCACCCATGTCAGCCATCTCTGGGCGAGGGCAGAGGACACCCTGGACAGTTTGCCAGGCCAGAAAGAGACACACTGATGTCATTTCAGCTCCTGTTTACAAAACTCAGCAATGATTCTTTTACATGAACCTCCACCACAGACAGTGAGACACATGGCCAGCCTTTGATAACCCAGTTAGCTGCACTGTGGGGACAGAAGTGACAACCTATTGATAGTGGGGCATGAACCCCCCCCCAACCATGAGATCAGTAATCCAGCACCTAACCACCAGGCCACCACTACCATTAATAATTTTCCAATCAAATTTTGATTATTCAAGCCCATATTTGCAGAATAACTACGGAAACAAACGTTACCTTCAACACAGTTGGTAGAAAAGAAGGCAATGTTCTTTGTTTCCAGGGGATTTTCATTAGACAAGTCTGGAGTACGAGTCTGGGGCTCAGATTCACCAGTAAGTGAAGAATTGTCCACCTATTAAAGAAGGAGATCCACGAATGAGTAACAATGAACAGATAGATACAAGTCAGTCATTTTCCTGGAATTTCATTACGCCCCCTTCACCTTGCATCCATGCGCAGAAATTATACGCAGATCGGCAGGAATTCGGTCTCCACCCTTAACCTCCACAAGGTCACCAACAACCACATCCTCTGCATTGATGCTCATTTTCTCTCCATCACGGATGACTAAGGCTTGCTAAACAAATGCGACGAATAAAAGACGATATATTAAGCTTTATGCAAATGTGAAGTAGTTTTGAAAAACACCCCATTACACAAGTACCTGAGGAACGAGATTCTTGAAGGACTCCATGATCTTTGAGCTCTTCGCCTCCTGATAGTATGAGAAGCATCCAGTGATTACAACCACTGCAGCTAACGCAACACCCAGGTACAACTACAGACATTGCAAAATACAGGACTTAATCACATATGCATGTACCATGTCTCCTTAAACATCTCCAACCCCAATGGTAAATATACTTACATTATCATTTGCTGGTTCATCCTCAGAAGCTTTTTGAATTCCATATGCCAAAAAACAAAGAATTGCTCCGATCCACAGAAGGGTGGAGAATCCACCGAAAAGCTGCTTGCAGAATTTGATCCATTCTGGGGTGGTAGGGGGTGGAGTTAGTGCATTGGGTCCATCGCGTGCAAGAATCTCTTTTGCACGAACTGAAGTCAAACCCTAGTTTGGAACCAAAGAGGAATAAGTTAATACAGCATCTTACGAGTATTGTTCTACTGGTATTTATCATATCGCTGATATAATTACAAACTAAGCTCGCTAAACAAAGGTGGGCTTACCAGGGTGAGGTCAGTGTTATACTTCTGGATAAGCTCTTCCAGAGTCAGCTTATGATCATCCTGTAAAAATATTTTGAGAAAGGGAAAAAAAAAAAAAAAAAAAAAAAACTTCGATAGTTACACTAGTTTGGTGAAAATCTTTCACACTTCCTGTGCAAGAAACTGACTTACCAAATCCGCTTCCTTTTTAAGTTCGTTTATATTTTTACATTTGTCCTTCTTGACCTTGAAGTTAAGCTTCTTTCTCCATTTTTTTGAGGTTGCTGAAAGCTCATGCTCTTCTCGTCCTTCCTGTGACAGAAACAATTTTAAAATTGCAAAAACCCCCAAAACAAACAAAACCTAACACCAAGTCGAAAACCAACACATGGTCTTTATACTACATCACCAAAAAAATAATTAAATAAAGGTCTATACACAGGGATTACAAAATTTCACGCAACCAGAAACCATGTTCTTCACATTTTTCTTAACCCCCCCCCACCACCAAAAAAAAAAAAAAAAAAAAACCCCAAGCAGTCTTCACTTTATATATAATTAGTTGTATTTTGTGTGTGCATACACATATACACATACATTTTATATATACACTTATATACAGTGGAGCCTCAGAATCCGAATGCTCTAGAGTTCTAACAAATCAGAATCCAAACAAAAAAAATCTGATTTCTTTTTCGTCCCGGAAACCGAACAAAAACCGGAAGTCAAACTCAATAAAATGTGCGAGAAAAAAACAAGACCAAGAGGGAGGAAAAGCGCGTGACTTCCAGAAGTTGTTGATACTATGTATCACCCTGATAAAGCTGTCCTGGGGAAGTCCAGAAGTTGTTGATACAGTACTATGTACGTATCACCCTCGTAAAGCTCAAGCCTCTTAAAACAATAAAGCACACCCCTTTTTAAAAAAAATGCACCCGTTTTGATCTAGTGCCTTCCCTGTGAAAAATAAGACGCACCCGTTTTGGATGCGCTTTATTGTTCACGGGGAAGGCACCAGATCATAGGGAAGTCATAGTCTCTGTTAGAGATGCAGAGAAACATGGAAATAAAACTAAAGTGGGAACTGGCGGAGCATGGAGCTGAGTGCCAGAGAGATCATGGGGAAGAGGGACAATCGCCTAGCACTGGGAAGAGTGCTGCTAGTCTTTATAGCCCGTGATTAAGTGGACTCAGGTGTCTCATAATATTCTGTTATTTACATGGGTGCTCACACACACAATAAAATAAAATAAAAAAAATAGTTTGCGCATTAAAGCAAAAGTTTAACACAAATGTGACACTTTTTCTTACCACAGCCATGTTTTCCTCCTGATACGGTTGTAAAAGGATTCCCGAAAAGACTTTATTACTGAATCAAATATATTTCTGAGGAGTTGATGGTTGTTTAGAAACGAGTCGATTTGTAGGTAGGCCCCCGTTTTGATGCTTCCTCTGTTGGTGACGTTGACATGCGTATTGTTTACATTCGCCTGGTTTACCCGTCGTTGGATTCTGGCGAACAACAACGACAACAAAAAACGTTTTATAAAAGGGTGAAAAAGTTCTTTTATGACAGTTCCTCTTTGTCACTGTTCCTACTGTCATAAAACAAATACTTTCATCATTGTGACTTTACTGTTGACGATTGTGACAAACAAGGTAATTTACTCGCATCCCAGTGGCCACATGCCTTTTACATTATCCAAACCCGAAAGTGTGTCATATCAAAAAGTAGGTTTTTAACATTCTGAATAATTCTGTACAAGAACGGTTTAATTATTCAGGGTTCAAATGTCACCCGAGAGCCCCTATTGCTTTTTTTTTTTTTATTGGATTATTCCACCTTTTTTTCCTTTTATGGTAAAAGGCCACACCACAGAAGTGATGACATCACTTCTTTGTGACATCTACCCCATGCTCATTTGGCGAACACCAAGGTGGCACACCCTGAACAGCACATTTGTTGCATCTTTTCGCTGAAATAATCAATTCTTTACCTCTCACATATTTACTGAACCACTTAAACCCATTAGGGTCGTAAGCGGATTGGAGAGTAACTCAGCGAACACAGGGAAAAGGTACGGCGCACCCAGAACAGCTTTCCAGACCATTATTGATATGATGGGTGGTGGTGTTGGGGGGTGTTGACGCACTTGCAGCCATCCAGTCAAAGGAAATTTGGAACAGTCAATCAGTCTAATATGTATATCTTGACTGTGGGCGGAAACCCAGGCAAGCACTGGAAGAGCACACGGAAATGCTCGGGTCCAGGACCCGAACCCAAAACCTTCTTGCTGTGAGGCTGCCACTGTGCCGTGCCACTACTGGGGAAAGTAGTGAACAGTACCGTCCATGCTCACACTCGGGGGCAATTCTGAACAACCAATCAACCTAGTGTGTGTGTGTGTGTGTCTTTGGACTGTGGGAGGAAGCAAGCAAAAGGGAGAACATGCAAACACCAGATAGAAACACCAGAGCCTTGAATCCAGGGACTTGTTGAGAGGCAGAAATGCCAGTCACTATGCAACCTCGCCAAACTTTGTGACAATTCTCTGCAATAATCACCACCACCACCCCATGGTGACAAATGGCATGAGAGTCATGCAAGAACTCCCAGATCTGCTTCTCTACTAATAAAATGCTTGACCAAATAAATTTATGACTAGGCAGAAAACACCACAGAGACAGTCTGGGTCACTGGGAGGCTGGGGCTCGTCTCAGCCGATTCTGGAGCGAGGGCAGGGTACAACACCCTGGGGAGCTTGTCAGGCCATCACGGGGCAGAAACACGCTGACAGCTAAGCAGCTCCTCTTGTCAAAGTTAGTAATGGATCTTTTACGTGAACCTCTGACCACAGACCGTGAGAGACATGGCCGGCCTTTGATAACCCAGTTCGCGGCACTGTGGGGGACAGCAGAGACAACCCAGTGATGGTGGGGTTTTGAACTCAGTAATTCATCACCTTACCACCAGGCCACTGCTGTGCTATTTTATATATATATATATATAAAAAAAAAAAAAAAAAAAAAAAAGTGTTATGATGCAATAGAACAAGTGAGTTATTACTGGATGTTTATTTTTAAACCCCACCCTTTTTTGTAACAACATTTTTACAGAAGTGTTTTTTTTAATGACAAGAATTATTCGTTCAGTTTCTGACCACTTAATCCTAAGTAGGGTCACGAGGAGGTTGGCACACATCTCCGCCAACTCTGGGCAAAAACAGAATACACCCTGGACAAGCTCGCCAGGCCATCACAGGACAGAAACACGCTGACGACTCTGCAGCTCCTTTTTGACAAGAATTACTGAAAAATAATTTTAAAGGCATTTATAAAAAGATTAAATTATGAAATCACCCAGACAAAAATTATCAGAAACCATTACAAAAAAAGTATTTGAACAGATAACTGACTGAACAGGAATAGCAGAGTCAAAAGGATGAGAACCTGTTCACTGCAACCACGTATCAGTAGTAGTCGGCAGTAGTAGGCCTCCATCATTCTCGAAGGACTTTGGAGCAACACTCTGGCTGTTATCCCGGCTGGTGATACCCTCCAGTGCGCAGAGCCTGGGTAAGAAGTATGGAGGACAGGCTGTTACCCAAGCAGCAAGTGTCTCCCCCCCCACCACTGGAAGGATCCAACAGAAGGGCAGGAGCCGATACGACTGGGTTCCAGTGCCGCTGCAGGAGTTACCAGAACGTTGCGGTGAATGAACTGCCTCAGGGGACTCTGACTCTCGATTAGAAACACGCTGACGGCTATCCAGCTCCTCTTGAAAACTAGCCATGGTTCTTTGACATGACCTTCAGATAGTGAGAGACATGGCTAGCCGGGATGAGGGTGTGGGGGGATTGACACTTGGCAACTTGTTGAGAGTGGGGCTCGAACCCCCAATTCTAGAATCTGTGATCCAGCACCTTTACCACCAGGCTACCACTGCCCCGTTGGTACCAAGTACCAACAAATAAAAGTTCCCGCTCTCATACAAAAAAAAAAAAAAAGTTTCCCAAGCAGTTTGGTAGAACACTCATTGGGCGTGTTCATCAGATCGTCAATCAGCTGAAATCACCAGAAAAACAACAAAGTTTACTCTTGACTTTGACACAAGTACACAGGAAGGTGAGGAGATCAATAGTGGAGCCACATTACCGCTACTCCACGTTGTCAGGTTATCACTTTCACTCACATTTCCACCGTGTCCCGTACCGGACCTGTCGAAGTAAAAAAAAAAAAAGTCATCAGTATCATCTCAAGCATAGTCACACTGCTGTAAACCATACAGTCAAACAAAAGAGAACAAGTGGGACTTGGGATCTCATGACATGAACGTGGTGGTGATCTCCAGCCCCTGGACACCACTGTGAGGTCATGTTCTGCAGGCCTGAAAGCAACAGAGGCACAAAATGAACAGCTATACCTTCTCTTTTTCTCGCTCTCTTCCTCTCTCCAGCTGTCCCATCCTTTTCTCAAGTCTCTCTCCAGTTGCTGTGTGTAATGGTGTCTACCAAATTCCATAAATGTCATGTTTTGCTAAACCATGGTACTGTGTGGGCCACCCTGGTGCCACCCAGTCCAGTATACAGCAGTGCTTGAAAGTTTGTAAATCTTAAGGATTTTGTCCTTTTACGAATAAATATAACTGAAAACAATCAAATCAACAGCCCTTTGCCGACATCCTCAGAACTCTTCTTTGTTCACAGCATGACACATCTTCACAAACATGTTCTGACACTTTCTGAGCTCTGGATCTGTGTTGTATAAATCAAACAGTGCGCCCAGTCACACCTGAGCCACGCCCACTGATTGAAAACACCTGACACTAATTTCAGCTTCAAGTTACCTGCTAATCCTAGAAGTTCACAACGCCCCACCCCCACACCCCTCCCCCACTCTGGATATGTAATACTGGATCATTGGGATCCAGACCAATATTTCTATTTTATTGAACTGGGTTGGGTTCTCTTGACCTACTTGTAGGACTAAAACTCTGATGGTGTCTAAGGTCATATTTATGCAGAAATATATAAAATTATTAAAGGTTCACAAACATTACTCTCGATGTATAAACTATGGGTTGCTTCTGCCAACGGTAATCGACGATACCATAATATTTTGGATTGGGACACCTTGTGGCCTCATGCATCCAAAATCGTCCAGGGCCACAGGTTAATCTTTATGACCCTTTTCTATGGCTAGATTAGTAGAATCTAGTGTAATTATAACAATATGCATTCATTCATTCTTTTTCTGAACCGCTTAATCCTAATTAGGGTCGCAGGGAGGCTGGCGCCCATCTCAGTTGACTCCGGGCGTGGGCAGAGTCCACCCAGGACAGCTCGCAGGGCCATCGTGAAGCAGAAACACACTAACGACTATACAGTGCCTCTTGTGGAAAGTCAGCAATGGTTCTTTTACATCAACCTCACACCATGGACACTGAGAGACATGGCCGGCCGCAGATAACCCAGTTAGTCCACTGAGGGGGCAATACACATACCATAAGCCTAAACTATTCAAAATCACTTCCTAGAATTCCTGCTTTAATATTTAATTCAAGACATACAACAAATGTCTAAAGCCTGCGTACATATACAGTACTGTTTACCTTGAAAGGTAAAAACATTTATCTGAATTAAAAAGATCATTAATTACGCCACCAACACCGCTACCGTACAAACCCCTCATATTTTCCTATGAATTCCAAATGACAATAAAAACAATCGGGCAGTGGTATAGGACACTGGATCGCTGATCCAAAGGTTGGGGGTTCAAGTCCCACTCTCCACAAGGTTGTCACCCCCCCAGTGCCGCTAACTGGGTTATCAAAGGCCGGCCATGTCTCTCACTGTCTATGGTGTGAGGTTCATGTAAAAGAACCATTGCTGCTGACTTTCGACAAGAGTAGCTGCAAAGCCGCCGGCGTGTTTCCGCCCTGCGATAGCCTGGTGAGCTGTCCAGGGTGTACTCTGCCCTTGCCCGAAGTTGGCTGGGATGGGCACCGGCCTTCCCGCAACCCAAATTAGGATTAAGCGGTTACAGAAAATGAACTGAACAATAAAAACAATTACTTATGTAATTAATTGTAACTATAGATTTTAGTTATGTAATGGATTAATGTTCATAATGCTTTAAGAATGTGAGAATCATGGATATATATATTCCAGTCGTTGAAATCATTTTGAGATGGAAAGCAAATAAAAGAGTGTATTTATTATAAGAGATGATATAATAGTATATTATAAGAGGTACAGAAGCACTAGAGGGAGACAGAGGTGTGAAACGAGGCCGAGCTGGACAGGCGGAACCTCGAATGAACTGAGGAATTGAATCCCAGCTCTCCACCCCACTGAAGGGAAGTAAACGCTGCCCCAGAAAAAAAATTACACAAAATTACTGGTTACTAGTGTGCGGACATGCTTCTGGCATCACTGGCCCTTGCATGTACCCGCTCTCTCTTGGCGAGGGCAGAATCCCTCCTGGACGGCTCACCGGCCATCACAGGGCAGAAACACGCTGAAGGCTTTGCAGCTCCTCTTGTCGAAAGTCAGCAATGGTTCTTTTACATGAACTTCACACCACAGATAGTGAGAGACATGGCCGGCCTATAATAACCCAGTTAGCTGCACTGGGGGGGGGGAACGACGACACAGCAGCGAAAACCCGATGAGAGTGGGGCTTGAACCCCTGACCTAGGATCAGGGATCCAACACCTTTACCACCAGGCCACCTCTGCTCCTTGACTGAAACATATCAGTAATTAAATTTTGATAGCAGACCAATCAAATCATGCCATTCACACGTATTAAGGGAGTCATGTGATAGCTTAGAAACAGTGATCCAATCAGATCACACACACACACAGAGTGATGTAATCCTACTTCTGGAATTTGGTCATACTGATAACCCCAACCCCCAACAGCCCCGCCCTTCTCCAATTGTACAATTTCATTAAAAAAAAAGCTCAGGAAACGGTATAAGTGTTCGTCTTTTTATTGGATTTAACAGTCTTCATTCACATAGGGAATGCATTTATAGAATACATACATATCAAGGAGGTCATAAAACAGATAATTGGCAAGCTCATTTCTTTTGTTTTGTTTTTTTAAAATTTTTTCTTAAGGTTTCAAAAAGTGGTGAAGTCTACACTAGGCAGAAGTGATGACTGTACACGTGTTGCCTGGTCCCCGGGCATTTCCCTTGCATGGTGATACGTCACTCAAATGTTGGACCCAGTGGCTCTTTTGTTTGAATAATTTCTAGTTTTCTAGAAGTCATGCAAAAATCATGCACCTTTAATAAATGGTTTAAAATACAAAAAAAAGAAACAAACAAACAAACAAACAAACAACACATTTTTCTTTCTCAATGTCAAATCAGGCAAAAGCACACTGTTACATAAAAAGTAAACAGAGTTCATGCTTATTCTTACTGCACCAGACAGAGTGTACTGCAATACATGTTCCTTTATCTTTTAAAATGCTTTTGGGATTAAAGAGAAGTCTGACATGCCACGATTTCTTCTGGTTGATCAAATACTTGTAAAATCAATTTACGTACAGTACAGCCGACAGCGTGGTATTCAAGCTGTAACTTGGAAAACTGAACAGTCGATTGCGGTTGTATAGTAGCCAAAGAAAAAAGTTAATTTTTAAAAAGAACAGGTCAATTAAAAAAAATTTGTATATTTAAAAAAAAAGTGAATAGCCTATTTATTTCACATAAAAAAAAAAAAAAAAAAAATTCACAAAATGTGACCTCTGTAGCCAAATGTGCCAGTCAATGAAGTTACACGGCACCAGAGCCCACCTGCGGCTCAGGATACTTTTTTTTTTTTTTTTTATGTGAATATTTGGAATTCACGTCATGTCACAATATACGGTGTCAATTGAACATAATTACCTTCAAACATGAAAAGAAAAAAAAAAAGCTTTGGATTACATGCTGGAAAACCACAGTCATTAAGGCTGAAACTTACTTCCTGTTAAAAGTACCGTATATAAAGAGCAGACTTTAAAACCCACCCGAGTTGGAAGCACAGAAACGCCGACCTCAATGGCTTGGACTTGGTCTGTAAATCTCAGATCATTTTGCACCATGAAAGCCTCAAAAGCTGTTTAAAGTCTCATCGGTAAAGTCAGTCCCCTCTTTCAGAAACAGACGTTGTGAACAGGAAGATCGAATTATTCTATAATTAGTTAATGTGTACATAGCGACACTACTCTCAACATGCCCCCCCCCAACACCACCACCCTGATTTTAGTTTAATCAATTCACAACAAGAGCCACAGTACAAACAAAAAGATTGCGTCACTGGACACTTCGAGACCCTTGACGAAGCCCCTTTGAAGCTGTTCAGATCAATTTGTAGGCCTGTTTGGATAGCGTGTGCGCCAAATGAATAAATGCAAAGCGTGTGGGGGAAATGACTGGGAGTTTATTTATCACAATTTTAAAAACATAGAAAATTGGTCCAGCTTCAGAAACAAGGCACGCAATGTCTTGGTTCATGATCTCCATGTTTATGTTAAGCATTCCCTAGAGATGTACAGAGTTTTGTGTGCATGTGTGTATATATATATATATATTTATATATATGTAAAAAAACTGAATTACTGGAGGTTAAATTCCAAGCAGCCATGCAAATAAAACTGTGCAATGTAGACAGGATGCTTTAGTAATAGGTCTCTCTCTCCACCCAACCTACAACAGAACAGACACTCCTTTAGACATCGCAAATCTATTACGGAGAGCATGACATTAATACATAGTGTGCAATAGTCAATATACAGTGGTAACTTGTCTAACGGATTTAATCCGTTCCGACGGCGAGCTCGTAAGCCAAAAAGTTCATTAGATCAAACAATTATTCCCATAAGAAATAACAGAAAACCAATTAATCCGTTCCAATTCCCCTCCCAAACTCATAACCTGACAAACACCTACATTTGACCGAATATATTAAATACAAAAATGTAAAAACAATAAATATTTCAGAATAATAATACATTTACAGTAACAACAATTAGTTTCTTCCTTTCGGCTTTTTCCCTTTTCTCGGGAGTCGCCACAGCGAATCATTTGATTCGCACGTTTGATTTGGCAAAGGTTTTTACGTCGGATGCCCTTCCTGTCACAACCCTTTCAGCAAGGGACAGAAACACGCTGACAGCTTTGCAGCTCCTCTTTACGAAAGTCAGCAATGGTTCTTTTACATACATCTCACCATAGACAGTGAGAGACATGACCCGCCTTTGATAACCCAGTTAGCCGCACTGATTGGGGGGGGGGTGTGTGTGTGTGTGTGCAGTGACAACCCTGTGGGGACTCGAACCTCCAACCTTCGGATCAGCGATCCTGCGCCCTATCCACTAGACCACCACTGCCCCAGTAACAACAATTCGTGATAAATAATAATAAAACAAGAATAAACAATAAGTCAACTAACCCTTCTGATAACCGACCCAGTGAAAATGTCACGTGGGCAGGCAGGAGGTGGTGTGTAACAGAGGGGGAGGAGAATCTTGTGCACGTGTACGCTACAAATGCCAGCGAGGAAAGGCTTGTGGTGAACTCCCACAAGGCCAGTACTTCCCAAATAGTGGGGCGCGCAGTGTGATGCCAGGGGGAGTGTATGACCCTGGGGAACATGCTTTTTTGCCATACTGTACTAGAATTAAGTGTAATTGCACATCCATTGCAGTAGTTTTTTTTTTTTTCCTGCCTAGAGGGGGCGTCACAGAAAATAATTGAGAAGCACTGCACAAGGCGTTCTCGGAGCATGGAGGAATACGAGGCTAATCAGCCCGGAAAAGCCATTTCGAGGAGAGCTCGTAAATCAAAATTTTGCTCATTGGATAGAGCAGATTTTTGGTGGGATCAAAGCTCGTATCATAGAAAATCCGTTATAAAAGACACTCGTAAGACGAGGTACCACTGTAATATAATCATGAGTTAAGGTGATGTAATGTTGCCCCTGATTTTTACATAAATACAAATTGCTACACCACCTTCTCATTGCATGGACACAGTTAACAGACTTGTGTTATCAAACAGGGGCAACAGTCAATAAAAAAAAAAAAAAAAACCCACATAATAGTAGCAGGTAAATGCAGATGATGTATAAATTACCCTCAAGTGTTTTAGTTTCTCCACACTTACCTCCTGGACTGTGTCGGATGATGAGCTTTCTTATTTCATCATAAATAAAAATGAGTAGTGAGTAGGGGAAGGCACAGAACCACCAGTTTGGTCTGGAGAGGTAAAAGATCAAAAGACTACATGTTAGAATCTTCCTTCTCGTAACAGGAAATTCCTACTTGAAATATATAGTTCCTCATATTGTTAATCGATGCTTTAAGGGTCCTGATGCTCAAAGCATCATTGAAGAACTTACTTGAGTGGATACATTCTAAGGGCAACGTCCATTCCTGGGCAGTAGGACAGGAAGGCTGCCAAAGCCGTCTCCTCAAACAGCCCAAAGATGAGGATTTTGTTCCTGAATTATCAAGAAATAGATTTTAAATAAAGGCTAGTGCACTTTAAACACTTCCTGGTTTTATGGTGTTGACTCACTTCATTCCTTGTTGGAAAACCGAGTTCCTCCTGGTCTTACAGATGATCAGATCGGCCCATTGCACAATCACGATACTGATGAAGAATGCAGTGTGGCATGTGAACTCCACTATCTTCCGCTGTTCGTATGTCTGGAAAGAGTTTGCATATTAAAAAGGGAAAAAAGGAATGGAATATATAACACTGAAGTCAACACTAAGGCCATAGACAAGAGATGGGCTTTTAAAAGTAATTAAAAAAAAAAAAAAAAAGGAACTGCGCCCAAAACAGCCCGTTGCAGTACGTATGGCCATTTCGAGAGCACTTGCCCAGGTGAACAACTGGATACTGTCACCAGTGTCGCACCTTTAACTTCTATATAATTTCCACACACAGACCTGACGCTGTGGCATCAGCCTAAATTCAGACACGCGATCTCCAGGTCGCTAGTCCTGCAGACCAGACACTTTAAAATGGAAATTAAAAAAATAAATAAATAAATAAAAATAAATAAATTCTCACTCACCCACTGTTGTCCGTAACTATCCTCCAGGTCATTGATATATTTGTCATCCCAGTACACACGTATATTCAGCAATGTTGAAGGCAAGAATCCATTTTCAGCCAGAATGACAAAGTAGGTAAAAAATCCAGCAAGAGCCTGAATCATCCCTGTGGGTGGAAACAGGAGGCAGGAGTCAGTGTTGCTCCGAACCCCTGGAGGCAGCATTACTGCAAACTACTTCCAGGAACAATAGTTGGAGAAGTAAATGGAATTTCAGACTTAATTTATACTGCATACATCTGAAAGGCATTCATTTTCTGAAACATTTAATCCTGATTAGGGTCACATTGAAGGTTGGCACCCATCTCGGTCAACTCTGGGTGAGAGCAGAGTACATCCTGGACAGCTCACCAGGCCATCGCAGGGCAGAAACATGCTGATGGCTATGAAGTTAAACTTTACAAAAGTGAGCAATGGTTCTTTTACAAGAACCTCCACCACAGACTTTTCAATGTGAATATTCAACTGTTCAAAAACAAAAACAAACAAAAAAAAACCTCAGCATCTGCTTCTTTACAAACTCGCTGTATAAACTGAAAAATGTAAGATTTTATTTTGCTTTGAATAACCGAATTAATATTTATTTGCATAAACGCCGTTTCTGAGAGCTGCTCGTTATCCATGTTGCATGTAATCGACCAACTTCTGGCACCTTGTGAGCAGGTTTGCACCAAATTCCACAGATCTTCTGGATTTCTTGGTTTTCAGAGGTCACTCCACAAGTCTTCTATTGGATTGAGGTCCGGGAAGGGCCGGCTGCCCCATAATGCCAATTTTTTGGGCCCGGAACCGGGATGTTGCCCCTGTACTGGTGTGTTCGGGGTCGTTGTCTTGTTGGAACCCATTTCCAGGGCACTTTCTCTTCAGCAGAAGGCAGCACGACCTCTTCCAGTGTTCTGATGGATTCAAACTGATCCATCATCCCTGGGATGCGATAAATAGGCCCAACACCATAGTATGAGAAACATCGTCATAATCACGATGCTGTCGCCACCAGGCTTCAACCGTATTCACAGTGTACTGTGGCTTGAATTCAGTGTTTTGGGGCCTTCACTTCACTTATCCCTTAACATCTGGGGATGTCAGTGGGGCGCCTGTGAAGTTTGCCAACATTCTCCTCCATCCAGCTCTGTCCTCCCCCGCTCTCAAGGACCCTGCCAGGCCCAATCCAGTCCATTCCTGGATATTAGTTTCCCACCTCTTCTTCTGTCTTCAGTCCCCTTCTACGGCTTCCTCTGACTGTACCTTGAAGGATGGTTTTTGCAAGGCCAGATGTGCGGGAAATATGTCCGTACCATTTCAGTTTCCTGTTCTTTATGTTTACCAGCAGATTGTCGTGAGGTCCAATTGCTTCTTGGATTCTTCTTCCGACCTCCTCATTTGTCACATGGTGAATTTGCTGAATTGTAACCTCTTCAGCACATCTGGGACGTTGCGGGGCTTCTTGTAGATAGCTCAGCTTCACATAGGCATCTTCTAACTGTAACGGGACTCACAGGTAACAGCTTCTTTGATCTTCCTGGATCCAATTGGTGGTCGAGTCCATGCCCTTTTGTCTCTTCTTCATTGTTCTGATGGTAGTTTTTCCACTTTCCCCCATGTCTTTCAGGTTTTGTTGCCATTTTAAATCATCTGGATCATTTTATCTGCGCAGACGAACATTCTCTGCTCTTCTTTATATGTTTCCCCCTCCAATCAAGCTCCACTATTCTTCTTCTGAACAATGTCTGGAATGACTCATTTTCCTCAGAATTTCAGAGGGAAATGTTTATAACCAGCAGGTACAACATCTGTCGCCTTCCTTCCTTAAATAAGGACAATAACTGGCTCCCTGCTTTTTAAAGAATGAATGACGTCACTATTTGAACCCAACACTGAACACCTACACGGAATCAGCAGCATGCGGGTCAGGACTGTCAGTTCTATTGGATTCTGTTACTCTACTACACCTGATAGTACATTATTCACCATGTAGGAAGATCATTTCTACCAAAAACACTGATCAGGTCAGTGATGTCTGATATTTTGAACATGACTGTAGATCCAGTTTGTTCAAATTGTTGACACGGCAGAGGTTCGTACCGATCTGTCCATACGCCGTGCTGATGAGCCTTTCATTAACCAGCTTATCCGTCTTGGGGTTTCTGGGTTGCCTCTTCATGATGTCACTCTCAGCAGCCTCGTATGCCAAGGAAATCGCAGGGACCTGAGAGTTGGGATGGAGTTGAAGCTCAATTTAAAATGTCAACTCTAACAAGAGGAATTCTTAGTACAATCCCTTACCATGTCTGTCCCGAGGTCGATACAAAGAATGGTGACCGTGCCCAGAGGAAGAGGGATGTTTGCGATTATAAACAGAAGAAAAGGCGTGATCTCAGGTATGTTACTTGTCAAGGTGTAGGCAATTGACTTCTTTAAGTTGTCAAAAATCAGGCGGCCTGATGAGAGAGAGAGAGAAAAAGATTAGATTATTAGATTACTTTATTTGCAAGTTTATTATTTTTTGAGTCTCACACCTTCTTCAACTCCAGTAACAATAGAAGCAAAGTTGTCGTCCAGCAGAATCATATCGGCGGCCTGTTTGGAGACGTCAGATCCAGCGATACCCATCGCTACACCGATATCAGCCTTCTTCAGGGCAGGAGAATCATTAACACCGTCACCGGTTACAGCCACGATGGCACCCTGTAATCAATAAGATATACACCGAGGTGTTCACACGATCTTCTGACCGCTGTACTCCATGGCTGTGAGGTGATGGGATGTTACCTGGCGCTGGCAACCTTCCACAATAATCAGTTTTTGCTGAGGGGAAGTTCTGGCGAACACGATCTCGGTGTGATGTTTCAAGACATCATCTAACTGCTCAGGAGTCAGGTCCTTCAGATCACCTCCATGAATCACACATGCTTTGGCATCTCTTTTTTTATTAAAAAAACAACCAACCAAACAAAAACCAGATCAGTACAATACAAGCTGACCTGAACATACTTTCTGCGGTTCCTCACGAATAAGAATCACCCCGTACCTAGTGTTGACCTCATTTATTGGAATATTCAGACGAGCCGCAATGTCTTCCACAGTCTCATTGCCTTCAGAGATGATACCGACACCCTTAGCAATGGCTTTAGCTGTGATTGGATGATCTCCTGTAACCATGATGACCTAGGAGATGACGAAGGTTAAATTTAATTTAAAACCCCTCCCACTCTACCGTCACCATTTTCTGGTGGGCATAACTTGATCTCGATCTTCATACCTTGATTCCGGCACTCCTGCACTTTCCAACAGCATCAGGCACCGCAGCCCGAGGAGGATCGATCATGGACATGAGTCCAACAAAGCACAGGTTCTCAGTTGGGAAGTTCACGTCATCGGTGTCAAACTGGAAGTCCTCTGGGAACTGATCATCAGGGAGCTCATAATGGCAGAACCCTGAACAGATCATAATTGGTAAGGAACGATCAGACTTGGCCTGTGTTCTCCCTGTAATAACCACAGGACCTGTGGACAGGAACGGCAGCAATAAGATTATTACCCAGCACTCGTTCTCCCAAGCCTCCCAACTCCAAGTAGGCATTCTGGAAAGCATCCTTCAACTCATCATCCAGTGGTTGCTGTACTCCCTGGAGCAGAATAGTGGAACATCGGTCCAGAATCCTTTCTGGAGCTCCCTTCATTACTAGTAGGTGTTTGCTCTCACCCTCAGTGGGGTTCTTGTGGATGGAAAGCTAAAGGAGAGGAAAAAAAAAAAAATCCAGTGTATGCATGCCAGATGTTCACTCCCATACAAATTGCACAAGGTGGGCAGATTCGCAATACCTGGTATTTATTAGTCGAGTTGAAAGGGATTTCTGCAATCTTCGTGTATTTAGCCCTCATCTCCTTCACCGAACCACAGCAAAGCTCAATACACTTCAAGAGGGCGGATTCTGACGCATCACCAGCCGTATCTCTCTGTGAAATAGCGTTACACATTTTTAAATCATCATGTTAACGCCATTTGTAAAGAAATGCAACATTAGTTAGATAATGACATCAAGAGTAATATTGTACAATAACATCAGATCGCGTAATTCAAATAATTCATAATTTTTATGGACAGAATTTCTAGGTGCGGCCGAGGCGTTGCAGGGTTGTGGTTTGGTGGCTATCGGATCTCGTCTCTGCTTTTTGCAAATGACAATGTCCTTTGGGCTTCATCAATCCGGGACCTCCAGCTCTCATCGGAGCGATTCATAGTCGAGTGCAAAGTGGCCGAGAATTGGCACTTACAAGTCCGAGGCTGTGGTTCCGAGTTGGAAAAGGGTGGAATGCACTCTACGGGTCTGGAATGAGGTCCTGCCCCAAGTGGAGGAGTTCAAGTATCTCGGGGTCTTGTTCATGAGTGAGGGAAGGCTAGAGTGGTAGATTGACAGGTGAATCGCTGCAGCCTCTGCTGTAAAGCTCTCAATTTACCAGTCGATCTACATTCCAACCCTCACTTACTGTCACGGGCTTTGGGTAGTGACCAAAAAAAACAAGATTGTGGATACATGTGGCTAAAACGAGCTACCTTCGCTGGGTAGCGGGGCTCTCCCTTGGCGATAACGTGAGAAGCTCAGACATCCAGGAGGAGCTTGAAGTAGAACCACTGCTCCTCCACATTGATAGGAGCCGGTTGAGGCAGTTTGGGCGTCTGGTTAGAATGTCTCCCCGGTATGGTGTTTTTGGTATGTGTGACCAGGAAGAGACCCCGGGGTTGACCCAGGAACACGCTGGAGGGAATATGTCTCTTGGCTGGTCTGGGAACGCTTCGGTGTCCTCTTGGAAGAGCTGGAGGATATGGCTGAGAAGAGGGACATCTGGACCTCACTGCTGCCCCCTCGACCCGACCCCGGATTAAGCGGAAGATGAATATCAAATTGCATGGATGACAACAAACTACCTTCATATCCGAACGTGGCTGCTATAAATCAGTCACAAGGTACAGGCAGTAGAACTTGGCCGGAAAACTAAGTTCTACTTATGGGCTGATCACACTTGAGGTGCGAAATAAAGAAACCGATATGGCTGTCGCTTCAGTCAGATTTGTGCCGTGACATTGTATTATGTCACCTGGTCCATGAACTCATTGCAAAAAAAAAAAAAAAATTAAAATAAGAGTCTGAAATTCTTCTCAAACAGTCGGCACAGGTCATGAAAAGGACGCAAATTTGGCGGTTAGTTCAGTCAGAGACTTGCTGCCAGCCGCCATATTCTGTGTATTTTGCGATTGGTTATACTGGATTCACACTCATAACATGTAAACAAAAAGTGAATGGTTTGAGAACACACAAAAGACCCTTTTGTTGCAATAAATTCACAAACCAATCGCAAATTATTTGTAAATCAGTCGTATGGATTTAGCTCAAAATATGTAACAAAATCTTGATGCAAATTTCAAAACCCTAAAAAAAAATTATTCCCCAACAAATAAATAAATAATCACGTCGGTTATGTTTCCACCACACAACAAGTTTAAGAGAGTCTGAAACGCAGTGATAAGTTTCCCTTCAGACAAATAGTGATATTACACCTGAGCACAAGTTTAAAACAAAACAAACAAAAAAAAAAAAGTTAATACATTTTACAAATAATGCAAATACCTTCAAGATTGGAACACTATCTTGGTCTGCGAGGAAGACGGCACGATTACAGAGGCCAGCAATTCGAGCCAAACCAGCCCATGTGGCGGAGCTTCTGTCGAAAGCGGTTCCACTTTGGTTCTCTGTGGTGTCCGCTTCATGAATCTGATTGTCAAACCACATGTGGGCCACAGTCATACGGTTCTGGGTCAGGGTTCCGGTCTTATCCGAGCAAATAGTGGAGGTGGAGCCGAGGGTTTCTACAGCTTCCAGGTTCTTCACCAGGCAGTTCTTCTTAGCCATACGTTTGGCGGTTAAAGTCAAACACACCTGTCCACAGAGACAACGAGAGACCAAGTACAACTCTTAATGGAAAAACTTTATCCTTCACATACGTCATGTAGCTACAAAACTGAAGTTCCCGTTTTATTAATTATTATTTTTGGGCGGAGAACTTGATTTTTCTCATCTGAAATCGATCAGGATTAAGTGGTTCAGAAAATGAATGAATGATTAAACTGGTACTTACAGTCACGGTAGCCAGGAGACCCTCCGGAACATTCGCGACGATGATGCCAATGAGGAAGATGACCGCCTCGAGCCAGGTGTATCCAAGAATCAGAGACAGAATAAAGAAGCTCACACCGAGGAAAACCGCCACACCAGTGATGATGTGGATGAAGTGCTCGATCTCGATAGAAATGGGAGTTCGACCAACTTCCAGACCAGAGGCGAGAGTAGCGATACGGCCCATCACGGTGCGATCGCCAGTGTTGATGACAATACCTCTTGCTGTACCTAAAAGAAGAAAATTAAAAAAAAAAAACGTATGCACATTATGTGAATTGATAATTGATGACATGCACACCAACAAAATGTATCCCTCGATATGGCAGACAACCACACTTTGGTATAACGTGATCATTCAGTACATTCAGCTTGTCAGCGGACTTTGCAGGGTCAACACTCACAACGATTCACACTCACAATCACACCTAGGGGCGACTCGGAACAGCCAATTAAACTTCTGTGCATGTTTTTGTTTTGGACTGTGGAAGGAAACTGGAGTGTCCGGAGGAAACCCACATAAGCACGGGGAGAACATGCAAACTCCACACAGAAACACCCGAGCTAGGTTTTGTTTATTTCAAAAGAAAGCTTTTTGTGGATCAGAAATGTATATGCAGAATTATAATGAGGGGGAGGCGTGTTTTTTATATATATATATATATATATATATATATATAAAAAATTACAAAAGCCCTTTTACCTTCAACACAGTTGGTAGAAAAGAAGGCAATGTTCCTCGTTTCCAGGGGATTTTCATTAGAAAAGTCTGGAGTACGAGTCTGGGGCTCAGATTCACCAGTAAGTGAAGAATTGTCCACCTATTAAAGAAAGAGATCCACGAATGAGTAACGATGAACAGACCGATACAAGTCAGTCATTTTCTGGGAAGATCATTACGCCCCCTTCACCTTGCATCCATGCGCAGAAATTATACGCAGATCGGCAGGAATTCGGTCTCCACCCTTAACCTCCACAAGGTCACCAACAACCACATCCTCTGCATTGATGCTCATTTTCTCTCCATCACGGATGACCAAGGCTTGCTAAACAAATGCGAAGAATAAAAGACGATATATTAAGCTTTATGCAAATGTGAAGTAGGATCGAAAACCACCCCATTACACAAGTACCTGAGGAACAAGGTTCTTGAAGGAGTCCATGATCTTTGAGCTCTTCGCCTCCTGATAGTATGAGAAGCATCCGGTGATCATCACCACTGCAGATAATACAATGCCCAGGTACAACTATAACGCAGGAAAACAAAAATGGAAAGAAACAGGGGTTAATCACTCATGCAAGCACTACACCTCCTGTCTGAAGGTAAATATACGGTGATCCCTCGCTACTTCGTGCTTCAGTTTCTGCGACTTCAGGGCATCACGGGTTTTTCAAAAATAATCGAAAAATTTAAAAAAAATAAGGAAAAATAGAGGAAAAGTTAAGGAAAATGCTGCAAAACAAGGCCTAATTATGCAAAAAAAAAAAAAAAAAACCCCAAACAACCCACAACCCCCCAACGAAACTACATACATTTTTATGTGAGGTGCACATCCTTGTGTGTATTTATATTTTATTTACATCTTATGCATTATTTTTGAATATTTAATTGTTATAACCATTTATAGCATTGAGTATGTATTTATTGATATTATATACACATGTACATGTACGTATACGTCAGTCGGGGTGGGGGTGGATCCTACTTCGTGGAAATTGGCGATCACGCGGGGATGGGGTGGGGGGGTTCTCGGTCCCCATTAACCACGGAAAGTGAGGGATCCCTGTACTTACATTATCATTTGCTGGTTCATCCTCAGAAGCCGCTTGAATTCCATATGCCAAAAAACAAAGAATTGCTCCGATCCACAGGAGGGTGGAGAATCCACCGAAAAGCTGCTTGCAGAATTTGACCCATTCTGGGGTGGTAGGGGGAGGAGTTAGTGCATTGGGTCCATCGCGTGCAAGAATCTCTTTTGCCCGAGCTGTAGTCAAACCCTAGTTCGGAACCAAAGACGAATAAAGAATAAGTTAATACAGCATCTTACATGTATTGTTCTACTGGTATTTTAATAACAGACAAAACTGTCCCTGAGGAATTTATATAAAAAAAAAAAAAAAAAAAAAAAAAAGCAATGGAAAAGAAAAGTAGCCTCACCCTGGTGAGATCAGTGCTGTATTTCCGGTTCAGCTCTTCCAGTGTCAGCCTATGATCATCCTAGAAATTAATTTTTAAAAAGGGGGGTGTGATTACACTTCAGATTGACTAAGATTTGCCACATTTTGTGCAAGAAGCTGACTTACCAAGTCCACTTCCTTTTTAAGCTCATCCATATCTTTATCCTTGTCCTTCTTCCCCTTGGACTTGGACTTCTTGCCCGCCTGTTCTGAGGTGGCCGCCGGCTCATACTGTTCTCGTCCTTCCTGTTACAGACACATGATGCTTAAAAAAAAAAAGAAATCTGTACATTCCATAAACACCAGAAGAAATTTAAAACACTCGGCCTTCATACTGCATCACAAAAAAAATCTGGCCACCTGAGATTCGCGGGGAATTTTTTTTTTTTTTTTTTTTTTTAATACATGATGCTATATTATGTATGCGATGTTGTAAACACAGTAGAATGTAATAAAAATCTGATATTTGAAATCAACATACCGAATATCAAAGTTTATTCTTTTAATATTGTAATCAACAGAGAATCAAGGTTTCGTCAATATATCAACTTTTAATATTCAACAACTAACAAATACCTTCATCACGCTCAGTGCTGTTGCTGGCGGTTTATAATTAACTTGTATTTGTTCAAAAATGTCAGTAAACCTGCTGCTCAGTTTGAAACGCATTCATTTATTATTTTCACGTGGGGACCTTTAGTGACAGAACAGTTTTTTGCCTCATCATTATCCCCTCCCATTATGCGTTCCACCTGTATTGTTAAAACAGTACTGGCCAATGAGAATCGCCGTTTCACCGAAATGATGAAATTGACCAATCATTGATTTTGCTTTGGTCACTTTTTAGTACAGTGTATGATGGGACACACGTGTTTTTTCAATGCAACCGGTTGGTATATTTTTATTTTTTGCGTCTGTGAATGCTCAGGCAAGGTTTTTATCTACAATTTCGGCCCAACCGGCCGCATTACCGCCAACAAAGATATTTTTAAGGCTGGCCTTACTTAGTCACACACGCATGGAAAATTGGCACACTAAATGACAACATGCTTCAAACACACCCAATTTTAAAAAAACATGATTTGAATAGCAACGTCGCATATTAACTTAAAAAGAGAAAATCCACACGCACACACTTCATCTTAAAGCAGAGCAGTCAGACTCGATAAATCCAGGTAACCAAGAGCTGAATAATTACTGAACAAAAACGGCATGAAATCTGTTTGGCAAAATGATCAGTTCGGGCATTTACTTGTTTACTTTCCCCCCCCATTTCCCGTTTCTGCCAAATTTCTTGGGTCATGAATGATGAATTGCTTTTGAAATAGGCACATTTCATGGTAATGGTTGATGCAAAGAACATGCGATAATCATATTCTGTAAAAATTGTCATGGCACTGGAATTGGCCTGCAGGCTCAATTATCGAGAAGATTAACTCATGAGATTTGTTTACATGATCAGCTGATTTCTGTAAAAAGCATCACTGTGTCCTTCTCTCTTTAAAAATAAAAAGAAAGTCATGCACAGAACCAGTCAGAAGCTACACATAGCTCTGAAAGGAATTCATAAACTAAACTACCTACAGAACTATTCTGCTTTCCACGTCATTCTCTAAGGAGGTCAATCACCCAAGAGCCCACACTTGCGAAAGTTTTAAATTGAACAAAAGATTGGCTGTGATTATTTTTTTTCTGGAGGAGGATACGACTCTAATGCTGGGAAAATACCTCATTCCCTAGACATGAACTCACCCAAGATGAATTTCATTTCCTTGATGAATAAAAGATGATCTGGGTCATGTGATTGAGGTCATTTCAATGACGTTTCATTGTTCCAGAAATGTTAGTTTGACCAGAAATGCTTTTGAATGCTTAGATGGAGGATTGCAGACTTACAGAAAGGTCAATTTCCACTGTGAGGTCAAAAATCCAGGGTGGCGAAACCCATTTGACATCATTAGTTAGAGCTACATGTGTGTGACACGGTTTTACATCCTAATCCAGCCCAGCCGAGCCCAGCCCAGCCCCAAGGCTACTTTCATTTGTACAAACCCAAAATCATTCTCTAATTACATACCCCCCACCCCCCTGAACACAGTGGCTTTTGTTCATGAGGTTTATGTGTTGCCTGCTGCCACACACACACACACACACACGCGAAAGATGCAAAACAAGTCCCAAGTCTATGTGAGACAAGCTATATCTTTAAATTTGTTTACATACATACATAATGTCATGTAATAAAGCACCTGTAGTGTGAGCAGTTTGACTCCATTTCCGAACATAAAGTTGGTAAACCATGACTATTCAGAAATATTTCTCAGGGCCCCACAGTGGTGCAGGGATCAGCACTGAAGGCTCGGGTTGAACCCGTCAGTCAACAAGGCCTAATTTGTATGACGTTTGCATGCCCTCACATCAGCCAATACGTGTTGCCTCTGGGTACTTCTGTTTCCATCCACAGTACAAAGGTGTGCACTTTAGGTCAACTGGCAGCCCGAAACAACCCGTAGGTGTGAATCTTACGGGTTGTTCACGTCTGCAAGTCCTGCAGTATACCGACGATCTATTCGACATGTACCCGGCTTTAAAATCCACATCGACTAGGAGTGGCTCCGTTTTTTTCTGTCACAGTGATTTACAAGCAGTATAACTACAGGATAATGCAAACCATTGTTAACTGAAATCACACCCTAAAAACAAATTATCCAAAACACTTAAGTTACACGTCATAACCGAAATCCGATGCTACAGGGGTAAGTAAATAAAATGTAGCATCATTTTGTATTTCTCTTGATAACTAGACAAAATCAAAATAAAATCCTCCTCTCCCTCACTTTTAAACCACCATGCGTACATTCTGGGAGACACTTATTAAAATTAAAACCATAAAAACAATCAAAATGGTGGTCTAGTGGTATAGGGTGCTGGATCGCTGATCCAAAGGTTGGGGGTTCGAGTCCCCCCCCCAGTACAGCTAACTGGGTTATCAAAGGCGGGCCATGTCTGTCACTTGTCTATGGTGAGAGGTTCATGTAAAAGAACCATTGCTGACTTTCGTAAGGAGTAGCTGCAAGGCCATCAGCGTGTTTCTGTCCCTTGCTAAAAAGGGTTGTGACAGGAAGGGCATCCGACGTAAAAACCTTTGCCAAATCAAACATGCGAATCAGATGATTCACTGTGGCGACTCCCGAGTAAAAAATAAAAGGGAAAAAGCCGAAAGGAAGACAAAAAACAATCTAAATACTTCTCAATGTGCAAAAGCTGGGATTCTAAAGAAATTAATATACAGTGGCTTTAGAAAATTTTCTGCGGATTTCCTTTAATAAATATTATTAATGTTTCATAGCTGGTGCAGGACATGTATGAGAGATGTAAGACAGTGGTGAGGTGTGCTGTCGGTGTGACCGACGAATTCAAGGTGGAGGTGGGACTGCATCAAGGGTCAGCTCTGAGCCCCTTCTTGTTTGCTATGGTGATGGACAGGCTGACAGACGAGGTGAGAAGAATCTCCATGGACTATGATGTTTGCAGATGACATTGTGATTTGTAGTGAGAGCAGAGAACAAGTGCAGGAAAATCTAGAGAGGTGGAGGTCTGCCCTGGAAAGGAGAGGAATGAAGGTTAGCCTCAGAAAATCAGAATACATGTGTGTAAATGAGAAGGACCCAAGATGAACGGTGATGTTACAGGGAGCAGAGATAACGAAGGTGGAGGATTTTAAGTACTTAGGCTCAACAATCCAGAGCAATGGAGAGTGTGGAAAAGAGGTGAAGAAGCGTGTGCAGGCAGGCTGGAATGGTTGGAGAAGTGTCCAGTGTGATGTGCGATAGGAGAGTGTCAGCAAGAATGAAGGGAAAAGTGTACAAGACGGTGGTGAGGCCAGCAATGTTGTATGGATTAGAAACAGTGGCGCTGAGGAAAAGGCAGGAGGCAGAGCTGGAGGAAGCGGAGATGAAAATGTTGAGGTTCTCTCTGGGAGTAACGAGGATGGATAGGATCAGAAATGAGTATATCAGAGGGACAGCCCACGTAAGATGTTTTGGAGACAAAGTCAGAGAGGCTAGATTGAGATGGTTTGGACATGTACAGAGGAGGGATAGCGAGTATATTGGCAGTAGGATGCTGAGGTTGGAACTACCAGGCAGAAGGCCTCGAGGAAGACCAAAGTAGAGATTTATGGATGTGGTGAAGGAAGACATGAAGGTCGTTGGAGTCAGAAAAGAAGATGCGGAGGACAGGGTGAGGTGGAGGCGGATGATTTGCTGTGGCGACCCCTGAAGGGAACAGCCGAAAGTAAAAGAAGAAGAAGATTAATGTTGCATAGCATTGACGAAAACGCATCACTTCAGCTATGGCTAAAAATCAAAGTTGGGAAAGGTGTCCACTGAGACAGAATATTAGCCCTGTGATGGCTTGGCAAGCTGTCCACGGTATACCCCGCCCTCGCCTAGAGTCTGCCGAGATGAGTGCCAGCCTCTCCACGACCCTAATTAGGATTACGCGGTTCAGAAAATGAATGAATGAGACAGAACCTTAGGTTTAGAGGCCGTTTTGATTAAACAGAAAATTTCTGCGTCAAAATACAACAAAACCTCACATTAAACATCCTTTACACACTCCAAAATTATTTTTTGTGGTAATAAAAATTTTTAAAAAAAATTTAAAAAAGTACAAATTTGTAATATTTGTGGAGTCAGTAACTGAACTTTACGAGATATGTCCAAATTTCATACAGGGAGAGGGGAGGAAACAAGAGAAAAAAAAAAATGGTGGCACTTTGTAATAGTCAAATTGTGTTCACTATTCAGACTTACACTTTAAACATGTGTTAAGTTGGACATACATACACTACACAAAAAAAGTTAAGGATTTGTCAATAAAAAAAAAAAAAACAAAAAATAAAAACTGAAATTAAGGGCAATTCACTGAACCAAAAAAAATCTAGAAAATTTCCAAATATCCTTAACTTTTTTTTTTTGGTAGTGTAGATCCTAATTAGGGTCAAGGGGAGGCGCTGGTTCCAATCTCAGCTGACTCTGGGTGAGATCAGTGTACACAATCGACAGCTCCTCAGGCCACTGCAGGGCAATATTCCAGTGAGCTGCATGGATGGGGGGGGGGGGCAGGACTTATCCGGTGATAGTGGGGCTTGAACCCCTGACTTTGGGATCAGCAATCCAGCATCAGGCCATCACTACACCAATTTAAAATATCATACGTGCAAATTGGTCCAACTGAAAAAGATCCATATTTTATTTATATATTCATTCACCTATGGCCAGAATTATTATGTAAACAAGTCAACAGCTTGAGGTTTTATAATTTTTGAGTCAAAATATAAATTGTACTCATTTCAATAGCAGCTGCCACTGAGCAGAAACATTGAGTCATGTTTACTGAGAAATGCATCCGGTTAGTAATCAAGGCGTATATGAAAACTTATTAGCTCTGTTGGAACATCAACTACACGCACTGTTTAACATATCGCGGTGGATTTTTTGTTGCAGAACTAAATAATTTTTCCTGCATTTTCAACCCCTGTATAAAGTCACTTAGTACAGAATTGAACCAGGACTGCTTGGGTAGCCAAAATAAAATAAATAAAAACAAGAAAAACCACACACACTATTTACCAGAACACTACAATACATGCTTTAATCATTTTAGTTTAATGCCAAATCCATTTCTTTCCTAAATGCCAAAATCCTTGCAAGATAAACAAAAATTGAACACAACAATTATGTGCCGAAATCTGATTTTTTTTTTTTAATAATTGGGAGCGCCTTCACATAATATAAAAAAAGGAAAGTTGCTAAGAAAACCATTCATTCATTCATTTTATAAACTATTTGATGCTAATTAGGGTCAGAGGGAGGCCGACACCCATCTCAGCCGGCTCAGACCGAGGACGGGATACACCCTGGACAGCTCGCCAAGTCATCGCAGGGCCAACATTCACACTCGCCTAGGGACGATTTGGAACAGCCAATTAACCGTCTGGAAACCCACACCAGCATGGCGAAAACATGCAAACGCCACACTGACCCGTCCGAGCTGGGAATCGAACCCAGGACCTTCTTGCTGTGAGGCGGACATGCTCACCACTACTCCACCATGCCACCGTAACAAAAACAAATTCTGTTCAAATTATTAGCAAGAAATTCATCATCGCCTCCATTTCAGGTGGAAGTAAAGGTCCAGGATTTCATTTCAATTTCTACAACATTACAACCGATCCTTAACGGGGAATGCGGCGCTACAAACAGCATAAAGGGGAACCTCAATAAGTTCATGTCTCAAGGCTTAAGACTCCAGGCTACAAGTCTCAGCCAGCCATGAGACAGTCCCGGCGCATCCTGGAACAGCGGGACAGTGGCTAAAATTTTACTTCTCACCCACTAGACCGTGACAGTCAGATTTATATTCACCATTTGTTCATTCAGCAGATGTTTTAGGTGACAAAACTGTCACGAAACACTACTTCTTACCAATCATTAGCTTGCTTTGCTCATAATGACCATCATCATGCCCGTCAAGCACGACGGTTTTCTCTAGAGTCTGGCGCCCACGATACTCATTAGCTTTAATTTCATCTTCTGGTTCCAACTGGTACGGTGCAATACTTCCAGCTCACTGTTACGGTGCCTCGGATGCCTCACTGCCTTCTTTCAAGCATTTGAAATCCGGTAACTCAACAGAACACCCCCCGGTGACAGAATAGAGGGGCCGTAAGGGTATTAAACTAAACCGGCTGTTGTGGGGTTCTATGGCTTTGTATTTTTTTTCAGCCAGGGATGAATTCCGCAGTGAAACAACCTTTACAGCAGTGGTCCCCAAACTACGGCCCGCGGGCCGGATACGGCCCACCTCCACATTTGGCCCGGCCCCCTGAACAATACCAGAGACGCATTATGATTACTTTTTTTTTTTTTTAGTCTGGCCACGTAATCAAGACTAGTACACACCTAAAACATGACATTGTAATCCACCCTTCTGCGCCCCTATCAGGAACCCCCCCCCCCCCAAAAAAAAAAAAAAAAAAAAATCCTAGACTCTCCCCTGTCAAATAGAACAGAATAATGGTGAAAAAGTTATGGAAGAGAAAAATTGATTCAGAATGCAGGGGATTTAACCTGCAATGGACAAACAGTTGTTTTTTGTTCAATGCAAAGAAAACATCGTTTGCATCATCGGTCAAGAGGCGGTGGGGATAATTCAATCTGCGCCGACACTCTGAATCCCGTCACAAAGACGAGTCTGATCGCTTACCAGGCCAAATGCGAGTAGACAAACTCTCAAAGCTACAAAGGTGGACCGTTAGCTCAGGAGAATACATTTGTACACCAGGCTCGGCTGAACCAGTCGTCTGTTCCGGAAGCTTTCGAGTTGCTCGACTGATAGCAAGCAGTGGTTTTATTATTATTATTATTATTTTTTATTTCCTGACTTTTTTCTGTGAAGGTCCCAGAAAGGGTTACTAATATTTGGTTATACGTGGCTTACTGGAAAACAATAAATGTTTACATTTAGGCAGCCCTGCAATCGTCACATTTTTTCTGTTGACCCCGGCCCCCATCAGAGAAGGGGAAAGTTATGTGGCCCTCGCAGGAAAAAGTTTGGGGACCCAAACTTGACCCCTGTTCTACAAGACATGCACCGAGAAACCAGCCACAGACTGGAATCAACCGATTAGATTTGATTTCAAGACGGTTCCTGCGCAGGAAATTACATCACAGCCAGGTCACGACCTCACGCATGTGGAATGGCCACAGAGATCAGTCAGAAAAGGCAAAAAAAAACAAAAAAAAAACAAAAAAAAAACCATGCACTCAGTTTCGCATGGACATTTGTCCATCGTGAGTAAAATCCTAATTATGCAATTTATAATACATGTAAAGCCAAAGAGTCACCAAAAACCTTCCAGAATAACAAAAGCACTTGAAACACTGGCCCTGCGATGGCCTGGTGATATGTCCAGGAGTGTACCCAGCCCAGAGTCAGCTGAGATGGGCACCAGCCTCCCCGCAACCCTAATTAGAATTAAGCGGTTGAGAAAATGAATGAATAACTGACTTCAAACACTATTAAATAAATAGGTCTAGTTTTCTGTGTGGAGTTTGCGTGTTCTCCACGTGCTTGTTTGGGTTTCCTCCGGGGACTCCGGTTTCCTCCCACAGTCCAAAAACATGCACAGTAGGTTAACTGGCTGTTCCAAACCACCCCTAGGTTGTGAATGGTTGTGCGGCTGTTGGCCCTGAAATGGCCTGGTGAGCTGGCCAGGGTGTACCCCAAGATGGGTGCCAGGCTCCCTGCGACCCTAATTAGGATAAAGCGGTTCAGAAAATGGATGAATACAGCCAGTTTAAAGCAGCTATTTGTATAGTGGGCACAGTTACTGTAGTACTACAGGAAAGTTTCAGATCCCAGATGAGTTACATAATCGACCTCTAACGAGGCTCCTGAGTGGCGCATCGACAAGGTGCGTGACTATTAATTTGGAGATCGCAAGTTCGAATCCAGGTGAACAATTACAGTCTTCGGTGTGACATGGAGGGGAACTGATGGAGCTCTCACAGAGGGAGGGAATGGCAATATGCTCACTTCCCTTTCACTCACAGCGATCGCCAAGCCAAACCTGGGGGTCTGTTTGCTTGCTATTTCATACAAGTGGGCGGATAGTGCGTTCCCTCCGAGCGTGTTGGACCGACCCCAAATACAAATACACACGTGCCACAGTTCAAAAAAAGGCCAGTAGATTGCGATGCATGTCACAGAAGCAGTGTGTGCATGCTTTCGCCCCTCCCTGGTCAGTGGTGTTTGTTTAATAGCAAAAGGTAATGGATCGAGTTGGAATCGGATACGACTAAAATTAGGGGGAAAACACAAGCAGAAGGTAAAAATAGATGATTACACCTCACCCCGTCACTCAATCACTTATTGCGTGTTGACTATATTACAGAAAAAAAAGGAGGATGTTAAAGTTAAACTATTTACTATGGAAACTCCGCGGATGACCGAGGCAGGTGAACACCACGTGCAGGCCCCCAAAAACTGTAATTTTCATTTAATTTGTTTCTATGTACCGCATAATAACTGACATTTTATAGTCTACGTTGAGACCGTCCATTCTAGAGCATCCTGCATCCATCCATGTCATCATACACAAAGCATCATGGCTCGCATTCTCCGAATCAAAAATGAACGCCGCTTATAAGCGAGTTGCCCCCAGTGCAGCTAACTGGGTTATCAAAGGCCGGCCATGTCGCACTGTCTATGGTGCGAGGTTCATGTAAAAGAACCATTGCTGGCTTTTACCAAGAGGAGCTGCATAGCAGTCAGCATGTTTCTGCCCTGCGATGGCCTGGCGAGCTGTCCAGGGTGTACTCTGCCTTCGCCCAGAGTCAGCTGAGATGGGTGCCAGCCTCCCCTCGATCGGTTCAGAAAAAGAATGCATGAACGTGCGTTTAGAAATTGTGTCGTTACTGGCGTGCCGACTCTTTATAGTGAAAACCGTGCTTGTCAAAACAGCCGGCATTAAGACAAGGAAGATGAAACCGGACCAAATTCCAGACAGATGTTTTACAAAGCATGGAATTGGCAGAAGTGTGAATCGTCCTGAAATTATGCAGCCTGCAGGTCTTCAAGACTTCGCGACCCATTCGCCAGACACAAACTAAAATACTGCGAGTTCGAACACGATAAACGCCAACACAGCCTCATCCTACACTCACGGTGTAATTCGCTTCTGTAATATTAAACATCTGGGCAGTGTGAGCACCATTTCCATGAAAAAAAACAAAAGCCAAAAAAAAAAAAAAAAAAACACCCTGTGTGTATGTATGCTCACATTTTTTTTCTCCTCCATGGTGACTTCAGACAAGCAGCCAGAACCTTCACGTTTCATTAATCTCTCTTCACCAAGTCCTTGAGATTTATAAGCAACAGAAAGACCGTCAGAACAATCAGGAAAAAGAAAGAGCAAAGCAACGAAGCCGACCCTGCCGATGTTGGCCCCCCCCCCCCCCCCGAGACCTTTTCTAACTTTGCTTGATGAAAGTCAGCCATCACAAAACCCCCGCGGGGTATTAGGACTTTTCTGGGGCGGTTATTACTTCAGCTGGCAGAACCAGATACAAAAGACTGATTGGAGTTTACGCAACCCATTCTTATATGATGAGCTTTCCAAAACCGCTTCAATTTTGCACCAAAAGTTAACTGTACAAGGCGCAACCATCGAGCGCCAACAGCTGGTTCAGACAGCTGGGTTCTTCCGGTTAGCAAAAACAAACAAAAAAAAACGGTCATTTGTGTTCAGGTCACGAATGAATTATTGAACCGTATTCTTTTGTTTTATTGAGATAAACAAAATATCAGTTAGCTATAGCGCCCTCAGGGTGTCTGGAGTATTTTATTAATGATTCGGTAACCAAACTTGATCGAGTCGAGTACCAAATTGCCCGACTACATAATTTAACTTTGATATGCTGTTTGAATCCCACAAGGGATATCACCTTACCTCATCCAAAGTGAGCAGCAGTGGGCTACTGCACACACTGAGGCACCCCGAGAGCAGTTGAGGGTTGGGTACCTTGCTCAAGGGCACTTCAACCATGGCGGTGGAGGGAGGGAGGGATGACATGCACTCACTTCCCTGTCATTCAGAGCAATCACCAGCCAATCATGGATGCCTGTGAGGTCCTTTGTTCAGGGCGGTGAATGGCACTTTCCCACCGAGTGTGTTAGACCGTCCCCAAAATACGCATGTACCAAAGTTCAACAAGTGGTTTGTGTACGCTTTCGCCCCTACCTGGTTGGTGGTGGTGGTGGAGTGATGCGTGGGAATTGGATAGGACTAAATTAGGGAGAAAATGGGGAGAATAAATGCAAATAAATATGTAAAACACACACATTACCAGCAAGTCCATTCACATAGTTTGCTTATACAGGGTTCTTCGCTACTTTGCGCATCAATTCATGCGGCTTCAGTGCATTGCGGTTTTTTAAAGAATAAATAAATATTCATTGAAGTAAAAAAAAAAAATTATGGAAACTAAAGCAGAATAGCAGAAAAAGTGGAGGAAAAAGCCACAAAAACAAGGCCAATTATGCAAAAAAAAAAAAAAAATCAACCCAAAATCTCCCATCAAAACTACTTACACTGCTGCATCTGTGCGCGCACGCGTATCTGCATGTGTATGTATGTGTGTCGTCTTCTCATGCAATACCATCTGCATGTGTATGTATGTGTGTCGTTGTCTTCTCATGCAATACCATCTGTATGTGTATGTATTCATATTTTATTTACATCTTGTGTTTTTTTTTGTTTGTTATTATAAGCATTTATAGCATTGAATATGTATTTACTGATATTATATACACGTATACATGTACATATATGTCAGACGGGGGGGCGGGGGGTGATCCTACTTCACGGATTTCGATGGTCGCATGGAGATCTCGGTCCCTATTAACCGCGGCCAGCGAGGGATCCCTGTATATTGATGGAAGGGCGGCAGGCCAATTAAATGCCAGTCAAGCGAACAACAAGATAACCGTGCATGTAATTATCGTAGTCGATGTCGCCGCTGTAATTTACCAAACGTTTCACTTCGTCGAACAAAAAAAAAAATAATAATAATAAATAAAAAAACCCACATGCCACTGTCCGATATGAAGTTTTAAGTGTCAGGGTCCTTTGCTCAATGCATAGAAGCGCACCCCCCCCCCATTTTTATTTGATCCACTAAATATCCAACGATTAGCGATTTCATGCCCCACGTTTTCACTCACCATGCTTTGGGTCCCCGTCCCCCGTCGAACAGTCATGCTGCGGCATTGAGGGAAGACAGTGAGGGCGTGAGCACATGTCACAGTGGGTGTTAGACAAAGATTGGGGGTGAGGGGGAAACCCAATGAAATAACCCCCTCCTGAACAAAAAGGTTGTGAGTGGACTCCTGAACTATGAGTACGTGTTTATTCATTTTAAAAACATTGCAATATGTTCCCCTTTATAAAATCATTTGCATTAAGACTCCACCCCAGATTGCATGTGGTTCATATGGGCAGTGGTGGGAAGGTTCTGGATCACTGATCACAAGGTTGAGGGTTCAAGTCCCACTCAACAGGTTGTCACTGTGTCTGTCCCCCCCCCCCCCCCCGCCCGAGCTTGTTTGCCATCCCAGAGTAATGTAGTACTTTGCTAGATTTCTGATCCTGATTAGTTTTACTTTGATGTAAAAATAAAAGGATAAACTGAAGAAATTTGCCGAACGCGTCGCCGAACCGAGGACCATCTTCTTGGTGTCACAAATGAAATGGGTGAGCTTTACTCAGGTGTGCGCTGAACCATGTCTATTCGTGTAAAAAGTAATGAGGATCAACAGTAGAAATAAGTATTTAGGTCATGTATGCTGCATGAGGAATGCACATCGCGATCACACGACTTCGGATTTGTTCAACAGACCCCGGATCAGTCAGCCCTGACAAGGGGATTAGTGCTGCAAAATCGAGCACAAAAAAGCCACACAACATCCAGACAGAAAACTGTTCGATGCCCAAAAGACCGTCACAGACTTACCAGACTAATCGGAGTTGAAAAATAAATTAATACCTTAAAAAAAAAAAAAAAAAAAAACATTTCTCTAATCTCCCAGGCCTGTTACCCATTATTCAAGTGGCTGGCAAGAACCTGTTCTTCAGAGATTATGTAATAGCTACAACCTCCCCAATGCTTTTAGGTGCATTATCACCACCTCACGGCAGCATCAATGCATTACTATCAGCTGCCGTTAAAAACAAGAGCGCGGGGGGGGGTGGGGGGGGGGGGTGGTGGTGTTAAAATTCAACACCATTCAACCCATACCCATAATATTTAATATTACTGCAAGAGCACAACAGAATCAGAACCAGAACAAGCTGTCCAAACACCATATAATTCATAGAAAGTAGTAAAAAGCTGTCTTTTGTTTATTCCACAAATTACCCAAATAAACAAAGATTTTATTGCAAACGTCTATTAAACTACCGAGCAGTTACATCTTCATATTCCATCACATTACGTAGCCACGCGTCTTCGTCTGGTGACTGTACAACGAGCACCCTGGCGCCACTAGAACCACCCCCTTGTCATTTCAAATGATGAAGTCACGCGTTAAATATAACACCCTTTCATCACAAGGGCCGGAAAGGGCGTGGGGGGGAAGGAAGGGGGTGCTGGGATTCTAACTGCCAGTTTCATAAAATACTGTACATGATATGATGGCAAGTCCTTTCACAACGCTTGGCAACAGCGGAACGGAACATGCAAGAAGGAACATGTTACACGGCGCTGCATTCGCTCCTCAGGCTGAGCACCAAATAAGGAAAACGACTACGCCAGCCTCTGGAGACAGACGGTGGGGGCGGCCGCTCCGGTCGCATGTAGGGACGAGAATGCCTGCAACAAAAGGTTCTCACACATGTAGCAACTACTGAATGGAAAGAATGTTAAACCCCTCGGATAGACAAGATGTCCTCAAGCACTGCGTCCACACTGTGTGTGTGTGTGTGTGTGTGAGAGAGAGAGAGTGGGGGGGCAAAGAAAGGAGTGTGTGTGTGTGTGGGGGTTAAACAGGGAAAACACAGCTGTGACAAACACCTGTTCCTAATGCTATAGGCTAATGGTGGCGGTCATGAAGTAGAGAAAGCTGGCAGACATCCAGAGATAAATAAAACACCATTGGCTGATTAAATTGTTTGGGGGTGGGGTGGGGTGGTGGTGATGGACCTCAAAAAGAACGACTATGAGGAGAGGACCCTTCATCACTGCAGTCAAGTTTGTGGAAATGGGACCGGCTTATTCAAGCCATAATGAACAACCAGGCCGTGAAGAAAGCCACCAGAGAAAGCAGGAAGGGGCGTTGTTCGATGCACCAAATCACATCTCCAACATGGCTCTGGATCTCAATGTGGACGCCGATGATCGCACACGATGCACACGATCCGTCAATCACAGGCGACAAACAAATCACCAGAGCAACAACCAGCTTTTTACTTTCTGTCGCCAAATTGTTCTCTTCCCTCAGAAGAACAATCTGAGCAGAACAACATGTATGTATGTGTGTGTGTGTGTGTGTGTGTGTGTGGTGGGGGAGGGGGGTTCTTTGCTGGATCTTCTAAATTTGTCGACTGCATGATAGTGGGTGGGTGAAGTGGGTGTGGGGGGGTGTGTGGGGGGGGGCGGTTATAAAGGAAGAGACATGATGGCTCCACAGGCTCCTTCCTACAACCCAACAGTCACAACCTGAAGTCAACACCAACGTCGCGTCGCGATTTAAAAAATCGCAGGTTTGTCGCGACGGCGCGATGTCGGACGCATCAGTCGGAGCAGGGGGCGGGGCCTGCTTGCGGTTTGACGTTTGAAAAAAAACAACACAACCAAATCGTAGTCGTATTGAAACCTCATCTGAGCTCATAAGCACTTCTGGTAAATTTCCATTCCAGTCTTTCGATTAGTGCGTCGTCTTGGATTATATAAAAAAATAAAAAAATCCAGACTGGTCCAGAACCAGAACAAAAACCCACTCAAACACCATCTGCACCCTTTTTTTTTTTTTTTTTTTTTTAAACCAAGTCACAGGACATTTTCCCCCGACAGCGTGCGGTCGGAGGCCAAAATATCCACGACGCCATCTCTGAACAACTTTCACCCCGACACGAATAACCCAATCAGACCCGGACCCGGACCAGGACCAGGACCGCACTCCACCCACATCAGCAACCTGTTGAGCTTTTACATCAACCAGCCCGAGTCCGACTGGAACAAAACCTCCCGAACATCTGCAGCCTGCAACAACTCCAAGCGCGGAAGTTGTGCCCAAATAAGGCGTTCATATCAATATTCATAAATAAATAAACCATACAACACACTCCCAGTGATCTGTTTACCAACAAACAAACACAACAGGTCACTATTATTATTATTCCAGATATTTTTGCTTATATATTATATATTATTTGATAGAAAGCTCGCAACACTTACTCCGCGTCCCATTTTTCGTCTTTGGGTTTGTTTTTAAACAACAAACAAGCAAAACTCGCCTCCGCAGCCCGGTGCGTTTAAACTACCAAATTAAAAGTCCGTTAAAAACAAAATTACGTCACAACAGCTCTCCGGCTACACGTGTCACTCCACCCGGACACGCACCGACCTCCAACAGCCGCGCGCGCGCCTCCACGCTTATATAGAGCACGAGTCCGTTTTCCCCCCTTTCTTCTTCTTCTTCTCGTGACGTCTGATTCTTTTGCCATGGTAACATGGAGTGGGTGGAGTCTGCAGCACGCTGCTGCTGCTGCTGGACTGCATATCAAATCTTTATACCGGTGGAGCTTTCAGCTTTCTGGGAAAAAAAAAAAAAAAAAGGAATCACTGTAGATTTGTGTGGAAACTTTATATAGTTTTATTTCTGTTTTACTTATTTTTATTATATTTTTTGTTTATTATTTTATTTATTTTTGTCTGGTGGCTGCAGAATTATACTGTGAGTGAAAGTTTCAACATGTGGCATTACCCCCCCCCCTCTTTCTCTCTCTCTCTCTCTCTCTCTCTCTCTAACCGCCCTCTGTCTGTCTCTCCCTCTCTCTCTCTCTCTCGCTCTCTCTCCCCTCTCTCGCTCTCACTCGCGCTCCCCTCTCTCTGTCTGTCTCTCCCCTTCCTCCCCTCTCACTCTCTCCCCCTTTCTGTCTCTCTCTCTCTCTCTCTCTCTCACTTCCCTCTCTCCCCCCTCTCTCTTGTCTGTCTCTCCCCCTCCTCCCCTCTCTCGCTCTCCCCCTCTCTCTCCCTCTTCTCTGTCTCTCCACCCCTCTCTCTCCCTCTCTCTCTCTTGCTCTCTCTCTCTCTCTCTCCCTCTCTGTCTGTCTCTCCCCTTCCTCCCCTCTCACTCTCTCCCCTTTCTCTCTCTCCCTATCTCTCTCTCTCTAACTTCCCTCTCCCCCTCTCTCTTGTCTGTCTCTCCCCCTCCTCCCCTCTCTCGCTCTCCCCCTCTCTGTCTCTGTCTTGCTCTCTCTCTCTCTCTCTCTCTCTCCCCCTCTCTGTCTGTCTCCCTCTCTCTCACTCTTTCCCTCTTTCTCCCCCTCTCTGTCTCTCTCTGCCCCCTCTCTCTCCTCTCTCTCTGTCTCTCTGTGTCCCCCCCTCTCTCTTCCTCTCTCTCTCTCTCTCACACACACACACACACTGTTGTTTACTAAGTTAAAGTTATAAGCTACATGTTCAATATAATTCCCCCCCATGTTCAGTCGAGTTTACATCTTCACAGTGTATTAACTAAGCAGTCAATACCATAGAACACGAAAGCAAAACAAACACAGATATTTACAGACTGCAGGTCCTAACCTATAAATTTGTTGCCATGGAAACAACCCCCCCACCCCCATAGGAAGGGAAAGATGTTCCTTCTGGGGAAACATTAAACTGCTGCAGTAATAAAGACCTGCTCCAGATCAGGATTTTTTTAATGTTTATCATAGTATGACGATGATGATGATGATGATGATGATGACAATGATGATGATGATGATAATGATTATTGTTGTTGTTGTTATGTGCACGGATCCACCAAAATGGCAGCAAGATGGCAGAGTGGTTACCAAGGTCTGTGTGTTGTTTGCACATGCCTGGGTGGGTTTCCTCTTGGGACTCTGGTTTCCTCCCACATTCCAAAAACATGTACATTAAGCTAATTGGTTGTTTGAAATTACCCCTTGATGTGTGTGCGTGTGTGTGTGTGTGTGTGTGTGTGTGTTGGTTTCATGCATGAAGAACCATTTTTTCTTAGTTGCAGTAATGAGATCTGGAGTCACATGTGCTTTCATGAGAGTTGGAGGTGGCGCTTAAAAAAAAAAATCAGTCTTTTTGATTGGTTCCAAGTTCTACTCTTGACTGACAGCAGGAAAGGGTGGGTTTTGTGCAGCTGTCACCATGAGCATTACGGTGTGTGCGTAGTTTATATTTACAGCATTTAACTGATGCCCTTATCCAGAGTGCCACACAAATCCACGCAGACACCTTTTAGATACAGTAGATACGTCATCGCTATGCTCCATCAGTGATGCATTTATTATGATGTGTTGATTGATGTCATAGGTGGATGTACGCTCTGGTCTCTACCGCCCTCATTCCGGAAAACTTGACTTTTGAATAAAATTAAAGACATTCAGATCACATGAGCCAATACTGTATTTTATTCACATCAGAATATCAATAAAGGCAGTGGTGGCCTGGTGGTGAAGGTGCTGGATCATTGATCCTAAGGTTGGGGGTTCGAGTCCCACTCTCAACAGATTGTCACCCGCTTTCATCGAAGTCAGCTGAGATGGGCGCCAGCCTCCCCGTGGCCCTAATTAGGATTAAGTGGTTCAGAAAATGAAGGAATGATAAGAAAGGGATGCAGCATGCATTGCCTGTGCTGTGTTCTGGTAGAAACTCTGAAGAGCATCTTGACATGTTGATTAATCATCTTAGCAAAATCCATTAGTATTATTGCTGTATCCAGAAGAATTGGCCCATTTGGTCTTGGTTTGGCACTACAGTGATGAATGCTTGCTGTGCTTGCAGTTTGCACTGTGAGATCTATTACCTCATCAACAACAGTGGATGGCAGGGGACCGAAGCCTACCCTGACTACTATGTGACCACTGCTTGTACTGCACGGTATCATCTATATCCATATCAGATTCATCATATATGCTTTGCAAAAACGCCCTGAACCGATCCAATCCTGGGAAGTTGTCACTTGAGTCCAGGTCACATACAAGTTGTCTCAAGAGGTCCCTTGTAACCGACATTATTTGGCAGGATTCCAGACAACAACTCAAGGTTCTGGTGTTTCACAAAATACACCTTGGGTGGGACAGTGGTGGCCTGGTGGTAAACGTGCTGGATCACCAATCCTAAGGTTGGGAGTTCAAGCCCCACTCTCAACCTGTTGTGCGCGCCCCCCCCCCGACCAGTGCAGCAAACTGGGTTATCAACGGCCAGACATGTCTCTCACTGTCCATGGTGTGAAATTCATGTAAAAGAACCATTGCTGACTTTTGACAAGAGGAGCTGCATAGCCGTCAGCGTGTTTCTGCCCTGTGATGACTTGACGAGTCGTCCAGGGTGTACTTTGTCCTTGCCTGGAGTCTGTGGGGACGGGCGCCAGCCTCCCCGCGACCCTAATTAGGATCAAGTGGTTACAGCCTGGGGTGTGAACTTGCAAAAGACCCAATTCAGACCCAGGCTGGTCGTGCTGGATTACTGATCACAAGGTAATGGGTTCAAGCCCCACTGTCAGTGGGTTGCCACTGCAGTCCACCCGCCCCCAGTGCAGCTAACAGGGTTATCAAGGGCCGGCCGTGTCTCTCACTGCCTGTGGTGAGACGCTGGAAACAAACCATTGCTGATTATCAAGAAAAGTTTCCCGCATAGCCGTCAGCGTGTTTCCGTCCTGCGATTTCGAGCTATCCAGAGTGTACGCTACTCTCCCGGACTCTGCTGAGATGGGCGCCAGCCTCCCTGTGACCCTGATTCGGATTAAATGGTTCAGAAAATGAATGAATCGATGACATCTGTTTTTGTTTTCTCTCTTTTTTTTGTTTGTTTTCCTGGACACAATTCCGCTGTATTCATCATCCTGTTATTGCTCTGGCTCTGCTCAGGTCCCAGGCGGACAGGTTTACTTAACCAGATATTCATTCATTTTATAAACCAATTAGTCGTAATTAGGTTCACGGGGAGGATGACGTCCATCTTAGCCAACTCTTGGTGAAGGCAGGGTGCTTACCAGGCCATTGCAGGGCAAACACACAACCATTCACATTCATTCTCACATCAAGGCCCAATTTGAAACAACCCACTAGCCAACTGGGCATGTTTGTTGGACAGTAGGAGGAAACCAAAGTACCCTGAGGAAACCCATGTAAGCACGGGGAGAACATGCAAAATCCACATAGATACGCCCAAGCTTTTAATCGAACTCAAGCCTTTTTGCTGTGAGGTGGACCTGCTGCTCACTACACCACCGTGCCTTCCACCAGATGTTCAGACACATTAAATTCTTCAGCTGTATTGCATCAACAGCAGCTCATTAAAGCTGGATTTGAAGTGCCAGAAGCATTGAATTCAAAGGGAACACCACCTCTGAGCAGAGAATCTCACTTGTGGTCTAGCGAACCAGTATCAGAAAGTATTACTGTGATGGAGAGAAGAGATTTGCAGAGATATCTGGAACCATCAAATTTAGACAATGGATGGTATCCAGGTATCCAGGACTGACGAGGTTGTGGCAGTTGCAGTCCGAGTGTAACGTAGGTCTAAAACGATGGCTGACGCCCACAGTCTTGCGTAGCAAGCCGAGGATTGTTGAGGAGCACATCAGTGCTAGTGTCCACTACATAACGTCCTGTGGAATGCTCTGAATGACTGTATCTAGATTTCCACGATAGTCTTTCCAAAGCCCGACTCCTGGGAGTACTTCACGTATATGCGACCCGAACTCCAAAAAAGTTGGGACGTTACAAGTTCATGCACAAAATTAGCTCACTTAAAATTTGATGCCAGCTTACAGGTCTCAAAATAGTTGGAACAGGGGCGTGTTTACCATGGTGTAGTACAGGGGTGCTCAATCCTGCTCCTGGAGATCTATCTACCTTCCAGAAGGCATTCGCTCCAACCCTAATCATGCCCACCTAACCGTCTGATCTTCTAATCAAGGGACTTTGAAATGTCTTAAGACCTGACTGGATCTTATATGGTGTCACATGGGCCACATTAGGGTTGGAGATAAAATCATCTGGATGGTGGATCTTCAGGAGCAGGATTGAGCACCCCTGCCATAGAGGGTGAGACACATGGCACCCCTGGTGTAGCATCTCCTGTTCTTTTCAAAACAGTTTGAAGACATCTGGACGTTGAGGTTATGAGTTTCTGGAGTTTTGGGGTTGGAATCTGGTTTCCAGCTGCTGAAGAGACTGTGGTCGTATTTGACCTATTTGGCATGTAATGATGGCCCAGATGTTCTCTATAAGAAAGACTCGACCCATTTCTTTTTTCTCATGCGGGCCGAATAGACCCACAGTCGATGCAATTGCGCTGGTTCTGCACACTTCTCTGTGACACCTGAACTCAAACAACATCTATGTACAGATGCTTTTTATGAACTACAGCTTCGCTTTCAACAGCATAATTCCATCTAGGCTTGTCATAAAGGTCCGGGCCGGGATCTGTGCATCAGTTTCTCCTGATGCAACTGGATCCTGGACTGCCTGACGGACAGACCACAGGTGGTGTGGATCAGCAGTGTCACGGCATCCACGCTGACGCTCAGCACCGGTGCAACGCAGGGACCTCTGCAAGCAACCCATCCAAAGTGAGCACACACACACACGGAAACAGTGAGCACACACACACACACACACACACACACACACACACACACACACACACACACTTGGAACAGTGGGCTGCCACACATTGGGGTTCTCAGAGAGCAGTTAGGAGTTAGGTGCCTCTCTCAAGGGCACTTCCGCCATGAATGTGAAGGAAGGGAAGGTGAAGTTCACTCCTCCACCACTACACATTTTCCCTGCTGGTTTGGGAATTGAGCCAGCAACCTTTGGGTCTCACAGCCACTTTTTAAACTTAGGCCAAGAGAGGACGTCACAGTCATTGGCTGCATTTCAGATGGAGATGAACCTGCTTATAGCAGAGGTGAAACCCTGATATCATGGTATGGGGGCAGCAACCTCAATGTCAGCAAGACCAAAGAGTTTATTATGAACTACAGGAGACTGCTGGGTGGAGGGAACAACCTCTGAGATGAGCTGATGACATCATGTGAGTGTCATCATGAAAGCAGCAAGACAACAACTCTTCTTTCTTCAGCAGCTGAGGAGGTTTGGCATTTACTCCAGAATAGTCACCAACTTGTACAGATGCACCATCGAGAGTATTCTGTCCGCCTACATCACCTCCTGGTACAGTAGGTGTAATGCTCTGCACCGCTAAGCTCTAGAGGGGGTCGTTAGATCAGAAAAATGCATTATCAGGACTGAACTGTTAGCCATCCAGGACCTTTACAAACATTGCTGTAGGAGGAAAGTCCAACGGATCCTCTCTCGTCCCAGCTACCGCAACCACATACTCTTCATGCTCCTGCAATCATGGGGACTGTACAGGAGCCACAGTGGTATAAGGCGACGGATTGCTGATCCAAAGGTTGGGGGTTCGTTCGAGTCCCACTCTCCACAGGGTTGTCACTGTCCCCCCCCAGTACAGCTAACTGGGTTATCAAAGGCCAGCCATGTCTCTCACTGTCTATGGTGTGAGGCATGTAAAAGAACCATTGCTGACTTTCGACAAGAGTAGGCTGCAAAGCCGTCAGCGTGTTTCCGCCCTGCGATGGCCTGGCGAGCTGTCCAGGGTGTACTCTGCCCTCGCCCTGAGTTGGCTGGGATAGGCACCAGCCTCCCTGCAACCCTAATTAAGATTAAGTGGCTGAGAAAAAGAATGTGTGTGTGTGTGTGTGTGTGTGTGTGTGTGTGTGTGTGTGTGTGTATATATATATATATATATATATATATATATATATATATATATATATATATACACACATATATGTGGGTGCGAAGATGTCACCTGGGCAGGCATGAGGTGGTGCGTAACAGAGGAGGAGGAGGAGAATTCTGTGCATGTGTTCACACTATGAATGCCAGCGAGGAAAGGCTCATGGTGAGCTTCCACAAGGCCAGTGCTTCTCAAATTGTGGGGCACACCTCCCTTGGGGGGCACGGTGTAATGCTGGGGTGTGTGTGTGTGTGTGTGTGTGTGTGTGTGTGTGTGTGTGTGTGTGTGTATGACCCTGGGGAACATGCATTTTTTGCCATACTGTACTAGAATTAAGTGCAATTGTGCATCCTCTACAGTAGGGGCAGTGGCCATCTCACTGTGTTCCCTATGGTGTAGAGAAAAAGTTCTGAGAAAACGATATGAAGTACAGTACAGTAAACACTATAGTTGCACGTGAAGCGCTGGGGGGGGGGATTTTATTTATTTTTTGTTCCTATAAGGTGCGTCACAGAAAATAATTGAGAAGTACTGCACAAGGCATTCTCGGAGCATGGAAGAATACACATGGAAGAATACAAGGTTAATCGGCCCAGAAAAGCCAGTTCCCCAGCAGAGGTCGTAAATCAAAATTTTGCTTGTTGGATTGAGCAGATTTTTGGTGGGATCGAAACTCGTATCATGGAAAATTTGTTATAAAAAACACTCGTAAGTCAAGGTACCACTGTGTGTGTGTGTGTGTGTGTGTGTGTGTGTGTGTGTATATATATATATATATATATATATATATATATTTGTACTGGAAAGATTTTTTTCATCTTATATTTTATGCGCAGTTTTGAGGGGCCTCTGAATCCAGGAATCTCATTGTCGATAGAAATGTTCTGTTGTTGCCTGTACATGACAGTTAAACTTGAAACTGGAATGACTGGACCAGGTTAAGAACAGTACCAACTTTACAAGAAGGTCCAGAACCATCTCTATTTTTAGGAGGTTAAGGTTGTTTAACATCGGTCAGACTCAGGATGTTCTGAGTCTGTTGTGGCAGCCGCTGTCGTCTATGCTGTCGCATGCTGGGGTAGCAAGCTGAAGGTCACAGACACAAACAGACTAAACAAACTGATCCGTGAGGCCGGTAACGTTGTGGGGATGGAACTGGACTCTGTGACGGTGGTGTCGGGGAGGGAAATGTTGTACAAAATAAAAATTAAATACAAAATAAAAGATGATATTCACAACCTGCTGATCAGTCGCAGGAGCCGTTCAGGGAGAGCAAACCTGGAGCCATTCATACCACCGAAACGCATCACTGAACCACACAGGAAATCATTCATACCTGCGAACATTACACTGGACAAAACCCGTGCATATAGAACCGACATCCACTGTTATACTAGTACATTCACATCCTATTGTTGATTATATTAATAATACTGTATATATATATATATATATATATATATATATATATATATATATATATATATATATATAAGTATAAAATGAGAACTGGGTAATATGTATATCATTATAATCATATCATCATATGTATATACATTTTATAGTTATATATAATGTATTTTATATATATATATATATATATATATATATATATATAAAATATATATTTGTCGTTCTCTTCAATTTTCTTTATCAAGACTTTATCTCAGTGGGGCCGGTGGTGTAGTGGTTAGAGTGTTGGGCTCATGATCAGGAGGTTGTGTGTTCAAATCCCAGTTAGACCCCCACTGTGCTAAGAGCCCTGGGCAAGGTCTTAACCCCAAGTGTGCCTCTGTTCACCCAGCAGTACAAATGGGTACCAGTAGAAATATACTGGGAAGGTAACCTGCGATGGATTAGCGTCCCATCCAGGAGGAGTTGAACTCCTGGTCGCTTCACGCTACGGAAACCGGGAATAAGCACCGGCCTAACGAGCCACTAGGCTCGGGTGTAAAAACCCAACAGACCTTACCTTTACCTTATCACTCTTATGTGTGTGGGGCAACTGTGTGCACACAATTTCCTCCGGAATCAATAAGCATTCAGGTTCTGATTGGAACTCAGTAATCTCTACTCTCTCAATCAGTTTTTGACACAATCACAATGATTCACGCTCTGTAGAGCACATGACTTTTACCACATATGCATACGATGCAATGCACTGTATTACTACACATATCTGTTCGAAAAAAAAAAGTATGCCGTGTTTGTTCCTGTTACTGTGGTTGCATGAAAGAGTCTCTTCTCCTTTTGTTTTTTTTTTTGTTTTTTTTGTTGTGTCGCTAGAATTCCTGGCACACAGGACACACTTTCCAGTTCACTGGTTGCCCTTCCCTGGACCACCTTAAATTGTACTTACACACTGGAAACACTCCACAGGACCTACTGTTTTGGTGTCGAATGGTCCAAGTCATTTACCCATTACAATGTGGCTTTAAAAAAAAAAAAAAAAAAAGAAATGAACTCAGATTCTTATCCTTGCTCATTTTTCCTGTTTCCAACACGTCGATTTTAAGAACAGACTTTTCCCCTCTGTCTAATATGTCTAATGTCAACACTCCTCCGCAGATGCCACTGTAATGATCAGCAGTTCTGCACTGAAGGCACGGTGGTTAACTCACCCACTCACTCATTTACTTCACCGCTTTGTCCTCTACAGGGTTGCGGGAGGCTGGTGCCTAATTCATCTGACACAGAGCGAGCGCATGGGGCACCCTGTAAAGCTCGTCCGACCAATCGCCTCACTTACACTCATACATAGAGCCAATTGAAGACAATCAGCCTAATGTTACAACTTGATTTAGCCTAATTTATTTATTATTTATTTATTCGGATTAATTAGCCTAAATTAGCCTTTGGACTGTGGGAGAAAATTGGAGTATCTGGAACAAACCTCACAAAACATGAGCCTCGACCCCAGAACCCTTTTTTATTTATTGTTAACCACAATATTGTGTAACCACTCTGCCACGCCTATAATCATTCTATTATATTAACTTTAATATTCTGAAAATGCCGTGATGGCCTGGCGAGCTGTCCAGGGTGTACACTGCCCTCGCCCACAGTTAGCTGAGATGGGCACCAGCCTCCCCATGACCCTAATTAGGATTACGCAGCTCAGAAAATGAATGAATTCAGAAAATGTCTCATGTTTTAAGGCTGAAACTGTATAGACTGCAAAAGTAGAAAGTTTGTAATTTTAATAGACATTAAAATTTATACATAAAATATGCTTTATTTTAAATGAGAATCAACACGTTTGATTGATATTATGTTTATTCAATATACAGTTTAATGTCCACTGAGCTGTATTGATAGAACAGTGTAGTTGGGACATTATGAAGGTGTTGACAGTAGGTGATGACCGGTATAGTGGGTGTCATTAATAATAAGTTTCCCTTTCCACCCAGCCTAAGAAGAAAAAAAGAATTTTTCATAATATTAAAATCGCACTTTGGACAAATACATATATATAAAACACAATAACAATAACGATAATACAGTGGTACCTTGTCTAAAGAATTTAATCCGTTCCGAGGGCGAGCTCGTAAGCCGAAAAGTTCGTTAGATGAAACATTTATTCCCATAAGAAATAATAGATAACCAATTAATCCGTTCCAGCCCCCTCCTAAACTCATATAACCTGCCACAAACATGTATATTTCACATAATATATTAAAGATAAACATGTAAAAACAAGAAATAATTGTTAAAATAATTGTTATTAATGTTAAATAATCTAATTAAAAATAATTAAAATAATTGTTGTTAATGTTAAATAAAAATAAAACAAGAATAAACAAGAAGCTAACCCTTCCGATCATCGACTATGATGAGGAGATCAGGTCAGGCAGGAGGTGGTGCGTGACAGAAGAGGAGGAGGAGGAGGAGAATTTTGTGCTTGTGCACGCTACGAATGCCAGCGAGGAAAGGCTCGTGGTGAGCTCTCACAAGGTCAGTGCTTCTCAAATAGTGGGGTGCCCAGTGTGATGCCGGGAGGGCGGGTATCACCCTGGGGAACATGCTTTTTTGACATACTGTACTAGAATTAAGTGTAATTGTGCCTCCACTACAGTAGTTGGCAGTGGCGCTCTCATTGTTGCGCTATGGTGCAGGGAAAAAGCACCGAGCAAACAATATGAAGTGCAGTAAACACTTTATAGTCATGCACGGGGCACTGGGGGAGCGTGAATTTTTTTTTTCTTCCTATAAGGGGGCGTCACAGAATTGAGAAGCACTGCACAATGCATTCTCGGAGTGCGGAGGAATACACGTGGAAGAATATGAGGCTAATCGGCCCGAAAAAGTTATTTCCCAAGCAAAATCAAAATTTTGTCAATCAAAATTTTGCTCATTGGATGGGGCAGATTTTTGGTGGGATCAAAGCTCGTATCAAAATTAGTTACAAGGGACATTCATTAGACGAGGTACCACTGTAATAAAAATGATAATAATAATAATAATAATAATAATAATGCAGCTCTAATGTTGAATATGAGATTACTCAAATTACACTTTTATTTTGTTGAGCACAATATAGTGTGTTGATTTATTACTTTAATAAACAACCAACCACCACTGTCACTTAATCAATAATTGTATATTATTATGTAAATAATAATATTATTTATGTAAATTTATGTAAATTATTATGTAAATAATAAATATTGGATTCTCTCTGAAGTTGGGATCCCTAACTTGAATTGTAGAAGTAGCTGTACTTTACCTAACGGTTAATAAAAGCTCAAAATAATGAATAAGAAAGCGTAAGTATTGACACACTGGTCTAGTAAATACAGTACAGTCTGTGTTCTCGGCTTGTGGTGACGTGTGTCTCGGTATTACAGTGGCCTGGAAAAGTATTCACACTTAAAATTTTGATACCCTATACACTGGAATTAAATGGATATTTGTTATTGGAAATCAGTCAATTTACATAATAATGCCAACAAACTTGAAAAGGCAAACGATTTGTTATTGTCACGTAAACGAGTAATAGTGCATTGTAAAAAACAGTACCAGGTAGAATCAGTTTTTGTGAATTACAGACGCACATATCTCAGGGTATGTTTCTATGAGCTTATCGTATCTGTCCCCCCACCCCCACCCCTCCGATTCTTCAAAGAAATTCTGCTGCAAGGCCTTCAAGAATTTTTCTTTATTAATTACCATTCCTCATTCACTTTATTCTGACCAGTTTGCCAGCCCCTGCAGATCTAAAACATCCCCACAGCATAATACTGCCACCACCATGCTTTACCGGGGATTATGTACTTAGTACGATGAGAGGTGCTGGGTTCGCATTTTCTTTTATGACTAGCGTTATTGATCACCTTTCTATATAATAATTCTGATAACTGTTTGATTCGCCATGTACAACATCAAGACACATCGACACAAGAGGTAATCTCATGCTTATGAGTACTCTGGAAGGCAAAGATTTTGTTAAAGAAGATAAAGTAGCTAGAAAAATATACCATACCTCCGGGATTTCGCCTGAGAATGTATCTCCTTGTTTCATCATAGAAGAAAATGAGGAATGAATATGGTAAAGCACATAACAACCACCATGGTCTGTAGAAGTAAAAATACAAATGTAAGACATTATTATGACTGGTACGACTACTACGACTACTATCAACGCTAGTACTTCTCTTCTTCTTTTCCTTTCGGCTTTTCCCTTCAGGGGTCGCCACAGCGAATCATCTGCCTCCATCTCACCCTATCCTTTGCATCTTCTTCTCTTACACCAACGACCTTCATGTCCTCCTTTACCACATCCATGAATCGTCTCTTTGGTCTTCCTCTAGGCCTTTTGCCTGGTAGTTCCAGCCTCAGCATCCTATTACCAATATACTCACTATCCCTCCTCTGTACATGTCCAAACCATCTCAATCTAGCCTCTCTGACTTTGTCTCCAAAACGTCTTACATGTGCTGTCCCTCTGACGTACTCATTCCTAATCCTATCCATCCTCGTTACTCCCAAAGAGAACCTCAACATTTTCATCTCTGCTACCTCCAACTCTGCCTCCTGTCTTTTCCCCAGGGCCACTGTTTCTAACCCATACAGCATCGTTGGCCTCAACACCGTTTTGTACACTTTTCCTTTCATTTTTGCCGATACCCTCCTATCACACATCACACCGGACACTTTTCTCCAACCATTCCAACCTGCCTGCACACGCTTCTTGACCTCTTTTCCACACTCGCCATTGCTCTGGATTGTTGAGCCTAAGTACTTAACGCTAGTACTCAACGCTAGTACTTCTACTGCTACTAATAATAATATTATCGGTGGCACAGTGCTGCAGTGGTTAGCACGTCTGCTTCACAGGAAGAAAGCCCTGGGTTTGATTCCCAACTCGGGTGTTTCTGTGTGGAGTTTGCATGTTCTTCCCGTGCTGGCGTGGGTTTCCTCCGGGTACTCTGGTTTCCTCCCACAGTCCAAAAATCATGCACAGTAGGCTATTTGGCTGCTCCAAATCACCATTAGGTATGTGTGTGATGATTGGGTGAGTGTTGACCCTGCAATGTCCTGGTGAACCACCCAGGGTGAGGGCAGCTGAGATGGGCGCCAGCCATGCTGTGACCCTAATTAGGATTAAGCATCTTAGAAGACTAATTAATTAATGGTACTAGTCTGTCTTTTTATTCTTTGGACAGATTAGGCTTGTACGCAGAGTATGTTATCTCGTGGTTCTTCTCTCTTTTTTTTGGCGATACTGTATCAACCCGACAAGGAAATCATTCCCTCTGCATTTAAGCCATCTTAAGGTGAGCACACACATCCAGAGCAGGTGGGCTGCCACGTATTGCAGGGCCCAGACAACAGATGGGAGTTTGGCACCTTCCTAAAGGGCAACTTCAGCCATGAATGTGGAGGAAGGGAAGATGCAGCTCAGACCTCCATCACATTTGTTTCTGCTGGTTCTGGAATTGAACCAGCAACCTTTTGGTCCCAAAGCCACCTCATTAACCCTTAGGCTGCGGCTGCTCCTGATATGAATACACAGTGTGTGCTTAATACAAACCCAGAACAAAAAACAATCAAGATGTAATTTTTCACAGAATGTTTCATATAGAAATTGTATGTCGGTGTCTTTCATCCGGAATCAAACATTCAAGCGAAAACATTTTCAAAAAACTTACTTCAGTGGATACATTCGAAGAGCAACATCTGTTCCGGGACAGTAGGACAAGAAGAGTGCAAGTGCCGTCTCCTCGAAAATACCAAAGATGAGGACTTTGTTTTTCCTTCAGGAAAGGGAGCACACATTTTTCTTTCTGATTACATATTCCAGGGATCTATTCCTGCAAAGCATGTCATATACTTACACACCTCATGCCCTGATGCACAATGGAATTAACTCTGGTCTTACAGATGAGCAGATCTGCCACCTGGACTGCCACAATACTGGCAAAGTATGCAGTGTGGCATGTGTATTCCAGAATTTTCCTGCTGTCATATGTCTGCGATATATAATGTAATACACATTATCAATAATTAAAGTAGGTATTGCTTTATTTATTATTCACTCATCCTTCTTTTATATATATATATATATATATATATATATATATATAAATATATAAATGTGTATATATATATATATATATATATATATATATACACACATACACAGTGGTGCCTCGAGTTATGAATGTCGTTGATAATGAATTTTCCGCGATATGACTTTTGATCCCACCAAAAATCTGCCCTAACCAAAGAGCAAATTTTTAACGTATGAGCTCTGCTGGGGAAAAGGCTTTTCCAAGCCGATTAGCCTTGTATTCTTCCGTGTATATTCCTCCACGCTCCGAGAATGCCTTGTGCAGTGCTTCTCAATTATTTTCTGTGATGCCTCCAATAGAAAAAACACCCCCCCCCCCCCCCCCCAGTGCCCTGCGCGCGACTACAAATAGTGTTTACTGCACTTCATATCATTCGCTTGGTGCTTTTTCCCTACACCAAGTGAGAGCGCCACTGCCATCTGGTGTAGTGGATGCGCAATCACACTTATGGCTGGTTCAGTATGTTAAAAAAGCATTTTCCCCAGGGTCATACTTGCAAATTAACATCGTTAAAACAGTTAAAAAATAAAACTAACTAAATAAATAAAAAGTAAAAAAGAAAATTAGTAGTGTAAGTTCATGTTAAGTGCTATTCTTAAGTTCAGACGCACTTACTATATTGTTTATTGACTTATTGTTTATTCTTGTTTTATTATTATTTATTGTTAATTACAGTATTATTAATGTTACTGTACATGTGTTATTATTGTGAAATGTTTATTGTTACATGTTTATCTTAAATATATTACGTACATCAAAAACACGTGTTTGTGTCAGGTTATATAATTTTGGGAGTGGGTTGGAACGGATTAATTGGTTTTCTATTATTTCCAATGGGAATTTTCGTTTTATCTGACAAACATTTTGACTTACGAGCTCACCCTCGGAACGGATTAATTTCATAAGTCAAGGTACCACTGTGTGTGTGTGTATATATATATATATATATATATATATATATATATATATATATATATATATATACCCATTGCTGGCCATAGTAATCTTCTAGGTCATTGTAGTCTTTACTGTCCCAGTTGATTCGCAGTCCGATCAAAGACAGTGGCATGAATCCATTTTCCGCAAGAACAACAAAGTAGGTAAAGAACCCTGCTGTTGCCTGCATCATTCCTAGTAAAGAGGAAAAGATATTATGAAAATATAATGAAGAAATCCTACACTTTTCTAAGAAAAAAAAAGATGCACTGTGAAATTCTTACCAATCTGACCATAAGCCATACTGATGAGCCTTTCATTCACCAATTTGTCTGTTTTGGCATTTCTGGGTTGCCTCTTCATGATGTCACTCTCAGCAGCTTCGTAGGCCAAAGAAATAGCAGGAACCTGATTTACATCAGAATTACCATCAAAAGTCATTACTTTTTTTTCTTCAGTATTAATAACAATAATAATAATAATAATGAAAAAAAAATATCTGTTATGATGGTGCGCTGTTTCTCTGATGAGGATTTACCAAATCAGTCCCTAGATCAATACATAAAATAGTGACAGTGCCCACTGGGAGAGGAATTCCCGCAATAACAAAGAAGAGGAAGGGTGACATCTCAGGGATTTTACTTGTCAGGGTGTATGCAATTGATTTCTTCAGGTTGTCAAAGATCAGTCGGCCTGGTAAGATAATTATGGCCTGAATTAGAAGAACTTTATATATATTCAGACATTTAGCATTGCAGATAAAATTTCACCGGCACTTTGTACCTTCCTCAACTCCAGTAACTATAGAAGCAAAATTGTCGTCCAGCAGAATCATATCAGCGGCCTGTTTGGAGACGTCGGATCCGGCGATACCCATCGCAATACCGATATCGGCCTTCTTCAGAGCAGGAGAATCGTTAACGCCATCACCGGTTACAGCCACAATGGCACCCTGTTGATAAACATGTGTACTGATGTTACATTTATATAGCTTTGACTGAAAACTTCAAATATTTCTATAATATAAATAAAAACAGCCAAACAAACACGATCAATAATGAATCTATAGTATGCTACTACAAATATAAAATGATATTTAAATACGCAATAAAAACGTCCGCCGCAATGCGGGAATGTCTATGTAAGGCAGTGCTTCTCAATTATTTTCTGTGGCACCCCCCATTGGAAGAAAAAACAATTCACGCTCCCCTCCGCCCCGTGAATGACTATAAATAGTATTATTTGTCTTTCAAATTGTTATTAGTACACCTCTGCATAAGACTGTATCTTTATTAACATTAAAAACAAAAAAGAAAGAAATATAGTTCAACTTACAACAAAGAAAAACTTCATGAACATTATTTTTTAATCTGTAATAAAAAAGATTTTAAGTGCACCAATGTGCCTGAAATAAAAAAAATATATCCTTATTTAAACCCATTCAACTTATTTATGTATTAACATCTCTGTCTCTCTCCACTTTTCTCTTCGTTCCTGTTAGAAAAATTTCCGTGTTTTTTCATGAGGGGTTGTTTACTGCACTTCATATCATTTGCTCGTGCGAAAAACCGCTACACCATTGCGCGACAATGAGAGCGCCACTGCCAACTAGTGGAGTGGAGGTGCAATTACACTTACTTCTTGTACACAATTCGAGAAAAGCATGTTCCCGAAGGTCATACTCGCTCCCCCCAGCATCACACAGCGCCCCCACTGGCATCATACCTACGGCCCCACTATTTGAGAAGCCCAGACGTAAGGACAAATTTCATGTCATTCTTGAACTTATCAAAGCCAAACCTGCCGCTGACAGCCTTCAACAATAATGAGTTTTTGCTGAGGAGATGTTCTGGCAAACACAATCTCAGTATGATATTTAAGAATGTCATCCAGCTGTTCTGGTGTCATGTCCTTCAACTCGCCGCCATGAACAACACAGGCCTTTGCTTCTCTAAAAACAAGTTTAAAATTGAGTAAATCTCTTACAACCTGATTATTAACTTAATAAAAAAATACATATAGTGCACTTCACCTGGGGTTGACATGTTCAGGTGATATTTTCAGACGAGCTGCAATGTCTTCCACCGTCTCACTGTCTTCAGAGATGATACCCACACCCATAGCGATGGCTTTAGCTGTGATTGGATGATCACCTGTAACCATGATGACCTGGAAACATGACAATGGTTAATCTAATCACACTGTGTCCTGTATAGAGTGTTTACACGAATCGTAAAAGCTTACCTTGATGCCAGCGCTCCGGCACTTAGCTACAGCATCAGGTACAGCCGCACGAGGAGGATCGATCATCGATATGAGGCCGAGAAAGCACAGACTCTCCGTGGGGAAGTTTACCGTCTCGGTGTCAAATTTAAAGCCCTTCGGGAACCGATCGTCAGGGAGATTGTAATGACAGAAACCTGCAAAATCACGTGTATTTTTTTGACATGTCAAATAAGTAAAATTTCATGGTGTGGAGAATCCTGACAAAAATACGGAATTCATGAATTGACCTGAATTTAGAACATGCATTCATTTTGTAAGCTGCTTAATATTAATTACGGTCCCGGGGAAGGCTGGCGCCCATCTCAGCTGACTGTGGGTGAGGGCACAGTGTACCCTGGACAGCTCACCAGGCACTTTAGAACATTAGCTGTTTGTGTTATGCTAGTTCTACCTTTTGGTTTTCAGTTCCTTCTACAGTTTTGGTGGGCCGCTGATGTAGTGGTTCGCAGGTCCGCCTCACAGGAAGAAGGCTTGGGTTCCATTCTCAGCTCGGGCGTTTCTGTGTGGAGTTTGCATGCTCTCCCTATGCTCGTGTTGGGGTCGGTGGCATAGTGGTTAGGGTGCTGTGCTCATGATCGGGAGGTTGTGAGTTCGAATCCCATGGGAAAGGTCTTCACCACAAGTGTGCCTCTGTTCACCCAGCAGTATAAATAGATACCAGTAAAAATAATACTGGGAAGGTAACCTGCCATGGACTAGCGTCCCATCCAGGGGGAGTTGAACTCCTCATCGCTTCACACTACGGAAACCGGGGATAAGCACCACAAGGCTCGGGTGTAAAAACCCAACAGATTTACCTCACCTGTGCTTGTGTGTATTTAATCCAGGTACACCAGTGTCTTCCCACAGTCCGGAAACATGCACAGTAGACTAACGGGCTGTTTGCCCCGACGTGTGAGCGTGAATACAGTGATCCCTCACTTTTCACGGTTATTGGGGACTGAGAACACAGAATTTCCGTGAAGTAGGATCGACCCCCGTGACTGACGTATACGTACATGTAGTATATGTGTATATAATATCAATAAATACAAATAATGCATAAGATGTAAATAAAATATAAACATACACGAACGCGCACCCAGATGTGTACACACACACACAAACACGCACCCAGATGTGTACACACATACAGACACGTGCCTCACATAAAAATCTAAGTAGTTTTGTTGGGGGGTTTTGGGTTGTGTTTTTTGTTTTTGTTTGTTTGTTTGTTTTTTTTTTTTGCATAACTGGCCTTGTTTTGCGGCAATTTTCTTATTTTTATTTTTAGACGAATATTTTGAAAAACCCACGATGCACTAAAGCCGCATCTGAAGCGCGGCACTGAAGGACTGAAGCGCTGAAGCTCGAAGCAGCAAGGGATCATTGTAGTTGTTTGTGTGTTGGCAGTGGTATGGCTTGGCGAACTGTTCAGGGTGTACCCCGTCCTTACCCACAATTTGGCTGAGATGGGCACGAGCCTCCCTGCGACCCGAATAAGCAGCTTAGAAAATGAATGAATATATGAGTTTAGAAGGGTCTGTATATGTATTTTTTATATGAATTTAAAAATAAAATATACCTAGAACTCTTTCTCCTAGACCTCCGAGTTTCATATAAGCATTGTGGAAAGCATCCTTCATCTCATCATCAAGGAGATGCTCTTTTCCTTTAATCATAATTGATGAGCATCGCTCCAGGATCCTCTCAGGTGCACCTTTCATTAAAAGCAGGTGCTTAGTCTCTGAGGCGTTTGGGTTTTTGTGGACTGAAAGCTATCAAAACACAAAATTAATCAGTGTGTATTAATTAACCAGACAAACAAACAAACAAACAAACAAACAAGAGCGAGGTACCTGATATTTGTTGGTAGAATTGAAAGGGATCTCAGCAATTTTGGGGTACTTGGCTCTTAGGTCCTTTACTGAACCACAGCAGAGCTCAAAACACTTGAGCAGGGCAGATTCTGATGCATCTCCTGCTGTGTTCCTCTGGAAGGCGACACAATTGGATTTAGTTGAAAGCACTGACGGTTACAGTCATTTATTCAAATGTCAAATTATTCAAACCCAAAAATATATAAATACGTATACAGCATTTATCGTAGATTCTGACCGTACACAAAGCACCGTCATTTAGAAATACTGTATGAGGTTTAGGCCCAGGCAGTGGTGGGCTGGTGACCTGGTGGTAAAGGGGCTAGATCACTGATCCCAAGCTTGGGGCTTCAAGCCCCGCTCTCAATGGGTGGTCACTGCTGTGTCGTCCCCCCCCCCCCCCCCCGTCCACCCCCATTGCAGCTAACTGGGTTATCAAAGGCCGGACATGTCTCTCGCTGTCTATAGAGTGAGGTTGATGTAAAAGAACCATTGCTGAATTTCATCAAGAGGAGCTGCATAGCCATCAGCGATGGCCTGGTGGGCCATCCAGGCATCCAGGGTGTACTTTGCCCTCAATCCAGTGTCAGCTGGGATGGATGCCAGCCTCCCCGTGACCCTAATTAGGCTTTAGTGGTTCAGAAACTGAATGAATGAATGAGATTTAGGCTCCACAAACGTTGTCAGGATTCAGAAGAACGCACAATCTGGTTTGGTTATTGAGTATTTGGCACACTGGCATCTCAGACCCCAAGCCCATGAATTTATTTTCACTTATATCCTCCCATTGAATCCAAATACTGTATTTAATCACATTGTTTCACAACTAATTTCACAAAGCTTTAATACACCCATTAAATCTGAGGCCTGTTCTCATTGGCTCGCTCTGACTGTGCTGGATTGTGTAGCTTTGACACTCGGCTATCAATAATAAATAAAAACACTGCAAGCATAAAGCTCCTGCAATTATCTTCATCAAATTAACTCACACCCCTGCTGTACACATAATTACTTTTTGAAACTTTCACTCCGGGGCTGAATTACTGATCCCAAGGTCGGGTTGCCATTGCAGCTTCCTCCCCCCACTGGGTTATCAAAGGCCGGACAGGTCTCTCACTGTCTGTGGTGGAGCTTCATCTAAAGAACCATTACTGACTTTTGTCAAGAGGAGCTGCATAGCCGTGAGGGTGTTTCTGCCCTGTGATGGCCTGGCGAGCCCTCCAGGGAGTCCTCTGCCCTCGCCTAGAGTCAGCTAAGATGGGCACCAGCCTCCCCACGGCCAAAATTAGTACCCCCCCCATTTTCCCCCTAATTTATGCGTATCCAGTTCCCAGTCCAATGGGGCAGTGGTGGTCTACTGGTATAGGGCGCTGGATCGCTGATCCAAAGGTTGGGGGTTCGAGTCCCACTCTCCACAAGGTTGTCACTGTCTTCCCAGTGCAGCTAACTGGGTTATCAAAGGCCGGCCATGTCTCTCACTGTCTATGGTGTGAGGCATGTAAAAGAACCATTGCTGACTTTCGACAAGAGTAGACTGCAAAGCCGTCGGCGTGTTTCCGCCCTGCGATGGCCTGGCGAGCTGTCCAGGGTGTACTCTGCCCTCGCCCTGAGTTGGCTGGGATGGGCACCAGCCTCCCCGCGACCCTAATTAGGATGAAGCGGTTACAGAAAATGAACTGATGATGAACAGTTCCCACCCTTCAGGTGTTGCCTTCCCTGTCACACAACCACTACTAACCAGGGCGGGGCGAAAGCATGCACACACCCCCTCCATGGCAGCCATGTCTTTTTGTCTCACATGTGTACCTGGGGGCAGTCTAACATACTCAGAGGGAAAGCGCTATCCCTCCCCTCGTACGAGTGAACTCATGAGCTCATAGACACCCATGATTGGCTGGGGATCGCTGTAAGTGACAAGGAAGTGAACCTACGCCACCCTCCTCCCCACCCTCCTGTGAGAGCTCAGCCAGTTAGATCCCATGGACTCCCGGTCACGGATGGTTGTGGCATTAACCCGGATTCCGACTTGCGATCTTCTGAGTTAATAGTCACGCATTTTGCCGAGGCGCCACTCGGGTGCCAACCCCAGTTAGTATTAAGCGGTTCAGAAAATGAATGAATGGATTAAATATTTTTGTTTTGTTGTATTTGTTTATTTGAATTGATAATTAACGCAGAAATTAATTTCATGTACCATTTACGGTAATATATTATTATCTTTAACCTGTAGGCACTGAATCAAATAGGGTGACATGCTTGTTCAAATATGTGGGGAAAAATATCAATAATTTCCTCTGATCTGTAATTATTATTATTATTATTATTATTATTATTATTATTATTTAAATGATGTTGATTCAATATTAGCAAAATGTTCTGCCACTGAAATAAGTTCATTTCAAGAATGAAATAAGCTAAATGGCTCACCAATAGAAAAAAAAAAAATATTTTTAACATCTTTGCAGTTTTAATTCTGCCTTAATATTATTAGTCCAATCCAAATCTTTTCACAACCATTTTCTCGATGACGTCCATGAATCCTGTATTGTTGTTCTAAAGCTCATTTTACATTCATTGCATGCATGGACACAACAGGCCTACGCCAGAAAATTAGAGGAAAAAATTGTAAGACACTTGTCAACATGACATATGAAACTCATCTATTATATGACAGAAAATGCCGCGGTTTAATTTTCTCCCTTCTAGTATTTAATTTTTAATGCCAGGTCTGCATCGTAGGTCAGGGGTCACCAACCTTTTTGAAGCTGAGAGATACTTCTTGGGTACCAATTAACGCGAAGGGCTACCAGGTCGATACACAATTCTGAAATAACACATTTGCTAAATTTACCTTTAATTATATGTTATTATTAATAATTAATGATATTCATCTATGTCAAGATATTCATTTTTATTAAAAAATAAAGCAAACAAATAGATGCAGCTCAGTTGACAGTGGATTCGAGATTCAAGATTCAAGATTTTAATTTCCATTTGTGTTTTTTACACACAGGAATTCTTGTGCGGTTTTTCCAAGAGTCAAGTTACAAAACGGAAAGGAAGGCTCAAATCAACAAAAACACAAACTGCTATAAAATAAATACATAAAATGTTCTATATTTAAAAAAGGCCTTACATAGACCCAGTAAACAATATAATAATAATAATAATAATAATAAAAGTAACAAAAATAAATAATAATAATTAAAATATGTGGCGCTATGGAGTTGTGAGCCTGTTCTAAAAATATTAGTGAACAGGTCCCCGGGTGACTCATGTTGTCGTTGCGGGCGACCTGATGCACCATGCCTGCAGGCACCATGTTGGTGGCCCGTCTTGGAGCTATTGTAGAAAGCCCCATTATATCCCCCAGCTACAGTCTAACTGCTCTTGTCTCCATTTTTTTTGTTTTATGAAATGTTTGCAATTAATTTTTCCGTCTTTGTTACACTCGGCCCTCTACTTACGAAAACCTCTGAATATGAAAAATCCAGGTTACGAAAAACATTTTCCTAAATTTTCGTCCTCTGTATACGAAACAACCTCTTCCTATGAAAAGCATCAAACGCGCCATTTAAACATTCAAACAATGCGCGAGTTGCTCTCTCATTGGCTGTCTCCCAACATCCCACCCCGCTGGCCTCCCCATTGGCCAGGAAGGAGCTGAACTGTACCCATACTTCTTGTTTGTCACTTCCTGTTTGTTCGTGAAGGAGAGTTGAACAGGACTGTTGGCTCGTGAGTTTTTTTGAGAGTGATCATTGCAGTGTTATATTTCGTTATTCATCATGGACCCCAAGAAAGTGATTCCTGGTGACACCGAAAAGAAGAAGCGGGCTCCATTATCAATCGAAGTGAAGCAGGGGATAATAAAAACATACAAAAGTGGGATGCGGTTGAGCGAAATCGCAAAGGAGTACGGCCGAAACCCCTCTACAATCGGGACGATATTGAAACAGAAGGAGGCATTAAAAGCGGAGATACAGTGACGGAGGTGATTATTTCGGTAAAAGCAAACGCCATATTTAAGGACCTTGTGAAGGAGGGTGTGGGTGGGGGAGAGGGTTCTTCAGGCCAGCAGATCCCGGACTTTAAAGCGTCGCGTGGGTGGTTCGAGAAATTAAAAAAAAAAAAAAAATTCTTTTACTTTTAATACATATTTCATACAAAATTGTTGTACTTTTATAATTTTTAAAGGGTTTATGGGGTAGTCTTGGGAGCCTTGGAACAAATCACTCGTTTTACATGTAAAATGCACCTCTACTTACGAAACTCCAGGTTACGAAAAAGGCACTGGAACGGATTAATTTCGTAAGTAGAGGGCAGACTGTACTTGTTTACAGATGGACTGTGAGGTTACCTTATGTTTGATAAAGGTATTAAATAAATTAAACTTCAACTGGCTGCCCAGTTTAAAAAAAAAAAAAAAAGATGAAAGGAATAAATTCCCACCTTAAGGATAGGAACATTGGCTTGATCCGCCAGGAAGACGGCACGGTTGCAAAGGCCGGCTACACGAGCGAGGACGGACCAAGTGGCGGAACTTTTGTCAAAAACGGTTCCACTTTGGTCTTCCGTCGTGTCCGCTTCATGAATCTGGTTGTCAAACCACATGTGGGCCACAGTCATACGATTCTGGGTCAGAGTTCCTGTCTTGTCTGAGCATATGGTGGAGGTAGAACCAAGCGTCTCCACCGCTTGAAGATTTTTCACCAAGCAGTTCTTCTTAGCCATACGTTTGGCAGTTAAAGTCAAAGACACCTACAATTTGCAAGAACTCAATAAATAATCTTTCTTTGACTAAGACCATAGAAAATATTATTTGAAAATGACACTGACATACTTACAGTCACTGTTGCAAGCAGACCCTCAGGCACATTGGCAACAATAATTCCGATGAGAAAGATGACAGCCTCCAACCAGCCGTATCCAAGAATGAGAGACAGGGTGCAAAATGTGACCCCCAGAAACACCGCCACAGTGGTTATAATGTGAATAAAGTGCTCTATCTCTACGGCAATAGGGGTCTTTCCCACTTCAAGGCTTGAGGCCAGGGTAGCAATTCGACCCATTACAGTGTGATCACCAGTGTTGATCACAATACCGGTGGCAGAACCTTTAAAATAATTGTGCATTTTATTAGAATTTGATAAGTAAACTTAATTTAATTTAATCTATATCACTTTTGAGGTCACAGGGAAAACTGGAGCCAATCCTAGCTTACTTTGGGCGAAAGGTCGGGGTACATACTGAATGGGTTGCCAGTCTATTGCGGGTCCACCACAAACACAGACGGTAATTCACACTTACATTCACACGGATGGAGGACGTTAAAGTCTCCAGGTGACCTGATGTTCATGTCTTTGGACTTTGGGAATAAACTGTAGTCAGTTTACAGCGTCCACTGAAAAGAGTCATCCTACCTTTAAAATGTTCACATTATTATGTGGTTTTTCAGCCAAAGCTTTTTTCAGATGTCTTTATATACATTCACAAGCCAAGTGAAACATATAATAGCAAAAGTTAAACGAAAATTAAAAACACAATCACTGACATCATTAAAGGACCACTATGCCCCTCATCCCCCCCCCTCCCGAGTCATGAGTCTGTTAGGATACGTCTATGAACTTTGGACATCTACACTGCAATATTTGACTTCTTCTTTTTTTTTTTTCAGAACAGTCCGAGCTCAGTCAAACTGGATGGTAACTATTGGAGAATTACAATCTTTCCTAAAACAGAATGCTAACACTTTTATGGTTCACTTTATATATGGTGTTATTTGGATGGGAAGATGGACCTGGCTTTCTGCATACAGTTTGGTGTTGAGGTCAAATAGCTACATATTGGTCTCATCTGTCCACAACACATTTGTCCATTTAGCATCATAAGATTGAATGATACTTGATGTGGCCTTTTCTGAAGAATAGCTTTTTCCTTGCAACCCTCCCATACAAGCCATGTTTGTTTCATCCAGTTTGGAGAGATGGCCTGAGCTGGGAAGGGCCCTATTCATATCAAACACTTTCCATTTCTTGGTTATGGACTTTCCTGTGCCCGTAACTCTAACCCGACACTTAAACTTTTCAATATTTTAGGATCATGACTTCAGTATCTATTAAGATTAGATTTTAAGACTAGGTTGACTCCTAATTTAGAGAGAGTATCTCTTGACTTGTGATTATCTAAAACTTTATCACTGAAATCTTTTGACTGTGACTTGTTACCCATAGTTGATTGTTTAATTTTAGTTACACTTAATCCCTGGAATGCTACAAGAATAATTATCATTTCTCATGTCTGTCTTCCTTCTGATTCTCTCATTTAGTTATGCTGCAATAGAGTCATGCTAGAGTCCCAGCTTACACTCAGTAATAATAAATTCTTCTATTTACATTACACTATTATGAGTATACTGTACCTAACAACTTCCGTCCGTCTCTCTCTCTCTCTCTCTCTCTCTCTCTCTCTCTCTCTCTCTCTTGCTCCTTCTCTCTCTCTGGTTTTGCTGAGGTACACATGCTTCTTCTTCTTCTTCTTCTGGGATGCTGGTGACCCTGATCCTTCTGCTTTCTGAGTCCTGTGGTCTGTCTTGGTGTGCTGATGCTGGCTGGAGAAGCGCTTCCCTCCTGCTTATGAAGATCTATACGGACTTTGATGTTCACTTACGGACTGTGAAGATGACTTTTCACTGCTGGTGATATAAACTCTTTTCCTACAATTATTTAGGACTTACAGTTGTTGGTGAAACAAACAGATTACATTTTGAACTGTAATGAAGTTTCTTGGAGATGAGTTGTATCTTTATGTTTCCACCCAAATGAGGATGGGTTTCCACTTTGGGCCCGTTTTTCCTCTCAGGGTTTCTTCCTCGTGCCAACTGAGGGAATTTTTCCTTGCTACCGTCGCTGCGGATGACATTCGTTAAACTCTTTTGTACGTCTTTTGTAAACTCCGAATTTGACTGTGTGAAGCTGCTGTAGAATGTCAATTGTAAAAAGTCTTCTTTTCCTTTCGGCTGTTCCCTTCAGGGGTCGCCACAGCAAATGATCTGCCTCCATCTCTCCCTATCCTCTGCATCTTCTACTCTTACTCCAACGACCTTCATGTCCGCCTTCACCGCATCCATAAATCTTACAAATAAAACTGAATTGAATTGTCACATCTGTTTCTGGGCAGTGGTGGCCTGGTGGTAAGGAGTGGTATTACCGATCCTGAGGTTTGGGGTTCAAGCCCCACTGTCAACAGTTGTCACTGTTATATTTTTCATTACCTTCACAAAGAGCAAGGGTTTTGAGATTGATTGAATATCTGTGTACATCAGCAACCACAATGATTATAAAAGTAATGGATATTTAACCAAATGTGCGTCTTGGGCCAATACAACAAGGAGTTGAAAATCACCCAAAATGCACTAGGAGAAAATATATAGAGCTCAAAATACAATTTCTTAATAGGTTACAAAGGAACACTGTAAGGCCACATCATCTGATATTGTAAACCGAGTAAAGACAACATGGGACTATCTTGGTGGAGGTTTGCACTCTGTGAGTGCATTTTTAGAAGAATTTTTACACTGTTGCTCTGATATCTTTGAATAATATGAATGGGAAAATATTGTTTGTGTGTCAGGCTATTTCAAAGCATTTTATGGAGTCTAATTAATAAAATATTTCTGTTTGTTACCTTCAACACAGTTTGTTGAAAAGAACACAATATTCTTTGTCTCCAATGGATTATCATGAGAGAATTCAGGGGTACGAGGCTGAGGTTCAGATTCTCCAGTAAGGGAGGAGTTGTCCACCTAAGAAAATGTCTCACTCGTTTAGGAAGTACACGAATAGTGTTCACACACACACACACACACACACACACACACACACACACACACACACACACACACACACACACACACACAAACAGCCTGGCCAAAATAGTCGTACCCTCTGATATTTTCCTGGAGAGCATTTATCGTTGATCACAGCGGGTAATATTCATGGTATTGTTGCTTCAGTTGGTCCCGTTGAAGCTCGGCAACATTAATGTGGCAGTAAAAGGAGTCAGTCGACGGTCTTTGGGATGTGCTGGAGAAGAGTTTTTGGAAATATGAAAATTTTTCCCTCATCAGTTCAAGACAACGGCATGATGATGCCATTCTGAAAGCAAGACTCACAGCAGCAACGTCTTCATAACGTCTTCTCCAGCATATCACAGAGACTTCCAATCGTAGTATGTGAAAATGATTCCTCGTGCTCCCTGAACCTCTCTTTCATTATTCGAGTCCCCATTTTATATCCAAGACATCAAGGAAGACAAAGTGCATTGATGTGATCACCTCTTCATTCAGATCATCATCTGCTTCAGTACATTAATGTTCCTGAGCCTCGACCAGAACAACTGGAGTGACATCACCAAGGAGATTACATGCTGTGATCAAGAATAAATGCCCGACACGAAAATATTACAGAAACTTTTTTTTGAGCCAGGCAGTGCGTGTATTATATAATGTTATACATAATATATTATATATTACCCTTCCTCGCCCCACACAATTAAATAATTGTGACTCTTACCTTGCATCCATGTGCAGAAATGATGCGAAGATCAGCAGGGATTCGATCCCCGCCCTTAATCTCCACCAGGTCCCCAACAACCACATCCTCGGCTCTGATGTCCTTCTTTTCACCATCACGAATTACTAGTGCTTGCTATGAATTACGAACACAATTAAATAGAGGTCAGAAATGATTACATTTTCAGTAATATCTAATATCTCATTTTAAATACCTGTGGCACAAGACTTTTGAAGGAATCCATAATCTTTGAGCTTTTGGCCTCTTGGTAATATGAAAAACATCCAGTGATAAACACCACTGTAGCCAGAACAATACCCAAGTACAACTAAAGAAAATAACAGAAACATGTGTAAAATGTAGACTGCATGTAGCGCGTACACGATTCCATATTTCAGCCGAGTACAGTACTGTAAGTGTTTGAAATTAAATAATCACGATGCCTTACGTTATCATTCTTTGGTTCATTCTCTGTAGTTGTCTGAACAGTATATGCGACAAAACAAAGTAGTGATCCAATCCACAATAATGTACAGAATCCACCGAACAGCTGTTTGCAGAACTTGATCCATTCTGGTGTTGTAGGAGGAGGTGTAAGGGAATTTGGTCCATCACGTTCAAGGATCTCCTTTGCACGAGAACTGGACAAACCCTGAAAATGATACGTGACATTGTAAATGAAAAACATTTTTTCTAATTAATTTAATTTCGGGGATGCCTATTTTCCATATATATACTGTATACAGAGGTCTAGTGGTATAGGACGCTGGATCGCTGATCCAAAGGTTGGGGGTTCAAGTCCCACTCTCCACAAGGTTGTCACTGCCCCCCCCATGTGCAGCTAACTGGGTTATCAAAGACGGGCCATGTCGCTCACTGTCTATGGTGTGAGGCATGTAAAAGAACCATTGCTGACTTTCGTAAAGAGTAGCTGCAAAGTCATCAGCGTGTTTCTGTCCCTTGCTATAAAGGGTTGTGACAGGAAGGGCATCTGACGTTAAAAACCTCTGCCAAATCAAACGTGTGAATCAGATGATTCGCTGTGGCGACTCCCGAGTAAAAGGGAAAATGCCGAAAGGAAGACAGACAGACATACTGTATACAGTGGTACCTCACCTTACGAAATTAATCCGTTCCAGCACCTTTTTCGGAACCTGTATTTTTCGTAAGTTTAACCGCATTTTACATGTAAAACGTGTGATTCGTTCCAAGGCTCCCAATACTACCCCATAAACCCTTTAAAAATTATAAAAGTACACCAATGTTGTATGAAATATGTGTTAAAAGTGAAAGAAAATTATTTTTCTTTTTAAAAATCTCTCGAACCACCCATGCAACGCTTTAAAGTTCGGGGTTGCTGGTCCGAAGAACCCCCACCCCCACCCTTCTTCATGAGGTCCTTAAATATGGCGGTTGCTTTTTCCGAAATAATCACCTCCGTCAATGTATCTCCGCTTTTAAGGTCTCCTTCTGCTTCAATATCGTCCCGATTGTAGAGGGGTTTCGGCCATACTTCTTTGGGATTTCGCTCAACCGAATCCCACTTTCATATTTTTTTATCATCTCCTGTTTTACCTTTATTGAATACGGAGCCCGCTTCTTCTTTTCAGTCTCACCGGGAATCACTTTCTTGGGGCTCATGATTAATAACGAAAAATAATGCTGCAATGAGCACATTCAAAAAAAACTGACGAAACTCACGAACCAAAAGTACAACTCTCCTTCACACGTGTGTCGAACAATGGGTCGAGGGCACATGAAAAGCATTATGGGTACAGTACTGTATTATGGAAATTCAGCTCCCTCCTAGCCAATGGGAGGCCAGAAGGGCGGAGTGTTGGGAGACAACCAATGGGAAAGCAATTCACGCATTGTTTGAATGCTTGAATGGCGCGATGGTGCTTTCTTAACGTGAACTTGTTTCGTATCCAGACACAAAAATTTTAGGAAAATGCGTTTCGTAACCTGAAATTTTTCGATTGGTGAGACTTTCGAAAAGTGAGGTACCACTGTGTGTGTGTGTATGTATGTATATATATATATATATATATATATATATATATATATATATATATATATATATATATATATATATATATATATATATATATAAAATTAAAAGTATTTTTGTTTTACATACCCGGTTAAGATCAGTGCCATATTTCTGGTGTAGTTCATCTAAAGTCAGCTTGTGATCATTCTGCAAATTATAAATACTATAAATATAATAATAAAAAAAACGAATTGTGCAGTTCATTGTTAGTAAAAAACACAAGATAACTAGTACAATACACAAGTCTCACCAGATCCAGTTCTTTCTTCAGGTCATCCCTGTCATTATTGTTCTTTTTGACTCCATCATCAGTGACAGCAGCCTTCTTGTATTTGTCAGGCCTCCTCTACAACAACAACAAACAAAAAAACATTCCAAATTAAAAGGAAATAAAGAAAAAACATTTTTAAGGCAGTCTGTGAAATCTGTGTAATGTTTCCAGAATTATCATAAGGGATTAGCATCAAATAGATTTTAGCGTGTTTGAGCTATGAAAAAAACTGCATATAAAACAAACAAACAAATAAATAAATAAATAAAAACATTACAAAATTATATTGCGTGTCCCCAAAGGCCACTTCAGATGGTTCCCATGACCCAAATATCTTAGGCTGTCCCTGCACGCATCAAGTAACGACTCCTACAGCTTCCTTTGCTGGAAGCAAAGAACCATTACTTATACAATAAATCCTTTCGTTCAAGGCCGTAACAATAAAATGCAAAATAAAACTGTAATTATTCAGTTTTAACAATTAAAATTAAATAGAGTTGACTCACTCCTTGGCCCTGGCCCATTTCTTTCTATTTTATAAAAAATTAGCAGCTGTCCTCCTGCACTTCAGTCTTGTTGCGAGTGTCCTACAGATGCATAGAGATTCTACATAAACAAATCAGGTTTATAGATCTTTATACTCCCTCCTTTCACCTGGATGGTGGGTTTGGTTTGGGTAGAACTGGACATGTGGGTAGGAAATATGTCTACGTGGCAACAAACAAACTAACAAAATAATTCCCTCAATATCTGCAGTGCGGTGGAAAAGTTCTTCAGTTATTTGCAATACACACTGTTTCTATACAGGTAGGAGGGTAGGCACCACTCACTTTATTCCAAAATATACGACTCGGGTCGAAATGGATTCATTAAGAACACAAACAAACAAATATCAAAGGATTTATATATATATATATATATATATATATATATATATATATATATATATATATATATTTGTGTATGTATGTATATATATATATATATATATATATATATATATATATATATATATTTGTATATATATATATATATATATATATATATATATATATATATATATATATATATATATATATACACACACACATAATCATTTAAGTAAGACATCTGTCCCCCCAGTGCACTAACTGGGTTATCAAAGGCCGTCCATGTCCCTCACTGTCTATGGTGTGAGGTTCATGTAAAAGAACCATTGCTGACTTTTGACAAGAGGAGCTGCATCACTGTCAGCATGTTTCTGCCCTGCAGTAGCCTGGTGAACTGTCTAGGGTGTACTCTGCCCTCGCCTGGAGTCGGCTGGGATGGGTGCCATCCTCCATGTGACCCTTTTGGGCTTTGTACGCCAGAGCCTACTGGCTCATCAGGCCAGCGCTTGCTCCCGGTTTCTGTAACATGAAGCGTCCAGGAGTTCAACTCCTCCTGGATGGGACGCTAGTCCATCGCAGGTTCCCTTCCCAGTATATTTTTACTGGTTCCCATTTATACTGCTGGGTGAACAGAGGCACACTTGTGGTTGAGACCTTCCCAGGGGTCTTAGCACAGTGGGGGTTTAAGTGGGATTCGAACACACAACCTCCTGATCATGTGCCAAGCACCCTAACCACTCCGCCCTGCGACTCTAATGAGGATTAAACGGTTCAGAAAATGAATGAAAAAAAAAAAGACTTGTAAATGTATAGGTGTTTTTATTATTGCATTCAAAAGGTTTAAATTATTAAAATAAACAAACTGTTTTTTTCCCTTTTGCCGAGAAAAACAAATCAGGTCTGAAAACTCGTACTAGTTCTTAGATATTTAATATATTAGATAGATGTGTGTGTTGTGTTCTGATATGTACTGAGGAGCCACAATCTGCTCACTAAAGATCAGTCAATGTGTTTTGTTCATGGAAACAATTTTTTATTTTACCGTCAGTGAAAACAATGGTGATACACAATACACAATACACAATACACAAACGAATTACAGTTTGAAAACAAGGTTCACTCATCACATTCTCACAACGCAGGAGTTTGCAGGTACACATGGCTCTGTATAGCATACACATCAACAATGTGGGCAAAATATTCATCAGAATTTTCCGAGCATATCATTCAGAGAAAGGTTTTTTCCCCAAAATTTCAACTCATATGATATTGTTTTTCACCGAACGTGGATTAGAATTCTCAGAACTCAGTCGGATTTACCGTCCACAAAAGAGAATTTTTCAGTTCATCCACACTGAGAATTGTACAGTATTGATTCAGTTCATTGTCTGGATACTTTACACACAAAAATTTTTTTTTTTTTGTACGTTTAATTTCTATTACGAGAGCAGTGATGGTCTAGTGGTCAGGGCGCAGGATCGCTGATCCTAAGGTTGGGGGTTCGAGTCCCCACAGGGTTGTCACTGTCCTCCCAGTGCAGCTAACTGGGTTATCAAAGATGGGCCATGTCTCTCACTGTCTATGATGAGAGGTATATAAAAGAACCATTTCTCACTTTCGTAAAGAGAAGGCTGCAAAGCCGTCAGCGTGTTTCTACGACCTGGAGACGGATGGGCTCCGCCAGGCCAAATCAACCCAAGTCTCACCATGAAGGCGCCCCCAACGACATCCTCAGGATGTTAAGAGATAAGTGAAGAAGCAGGCAGTGGTAGCTTGGGGGTAAAGGTGCTGGATCACTGATCCCAAGGTCAGGGGTTCAAGCCCCAGTCTCAACGGGTTGTCACTGCCCCCCCGTAGTAGTGCAGCTAACTGGGTTATCAAAGGCCGGCCATGTCTCTCACTGTCTATGGTGGGAGGTTCATGTAAAAGAACCATTGCTGACTTTTGTCAAAGTGTAGCTGCATAGCCATCAGTGTGTTTCTACCCTGCGATGGCCTGGTGAGCCCAGAGCTGGTTGAGATGGGTGCCATCCTCCCCACGACCATATTTAAGACTAAGCAGTTCAGAAAATGATTTCTACTAAATTCTACATTTTCCATTCTTTCTTTCTTTTTTTCTTTTTTAAAGAAAGTGGTTCATGAAATAAATAAGCCTTATTTCAAATCAAACATTATGTTGTCATTCATTCATTTTATGAACCACGTAATCCTAATTTGGGTTGCGGGGAGGCTGACACCCATCTCAGCTGACTCCGGGCGAGGACAGGACAGTTTTTGGACTGTGGGAGGAACCCCACACAAGCACAGGGAGAACATGGCAAACTCCACACGGAAATACCCAGGCTGGGAATCAAACCCAGGCCTTCTCGCTGTGACATGGACATGCTCACCACTACTCCATCGTGCCGCCCGTTACGAAGCCAAAGTGAAATATGCAGGTACAAGTTATTCTCTTCCACATCCTGGTAGTTTTCCTCCAAACACTGGGACCTGAGCAGTGTCAAGAGCATGGTACAGGATGGAGATGATCCTTCTTTCTGATACGACTTAAAAATCTTGTTGCTGCATTCTGAACCAGATACAGATAGGACAGAGCAGATTGAGGGAATTACACATAGCCAACAGTAGTCGAGCCGAGATATAATAAAAGCATGAAATGACTCAAAGATCTCTGAGACCTTCTGTGAGAGGAAAGATTTTACTTCCTCCATAAGAAACATCTCGTGTGAGACGTGTTTTAAGAGAGGACCATTTTAATGCAGGACCTTGACTGGCACGTAGATATGGGCCTGTGCTTTGAGAAAACATTGGAATCAGCTCAAGGCTTCGTCAGTTGCAGCGAAACAAATGAATGTTTATATTTGTCTGGTATTATACTGGGTGGTGGCCTGGTGGAGGGTCACTGCTGTCCCTCCAGTGCACTAACTGGGTTATTAAAGGCCGGGCGTGTCTTTCACTGTCTATGGTGAGAGGTTCATGTAAAAGAACCATTGCTGACTTCTTGAAGAGTAGCTGCATAGCCATCAGTGTGTGCCAAATCGAATATGCGAATCATTAATATGACTTCCATGAAGATGGAAACAGATGTTGTCAGTTTGACAATGAGTGTGGAGACTGTGAAGATGTATGCTGATGCCAAGGGGAACATGCAAAGGAAGAAAAGAAGAGGACCAAGCACCAAACCCTTGGGGACACCTTGGCAAAGTGAAGTCATTAATGAAAAGCAGGTATTGATATGAATAAACATGTTATGTTTAGAGGGGCATGACCTTAACCAGGAGAGAGCTAGGCGATTGGTAATGAGGAATCAAGATGAGAGAGGAGAATGAAATGGTTGGTATCGCTGCAGTGGTCATTGTGTGGAATATTAATTCACACTACACTCAGCCGTTTGCCGTGATTTGAGACACAAGGTAGATGGCCAAGACTGAGAAATGGAAATAAAATAAAAACAGTAAAATATTAGAATACAGGTTTTGGCACTAATTGAGGTCTCTTCTGATAGGCGGCTGTTGGGATTTCTTTTCGTTGTCTAGTTCTTTCTCTCGCTGGTTCTGAGCGAGGTCTAGTCATCTCGTGGATCAGTCATCTGTCACGCTCTTTATTCGCAAGTTCACCGAAGCTTATAGAGGTGAACAGAGTATTTATACCAGTCTAGGTGGGCTACAGTATTCATGCGGGGGGGGGGGGGGGGGGGGGTTATAAAAGTATAAAACCATTGTCCTGCCCAAGGTGTGAGCCCGGAGCTCTAAAGACAAATGAACAGTCCTGCCCAGGGTGTGAGACCAGTTCTGCTCAAGGTGTGAGACCAGTCCTGCCCAGGGCGTGCGACCAGTCCTGCTCCGGGTGTGAGCCCTGAGCTCTAAAGATAAAAGAATAGTTGGCTAAACGGGACACAAAGTAGATGCGAGGAGCTGATTGCAACAACAAATCGTTATTGGCCATTTGGTAACAGTTTCACGCGAGAAGAAGAAACAACATCTTGGTTTCAGTACATATGAGAATGCGTTCGTGCTTTTCCATAGGGAAACAAATATGAATACATAATTAAAGGATATCAAACACAAAAATAGAAATTAATGCAACTCTGAAAACCCCATTCAGCGCCCAAGCCTGGGTTTGATTTACAATGCCTTTTGTTTCACCAGCTGTTGAGGCCAACGATGTTGTACGGTTTAGAAACAGTGTCCCTGGGGAAAAGACAGGAGGCAGAGTTGGAGGTAGCAGAGATGAAAATGTTGAGGTTCTCTTTGGGAGTAACGAGGATGGATAGGATTAGGAATGAGCACATCAGAGGGACAGCACATGTAAGACGTTTTGGAGACAAAGTCAGAGAGGCTAGATTGAGATGGTTTGGACATGTACAGAGGAGGGATAGTGAGTATATTGGTAATAGGATGCTGAGGCTGGAACTACCAGGCAAAAGGCCCAGAGGAAGACCAAAGAGATGATTCATGGATGTGGTGAAGGAGGACATGAAGGTCGTTGGTGTAAGAGAAGAAGATGCAAAGGATAGGGTGAGATGGAGGCAGATGATTCGCTGTGGCGACCCCTGAAGGGAAAAGCCGAAAGGAAAAGAAGATTTATATCACCTGTCTTGTTCGTCTAATGAGCCATTAATGGCTGCGTGTTCTGTAAAGTGTCTGATTTCAATATAGATAGTGTCCGACTTCCGACCGCATTTGGTTCTGACCAACAGGTCGTAAGACGGTTTGGATGTAAGTCGGGTCTGTACATGTATTACTACTAGCATGTACTGGAGCTTTCGACATGTTCGTGTCAGAATTTTGTTTACAATTTTGTACCTTTCTTTAGACACTAATATATGGAGGAGGAGGAGGAGGAGGAGGAGGAGGACCAGTGTACATGTATTTTCACCCTAATACGTCTCTTTACAAAGGACAGGGCACGGCCCCCAGAGTGAATTGAAAAGTGGAGGGTGGGGGTGTTAACTGAAAATGTTGAGATTTCTGATGATTTGAAACACTCATCCCATTGCTTGTGTTTGGAAAACGAGGCGTGTGCAATCTTCCTATCTCAGCCTTTCGTACTTGTATACGCACCCAAGGACCGAGGCCCGCCACGGGCGGCGCTTATATTTCTGTGTCGATGTTTCGAAGCCAAGTTTCGGTACGAAGGCAGCTGCTACATTACTATATGCTTGGTGCATCAGCATTTTCGATACACGATGTACATGTAGGTTATACTAGGCTTCTACAAACTACGCATTTTAAACATTTTTGAGATGTCAGTGGACAAACTTAAAACATTTCTTTTGGGTTGAGATAAAAGTCGGGGCGGCTTCAGTCTTTTTTTTTCGAGCGAGAATGCACCTCTCGTGAAGTTTCTAGTACATGGTTTGTATTTTACGGAGCCCATGAGGAGATATAGAAGGAAATAAATTAAAATATTGGTTTCTCGTTCACACGCGACAGTATCGCTTAAAAAGGGAAGCGGGAAGAATTCACTCTCTTCACCATCTGCGCTCTCGATCTTAGAAAGACCAGTCCACTGGCATGAGTCGGAGAAAATGTTCGAACCATGTACTCAGGTTACTACCAAACTTTATGTAGCAAATAAACATATATAAATATAAACTCACAGAAAATATAAAAGGGCCTCGGCCCAAATATCAGATTATTACACTCATACATAAAATTTCTGGCTGCAGGAATAAACTACAGGATGTTTACACTCGGTTGTAATAAGCTCCTCTTCCATGTTGATGTGGGCGGGACATTTAAACTCACGTTCATGGTTCTCCGGGAACAATATGACAAACTCAGTGTATGGAAGCATCTGTCAATCAACAGTATCTATCAGCTCTGACTGGTACTCAACTTGTGCTGCATGAAAGTTCAGCTCAGTTGAACTCTGCACCCGCCCACTTTTTTTTTTTTTTTTTTTTTCCCCCAAGCGAGAAAGTTTTGTCTCTTGTTGCCTTTGCATGGTTGTTTGTCTTCTTGTGTGAATAATAAAGCAATCTTTTTTCCTTTTTGTAATATTGACCGTGTTCCATATCGGTCAGAGACCTGAATGCTGACTTTGCTTTATTTATTAGCTTGAGAAAATTCAAGTATGCAGCATGAAGAACATTTATATTTTAATTAATTAATTAATTGATTGATTGATTGAGTCATAATTTTAACACATGTAGTGGTAAGGTACTGATCATTGATCCCAAGGTTTGGGGTTCAAGCCCCACTCTCAACGGGTTATCACTGTCCCCCCAGTGTAGCTAACTGGGTTATCAAAGGCCGGCCATGTCTCTCACTGTCTATGGTGAGAGTTCATGTAAAAGAACCACTGCTGACTTTCATAAAGAGGAGCTGCAAAGAAAAAAAAATTCAGAAAAAAAAAAAAAAAAAATTCAAAATTAAAAAAAAAAAAAAAAAATTCAAAAAATTCAAAATTAAAAAAAATAATAATTTAAAAAAATGAAAAATGATAATTTAAACAATACTGTAGTACCAATTATTTTCCAAGTGTTCATTCATACATTTGGTGAACTGTTTAAAAAAAATTATTTAAAAAAATTAATTTAAAAATAATTAATAAATAAATAAAAATTAAAATTAATAAATTAATAAAAAAAATAATAAAAATTAATAAATTAATAAAACTTATTAAATAAAAAAATAAAAAAAAATGTAAAAATTTAAAACAATTTTTTATTTATTTTTTTTTAAATTAAAAACATTAAAAAAAGACAATGATAATTTAAACAATACTGTAGTACCAATTATTTTCCAAGTGTTCATTCATACATTTGGTGAACTGTTTAATATAACATCTGGAAGATTGGATTAGATTCAACTTTATTGTCATTACAGATGTAAATACAAAGTAATGAAATACAGTTCAGTATCCCGTCAGACGTGCAGACAGCAGCAAGTCCAATATATACAGTATGTGCAGTATGTACAGTTAGAAGCAGGTATGTACAGATAATGGCAGCATAGACGTGAGAATAAATTAACATTAATTTATATAGGAGCGATATACAGATGTTCTCTATTACTATACCGAAGGGTGAAATTGTTCAAGCTAACTAGCTTGTCAGTCTATAGTAGAGCAAAACACACACACACACACACACACACACACACACACACACACACACACCTAGAGGCAATTTGAAGCAGCCAATTGGCCTGATGTACACGCCTCGTGCCCAGAGGAGGTCTACACTAGCCTGAGGAGAACATGCAATCTCCACAGAGAAATATACTCACCAATCTTAAATACTCAATCCTGCATCTTCTCGCTGTGAGCAGACATGCTAACTACTACACAATGGTACGGCCCTATTTTCCCAGCATAAAAACGTCTATTCAACTCAAGTTAGTCATTTAGAACATTTATCAAATAATTTTGAATACATATTCCACTACAGCAAGTACTTTGATATTCATCACATTCAAAATGGTGTAACGTGGACAACGTAGCTCGACCATGACCTGAAGCCAGAGTTATGCCCTGCATTTACTCATCAGATGCATTAACAACATACAAGAATGAATAAACACGAAAAAGAAACACAATAAAATTTGCATTACTTGATTTTATTGTTATGTTGAACATTATCACTTATTTATTTCATACCTTAAAAATAAAATCAGCATCATTTTAATGATTATCCTGCAATACAATTAAAAAATTAACTCATTTGAATACATTGATATTAATCTTATTATGGATTGATTCATGTGTTCATAGAAATGGAGGTTAGCAAATATTCATTATTTAATAATAGGTCTCTTTTTCCACCCAACCTAGAAAACAAACAAACAAACAAAAAAGTTATACATCAGAGCCTTTGTCTATTTTTCTTTATTGAGGAAACTGCATATTTTTATATATAAGTAATTAAAAATATATATATATTTAATATCAATAAGCTGCTAATTGTTATTTGAGATATTGTTTATACCAGACAAAAATTTCATTCATGGACTTTATTAAACCTGTATACAGTATATACCTCCAGGGTTCCGTCTCAGGATGTATCTTCTAGTCTCGTCATATAGAAAGATGAGGAAGGCGTATGGTAAGGCACATAACCACCATAGTGGTCTATAAGAAAATAAATAAATAAAAGGTTACAACACATCATTCGGCATAGGCACTGCTACACCAGAGTGTCACTGCATGTTTTTTATCTTTAATATAAAGAAAAGAACTCAGAAAAAAACCCAGAAAACACCATCGCTTGGATTGTTAGTGGATCAGCGCACCGTGTCGGTACTCTGTGGAAACACCTTTTGCTTTGATTACAGCCATGAATGTTTGTTTGGATATTTTTCTAACAACGTTGGATATCCGACTGCCAGATGTTTGCAGCCCCCACCCTTCCTGATAGAAATTTTACAATGCAGATAAACTGAATGGTGACGGTTTGATAGCCTATATATATATATATATATATATATATATATATATATATATATATATATATATATATATATATATATTTTTTTTTTTTTTTACACATGTCTTTTTTTCCCTTTCAGCTGTTCCCTTCAGGGGGCGCCACAGTGAATCATCTGCCTCCATCTCATCCTATCCTCTGCATCTTCTACTCTTACACCAACAACCTTCATATCCTCCTTCACCACATCCATAAATCTTCTCTTTGGTCTTCCTCTAGACCTTCTGCCTGGTAGTTCCAACCTCAGCATCCTACTGCCAATATACTCACTATCCCTCCTTTGTACATGTCCAAACCATCTCAATCTAGCCTCTCTGACTTTATCTCCAAAACCTCTAACATGTGCTCATTCCTGATCCTATCCATCCTCGTTACTCCCAAAGAGAACCTCAACATTTTCATCTCTGCTACCTCCAGCTCTGCCTCCCGTCTTTTCCCCAGGGACACTGTCTCTAAACCATACAACATCGCTGGCCTCATCACCGTCTTGTACACTTTTCCTTTCATTCTTGTCGATACCTTCCTATCACACGTCACACCGGATAGTTTTCTCCAACCATTCCAACCTGCCTGCACACGCTTCTTCACCTCTTTTCCACACTCTCCACTGCTCTGGACTGTTGAGCCTAAGTACTTAATTTGAATTTTTGATGGACAGGTTGAATTAGATTTTAGTTGGGTTTAAGTCTCTGCTGCAAGGACATTTTTCTCCTTCTCCTCTCCAGCCACTGTGTGTTGAAGTTTGCTGGGTTTTTTTCACTTCTTGTTTATCAACTTGTACGGACATATTGCTAATGCTTTTTTTTTTTTGTATCCATCGCCTGAATTGTACTCCAACAAAATTTTTTTCCTGAAATCTTCTGACGGTGGCTTGGCATCCATAGTTGATTGTTGGCTTTAACATATACTTCCAAGCACTGGAATGCTCAAGGAGTAGCTGTTTTATGTAAAAGTGATCAGAAAAGTTACAGCTGATTACAGGCAGAAGACAGTTAGCTTGAAGTGCAGTGGAGAAGGTGATTAGTTATACAGTGGTATCTCATCTAACGAGTGTCCCTTATAATGATTTTTTCCATGCATGAGCTTTGATCCCACCAAAAATCTGCTCCATCCAATGAGCAAACATTCAGTTTACGAGCTCTCCTCGAAATGGCTTTTCCGGGCCAATTAGCCTCCTATTATTCCACGTGTATTCCTCCGTGCTCCGAGAACACCTTATCACAGTGCTTCTCAATTATTTTCTGTGACGCCCCCTATAGGAAGAAAAAAAACATTTCCACCCCCCCCCCCAGCGCCCCGCACATGACTATAAATATTGTTTACTGCACTTCATGTCATTTGCTTGGTGCTTTCCCCCTATACCATAGGGAACACAGTGAGAGCGCCACTGCCCCCTACTGTAGAGGATGCACAATTACGCTTAATTCTAGTACAGTATGGCAAAAAAGCATGTTCCTCAGGGTCATACGTGCCCCCCCCCGGCATCACACCACATCACACCCAAGGAGGGAACACCCCAGTATTTGAGAAGCACTGGCCTTGTGGAAGCTCACCATGAGCCTTTCCTCACTGGCATGCGTAGCATTCACACGCACAAAATTCTCCTCCCCCTCCTCCTCTGTACAGACCACCTCCTGCCTACTGATGTGACATTTTCGCCGCAGTCGTTGATCGGAAGGGTTAGTTGACTTATTGTTTATTCTTGTTTTATTATTCTTTATTATTAATTATTATTAATGCCAAATCAAATGTGTGAATCAGATTATTCGCTGTGGTGACTCCCGAGTAAAAGGGAAAAAGCCGAAAGGAAGACAGACAGACAGACATTATTAATTATTATTAATGTTAATTTACATGTACTATTCTCATTATTATGAAATATTGATTGTTTTTACATGTTTATCTTTAATATATTAGGTGAAATATATGTGTTTGTGGCAGGTTATAAGAATTTGGGTGGGGGTTGCAACGGTTTTCTGTTATTTCTTATGGGAACAATTGTTTCATCTAACAAACTTTTCAGCTTACGAGCTCGCCCTCGGAACGGATTAAATTCATTAGCTGAGGTATCACTGTACCCAATTATCTCACATTTTAGCTGAAGTGTCCATCATCTGTCTCACAGATTCTGTTTTTACTTTAATTATTTCCAATTTATCGTTATAAGTTCCATTCAGTAAATACAGTGTGTGTGTGTGTGTGTGTGTGTGTGTGTGTGTGTCTGTCTGTTCATTTTAGGTCGCAACGTAACAAAAATGTTCCTTTCGATATTAAATGTATTTGCAGTAGGGTTAATTTTTTTTATTATTTCCATATTTTTGAATAAATGATATGCAACATCAAATTGTGTGGAAACGAGTCTTAAAAGTAGAAAAAGAAAAAAGTGTAGGGAGTCTAAGCCCTTTAGATCCACAAATATATGCTGTGAGGGATGAACTTTTATAGACCGCTGTGATTGAAATCAAACATCAGCATCCACCCCTTATACAGACAGTCGTCGACTTACGACCACTTTTGGTTCCGACAGACTGGTCGTAAAGCGATCTGGTCGTACGTCGACTTTCCATCCAAATACACTCATGGCAAACAAAATCAGATGAATAAATCTTGCACATTTAAATCTATACATCTATTTTCAATTCCATGTCACTGTGGTGCGCAGTGGAGAGCACATTCTTTCTGTACTCCAGTGTGCGGGCGGGTCCAATACCTTCAAACTCCAATTTTATTGGATTATAACAACAGCCACAAACTTCGCGTATTGTTTTTTAGTAAAGAGATAAATTTCCCTCGTTTTGATCTGCTCATTTCCATGAAGCCAAGCACAGCTGGCAAGCAAACTCAAATGGACAGACATGGAAAAACTTCAACCCGCAGACCACCTGATTGCCAAAACTTGGGACGCGCTTCCTGTCACATAAACAATGACATGTATGAGTCCAATAAAATTGGAGTTTCAAGGTATCGGACCCACTCACACACAGAAAGGCTTGGATTTCCGCTTCGTGCCACAGTGACGTGGCATTGAAAATAGACGAATAGATTTGCTCTGAGCTCTGAGCAGTTAGAAAGTGAAGCTGCATCATCTCCTGCTTGGCTTTTTAAGATGCTGGCGCTGCTGGCAGCCCAAACAACTGTTGTATGCAACACTCACACTGCACTGCCATGAATCATGCTTCACGACTGTTGCGGTCGTAAAGACGTTCAGACGTAACTTGCATAGGTCGTAAGTCGACGACTGTCTGTACCTCACTGGCATCTTATTGACTAAAAATACCGGACTCGAATTTCACTTTCAAACACAGTAGGTGTTAATACTAGAGGTATACACCCTTTAGCCAATCACAAATATCATCATTCATTTTCTGAACCCTTAATCCTAATTAGGGCCACAAGGAGGCTGGCACCCATCTCAGCCAACTCTGTGTGAGAGCGAGGTACACTCTGGACAGCTCGCAAGGCCATACTCACACAACCATTCACACTCACTCTCACATCTAGGGATGATTTACAACAACCAATTAACCTACTGTCCAATGCCCGAGCTGGGGAAAAAACCGCGACCTTCTTGCTGTGTGGCAGATGTGCTAAACACTAAGCCACCGTGGCGCCCGTGTTGTGTGTAGATATAGATAAATAGATCTTAAATGAGATTAAACTTACTTGAGTGGATACATTCGAAGTGCAATATCCATGCCTGGACAATACGACAGAAAAGAGGCCAAAGCTGTTTCCTCCAAAAGCCCAAAGATCAGGATTTTATTTCTGAAGAAAAATCATAATGATGGTGTAAGTAACTAAAATTCAATAGATTTGTACTGTAATGCAATTTATCATTCAATGGTGAATGATTTACATACTTCATTTTTTGCTTTATAATGGAATTCATCCTGGTCTTACAGATGATCAAATCCGCCCACTGCACTATCACAATGCTGACAAAGAATGCTGTCTGGCAAGTGTACTCTATAATTTTTCTGCCTTCAAAAGTCTGTAAAAACAACAGTACAGTGTTGAAAAGTTTAGGAATCCTGAGAATTCTAACCCAAGTTGACCCACATTGGCATACCCATTGTTGACCATAGCTGTCTTCCAGGTCGTTCAAATATTTATCATCCCAGTCGATACGCAGTCCAATCAGGTACGAGGGTAAGAATCCATTCTCAGCAAGGATTACAAAATAAGTGAAGAAGCCTGCGGCTGCCTGCATCATTCCTAATAGTAATAAAAATAATAATAACGACTATGTTGATTCAATTCCCATTAGAGTATTCCAGACTTTAACCACTAATATCATAAATGTACCCAAATCTACTACAGTGGTACATTGAGGTACAAGTGTCTTTTATAACAAAATTTCCATGATACGAGCTTCGATCCACCAAAAATCTGCCTCAACCAAAGAGCAAAATTTTGATTTACGAGCTCTGCTGGGGAAATGGCCTTTCCGGGCCGTTTAGCCTCATATTCTTCCACGTGTATTCCTCCGTGATCTGAGAACATCTTGTGCAGCATTTCTCAATTATTTTCTGTGATGCCCCCTATAGGAATAAAAAAAAAAAACAACATTTCACACCCCTCCACCGCCCGGCACCCGACTATAAATAGTGTTTACTGCACTTCATATCATTTGCTCGGTGCTTTTTCCCTACACCAGGGGTCCCCAAACTTTTTCCTTCTCTGATCGGGGGCTGAGGTCAGTTTGTAACAGAAAAAGTGTGACGATCTGCAGGGCTGCCTAAACGTAAACATTTACTGTTTTCCAGTAAGTCGCGCATAACCAAATATTAGTAAGCCTTTCCGGGACCTTCACAGAAAAAACTCAGGAAATAAAATAATAATTAAAAAAAAATGCTGGTTGCTATCAGTTGAGTAACCCGAAAGCTGCCCGAACAGACGACTGCTTCAGCCGAGCCTGGGGTACAAATGTATTTTTCTGAGTTAACCGTCCACTTTTTAGCTTTGCGAGTTTGTCTACTCGCATTTGGCCTTGCAAGCGAACATACTCGTCTTTGTGATGGGATTCAGAGTGTCAGCGCAGGTTGTATTCTTTGAATATCTCCACTGTGTCTTGACAGATGATACGAACATTTTCTTTGCATTGAACAAAAAATAACCGATTGTCCACTGCAGGTTAAATACCCTGCATTCTGAATCAATTTTTCTCTTCCATAACCATTTCACCATTATTCCGTTCTATTTGGCGGGGAGAGTCAAGGATTTTTGTTGGGGGTGGGTCCAACATGTGGCTAGACTAAAAAATAATCACAATATGTCTCTGGTATTGTTCAGGGGGCCGGGCCAAATGTGGAGGCGGGCCGTATCTGGCCCGTGGGCTGTAGTTTGGGGACCACTGCCTTACACCATAGGGAGCACAATGAGAGTGCCACTGCCACCTACTGCAGAGGATGCACAATTACACTTTATTCTAATACAGTATGGGAAAAAAAGCACGTTTCCCAGTCATATGCATCTGGCATCTGGCCTGGCATCACACCGCGCCCACCCAAGGGGGACGTGCCCCACTATTTGAGAAGCACTGTCATTGTGGGAGCTTCAACATACACAAGCCTTTCCTCACTGGCATTTCTCCTCCTGCTACTCCTCCTTTGTTACCCACCACCTCACGCCTGCTCATATGACATCTTTGTACCCATGTGACATCTTTGCGGCAGTTGATTATCAGAATTGACTTCTTGTTTATTCTTGTTTTATTATTTATTATTATTAATGTTAATGTACATGTATTATTATTATGAAATATTTATTGTTTTTACATGTTTATCTTTAATATATTAGGTCAAATATACATATTTGTGGCAGGTTATATGAGTTTGGGAGGGGGTTGGAATGGATTAATTGGTTTTCCGTTTTTTAGTTTGGGAATGTTTGTTTTATCTAATGAACATTTTGACTTTTGAGTTCACCCTCAGAACGCATTAATTTCATAAGTCAAGTTACCTCTGTATTTATCCGCTTCATGAGAAATTTGAAATTGTAAATTATAAAAAAATGAGCAACGGAAATATAAGATTTAAAGAAAACTCCTGCAAACTTACAGAACGGTGTTTACACCTGTATTAGGTATTTCAGATGCGTCCATAAAAATAAACTTTACAAAATGAAAATGGAAATGAGTTTTCTAAGAACCGTGATACGACATCAAGTGCCTATAGTGCATGTTTATTTTTCAATGTATTCAAAAATTGCTTCCATTTTGCACGAAGCTGCAATGAAAATGTGTGTTGTGTCTTACCAATTTGCCCATAGGCCATACTGATCAACCTTTCATTCACTAGTTTGTCTTTTTGTGGGTTTCGTGGTTGTCTTTTCATGATGTCACTCTCAGCAGTTTCATAGGCCAATGAAATAGCAGGAACCTGTGTTTAAACATTCAGAACATTTAATGAGTGCATCAGGTATCAAATTCTACGATTAATAATTCCAGGCTGGGGTAATCCTGAAAATTCCTACTGAAATGGGGTTGGCTGAAGTGTTTTTAAATTAATTTGGTCATCATCAAAAATATATTATACTTTTGTATATTTGCAAATATATTTGCAAATAAGTGATAAGCACATATCAGAATCAAATTCACAAAATAAATAAATAAATAAATAGGTCTAATCCAAACCATAAACCATAGTGTGAATTATTATAATAATTATTATTATAATTATTATTATTATTATTACTATCATCACATCATTTTCAACAGTCAAGAGAATCATGAAAAACAACCATCTTGAGTTTACACTTTTGATAGGATTGATGTTATCACTGCCTGTTGAACGTTTTATTCTGAAATGAGTTTAAATGATGTTTTATTGGGTTCGTGTCTGATGCACCTTTGTTAAAATTCAAAATCAAAATGTTTAATAAAAAGTTGCGGTATTCTTGAGAGTTGGCCTTGCTTCCTGTTGTGTGTTCTGGACAAATCACATCTACAGGTGATGTCTGACTTACAACCTGCACGAATTACAACTGTTCGACCTTACGCCCACCCATGACGAAAAAAAATGAATCAATATCTGATGTACTTGGGTATCGTGTATGTGAATATCATCAGCCTAGCCGAGCTGATTCTAATCTATTTGTGACGATCAAATGTACTAAACCAGGTACATGTATTTAAATTTATATATATATATATATATATATATATATATATATATATATATATATATATATACACAACAATATTTTGAGGCAAACTTGTGGACAGGCCCAATACATACTAGTAGTAATACATGTACAAACTCGACTTATGTCCAAACCGTCTTACGGTCAGAACCAAATGTTGACGGAAGTCAGACACTATCTGAAATTCATTCATTCTTTAGCTGTTGTCCTAACTAAGACCATAGGCCTCTTTCTCTTCAATTCAGAGACTATAGGATGTATAACTCCGGATTAAGAAGTAATAATAATAATAATAATAATAATAATAATAATCGAGACAGCTTTGAAAAACAAAAATGGAAAAGAATTTATTTTGGTGAAATTGACATCATGGTGTCAGTTGAATTTGAAAAAAAAATCATTAAAGTGGAATCATGTTTGTTTAACAATAATTTTTACTTTTAATTGTATACAAAATCCATGTTTATTCTACTACTGTCAATACAGCGCTTTACTGGCATGTGTATAAATTAGCGTGATGGTAACTGAGGCTGTTTTTTTAAACAATATGATAATATGGTTTCATAAAAATTAAACATATTATTAATAAACATTACTTCTTACCATGTCAGTTCCCAAGTCAATACAAAGGATAGTGACGGTACCGAGAGGGAGAGGAATGCCAGCGATGATGAAAAGGAGGAAGGGGGAAATCTCAGGTATGTTGCTGGTTAAGGTATAAGCAATTGATTTCTTCAGGTTGTCAAAGATGAGTCGACCTAAACAGAGAATTATATTTTTGTTACTTATTTGAAGCCCTGCAATGGCCTGGTGAGCCGTCCAGGGTGTACTCTGTCCTCGCCCAGAGTCGGCTGAGATGGACACCATTTCCCCCGCAAACCCTAATTAGGATGAAGTGGTTCAGAAAAAGAATGAATGAATTTACTTATTTGAAGTAGCTCAAATTAAAGTTAAAAAACACGTGATTCACCTTCTTCGACTCCAGTAACAATAGAAGCAAAGTTGTCGTCCAGCAGAATCATATCCGCAGCCTGTTTGGAGACGTCGGATCCGGCGATGCCCATCGCTACACCAATATCAGCTTTCTTCAGAGCAGGAGAATCGTTAACACCGTCACCGGTTACAGCCACAATGGCACCCTATGAGCAAACAATGTAAACATTTACTTCCTGTAAAGTTAAATTTTCATTGACTGATACAGTGGTACCTAGACTAAGGGCAGAGGTCAGCATTTGTGAACAACAGTTTGGTTTCATGCCAAGAAAGAGCACCACAGATGCGGTGTTTGCTTTGAGGATGTTAATAGAGAAGTACAGAGAAGGTCAGAAGGAGCTGCATTGTGCCTTTGTGGATCTGGAGAAAGCATATGACAGGGTGCCGAGAGAGGAACTGTGGTATTGCATGAGGAAGTCTGGAGTGGCAGAGAAATATGTTAGAGTGGTGCAGGACATGTATGAGAGATGTCAAACAGTGGTGAGGTGTGCTGTCGGTGTGACAGAAGAGTTCAAGGTGGAGGTGGGACTGCATCAAGGATCAGCTCTGAGCCCCTTCCTGTTTGCTATGGTGATGGACAGGCTGACAGATGAGGTTAGACAAGAATCTCCATGGACTATGATGTTTTCAGATGACATTGTGATCTGTAGTGAGAGCAGAGAACAAGTGGACGAAAATCTAGAGAGGTGGAGGTATGCCCTGGAAAGGAGAGGAATGAAGGTTAGCCTCAGTAAAACAGAATACATGTGTGTGAACAACAAGGACCCAAGAGGAACGGTGATGTTACAGGGAGCAGAGATAAAGAATGTGGAGGATTTGTTATAAAAGACGCTCGTAAGTCAAGGTACCACTGTATTTTGGTGTCAATAAATCTAAAAAAAATTCAATACCTGTCTTTGGCAACCTTCTACAATGATTAGTTTTTGCTGGGGAGATGTTCTGGCAAAGACAATCTCAGTGTGGTATTTCAAGACATCATCCAGCTGCTCAGGTGTCATTTCCTTCAACTCTGCCCCATGGACCACACAGGCCTTTGCTTGTCTGCAAAGATGTCTGGAGTCAATCAGGTGTGTTTCAATTGTTGAAGGAGGTTCAGAGATGTCTTACACAGGGGATGCCATTGTATTCAGAAGTTTACAGTAAAGTGCTACAGCCATGTACATCTATGTTGCGTTTTATTTTCAAAAGTAAAGGGAGAACATTTCTTAGTTTATAGTCAGAATTTCCAAGCTGCATGCAACAATTTCCACAAGTTTGAAGCTACAGTATGCAAGGGCTTAGGCTGGTCTGACCCCGGTGGGGGTGGGGGGGTACACATCTCGGTTGACCGGAACTCGAGTCCCAGGGGCTATAGGCCTAAACCTTAAAGGGAAAATGAAACGGCGGCTAAATAAGTTGTCGGTAGCTTCAATATAGTTTATTGAAGCGATTGTGGTTTAAATTTTATATAATAAATAAACCATTGTACACACAGTGGTTTTGTTTTATGTTCTTGTCGTATAAGTTATCGACCCGAAAGCCTCCATTGCTAAGTGCCCGCCTACTAGAGCCCTGCAATTCTAATTTGCGGGGTGGGTGCGGGCTTGTGGGCTTGTGATCTTGGCTCGCGCACGGCTCTACTGCCTATACAAAGTTACCGTGACGTCACTGGGTTGGTACAAAGTACCATATAAAATATAGTGCATGCATATCAAAGCATATGATATAAACAACATGGAATCTCACGCCAACAACACGCACAGTTTTTCAGCAGAAGACGATTCATCTATTACTCTCAGAAGACGAATCAAATATTACAGTTCAGCCAAAAACATTCTCAAATATATTTCAAACTACATCTGCAAGTATATGTGATAAATACATTTACAAATTGAGCTAAAGTTATTTATCTATTCCAAAGCACAAAGACATACTATTAATTTTATAAAAGTACTGATCATTAGGCTGAAGATCCAGGCTGGATGGATTATGATTATTTTATCCATTCATTCTCTGTGCGTCAATGTTTGTGTTCTAACACATGTGCAGGAGCCGGAGGCGGGACTAACAAACTGTGCTTTATTCTCACACCCGCACTTTGTTTGATTGACAGTGTTCAGCTATTGCCTACTGATATTATGTTTGTTGATTGGTCAGCTCGGGCGTGCACATGCGCAGTGCCCGTTACACGTTAACTTCCGGTTTACTTCCTGACTCGAGTCATGTGGAACTTATCTCCGACTTTCTCTCCAATAACAGTCATTAAGTTTATTTATAAGATTGTGAATACACATCATTTCTTGTCCAGTGGAACTCAACTCCACCCGGTGTGCACCCCCCCCCCCCCCCCCCCCCCAGCCTATGCTCTTGGTGTGCTGAAGAATTTTGAAGTAAATTGTACTACTCTATGTACCAGTTCCACTGACAGAAATTACAGCCCCAAAGCTTGGTGCTACCACCACTGTAGATCTGTTGGGTTTTTTATGCCCGAGCCTGGTGGCTCATCAGGCCTGTACTTATTCCTGGTTTCTGTGGCATGGGGCTACCAGGAGTTTGGCACCTCCTGGATGGGATGCCAATCCATTGCATATTACCTTGCATATAACCCTGCATTTTTGGCTGGTTCCCATTTATGCTCCTGGGTGTCCAAGAATTTGGAAGTTGGATATGCTATTGTTAAGCGTCAATAGAATGATGACATCGAGGAACTCTTGTTTAATTTTGGCAAAAGCCATCAGAGAACCATCCATAGTAACCAAAAATAAAAGTTGAATAATAATCTACCTCACAGAAAAAAAATGACCAGTGTTAAGTTTTCATTTGGGCAATGGTGGCCTGGGGCTAAGGTGCTGGATCACTGATCACAAGGTTGGGGGTTCAGTCCCCATTATCAGTGGTTGTCACTGCTGTCTTGTATGTTACAAAATAAGTACTGCATGTATAAAAGTTAATGTTTGGTTATTCGCCAAAATAAGTCAAATTTACTCTTTCAGAAAATGTAGGAAGTATTTCTCCCGATTTATTAATAAAAAAGTATTAAAGTTGGTCGGGTTTTGTTAGACTATAGCAGAAGTGCTCAATCCTGCTCCTGAAGATCTACCTTCCAGATGACTTTATCTCCAACCCTAATGTGGCCCATGTGACATGTAAGATCCAGTCAGGTCTTAAGACATTTCAAAGTCCCTTGATTAGATGATTGGATGGTTAGGTGGACATGATTGGGGTTGGAGCGAACGCCTTCTGGAAGGTAGATCTCCAGGAGCAGGATTGAGCACCCCTGGACTATAGAATCAACCTCGCGTACATGCGTTAACAATGCTTGGTATAGCTGTGTATAATTCCAAGTAACCTGGGGTTGATATCTCCAATAGCGATGTTCAAACGAGCAGCGATATCTTCCACTGTTTCATTGCCTTCAGAGATGATACCCACGCCCTTAGCAATGGCTTTAGCTGTAATCGGATGATCTCCTGTAACCATGATAACCTGCAAGCACACGGAAATATGTGATGATAAGACAATGATCATGAATATTACATTTTTTACAAGGTGTCCAAAATTACATTTTCAGAAGTTTCAGAGCTTACCTTGATGCCAGCGCTCCTGCACTTTGCGACAGCATCAGGTACAGCAGCACGGGGAGGATCGATCATAGATATAAGGCCGAGAAAACATAGATTATCAGTCGTGAAGTTTATATCCTCTGTGTCAAATGAAAAGCCTTCAGGGAACTGATCATCAGGGAGGCTAAAATGACAAAAACCTAAAATATAAAAAAAAAAAAAATAGCACGGCGTAAATCACATGGTCAAGCTACTACTGTCAAAGAATATAAAACGGTTAAATTTGCGTCGAGGGATTCAATTCGGTTTTTTTTTGTTTTGTTTTTTTTACCTAATACCCTTTCTCCAAGGCTACCAAGCTTCACATAGGTTTGTTGGAAAGCGTCCTTCATCTCTTCATCCAATGATTGCTCCTTCCCCTGAATCATTATGGTGGAACACCTGTGCAGAATGCTCTCGGGGGCGCCCTTCATTACTAATATGTGCTCCGTCTCTAACGAGTTGGGGTTCTTGTGAATGGAGAGCTGATGTAAGACAATTAAAGTTCTGTTAGTGTATAGACATCAAATAATAGACAGCAAATAATCACACGCACGGTGGCGTAGCGGTTAGCACGTCCGCCTCACAGCAAGAAGGTCCTGGGTTTGATTCCCAGCTCGGGTGTTTCTGTGTGGATTTTGCATGTTCTCCCCGTGCTTGCGTGGGTTTCTTCCGGGTTCTCCGGTTTCCTCCCACAATCCAAAAAAACATGCACAGTAGGCTAATTGGCTTTTCCAAATCACCCCTGTGTGTAAGTGTGAGTATGAATGGTTGTGTGAGTGTTGTGTGAGCCCTGTGATGGCCTGGTGAGCTGTCCAGAGTGTACCCCGCTCTCGCCCCGGAGTCGGCTGATATGGGCGCCGGCCTACCCACGACCTTAATCAGGATTACGTGTTTCATAAAATGAATGCATGAACCACATACCTGATATTTATTGATGGAGTTGAAGGGGATCTCGGCAAGTTTTGGATATTTGTCTCTCATTTCTTTCACCGAGCCACAGCAGAGCTCGATACACTTCAACAGTGCAGACTCTGATGCATCGCCAGCTGTATCTCTCTTTTAAATAAAGTAATTCAGAAAATGTTAAAATTACTTGTTGAATATTTTTATTTTAAACTGTGTGAGAAAGGGGGTTAGAAATTTGATTAGAAAATCAAGCAAATCAAAAGAACGAAAAATGCTTCAACCTTAAGTATCGGGACTTTGCTCTGATCACCGAGGAAGACGGCGCGGTTGCACAGGCCAGCCACACGAGCGAGGGCAGACCAAGTGGGAGAACTTCTGTCGAAAGAGGTCCCACTCTGGTCCTCTGTGGTGTCCGCTTCATGAATCTGATTGTCAAACCACATGTGTGACACAGTCATGCGGTTCTGGGTCAGGGTTCCGGTCTTGTCTGAGCAAATAGTGGAGGTGGATCCAAGGGTTTCTACAGCTTCCAGGTTCTTCACCAGGCAGTTCTTCTTAGCCATACGTTTGGCGGTTAATGTTAAACACACCTACTCGAACAAATATTGTTAATCATAAAGAAGATCAACTTCATAAAAATGAAAGCGTTAACTTTGATTACATTAAAAGAAGGAACTTCATGGCGAGGTTTAGGTCGAGTACTCACAGTTACTGTTGCGAGTAAACCCTCAGGCACGTTGGCAACAATGATACCAATGAGGAAGATGACGGCTTCAAGCCACCCGTATCCGAGAATCAGGGACAAGACGAAGAAGGACACACCCAGAAAAACAGCCACACCGGTAATAATGTGGATGAAATGTTCAATCTCTTTGGCAATTGGTGTCTGTCCACCCTCAAGACTCGAAGCAAGAATAGCAATACGACCCATGACAGTGTGATCACCAGTGTTGATAACGATACCTTTGGCTGTGCCTGAAAAAGATTTTTATTTAACTGAAATGTACATTAAAGCAAAACTTTCTTAAAGACTTATTTTGGAGCTGAGGTGAATATTTGTACCTTCCAGGCAATTTGTGGAAAAGAACACAATATTCCTTGTCTCTAGAGGATTTTCATTTGAGAAGTCAGGAGTACGGGTTTGCGGCTCAGATTCTCCGGTAAGGGAGGAATTATCCACCTGCGAGAACACGAGTGCAGATATTTGTCCTCGGGTGGCCATAATTAAGCTTAGTTAGTCTTCATTCATTCATTTTATGAACCGCTTAATCCTAATTAGGAGAGTCAGGAGGCTGGCGCCCATCTCAGGCGACTCTGGACAAGGAGTGAGTACATCCCGGGCAACTCACCAGGCCGTCGCAGTGCGGAAACACGTTGACGGCTATGCAGCTCCTCTTTACGAAAGTCAGCAATGGTTCTTTTACAGGAACCTCTCACCACCTACAGTGAGACACATGGCCGGCCTTTGATAACCCAGTTAGCTGCACTGGGGGTAGTTCGTCTTTCTCTTTTCAACTAACTTTTTCATTACCTTTAACATATTGCTCCTGTACACACTTGACGTTTCTATTCCATTTGCTTTGCTATGTTCATGGTACTAAGTACTGAAAGTTCATTATATTGCAACAATATTATGCTCCATCTGATTGGTTAATAAGCCGTCTGTAATTTTACAGTAGGGACTTGTAACCCTGGGTTTCCTCTGGAGCACAATGTCCCTGACTTCCAGGATTTTTAAAAAAGTGCAGACCATGCATGGAGCACGGATTTGGGTATAAAAAAAAAGCAGGGTCACCCAAGAGATGCAACTTGAAGTAATCAGGTTGCCAAGTTCATCAAGATCCCCTACAAAGGTGCATCAAGGTCTGTTATGCTCTACTGCAGTCTACCATGATTCTACTATGATTACCATGATGATTTCCATGATTACCATGGTTACCATGATGATTACTATGATTACCATGATGATGTTTACCATGATTACCATGATTCTACCATGGTACTACCATGATTCTACCGTTACGATTGCAATCAAATTGTAATATACCGTAATGACTGTGACGAAATTTTTGACAGTCAAACACTTTTGCCATGATCAGCACGATCACGAATCCACCAATTTTCCCCAAGATTATCACAATTTCATCCCATGACCCCCTCCCCCACACTCATCATGATTTTCTCAAATCGTGGAAATCACAGTCATCGTGACCCCAGAGTAAACCCAGGATTAATAACTTTATAACTTAACAACAAAAACTTCAGATAATTGCAAACGTTTCTCATTTTCTCGGTTTGAAAAAGTATCCCGAAGTAATCCCAAAGATTGAGAAAGCACACAGAGTGGTGAGTCCAGTCATAGGCTTACAGTTCTAGTTGCCTCTCATGACTCTGTAATTACAGCTTTACCAAGATAATGATTTTACTAAATTAGATCTGCACAGTGCTTACAACAACCTCATCAGAATTTGCCCAAAGATGAATGAAAGACAGCAGGTAGCACCACCAGGGGGCACTGCAAATTCACAGTACTGTAATGCCATATGACATCATTAGCGCCCCCTCTGTGTTCCACTGTGTCATATTCATGTTGTGCTCTTTGTTCTGAAACTTGCGGGGATTGGTGGGTCAGTGGTTAAGACTCTGAGAACTTGATCAGATGGTCAGTGGTTCTAACCAAGTTGTCCTTGTGCAAGACCCTTCACCCTGGATTTACATTCTAAACTAAAAATATGAATTCCATGTGGTCAAGGTAGCTATGGGCAAACAAATGGTGATTGCCGTCACAATCAGCCACCATAAGACTACCAATGTTTCATGGAGTGTCCAACCCTCTACAGAAGATTTGTCCATAACTTGACATCGATAGCCAGCCCAATCATAATATTATATATAAATATAGCTGCATCCAAAATGAAATTGGACTGAAAAAGCCATCAGTACATTTTAGAAACTGAAACGGGTGTTAACATGATCCCCCATCCCACAGCATCCATTCAGTCCAGAGAAGTCGTTTATGGTGGAGGTGTATGCCTCCTACACGCTGAGTAGAACTATGATGTTGGCGATTGACCTGAGGGTGTGGAACACCCATTCACAGCTTTCACAGCAAAGACTATAAGAATCTTGAGTAATTATACAAAGCCGGGTCATGTCCTTCATCCATTTCTACTCTTGTACATTACACATCATCAGGCCGTCTAAAGGCAGATGCCCCATCATAACCGTTTCCAAACAACAACAATCTGAAACCCATTCTGCCAACAAAATGCTTTGGATTCAAAGGAATTCGGCCAGCATATCACTGGATGCATACCTTGTCAGCTTACTTCTGAAAATCAGACCTCATTGTCTGGACTCCTACATCTCCTGTGACTGGGCACCCCATGACCTGTTAAAGGGAAGAATACTCTTGGCCTGCATTGAACAAGCCTAATCCAAAGTACCACACAGCCTTCCTAGAGGGAAGCTTCATACCCCTACGCATACTACAAAATCCCTGGCTTTAGATCACCACTGACTTCACTGATCTCTCTGAGTCTCAATTGTTTTAACAATCATGGTTATATGCAATCACTTCTCATGCTTCCTCTGATTGTGCTACCAGGCCATCCAGAAAGCAAAACTGTTTTTCAAGAGCATTGTAAAAATGTCAGCATTGTTGGAGACATTATCAGTGACAGAGGCATCCAATTTACTTACTGAGTGTGGAAAGCACTCGTGGATAATTTGGGCATAAATGTCAACCTAACCATTGGTTACCATTGTGAGGATAAAGGTCAGGTGGTATGCCTCAATCAAGAAGTGAGAACATTTCTGCATACCTACTGCTTTGATGTTCTACATGACTGAGCACATCTTCTACCGTTGTCAAAATACACCCCAAATCCCAGAAAAATCATAACACTGATATCACCATGTTCCAAGATTCCTAGGCTATAGCCCTCACTGGGTCAATGAAACGCTCAGGACACTGATTTGCATGCACCAAATGGTTGGTTGAAAATATCTGACCAAGCCTGTGAGTGGGCCCACCAACAATTCACCACTGAAACCTCTCATCACAAGACCAATGTGGACTGCTAACACGCAGACATTCCCACCTACGAACCGGGAGACCAGGTATAGCTTTCCATACGGCACCTACAAAATTGCCCAGGCTGCCAAAAGCTCTGTGCACAATGCATAGGACCGTATCCAATTGTCAAACACGCCAGTCCTCTGACTTATCATCTTGTTCCAACGCCCTACAGTCATAGCTCTCGTTCTTTCAACGTTTACCAGCTGAAACCAGCTGAACCTCGACCTGACGGAAATGAACACATTCGGGTCTTATGAGCCTCTCCATAAATGATCGCCAAACAGCATTCATGGTCAACATATTACAGGAGAAGATGAGAGGACCCAGAATATCAATCGACTGGAACGGCTGTATATCTGAGGTACAATGGCAGGTTCTGACCAAAGACACACACACACACACACACACACACACAGAGAGCTTAGTTAACCCTTTGAACAGGTTTACCGTCGACTAGAAATTCAAACATCTGTCAGCTCTTATTATGCCTCGGTACACTACAGCCAATCATTGACTGTCTTACATCATGCGCTTGCCTTCCACTCTTGCTGTAACAGGATTTCACTAGATTGACCAAAACCAGCTAGTTTTTTAGTGAAATAAAGTAAATTATGTCTCGCAAATCAATGTCAGTAGCCGAGGTTCTGGTGCAAGTGATAAGGTCAGGGGGCCGGTGTGCAAAAGGTTAAAGACTTGGACCACAGACGGTCAGTAGACCAGGTCTTCATCTCGAAGATCATTCCAAGAACAAGGTTACTCCTGCTGGGAACTTCTTGGTGGGGTTCAGTTACAACACCATCACTATTCTTGCATCCCACACTCTAGTCTTCCGAGCAGTTCATTCACAGATCTCAGTCACGTACGTAACTGCTAGTAATACTGTTCACTGGGTATCTGTGTGACGAGTGACATGCAATCAGCAGCACAGTATATGCGGACTTGTCATAGGAAAAAAAAAAAAAAATTGACTGAGCAGTTTGATTATCTCCTGGTGTTCTGTGGGTGAGATGTTTTGCTACCATGACTTTGGACTCTCATGTTACTGCTGCTGTGTTTGAACTTTGTCTGTCTTCCTGTTGACATCTCAGCCGACGTCTCTGATTGTCTCACCGGCATCTGCCTTTTAAGAACAGGCTCAGATTGTAATTATTGTACTGTTACTTGTGGACCCGCTCTCATGATTATTTATGTATTTATTAATTTTCAAGCGCTATTGCTATTATATATTTGACTTGGATGTTATAGGTTGCTTTAAGTAAATACAGCTGGGGGGGAAAGTGAATAATTAAGTGATGATCATGCAGATTTTAATGACAAACCATGATGACAAATCACAGTTTGAGTTTACTGTGGAAGAAGTGGTAAATTGATGTGGTAAAGACTTTTCCGCCGCAACCTTTTGTAAAAGATGTTGCAGGAAATAAAAATTAGATGTGTATGTATTCTGAAAAACAAACAAACAAACATACAATCCAAAAAAGGGGCAGTGCTGGCCTGGCGGTCAGGTGCTGGATCACTGCTCCAAAGTTTGAGGGTTTAAGCCCCACCCCCAATGGGTTGTCACTGACGTCCCCCCAGTGCAGCTAACCGAGCTATCAATGGCTGGCCATGTCTCTCACTGTCTGTGGTGAGAGGTTCATTTAAAAGAACCATTGCTGACTTTTCCTCGGTGATTTCTGCCCTGCAATGGCCTGGCAAGCTGCATAGTGTCTACTCTGCCCTTGCCCAGAGTCGGCTGAGGTGGGCACCAGCCTCCCCGCGATCCTAATTAGGATAAGCAGTTCAGAAAATGAATGAATGAATGAACAAACAATCTGAAAAATCAAAACAATAAAATTCATGAGGTAATACAGGGATCCCTCACTTTCCGCGGTTAATGGGGATTGTGACCCCCGCGACCTCCAATTTCTGCTAAGTAGGATCGACCCCCCCCTGACTGACGTATATGTACATGTATCTTCTTCTTCTTCTTTTTCTTTCGGCTGTTCCTTTCAGGGGTCGCCACAGCAAATGATCTGCCTCCATCTCTCCCTATCCTCTGCATCTTCTACTCTTACTCCAACGACCTTCATGTCCTCCTTCACCGCATCCATAAATCTTCTCTTTGGTCTTCCTCTGGGCCTTCTGCCTGGTAATTCCAACCTCAGCATCCTACTACCAATATACTCACTGTATATGTACATGTATATGTGTATATAATATCAATACATAAATACATATTCACTGAGATAAATGCTTATAATAACAATTAAAATTCGAAAATAATGCACAAGATATAAATAAAATATAAATACAAACACACATACAGACGCGTGTAAGTAGTTTTGTTGGGGGGTTTTAGGTTGTTTTTTGTTTTTTTTCTTCTTTTTTTTTGCATAATTGGCCTTGTTTTACGGCATTTTCCTTAATTTTTCCACATTTCTCCTTTTTTTACTCTTCGATGAACATTTTTGAAAAACCCGCGATGCACTGAAGCCGCAGAAACTGAAGCACGAAGTACCGAGGGATCGCTGTATAAAAAATAATTAAACAACAAATTGCAATACAGATTTTTTTAAAAAATTTGTTTGTTTTACAAATGTTTATGTTTAGTTTGCCAGCATAGCACATCGTTGTTGTCCCATACGGTTTACAACAAATTGTACGTGACACGCACATTAAAACCGCTGGTATACATTTTGATCGCGATGACTCACTCATGTGTTTTTAGTAAGTTATCCTAGTCATGGTGGAACCTGTAAGTCCTATCAGAGAACCCAGAGGAAACCCGTAGAAACATGGCCAAAGCATGCACAGCACTAAGGTAGGTAAGTCTGTTGGGTTTTTACACCCGAGCCTAGTGGCTTAGCCTCGTGGCTCATCAGGCCGGTACTTATCCCCTGTTTCCTGTAGCGTGAAGCAACCAGGAGTTCAACTCCCCCTGGATGGGGCGCTAGTCCATCGCAGGTTTACCTTCCCAGTATATTTTTACTGGTACCCATTTATACTGCTGGGTGAACAGAGGCACACTTGTGGTTGAGACCTTGCCCAGGGGTCTTAGCACAGTGAGGGTCTCAGTGGGATTCGAACTCACAACCTCCTGATCATGAGCACAGCACCCTAACCACAAAGCCACCGGCCCCACACATGCACAGACAGCACTAGCCAGATCAATATTTGACATTTCTTTAAATTTTTTGTAAAACTTGTGTTACCTTGCAGCCGTAAGCAGCAATGATGCGCAGATCAGCAGGAATTCTATCACCACCTTTGATTTCCACCAAGTCACCAACCACAACCTCTTCAGCGTTAATGCTTGTTCGCTCACCGTCACGAATAACCAGAGCTTGCTATATACGGAAAAAAATGAAATTAACTCAAGGCGGAAATGTAAACATTTTAAATGATTTTTATATCTTTTTGAAATTTTACATGGGGAACGAGATTCTTGAAGGAGTCCATGATCTTGGAGCTCTTCGCTTCTTGGTAATATGAAAAGCACCCAGTAATCAACACCACCGTGGCCAACACTACTCCCAGGTACAGCTATACATATATAAATATGTATAAAATAGATAAGTGTTAATATTTGGCTGATTATTATGCCGAGAAAATAAAAATATTTATGAGTTATACCAACTAAAGTAAAAAAAAAAAAAAAAAAAAAAAAAAAAAAGGTAGTGTTTCTTACATTATCGTTTTCCGGCTCATTCTCAGTCGTGATCTGAATTGCAAAAGCCAAGAAACAAAGGAAAGCTCCGATCCACAGTAGGGTACAGAATCCACCAAAGAGCTGTTTACAGAACTTAACCCATTCTGGGGTGGTGGGAGGAGGGGTCAGTACATTGGGTCCGTCACGCTCAAGGATCTCCTTTGCTCGGGAACTAGACAAACCCTTTAAAAACAGGAAAATTACTATAAGTTGAAATTCGTTAGGCGCCACGGTGGAGTAGTGTACAGAAAGAAGGTTCTGGGTTCGATTCCCAGCTCGGGTGTTTCTTTGTGGAGTTTGCATGTTCTCCCTGTGCTTGTGTGGGTTTCCTCCAGGTGCTTCGGTTTCCTCCCACATTCCAAAAACATGCACTGTAGGTTAACTGGATGCTCCAAATCTCCCCTTGGTGTGAATGGTTGCGTGAGTGTTGGCCCTGCAATGGCCTGGCGAGCTGTCCAGGGTGTACTCTCGCCCAGAGTCGGCTGAGACGGGCGCCAGCCTTCCCACGATCCTAATTAGGATTAAATGGTTAAAAAAATGAATGAATGAAATTGGTTATTCGTTGATGTTGTTACTTTTTGATTAAATGCTTGAACACAACAGATCCAATCGATTTTAGAATTCAGCGACATCAAATATTTTGTAAAATATAGCATCATATAGTTGTGACTTCCCCCTCTACAGCCACTTCCTCATTCATTGGGACACTGAGGTGTTCCCAGATCAGCCGAGACACATAGTCCTTTTGGCGTTATCTGGGTCGACCCCGGGGTCTCTTCCCGCTCGGACATGCCTGAAACACCACAGCTGGGTGGGGTTCAGGGAGACATTCTAACCAGATACCCGAGACACTACAACTGGCTCCTGTCAGTGCGAAAGAGCAGTGGTTCTAATCTGAGCTCCTCTCAAATGGTTGCATCTGTAACCCTTTCTCTGAGGGAGAGCCCCACCTCCATGCGAAGGAAGGGCGTGTCAGCCACCTGTGTCCTCCATCTTGCTCTTTCGGTTACGACCTAAAGCTGGTGACAATAGCTGAAGGTTGGAACTTAGATCGACTGCTAAACTGAACGCTTTGCTTTGCGACCCAGCTCACTCTTCACCACGACGGACGGGTACAGGCCCCGCCTTCCAGCAGAGGCTACAGCGATCCGCCCGTCGGTCTCCCTCACTTAAACGTTTCAAACCGACTTTAATATCTCACAAAGAAAACTCAAGTCAATATAAAATACAATTTCTAAATAATGATTTTATTTATGAAATTGAAAAAAAAAAAAAAAAAATCCAAACTTATTTGCCTCTATGTGAAAAAGTAATTGCACCTTAAACCTAATTGCTGGTTGTGCCTCCCTTGGCACCAGTAACCGTTACCAGGCATTTACGATAACTGGAGATGAGTCTTTAATGCTGCGGAGAAATTTTGGCCCACTTTTCCCCTCAGAATTGTTTTAACTCAGCCATATTGGAAGGCTTTTGAGCAACCGCTTAATCCTAATTAGGATCACTCGGAGGCTGGCGCCCATCCCAGCCGACACTGAGCGAGGGCAGAGTACACCCGGGACAGCTTCCCAGGCAATCGCGGGGCAGAAACACGCTGACGGCTCTGCAGCTCCTCTTGACAAAAGTCAGCAATGGTTCTTTTACGTGAACCTCACACCATGGACAGTGAGCGACATGGCCGGCCTTTCATAACCCAATTAGTGCACTGGGGCGGACAGTGACAACCTGTTGAGAATGGGGCTTGAACCCCCAGCCATAGGATCAGTGATCCAGCCCTTTTCCCACCAGGCCGCCACTGCCCCGGTTCTTGAGCATGAACTGCTTATTTAAAGTCACACCCCAGCATCTCACCTGCATTTCAGTCTGCACCAGTGTTTACTGTTTATTTTTGAGAAACTTTTATCATTTTTACTTACACTGTCAATGTCGGTGCCATATTTACGGTGCAATTCATCTAAGGTTAACTTGTGATCATCCTAAAAGAATAAATGTAAATAAACATCAGGCAAACAATATTCTATCAAACATCCTTCATCATTTTACTTTTAAAATAAAGATATACATGCAGTTCTATAACACGTACATTTATATTCTACATTTATTTCATATTCTTGAATACATTTTGACATTCATACGTTTTGTATATCGGATTATATACATTCGCTATTTTATTTTATTTATTTATTTATTTATTTATTTATGGTAATTTTTATTATCTCTCACCAAATCTACTTCTTTCTTAAGTTCATTTATGTCCTTCCTCTTTTTCTTCTTTTTCCCCCCGTCTTCTGAAGTCGCTGCCATCATGTATTTATCATTCCCATTCTAAACAAAAAAATGAAATGATGATCATGCAACATTGCTATTCTCCGTTTAAAATCTTTATTAAATACGAATGTAAAATGAAAATAAATAAAAGATCAATGGTAACGTAATGCACTTACCCCGAACCCCATTTTAGGTTTTTCCTGGTAACTGATCACTGTGTGTTTTTTCAAATCCTTGCAAAGAAACTTTTATAGGAATTCATCAGTCTAAAAGGGGAGGAGTTTTGGTCAAAAAATTAGTGGGAAGTCCTTTTAATTTGTCCATGGCAACCAAGCAGTTTCCCAAAACATCTGGGAAAGGGGTGGCGTGTTTCTGGAAAAGTATTGTTGATACACAATGGGTCCATACAGGTAGGTAATTTAGACTCTTCAAGTTTGTTTACACAGTTAATACGCCATTATTTCCCCGCAATATTACCGGGTATTTCTTACAATATTCCGACATCAATCACACCAACAAACTCTTCACATGACCATCGAAATACTGCAATAGTAGTTCATTCATTTGTTCATTTTCTAAGCTTATTAATCCTAACTAGGCTCGCGCGAAGGCTGACGCCCATGTCAGCTGATTCCGAGCGAGTGTGGGGTACACCCTGGACAGCCTGCTAGGCCATCGCAGGGTCGACAGTCACTCACACAACCATTCACACTCACACACTTACACCTCGGAGTGATTTATAACAGCCAATTAACCTACTGTGCATGTTTTTGGACTGGGGGGGTGGGGACCGGAGAACCCAGAGGAAACCCATCCAAGCACACGGAGAGAACATGCAAACTCCACACAGAAACGCCCAGGCTGAGAATCGAACCCAAGACCTTCTTGCTGTGAGGTGGATGTGTTAACCACACAACTCGTAATTTTTCAACTATAGTGGTATCTTGAATTATGAGTCTCCCTTATAACGAATTTTCCACGATACGAGCTTCGATCCACCAAAAATCTGCCCCATCCAACCAGAAAAATTTCACTTTACAAGCTCTGCTGGGGAAATGGCTTTTCTGAGCCGATTAGCCTCATATTCTTTCACATGTATTCCTCCACGCTCCAAGAACACCTTGTGCAGTATTTCTCAATTATTTTCTGTGACGCCCCCTATAGGAAGAAAAAAAAAAAAAAAAAAAACATTTCACGCCCCCACAGCAACCCGCGCACAACTATAAATAGTGTTTACTGCACTTCATATTGTTTACCAAAGAGACGATTTATGGATGTGGTGAAGGAGGACATGAAGGTGGTTGGTGTAAGAGAAGAAGATGCAAAGGATAGGGTGAGATGGAGGCAGATGATTCGCTGTGGCGACCCCTGAAGGGAAAAGCCGAAAGGAAAAGAAGAAGAAAGCACTTCATATTGTTTGCTCGGTGCTTTTTCCCTACACTATAGGGAACACAGTGAGAGCACCATTGCCACCTACTGTAGAGGATGTGCAATTACACATAATTCTAGTACAGTATGGCAAAAAAGCATGTGACCCAGTGTCATACATGTGCCCCCTGGCATCACACCAGCCCACTATTTGAGACACACTGGCATTGTGGGCGCTCACCACGAGCCTTTCCTCGCTGGCAATCGTAGCGTGCACATACACAAAATTCTCCTCATCCTCGTCCTCTGTTATGCACAACCTCATGCCTGCCCACATGACATCTTTGCCGCAGTCGATGATCGGAAGGGTTAGTTGACTTATTGTTTATTTTTGTTTTATTATTAATTATTAATTGCTATTAATATACATGTATTATTATTATGAAATATTTATTGTTTTTACATGTTTATCTTTAAGGTGGAATATACGTGTTTATGTCAGGTTGTATGAGTTTGGGAGGGGCTTGGAACGGATTAATTGGTTTTCTGTTAAATGCTTATGGGAATTTTTGTTTTATCTAACGAACTTTTTGGGTTATGAGCTCATCCTTAAATTCGAAAGTCAAGGTACCACTGTAATATGTAGAGTAGTTTTTCGGGTAAATATATTCAACATTTAATTCAGTAAGGCTTTCATAGGTTAGTATTCATATGTTCATAAGAAACTGACGTAAAGCTACATCCACACACTGTCTGTCTTCCTTTCGGCTTTTTCCCTTTTACTCGGGAGTCGCCACAGCGAATCATCTGATTCGCACGTTTGATTTGGCAGAGGTTTTTACGTCGGATGCACTTCCTGTCACAACCCTTTTTAGCAAGGCACAGAAACACGCTGACGACTTTGCAGCTCCTCTTTACGAAAGTCAGTAATGGTTCTTTTACATCAACCTCTCACCATAGACAGTGACAGACATGGCCCGCCTTTGATAACCCAGTTAGCTGCACTGGGGGGGACAGTGACAATCTTGTGGGAGTGGGACTCGAACCCCCAACCTTTGGATCAGCGATCCAGCGCCCTATACCACTAGACCACCACTGCCCCTACATCCACACACTGTATGGCAATATATATATATGGGTCCTCGCTCGGAGTTGGCTGAGATGGGTACCAGCCTTCCTGTGACCCTAATTATGATTAAATAGTTACAAAAAAAGAATGAATGAACATTATCCAAAAAGCCAACTACATCATCATCATCATCATCATCCTTATCATCCTTATCATCAATAAATATACTACTTGGCAAAATATATCAAGCAAAAATTATTTTTTCAAAGCCATAATAATCAATAACATTAATTTTCTTTTCCTCGGTGAGGGCGGTACGGTTGCCCTCTTGATGTTTCTATGAAACCTGCTCATGTATTTCACAAGACCACCATCTCACCTGTTCGAAGCAGAGGACATTTAAATAAAGAATAATCACAACAAAAGACTTCCCTAAACACATAACTGGTGGTTGGACTGTTTGTGTACAAACATGTAGGTATTGTAGACACACCAGCTGTTCATGCAGGTCGGGCATCTCAAGTGGTTGGTGAGACCCATTTAAAATGTATTATAACTTTATTCGAAAGTCTCACTTCACTCTCACTTCACTCTCACGTCACTCTCACGTCACTCTCTTCAGTTCAGACACAACACCTTTCTGAATTAAGCTCAGGGCTGTGGTGGCCTGGTGGAAGGGTACTGGTCCCAAGTTCAGGGTTTCAAGCCCTACTGTCACCGAGTTATCATTGCAGCACCACCACCAAGTGCAGATAGCTGGGTTATGAAAGGCTGACCATGTCTCTCACTGTCTGTGGTGAGGCGCATGTAAAAGATTCATTGCTGACTTTTGTCAAGAGTAGCTACATAGCCGTCAGCGTGTTTCTGCCCCGGAATGGCCTGATGAACTGTCCAGGATGTACTCTGCATTCAGATGGGCACCAGCCTCCCACCGACCCTAAGTAGGATTAAGCGGATAGATTTGAAGATTAAGAAAGCAAAGACAGCAGGTGTGGTTCACAGCATTAACTGGAATCTCGTACCCAGAGCCATTAGGAGACATCTTTCGGATTAAAAATGGTCAAATATTTGTTTTTGCTGAAGAATTTCACAGTAGCTGATGTGATTGCACAGTAAAGGCGGAGACAGCGCTGGCGACAAAGAGGACTATAAACATTACAGAGGTGGGTGAGCTGTTCGTGGACAGTTTTGAGGACACAACATCTGGACAAATAAGTTCCTCACGGGAAACAACGGAGCGTTGGTGAAGATACCTTTTGAACAGAAAACCTAAATTAATATGCGGAAAGCATTTCATTGGACAAGTGCTGTTATTGGTGAGTGATTTTTTATAGAGATGTTTAGCATTATTGTTTTTTATAACAATAATAACTATTATTATTAGTAGTAGTTCTGAACAGATAAAGATTATTATTCTAATGAAAAAATCCTTTACATACACACTAGTACATTAATGATGCACTAATAGAAGTGTAAAAATATTTACAGCAAAAATAAATAATTGTAAAATCGTAAAGTTAAATAAATACTAAATAAACAAAATCCAGTACATATGCTTATTTGGTATAAAAAATAAAAGGCTCCTTTTAATTGATGATGAAATGTATGAACTGTGTTGTCAAATGGAAAATGCTATCCGCCCACTATAGTACGAATGAACTCACAGATGCTGATGATTGACTGGTGATGGCTGTGAGTGACAGGGAAGTGAGCGTATACCACCATTTCCTCCCGCGAGAGGTCGGCCAATTAGCTCCAATGGACTCCTGACGATAAACAGCTGTGGTATTTACCAAATACAATTATTAACAACATTTTCAATCTACGTAGTTTTCAAATAATATTTGTGGTATTTTTAGTTGAAATCGAGATATAAAATAATAAAAGCATTTATTTGTATTCAATTAATATGATTCAAAACAAAATTTTGCATCAAGGACTTTTGACAGTGTTTTATTACAATGCAACTGATTACGGGCCGCACGATGACTTAGTGGGTTTTATTCATTTCATTCATAATTTTTGAGACATGACACATGTTTTATTTTATCGAAATGCAACGTGGCGTCCAGATTTCATGTTGAATGAGAGTTATCGCCTTGATGAGTCTGCGAAAGTCAAACAGAAGTCGGGTAAATGTCGGTTAGTTTAATAAAGTTCCTTTTATAATGAATTAAAAAGGTTTACTTACCCTATTACCATGATGACAGTGCAGTTTGCAGTGGAGCTCCGAGAGAGCTGGCGGCCATGTTGGGTTTACGGTTTCACCTATCCCTTGTGGTCCTGAGTTATGGGCGTGGTTATGTTTGTTGCGGTAACACATTTGGCGGACGCTGTTATCCAGAGCAAATTATCACTTTGATTTTAACATATTTTTGCAAACATTTAGATTTAGGTTTAATATTTACTTTCACTATTTAACTTGTTGGGATCCCACTGACCTCATATGATGTCATCAACTTTTCTTTCAACTTCATTGTGTGTTTCGTTGTAAGTTGCCCATATACAGTAATCCAATTTAGCCAATGGCTGAGAGCTTTTGATTCTCCCTCCTGCTGATTGGTTGCAGATGATGTGTACGCCTCTTTTTTCTCCTTCGCGCACGTTATCAACGTGATTGCTTGAATTGTGAATTCACGTTTTTTTTCGTGTGTTTTTAATGATTATTTATGCGCTATGATGTCACTCAAACTCCCTGCATCTTCTCTAGCTTCTGGTAAGGAGCTTAAGCGCTTTATTCATTAATAATTATCACAGTGCAAAATTAAAAAGTTTTTATTAATCATTACTACATTGTACTGCATTATTACTGTATTAATGAGTAAGACTGAATATAGAATGTGTTTAACATGCATATTTTAGCGCATGTAATATCATACATAGGGTTTTAAAACCGCGTCAATAACTCGCCGATTTTCATGATTCGCAGGAAGGGGCGGAACACAACTGCAGCGATTGAGGAGAGGTTACTGTAAAGCCAATCATGCCAAACTTGTTCGTGTTTTAAACGTGGTGATGAAATGCATCTCAGGCGGCGGTAAGGTACAGAATCAGTGCGGAGAAATGGAAAGACTCACAAAATTATGGTTTGGGTGTTAGGAGGTTAAAACTTATCTGGACATGGAACGATTTTCTTCACAGTTGTAAGATGTAAGATATAGTTTTAGACTTAATTCCATCGACAATCTGAGGAAAAAAATACTAAATATGAGGAAGATGAGCTGAATACTTTTAAAAAGGTGAGTTATATGTTTTTTAACTTTATTTTTATATTTAGTGTCTTCAGGATTTCTTATGATTTCACAGTCACGCAGAAGTGAAATAAACTAAAAATGGTGGGTTTTTTTTTTGTTTTTAAACAGGTGAATGCAAATTATTTAAAATATCTCAGCAGATTTCAATTAGATGAAAGCAAAAACATAGGTGTAGACCAGGGGTCAGGAACCTATAGCTCACGAGCCAGATGTGGCTCTTTTGATGACTATATCTGCCTCTCAGATAATTCAGGTGGTCTTTCTTAACAGAATAACGAATACATACTTTCACTGTCATTTAAATAAAAATACAAAAAAAAAAAAAAAAAGCCAGCAAATAAAACAAAAACATAAATAAATCTCATGCTTTTAAATCTATACAGTACATCTATTTTCAATGCCACTTGTCACTGTGGCGCGCAGCGGAGAGCCAATCCTTTCTGTACTACAGTGTGTGGGCGCGTCCGATACCTTGAAACTCTAATTTTATTGGATTATATGCAACAGCGCGCGAGTTGTTTTTGGGTTAAGAGGTAAATTTCCCTTGTTTTTGATCAGCTCATTTGCATAAAACTAAGCAGAGCAGGCAAGCAAACACAAATAGACAGACATGGAAAAACTTCATCCTGCAGACCAGCTGATTTTCAAAACTTGTGAGTCCTGTCGTATTAACCATGCGCACGCGAGCAGTCCTTCTCACCTGAAAAACATCAAGATCAATCTGTGGTCATGTTTAACAGAAGGAAGCCTAAACGCCTGCAAGAAGCTGAACCTCAGCACGTATCAACCAGACTACAAAGCTATCTGCAAAACCATGCAGCACCAGAAGTCGCATTAATAGTAAGAAGTACTTTTCTTATTAATAAATAACTTCAATGTCGTTTAAAATAAATTCAGAGTCTTATTATACTCTAAAATTGTTTGTCTTCTTTTTCCATTTAGTATTCAGTATTAAAACTATATATGGCTCTCAGAAGATTAGATTTTAAAATATGGGGATTTTTTTGGTCTCTCAGTCAAAAAGGTTCCTGACCCATAGTGTAGACTGACAGTCATTTAGAACGCGGAGTGAGATTTGTGTATATCTGTACTGGGGACGTGGGAGGAGTTTACTTTGTGACGTTATTGATGATTGAACTCGGATACGTGAGAAAATGATGAGATGTTATTCTTTAAGCAACCAAGTGTTGTGTAAATAAATATAATATTGTTCTATCATTGTGTGTTTTTGCTGCTTTTTTGTAAAAAAATATATCAAATTGCATACCTTATGTACATAAGACGATGGACAAATATATTAGAGAGTGAAATATATATGAAGAACCCGAAAACAATCATTTATACAGAAATATTCCGATATAAAGTCAATGGGGTCACAAACGACCCCACCCGGTTAGATTAGTCCCTGAAATAGCTCGGTCGCTTGAGGGATTAGATAACCCTTGTCTGTTACATCGTGTAATATGCATGCTAGCTTTTTTTTCCTTTGCATCAAAAATGAAAATAATTCATAAAAAGTAAACTTACTTATGCTTAGAGTTTGCAAATTACAATACAATCTGAAGCTATAAATGTCAAAAATCTCATCGATCGTAGTGGGGTGATAAGCGACCCCGCAGAAGTTTGGATGATACTCGCCACACGGATTGGCCGATCCTTACAAAATTCTATCAACAAATTCATGGTAGGAAAATTACAACAATGGCACCCGAATATAGATGCCCAAGGTCATATATAATGGGGCCCCAATATATATGCCCGGGGTCATATACGACCCGCACTCGGTCGCTTGAAGGTTAACAATGTCTTTTAAAACTCACTCAAAGTTTCACTGTATAAAAGTCACTGTAGGAAAATGTGAATGTCTGTTATTTTGGTTCCAGCATCATCCATCCGGGATCATGTGTATTTAACCATATATGGTGAAACAGACAGTCTGTGCCACCGCCACATGTTATTTGCGAAAAAACCAAAACAATAATTATAATAACCACAATGCTTGAATCTCTGGAAACCGTGGTTTCAAACTGCAAGCAAGTCTGCTCTTGATTAAAGGCTCAGGTTTTATTGTCTCCTTTTTTTTTTTATTTACAGCACGCCATGTAATTTTCTTCCCTGTGTCTGCATTTCGGTCTCCGAGTCATCAGATCACGTGGTACTGCCCTTCTCTTTTTGCAACAATGAGCAACTCTATTATGTAGTCCTGGATGGGTTGAAGCATAACCTTGTAAATTATACTCATTCATTCATTTTCGGAACCGCTTCATCCTAATTATGCTCATAGGGCGGCTTGCGTCCATCTCAGCCAACTCTGGGCGAGGGCAGAGTAAACCCTGGACGTTTGCCTTACGGCTCAGCTCCCTCTTCACCACAATGGACCGGTACAGGCTCCTGCAGTGGCTGCAGCGATCTGCCTGTCGATCTAACGCTCCATCCTCCCATCACTCATGAACAAGACCCCTTGAACTTGAACTCATCCACTTGGGGCAGGACCTCATTCACGACCCGGAGGGTGCATTCCACACTTTTCCGACTGAGAACCATGACCTCGGACTTGGAGGGGGTGCCAATTCATCATGGACGCTTTGCGCTCGACTGCAAATCGCTTCCAATCCATTTTTTGTATATTTACGGTGCTTGTCTTGTTTTTTATCGATACAGTGATGTACAAAGAGTTCAAAGAACAGCACCATTAAATAAAATGTATTATTATTTTTATTATTATTATTAAAGGGCAGTGGTCGCCTAGTGGTATAGGGCGCAGGATCGCTGATCCTAAGGTTGGGGGTTCGAGTCCCACTCTTCACAACATTGTCACTGTCCCCCCCAGTGCACTAACTGGGTTATCAAAGGCCAGCCATGTCACTGTCTATGGCGTGAGGTTCATGGAAAAGAACCATTGCTGACTTTTCAAAAGAGGAGCTGCATAGCCGTCGGTGTGTTTCTAATTGGGAGTCGGAGTCCCCTGAGGCAGTTCGTTCACAGCAACGTTCTGGGAGCTCCTGCGGCGGCACTGGAACCCAGTCGTATCGGCTTCTGAACTTCCATTGGCTCCTTCTGGTGGTGCCTAGAAGGGGGACTTGCTGCTTCGGTAACATACTTCCTACCCAGGCTCTGCGCACTGGAGAGTATCACCAACCGGGATACCAGCCAGAGCGCATCTCCATAGTCCTTCGAGACTGACAGAGGCCTACTATTATTATTATTATTATTATTATTATTATTATTATTAGAAAGGGATGTGTAGCTAATATATCTAGTTATGCTCATTAGGTGTCCACATACTTTTGGCCACATAGGGCATGAAGTAGTTCTCTGTGTTTTTATTTATTTGCTTTTCTGGAGCACATTTGCAATCTTTTTTTTAAGATCTAATTGTGTTGCTTCAGTACCAACGAGGCTTTTGAACATATTCGATAATTTTATGTGTAACAATACTACCGCTACTTCTACGAATAATAATAATAATAATAATAACAATAATAATAATAAATTGTGAAAAAAGACATTTTCCAACATTTTTCTCTTAATTCACTTTTATTAAACATACACCAGATGTACATTGCTAGCGTACATGTTGTACGGCGATTTGTTTTATAACGATGTGCGTTCGTCATAAAATTCATTGTTGATAAGGAGGTTATCTTAGTAGTATGTCTCCTGTTCCACCCATCCTAAAATCGAGAACACACACACACACACACATCAGTAAAAATAAAACAAACAAACATCCCCCATCCCCATAAATTATTCTGCAAAATAATATGAATAATTTAGACCCTCATAAATGTTATTTAGTCTCTTACCGCCTGGGTTCCTTCTGAGGATGTACCTTCTCGCCTCGTCATAAAGGAAGATGAGTAGAGAATATGGGAAGGCACAGAACCACCAGCCGGGTCTAAATGGCATGAATCATCATTATGTAAATGGTTTGATTCCATGTTTTCGGAAGAAGAATTACAGAGAGTATATAATATAAAGATGAGGTGTGTATGTATATATATATATATATATATATATATATATATATATATATATATATATATATATATATAAAAAGCAAGCTTACTTTAGTGGATACATTCTCAGGGCTACATCCATGCCTGGGCAGTAGGACAAGAAAGCTGCCAAAGCGGTCTCCTCAAACAACCCGAAGATTAAGATTTTGTTCCTACAAACAAGACCGAGAATGACTCATAAGGAATTGAAGTAAGATTTCATACAACAAAATGCATTATGTTTATTATAAGGGATTGGAATACACAATGATTTTTGATGCATGCAGTTATCCAGGTGATGAAACATTATATCACTCATCCAACTGACTTTCCAACTCTCAGCTGAGTACACATTTCAACCTTATAAATATTTTATTTGTTTAAGGATTAAAACCAGCATCACTAGCGGTTAGCAAATCCGCCTCACAGCAGGACGGCCTGGGTTCAATTCCTGGAATTTGCATGTCTTCTCCTTGTTTGCGTCAGTTTCGTTTGGTTTCCACCACAGTCCATAAAAATGCACAGTAGGCTGGTTGCCTATTCCAAGTTGCCCCAAGGCGTGATTGTGATTGTAAGTGCACATGGTTTCGTGTGTGTGATGGCCGGACAAGCTGTTCAGGGTGTACCCTGTCTTAAGTCGGTTGAGATTTGTGCCTCTCTCCCTGGGACCCATACTGGGATAAAGTAGCTCTGAAAATGAATGAATGAATGATAACTGGGTTACCAAAGGCCAGCCGTGTCTCTCACTGTCTCTAGTGTGAGGTTCATGTAAAGGAACCATTGCTGACGTTACTCAAAAGGAGCTGCATTGCCGTCAGCATGTTTCTGCCCTATGATGGCTTGGCAAGCTTCCCTCACCCAGAGTCGGCTGAGACGGGCACCAGCCTCCCCGTGACCCTCATGAGGATTAAGCAGTTCAGAAAATGAATGAATGATTGAACTGGTACCGCTGTAATCATAAACCAGGAGATCATGTTCACGATTATTGACATGCAAATCATCATAACCATTCATTATGGTTGAATGTGGTATTCACATTCACAAAGACGATACATGACTTTCAAATCCCAAAACATGGCGTGCTAGAAATCACTCCACCCACTGCAAAATCACGCCAATCAAAAAGGTTGGAAAAAAACTGCAGCTGAGACTGACGAAGCCGGTTGGATGGATATACTATCTATCTATCTATCTATTTATATATATATATATATATATATATATATATATATATATATATATATATATATATATATCTACACACACACACACACAGCGGTACCTCGACTTACGAGTGTCTTTTATAACGAATTTTCCATGATGCGAGCTTCGATCCACCAAAAATCTGCCCCATCCAACGAGAAAAATTTTGATTTACAAACTCTGCTGGGGAAATGGCTTTTCAGGGCCGATTAGCCTCGTATTCCTCTGCGCTCCGAGAACGCCTTGTGCAGTGCTTCTCAATTATTTTCTGTGATGCCCGCTCTAGGAAAAAAAAAATATATAATTTCACGCCCTTCCCAGCACCCCGAACACGACTTTAAATAGTGTTTACTGCACTCTTGTTTGCTCGGTGCTTTTTCCTACACCATAGCGTGACAATGAGAATGCCACTGCCACCTACTGTAGAGGATGTGCAATTACACTTAATTAGTTCTTTATTATTAATTCTTATTAATGTTAATGTATAGGTAGTATTATTAGAATGATTAATAATAATAATAATAATTATTATTATTATTATTTAATATATTACGTGAAATATACGTGTCAGATTATACGAATTTGTCTGGTTTCCAATTATTTCCTGTGGGAATTGGTGTTTTATCTAACGAACATTTTGACTTATGAGTTTGCCCTCGGAACAGATTAAATTCGTAAGTCAAGTTACCACTATACATATATATATATATATATATATATATATATATATATATAGTAGTATATCTTCTTTTCTTTTCAGATATATATATCCTGCCTAATATATTTTGTATACATTTGTTTACGTACTTCATTCCCTGTTGTATGATAGAGTTCCTCCTGGTCTTACAGATGATAAGATCGGCCCACTGTACGATTACAATGCTGACAAAGAACGCAGTATGGCATGTGTACTCCACAATTTTTCTTCGTTCATAAGTCTATAGTAGCAATAAAGAAATGAAAACATGCAGTTGAATACATAGGAGACATGAGAATTATATTCTATAATGTAAGCTCTTTGAAGGCATTGCTGGTTTAATATACCCATTGTTGGCCATAGCTGTCTTCCAGATCATTGTAATATTTATTGTCCCAATTGACACGCATTCCTATGAGGTCTGTAGGCAGGAATCCATTCTCAGCAAGAATCACAAAGTAAGTGAAAAATCCTGCCGTAGCTTGCATCATTCCTATAAAGACATGAAAGGCATACAGTTATGATTCACTCACAGGAAAGTACTCAGTTCAGTAGACAAGAACAAATGAAGAAATGGGAAGGGTGATGCTTGCTATGACAGCGAGACTGACTGAATAGAAGCTTGTGTGTGTGTGTGTGTGTGTGTGTGTGTGTGTGTGTGTGTGTGTGTGAGACAGTGCCTTAAATATACACACATCAGGGTTACTGGTGAGTAGTGAGTTGAGAAACAGCCACTGACTGATGCACTGACTTTGATTAGGTCTAGAAGGCTACACCACGTTGTAGTTGAAAATACAGATCATTACTGTATAATAGGGCGTGTCTTAAAAATATGAAAAAAATTATACTTTTGTATTTTACTCTGGCCAGGTTACATTATTGAGACACTTCATGCAAAAACTCCAAATATATATTTTGCTCAACGTGCACAAAGTTTAGCATCTCTGTGTCTAAGTCCAGCACGGGAAACTACTGTATATAATAAGATTGAAACCTTTCTTCCACAAAAAGGGCGCAGTGCTGGCCTGGTGGTGGTCAGGTGCTCGATTACTGAGCCCAAGGTTGGGGGTACAAGACATACCGTCAACAGGCTGTCCCCCAGTGCACCTAACTGGGTTATGCAAAGCCAGCCATATCTAGCGCTGTCTGTGGTGCTGACTTTCATAAAGCGTAGGCTGCATTGCCGGCACGTGGTATTAATGTTTTATATTACAATATATAAACTGAATATATAAACTGTTTTTTATCGAATAGCTATGGCGGGAACACTAGGAGCAAACGACTTGTCTGATTTTTAAAAGAACGTGAGTGAAGTCAAGGGTGAACTTAGCCGACGACCGCACAAAACCTCGGGATTCCTCTCGCCAGCAAAGGCAAGGAATCGACAGCGTCTCGCTCAGGATGACCGCGGCCCTGTGTCAGGCGTCTCAGTACTGTCGAGTGGACTGTCGGAAAATAATCCTGATGTTGTGGAGAACCTTGAAGTGAGTTGGCTCACTGCTGTGAGGGATCTCCATCCATATGTTTATCTATATTCATTTATTCCTTTTCTGAACCGCGTAATCCTAATTAGGGTCACAGGGAAGCTGGCGCCCATCTCAGCCGACTCGTGGCGAGGGCAGAGTACACCCTGGACGGCTATGCGACTATGTAGCTCCTCTTGAAAGTCAGCGATGGTTCTTTTACATGAACCTCACACCATAGACAGTGACAGACGAGGCCGGCCTTTGATAACCCAATTAGTGCACCGAGGGGACAGTGACAACCCATGGAGAGCGGGGCTTGAACACCCGACCTTAGGATCAGTGATCCAACACCTTTACCACCAGGACACCACTGCCCTTAATACATCTGTGTATAAATATTAAATGTTTCTGTGTATAGAAAGTGCTCTCTTACCAATTTGACCGTAGGCGATGCTAATAAGCCTTTCATTCACCAGCTTGTCTGTTTTAGCATTTCTGGGCTGTCTCTTCATGATGTCACTTTCAGCAGCTTCATACGCCAAAGAAATAGCAGGAACCTGAAATGTGAGTAAGTCACATTCATCTCATGAGATCTTCCGTCCTTTACCGAGAAGATCCATGTCTCCGTCTACCGATAAGAAGCTTACCATGTCAGTACCCAGGTCAATACATAAAATGGTGACGGTGCCCAGAGGAAGAGGAATGTTTGCAATAATGAAGAGCAGGAAGGGGGAAATCTCAGGAATGTTGCTGGTCAGGGTGTACGCAATGGATTTCTTCAAGTTGTCAAATATCAGACGGCCTGGAAAGAGAAAACAACTTTAGCAAAATTCAACTCGGCTTGTGCTAATCTCGCGGTTTGCTAACTAGTCCCACCTTCTTCAACTCCAGTAACAATCGAAGCAAAGTTGTCGTCCAGAAGAATCATATCGGCGGCCTGTTTGGAGACGTCGGATCCGGCGATACCCATCGCTACACCGATATCGGCCTTCTTCAGGGCGGGAGAATCGTTAACGCCGTCGCCGGTTACAGCCACGATGGCACCCTGTAATCAAAACAAGCATATTTATAAACTGGAGAGCTCTTTTATTTATCGCCATTCATTTTCTAAACCGCTTAATCCTAATTAGGGTCACGGGGGAGGGGGCTGGCGCCCATCTCCGCCGACTCCGAACGGGGCCGGGGTACACCCTGACAGGGACGACACTCACACAAGCATTCATCCTCACACTCACACCTTGGGCGGATTTTTGAACAGCCAATTAATCTACTGTGCATGTTTTTGGACTGCGGGAGGAAACCGGAGTACCCGGAGAGAACATGCAAACTCCACAGAGAGACACCTGAGCTGGGAATCGAACCCGGGACCTTCACTTGCTGTGAGGCGGCTGTGCTGACCACCACGCCACCCCTGTTATTTATTTATTTATTTATTGAAGGACTGTATTAACTCTACCTGTCGCTGACAACCTTCAACAATGATCAGTTTCTGCTGTGGCGATGTTCTGGCGAACACAATCTCAGTGTGGTGACTTAGAATTTCATCCAGTTTTTCTGACGTCATGTCCTTCAAATCACCGCCATGAACCACACAAGCTTTTGCATCCCTTTAAAAACACACACACACAACTTTTCAATCTCTGTCTTTACAACTTTGGGACTCTTTACAAATACAGTAGGCCCCTGTTTTTCGCAATGGTTCGGTTCCAGCCCTTCCCGTGGATCATGAAAATCCGCGAGTTATTGACGCGGTTTCAAAAACCCTATGTATTTTATTACATACGCTAAAATGTGCTTGTTAAACCCATTCTATAGACCAGGGGTCTCCAATCTTATCCACAAAGGGCCGGTGTGGGTGCAGGTTTTCACTTCAACCAAACAGTTGCCACACCTTCCACCTGTTTCCACCAATCACTGATCATCAAAAGAAAAGAACAAAACTAGATTATTAGATTGTTTCAATTCTGAAGTGGGGACATCTTGGTGATATCATATTACTGTTTAAGACTTAAAGCAAGGTGATCTCACCAAGATGGCACCACTTCAGAATTGAAACAGTAATGTCCAATCTAAAATTTTTTTTTCTTTAATTTGATGATCAGTGATTGGTGGAAACAGGTGGCTACTGTTTGGTTGAAGTGAAAACCTGCATTTATTTCAGTTCATCAGTTCATTTTCTGTAACCGCTTCATCCTAATTAGGGTCGCGGGGAGGCTGGTGCCCATCCCAGCCAACTCAGGGCGAGGGCAGAGTACACTCTGGACAGCTCGCCAGGCCATCGCAGGGCGGAAACACGCTGACGGCTTTGCAGCCTACTCTTGTCGAAAGTCAACAATGGTTCTTTTACATGCCTCACACCATAGACAGCGAGAGACATGGCCGGCCTTTGATAACCCAGTTAGCTGCACTGGGGGGGGGACAGTGACAACCTTGTGGAGAGTGGGACTCGAACCCCCAACCTTTGGATCAGTGATCCGGCGCCTTATACCACTAGACCACCACTGCCCCCTGCATTTATTTATTTATTCATAAAGCACTTCGCTCCTTACCAGAAGCTAGAGAAGATGCAGGGCGTTTGAGTGACATCATAGCGCTAAAATAATCATTAAAAACACACAAAAATATTTACTTTGCAATTCAAGCAATCACATTGATGACATGTGTGCGAAGGAGAAAAAAAAAGAGGTGTACACATCATCTGCAACCAATCAGCAGGAGGGAGAAACAAAAGCTCTCAGCCATTGGCTAAATTTGAATCGCGTGACAGTTACTTCCTGGTTTGTCGCCGATCCTCGAGTATATGGGGGCGGGAGCGATGAACCGCAAAAGGTCAAGGGCCTAGTGTACTTTGAAACACTTTCCACAGAAGAGTTACCTGGGGTTCACATCTGAAACAGGAATATTTAAACGAGCAGCGATGTCTTCCACCGTCTCGTTGCCTTCTGAGATGATGCCGACGCCCTTAGCAATAGCTTTTGCTGTAATCGGATGATCTCCTGTAACCATGATGACCTGGAAATGCATTTTTAAAAAAATGTTTAATAGAATATTAAGTCATATTGTAAAACATACAATGATAAAATGAGGAGCTAAAGCACAATACCTTGATTCCAGCACTCCTGCATTTACCCACAGCATCAGGTACCGCGGCACGAGGAGGATCAATCATGGCCATGAGTCCAACAAAGCACAGGTTCTCAGTCGGGAAGTTCACCTCATCAGCATCAAACGCAAAACCTTCAGGAAACTGATCATCGGGGAGGTTGTAGTGGCAGAAACCTGCAAGGAACACAAATAATTCATTCATTGCTTGAGTGACAGGCAGCATAATGGCGCCATGAGCTCAGGAACACATTATCGCTCATCGGCTCATCGGAGCGGTGCTTATCCCCGGTTTCCACAGCGTGAAGCTACCAGGAGTTCAACTCCTCCTGGATGGGACACTAGTCCATCGTAGGTTACCTTCCCAGTATATTTTTACTGGTTCCCATTTATACTGCTGGGTGAACACAGGCACACTTGTGGGTAAGACCTTGCCCAGGGGTCTAACTGGGATTCGAACACACAACCTCCCGATCATGAGCGCAGCACCCTAACCACTACACCACCGGCCCAACTGCCTCATTATTAGTGAGGCATCAAAACATTGGTGATATAGTTTGAGGCAGTGGTGGTAAAGGTTGGGGGTTCAAGCCCTGCTCTCATTGGGTTGTCACCGTCCCTCCAGTGCCACTAACTGGGTTATCAAAGGCCGGCCATGTCTCTCAATTTCTATGGTGTGAGGCTCATGTAAAAGAACCATTGCTGACTTTCGACAAGAGGGGCTGCATAGCCATCAGCATGTTTCTGCCCTGCGATGGCCTGACGAGCTGTCCAGGGTGTACTCTGCCCTCACCCAGAGTCAGTTGGGATGGGCGCCAGCCTCCCCGTGACCATAATTAGGATTAAGCGATTACAGAAGATGAATGAATGTAGTTTGATTTTATTTATTTAGTTTTACCAAGATAAGACTTTTCCCTCAGGGTAGAATCGGCCCTCCAGTGTTACACAATCCACACAGTGTGACCTACCCAGTACTCTTTCTCCAAGACCGCCCAGTTCCACATAAGCATTCTGAAAAGCGTCCTTCAGTTCATCATCGAGTGGCTGCTCTTTTCCTTGAATCACTATAGTGGAGCACCGGTCGAGGATTCTCTCAGGAGCTCCTTTCATTACAAGTAAGTGTTTTGTCTCTGAAGAGTTGGAGTTCTTGTGGATCGAGAGCTGATGGCACAGTCAGATCATGTTAGGATTTAGAAATGTCATATACAGTGGAACCTCAACTTACAAAAGCCCCAACAAATGAAAAATCCAGGTTACGAAAAACATTTTTCGAAAATTTTTGCCTCTTGATATGAAACAAGTTCACGTCACGAAAGCACCATCTCAAAAATTCAAACAATGCACGAGTTGCTCTCCCATTGACTACACCTCCCAACCCCCCGCCCCACTGGCCTCCCATTGGCTAGGAGAGATGACGCAGCTCCCTCTCATTGGCTATTATGGAGCAACCATAATGCTTTTTGTGTGAAGAACAGAGTTACTGTTGTTTCATGAGTTTTTCAAGTGTGCTCATTGCAACTTTATGTTTTGGCTCAGGCTTTTACCTTGCATAAACATTTGTAAGATTATAACTCTGCTAAGAACATATGGTCAACATACGCGCACCACACACACACACACACACTCGCGTGTGATTCCCAGTGCGAGTGAAAAGAAGAAGCGGGCTCGTGGCATGCGGTTGAGTGATATTGCAAAGGAATATGGCCAAACCCGTCTACCATTGGTACGATATTGAAGCAGAAGGAGGCCTTAAAAGGTATACCTTTATAATTTTTAAAGGGTTTAGGTGGTAGTTTTGGGGGCCTTGGAACGAATCATGCGTATTACATGTGAAATGCGGTTCAACTTACGAAAAATAAAGGTTACGAAACCACTTCCGGAACGGATTTATTTTGTAAATTAAGGTACCACTGTAATCGCTTTTTTATATACTGAAAGTTGGAATACATTTAAAAAAAAAAAAAAGTACCTGATATTTATTAGTGGAGTTGAAAGGGATCTCGGCAACTTTGGGGTATTTATCCCTCATATCTTTTACTGAACCACAGCACAGCTCGACACATTTCAGCAGAGCGGATTCTGATGCATCTCCAGCAGTATCTCTCTGCAAGAACATCAGCCATCGGATTTATCATAGAACAGTTGCCATTTACGACAAGTATATACAATTTGATAGCATGTCACACCTTAAGGATAGGAACATTGGCTTGATCTGCAAGGAAGACGGCGCGGTTGCACAGGCCGGCTATACGAGCGAGGGCGGACCAAGTGGGAGAACTTCTGTCGAAAGAGGTCCCACTTTGGTTCTCTGTGGTGTCCGCTTCATGAATCTGGTTATCAAACCACATGTGGGCCACAGTCATACGGTTCTGCGTTAGGGTTCCTGTCTTGTCTGAGCAAATAGTGGAGGTGGATCCGAGAGTTTCTACAGCTTCCAGGTTCTTCACCAGGCAGTTCTTCTTAGCCATACGTTTGGCAGTTAAAGTCAAACACACCTAAGTGAAGAAGATGTGAAGAAATATCTTTGATGTGGCTTTTATCTAGTTTAGACAAGTCAAGAGTAGCTGAAGGAATGAGAACTTTCAAAAAGTTGAAGAACATTATAAAAACAAAAAAGATAGTTGACAAATCATAGTAATAGGCGTGGTCCAATTCGACTTTTACGTACAGTTACTGTTGCGAGTAAACCCTCAGGCACGTTGGCAACAATGATTCCAATGAGGAAGATGACGGCTTCAAGCCACCCGTATCCAAGAATAAGGGACAAGATGAAGAAGGACACGCCCAGAAAAACAGCCACACCGGTAATAATGTGGATGAAATGTTCAATCTCTCTGGCAATTGGCGTCTGTCCAACATCCAGACTTGAGGCTAGTGTGGCGATTCGACCCATCACAGTCCGATCACCTGTATTGATGACAACGCCTCTGGCAGTACCTGAGAACAAGATGTAATACTATCATGTATATGTAGTTATTTTTTTTCTCCTTTATCTTTCAAATGATACATTTTTCTACCTTCAACACAATTTGTGGAGAAGAAAGCAATGTTTCTTGTTTCCAAAGGATTTTCATTGGAGAAGTCGGGACTACGTGTCTGAGGCTCAGATTCACCAGTGAGGGAGGAGTTGTCCACCTAAAAGGGAAGTAAATAAAGTTTATTAGATTAATTCAAAATAAGAAAATCGCAAGAAGCTCGTGCCGTTCGACCCTAAACTGGAAGGGGCGGTACGGCATTAGAATTTTACGCGCAGTCATTCAGAAGCTTTCATACATTCATTACTGACACTGACGTCATGGCAGTGTTTGGGCTTGCAGTGAATTCTTTGAAATGTGGACTGTCGGATAGTAGTCTCGGGGCAGTGGTGGCAAAGGGCGCTGGATCCTAAGGGTTCGAGTCCCACTCTCCACAAGGTTGTTACTGTCCCCCCAGTGCACTAACTGGGTTATCAAAGGTCGGCGATGTCTCTCACTGTCTATGGTGGGAGGTTCATGTAAAAGAACCATTGCTGACTTTTTGACAAGAGTAGCTGCATAGCCGTCAACGTGTTTCTGCCTTGCGATGACCTAGCGAGCCGCCCAGGGTGTACTCTGCCCTCGCCTAGAGTCGGTTGAGATGGACGCCAGCCTCCCTGCGACCCTAATTAGGATTAAGCGGTTCAGAAAATGAATGAATGAATGGACATGTACAGCATTTTGGCAGACGCTCTCATCAGAGCGACTTACAATTATCTTTCTTTTTAATACAACTTGAGCAATTGAGGGGTAAGGGCCTCGTTCAAGGGCCCAACAGTCGTGACAGTGGGAATTGAACTGCTGACCTTCGGATTAGTAACCCATCACTTTAACCACTAAGCCATCGCTGCCACCATTGGAAACTATGGTGGATGTTTTTCAACAAAAATAAACTTGCTTGATATGATACACAGTATTTTTTTCATAATAGGTTGGTAGTCTGTTGGGTTTTTTTTTTTTTTCCTTCATTTTTTTCTTTACACCCGAATCTAGTGGCTCATCAGGCCATTGCTTATTCCCAGTTTCTGTAGAGTGAAGCAACTAGGAGTTCAACTCCACCTGGATGGGACACTAGTCCATTGCATGTTACATTCCCAGTATATTTTACTGGGACCCATTTATACTGCTGGGAGAACAGAGGCACACTTGTGGGTAAGACCTTGCCCAGGGGGTCTTAGCACAGTGGGGGTCTAACTGGGATTTGAACACAGAACCCTAACCACTACACATCCAGCCCCACTTTTTTTAGTATTACTGTATTATTATTATTATTATTATTATTATTATTATTATTATTATTATTATTGTTATTATTTTATTATTATTATTATGGCTGAATAAATTTGCTGCTAAAATTAAAATGCAGGTTATTATTATCATACACATATCTTTTTCATCTTTCATGATACTCACTGCTCAAATAAAAATAAACAGTATAAGTAAACACGGGGCAGCACGCGGACAGAACAGAGATCTTTCTTCTTTTTTCAGCCTTAGCATTATAAATATCTAAAATCCTGTCTATTATTCACCCAACATTATAAAATAGAACTGCTTCTGGACATGACACACTTTGGTGGTATTTTAACTACGGTCTCTCGGTTGGAGTGAACTTTTCCAACCCTATAGCCATAAATTCCTTCATTAGAGCCCGTTGTAGTTCCCATTTTCACCACAAGGCCCAATAATAATTTAGTTGGAGTGGGACAGTCGGGCGCACTGCCCTCACATTTGCTCAGTATCTAGGACGGAGGGCAAATCAATGGAAACACAATGCAGGTCTGTTTATGAAAAAGCAACGCACTAAATCATGCAACAACTTATTAAAATGCGTGTTTAGAAAAATGGAACAAACACTACTCTGGTGAGTGTCTTGTTTATCTCTTTCTATAAGATATGGGTCTGGAGGTATGTGCAGAACAGGACGTTCCAGCCTAGGATCTGCTGGTAAGAGATAAGAAGCAGATAAAATGGCTACTCTGGTTTCCTCCCCAGTCCAAAATCATGCACTTCCATAACATGGCTGCATGGCTCTTCCAAATCACTCATAGGTGTGAAGGTGAACGAGAAACGGTTGAAAGAGTCTTGGCCCTGAAATAATCTGGCAAATTGTTCAGGGTGTACCCTACCTTCACCTAGAGTCGACTGAGACAGGCACCAGCCTCTCCATGTCCTTAAAATTACAAAAGGTAAAGTAAAGTCTGTTGGGCTTTTTACACCCGAGCCGAGTGGCTCATCAGGGCGGAGCTTATTCCCGGACTTCAACTCCTCCTGGATGGGACGCGAGTCCATCTCAGGTCACCTTCCCAGTATATTTTACTGGTTCCCATTTATACTGCTGGGTGAACAGAGGCACACTTGTGGTTAAGACCTTGCCCAGGGTTCCTAGCACAGTGGGGGTCTAACTGGGATTCGAACACACAACCTCCTGATCACGATCACAGCACCCTAACCTCTACACCACCGGCCCCCACACCTTAAGATTAAACCGTTTATAAAATGAATGCTCGCTATTATTAGACGTCTGTGTCTTAATTATTTAATTTCAGGTGCCTTGTACAATTTCCGCCACAATCACACATCACTTAAATTAAATAATTAACACATGCAGATGCAAAAGTAAATAAATTAATTAATTATTTAATACATAAGTGTGTGCAGTTTGCCCCCAGTGCAGCTAACTGGGTTATTAAAGGCCGGCCATGTCTCTCACTGTCTATGGTGGGAGGTTCATGCAGAAGAACCATTGCTGACTATCATCAAGAACCGTCATAGCCGTCAGCGTGTTTCCGCACCGTGATGGCCTGGTGAGCCTTCCAGGGTGTACTCTCAACAACGGTGTACAACTGACTCCGGGCGCCAGCCTCCCAGCGACCCGAATTAGGATTACGCGGTTACAGAAGATGAATGAACGAGCGAATGCAGTTTGTGGTTCCCAGACGCCGGTGTTCTTAGACGGGTCAATTAGTCGGTGTAGGTATTTCCGGGATCTTTAATCATATCACCTTGCATCCGTGTGCAGCGACGATGCGGAGGTCAGCGGGGATTCTGTCACCACCTTTAATCTCTACGACGTCACCGGCCACCACCTCTTCAGCATTAATGCACTTTTTCTCACCATCGCGGATGACCAGGGCTTGCTGAATAACAGAAAACATGTCCATATGTTATGTCCAATATGGTAACAGCCTCCCTGAAGCTTCCTAATGGAAAAATATTTGATGTTCGTACCTGAGGGACGAGGTTCTTAAACGATTCCATGATCTTTGAGCTCTTCGCCTCTTGATAATATGAGAAGCATCCGGTGATGATTACAACAGCGGCGAGGACAATGCCAAGGTACAACTGCAGAGCAAAGAGTGCAGGGGCAAGAAAGGGGGGTCGGGGTAGGGACAGATGGACAAAGGTTAGAAAAGACACCGAGTAAGTAGATACTACTGACATTTTCAAACAGGAAGTATAAACTTTTTTTTTTTTTTTTTTTTTTTCCCCTCCGCCGTCTTACATTATCATTCGCCGGTTCATCTTCTGAAGCAGCCTGGATTCCATACGCCAAAAAACACAGGACAGCGCCGATCCACAGTAAAGTGGAAAATCCACCAAAGAGCTGTTTACAGAATTTAACCCATTCCGGGGTTGTAGGGGGCGGAGTTAAGGCATTAGGTCCATCTCGTGCCAGGATCTCTTTGGCTCGAGAACCAGTCAGTCCCTTACACAAAAAAATAATAAATCCTGTTAGAACTTTGTTTAGAACTTTGCAATAATTTCCCTGGAACAGCGAACAGCTGGTCTTCCGGAAAATGTTATGCATTTCTAAGTAGCTTGAAAATGTTTTTTTTTTTTTTTTTTTTTCTTTTAATAAAAATAAATTACAGTACAGTACTACATTCAGTCATATAAAGGTCATAAACTGTTCAAGGTACAATGAATTTTATTTATTTATTTATTTTTCATGTAGGACATGTGACCTCAACTTACTCTGTCAAGGTCGGTGCCATATTTGCGACAAAGCTCATCTAAGCTCAACCGGTGATCATCCTTGAAAAAAATAAGAAGAAATAACCATCATCAATTTTTTTTTTTTTTTTTTTGGGGGGAGGAGGGTGATGAGTTTTTTAAAAGCTTTTATCATTCGCTTCCTGGTTTTTAAATTGTTATGAAATATTCCTCACCAGATCAACCTCTTTCTTAAGGTCATCCATGTCCTTGTCCCCCTTCTTTCCGCCTTTCTTCTTTTTCACCCCATCTTCAGAGGTCGCTGCTAGTTTGTACTTATCACCACTCTTTTGTATTGAAATGTGGGAGAAAAAAAATTAATCAATTAAAAAAAAAAGTAAATAAATAACATGATAAATTCAGCACCACCATTACACCACAACTATTAGAAATCTCACAGTTAGTCTTTATTAGGCAAAAACAATATCAACACATAAAAGCAGTTTAATTCTTTTAATACTTACACCTAACCCCATTTTTAAAAAGGTTCAGCAGGACTTTTCCAATCGCAGTCCTGTGGAGATGTATAAAAGGTCCTGCTGTTCCAAAACGGGCTCAGAAACCTTTATATCCCACTTGATCACCTGTCTGTAGGGGAGGAGATTTCAGTAAACTTGGACAGGATTGGCAGGTATGTGGTGTGTGTGTGTGTGTGTGTGTGTGTGTGTGTGTGTGTGTGTGTGTGTGTGTGTGTGTGTGTATGTGTATGTGGCTGTGTTGTACGTGTGTGTGTGTATGTGGTGTATATGTGTATGTGTGTATGTAAGTGTGGTGTATATGTGTATGTGTGTGTGTGTGTGTGTGTGTGTGTGTGTGTGTGTGTATGTGTCTGTGTTGTATGGGTGTGTGTGTGTGTAACTGTGGTGTATATGTGTATGTGTGTGTGTGTATGTGTCTGTGTTGTATGGGTGTGTGTGTGTGTGTGTGTGTGTGTGTGTGTGTGTGTCTGTGTTGTATGGGTGTGTGTGTGTGTGTGTGTGGTGTATATGTGTATGTGTCTGTGTGTATGTGTGTGTTGTATGTGTGTGTGTGTGTGTGTCTGTGTTGTATGGGTGTGTGTGTGTAAGTGTGGTGTATATGTGTATGTGTCTGTGTGTGTGTGTGTGTGTGTGTGTGTGTGTGTATATGTGTATGTGTCTGTGTTGTATGGGTGTGTGTGTGTGTGTGTGTGTGTGTGTGTATGTGTCTGTGTTGTATGGGTGTGTGTGTGTGTGTGTGTGTGTGTGTGTGTGTGGTGTATATGTGTATGTGTCTGTGTGTGTGTTGTATGTGTGTGTGTGTGTGTGTGTGTGTGTGTGTGTGTGTGTGTGTCTGTGTAGTATGGGTGTGTGTGTCTGTGTAAGTGTGGTGTATATGTGTATGTGTCTGTGTGTGTGTGTGTGTGTGTGTGTGTGTGTGTGTGTGTGTATGCGGTGTGTGTGTGTGTGTAATATATAATCTATGATCTATATAACCTTCACTTCCATGTTTGAACTTTCAATGACAGCCATTAGCAGAGGACACCCAACGTTCGTGTGTAGCGCTACACAGTACCGCCAAAGAATCTGTACTCGGTTCCCACAACCCCACAGAACTTTATCTCGAGGGTGCTACGTTTCCCGTCATTAATCACTTTAAAGGAGTATTAGGGGGAAATGCTCTTAAAACCATCCCAGTAAACTATCAACACAATCTCAGTCAACTATAATTAAAGCTGAGCATCGAAATCCTTGAAGAGCAAATAATGAAACCTTACCTTTGCTCACAGATAGTGCGTAAAGCCAACAGATCATGTTTTGTAAATGGCTGGCGGTTTGTTGTCAGAAGGTGTAGGATAGCTTAAGATAAGAGAAGTCAACCTGATGTCTTTCCCACAATCCCACAGAACTCGCATTCGCTTCAGCGCAGCACAAATCTGCTTTCCACGACTTTCATTTGCATGTGAATTTGCGTGAAACTTGCCTCACACCAAAGAGGACGTGATGTAAGATTCCAGAAATACTCAGCATTGCTCAGTCTTAGTGAATTCCATGCTACTTCCAAAGAAAGAAAAAAAAAAAAAAGGTAAAAAACAGGCCGGAGTGCTTTGATGTAAGTACAGTACATATGAAATTGATTTAAATAATGTCGGCTCAGGTGGCTGAAACACACACTGCAGGTTTCGCAACTCGTCTTTGACACCAAGAGCAGGTTTGAAGTTTAATTCTGCCATAGGACACATGGCCGCGTTAAAGATTAAAACAGGCTCCGTTCCGCGTAGCTACTTTTTAATAAACACGACTCCGCCTTCTCATAAAACTCCAACATTCATTAACCTGAAGCTGCCTGACTGACACTGAGGTTATTATAGTGGAAGAACCGGTTTAAATGAAGCAAGTGACAGAGACGATGCAGTCAGGAGCACAGACATTTCACTGCGGGCGGGTTAAAGCTAAACCAGGACCACCAGGAACTGTTTCGGTAACGCGTCGCTGTTTCCGTAAGAAAACACGTGCACGGAATTCCAAAGGGTTTTAAATTCATTCATATATCATTCATTCGTTTCCTGTAACCGTTTAATCCCAATTAGGGTATCCACGGGGAGGCTGGTGCCCGTCTCAGCCGACTCTGGGACACCGGGCGAGGGCGGAGTACACCCAGGACAGCGCGCAAGGCCATCGCAGGGTGGAAAGACGTGGACGGCTGTGCAGCTCCTCTTGTCGAAAGTCAGCAACGAATTCGTTGACATGAACCTCACACCGCAGACGGGGAGAGACTCGGCCGGCCTTCCATAGCCTGTAACTGGGGGCACAGTGACAACCCAATGAGAGTGGGGCTTGAACCCACAACCTTGGGATAAGTGATCCAGCACCTTTACCACCAGGCCGCCTGCGGCCAAACCATGAAACGTGTAACATCGACAATCGTCATCCGTTTGTTTTCTAAGCCGTATAATCCTAATTCGGGTCCCCGGGGAGGCTGGCACCCATCTCAGCCGACTCTGGGCGAGGGTGTGGTACAGTCTGGACAGCTCTCTAGGCCATCGCAGAGTTAGAACTCTTACAACTATCCAGACACACTCTCGGCCCGAGGGGTGATTCGGAACAGCCAATCAGCAGACTGCAGGTTTTTGACTGCCGGAGGAAACCCGAGTACGTGGAGGAAACCCTACACAGGCACGAGGAGAACATGCAAACTCCACACTGAAAGCATCAAACCCAGGTTCTTCCCGCTGTGAGGTGAATGTGCGAAACGCTGCGTGACTGTGAGACGCGCAACTGCAGCATGCATCGAGTCATTCAATCTCGGAACCTCTTAATCCGACTCGGGGAGGCTGGCGCTCATCCCGGCCGACTGTGGGCGAGGGTGGGTACACCTCGGACAGCTCACCAGGCCATCACAGGGCAGGAATTCTGCTGACAGCAATCGAGTGGCCTATACTCGTTACGAACGGTAGCGATGTTTGTTTTACATGAACCTCTCACCACAGACTGAGAACATCCTGGTACCTTCGTGCTTTGGATCTCAGGGACTGTCGTCCTTATATTTTTGATGAATCCTAGAATGATTTCACAAAATTTAAATCTCGTTTGCCATCCTGCTTTATCTCACTGGATTGTGGTGAGGCTGGAAACTATCTCAGCTAACACTGGGTGACAGTGGAGTACACCCTGAACAGGTCAATAGACCATCACAGGGCAACACACACATCTCTCTCTCTCTCTCTCTCTCTCTCACACACACACACACACCTAGGGGCAATTTGGAACAATCAATGGGCTGACTGTGAAAGTGTTTGAACTGTGGGTGGAACCCAGAATACCTGGAAGAAACCCATGCAAACACTGGGAGAACATATAACGTTCTCACACAATTGCTCGAGCCTGGGACTTGAACCTGGGTCCTTCTTGCTGTGAGGTGGGTGTGGTAACCACTGGGCCACCGGGCCAAACAGAGATTTCATCTGAAATCTGAAATAAACGCCCTGATATTATTCTCCTGTCACATGCACGAACCACAAATAATCCAGAATGAATAATGAGACACGGGACAAAGACACCACGGTGTAAAATTCAGTGGGTTCCAGAGAAGGACTTTGACAAAGTGTGTGTGTGTTTGAGTTAGAGAGGGAGAACAAGAGAGAGAGAGAGAGAGTGAGAGAGAGAGAGAGAGGTGAGAGAGAGAGAGTGTGTCTGTGTGTGTGCCTGAGAGAGAGAGAGAGAGAGAGAGAGAGAGAGAGAGAGAGAGAGAGAGAGAGAGAGAGAGAGAGACACACACACAGAGGTGTGTGTGTGTGTGTGAGAGAAAGACAGAGAGAGAGAGAGAGAGAGAGAGAGAGAGAGGTGTGTGTGTGTGTGTGTGTGAGAGAGAGAGATAGAGGTGTGTGTGTGTGTGAGAGAGAGAGAGGTGTGTGTGTGTGTGTGTGTGAGAGAGAGAGAGAGAGAGAGAGAGAGAGAGAGAGAGAGTCTGTGTGTGTGAGAGAGAGAGAGAGAAGTGTGTGTGTGTGTGAGAGAGAGAGTGTGTGTTTGTGAGAGAGAGAGAGGTGTGTGTGTGTGTGAGAGAGAGAGGTGTGTGTGTGTGTGAGAGAGAGGTGTGTGTGTGTGTGTGTGTGTGAGAGAGAGAGAGAGAGAGAGAGAGTCTGTGTGTGTGAGAGAGAGAGAGAGAAGTGTGTGTGTGTGAGAGAGAGAGAGGTGTGTGTGTGAGAGAGAGAGAGGTGTGTGTGTGTGAGAGAGAGAGAGAGAGAGAGGTGTGTGTGTGTGTGTGTGTGTGTGTGTGTGATAGAAAGAGAGTGAGAGTGTGTGTGTGTGTGTGTGTGTGTGTGTGTGTGTGTGTGTCAGAAGGGGGGGGGGTCACTATGACCCCTCAGGGCAAGGTTCTGGTTTACTGATCCCAAGGTTGCGAGTTCAAGCCCCACTATCAATGGGCTGTCTTTGCCGTCCCCGGTGCAGCTGTACCTGTCCTGGGATTTTTCGAGGAGACTGTAAACGTGCTGGTAACACGGCACATGTATTTTGTTAAACAAAGCGGCGATGGGGAGAAAAACCCAAAGTGGATATTTGGATAGGTGTGGTCTCGCAGACTAAAACGCAGTGGCGTTTCATCAAAATACAATTTACTTCATATCCCTACAGTCCTGTTACAGCCATGAGGCACGGACGACCGAACAATAGGCTCCCTGTAGGCCAGGATAACCAAGAGGAATGTCAGGACCACGTTTCTGAATGGCCATAGTCAGGCCGCCACACTGGCGCCTTTGTGCTCAGCAGGCATGCTGCTTGTAAGAAGCCATTGTTATCTGGTACTGCTGAGGAACGAGAACTGAGGGCTCAGGTTACCAGACGCTGACACTGTTCTCAACATCATTTTCCACTTTTCAAATATCCTTCCTGCTCTCGGCATTCTCGCCTTCAACAAACAGAACTTATTCTCGAACAAAAAACTCATCGCAACTTGTGCATCACATGAAAAACCCCAAACCAGAGCGCGTCACAGAGGACAACGCAAACACAAGCACCAAATCATGAACCAAATCCAAGATACAGTTACAGGACTTAATACAACAGGACAGAGGAGTCATGAGCATGTGACAGGGTCATGTGACCTGTGCAGTGTGAGTGGGAGCAATGGTTACTGGGAGATGTAGTCTGGAGAACTGAAGAAATACTAAAGAGCTGTGACACATGCGACAAAAAAAAGGGGGAAAAGAAAAACAAAACAAAACAAAATAGTGTCCATTTTTCTTATAATCAAACAAACAAACAAACAAACAAACAAACAAACAAACAAACAAACAAACAAAGCCTCCCCTTGAAAAGTCTGACATGTTAAATTTACAAAATACTCTCCAATATATAATTATAATAGAACAGCACAATAAATCTCAAAGTGGTGGCCTCGTGGCCTCGTGCTGGATTACCGATCCAAAGGTTGGGGGTTCAAGCCAAACTGTCACCAGGTTGTGACTGTCCCCCCAGTGCACTAACTGGGTTATGAAAGACCGGCCGTGTCTCTCACTGTCTGTGGTGAGAGGTTCAAGTAAAAGAACCATTGCTGACTTTCAACAAGAGCAGCTGCAAAGCCGTCAGCAGGTTTCTGTCCTACGATGGCCCGGCGAGCTGTCCAGGGTGTACTCTGCTCTCGCACGCAGTCGGCTGGGCTGGGCGCCAGCCTCCCCACACAAATATCTTATTGTATTATTTTTTAAATTAATTTTATTTTTAATCAATTTAATTAATTCAAAAATTAAATTTACAATAAAGTATTTGAGTGAATTTAATGTTTTTAATTAATTAAATTAATTATTTTTTCATTCATTTTCTGAACACTTTAATCCCAACTAGGGTCGCAGGGAGGCTGGTGCCCATCTCAGCCAACTCTGGCGAGAGCAGTGTGCACCCTGAACAGCTCGACAAATGATTATTTACCTGTTCTTGATAAATAAAAACAAAGAAATGAAGACGTTTACCACAATTACTCGCTTCTTTTACTGTCTGGACTTTAAAATACAAGATTGAATTTAAACATAAAGAAATAAAGCCGCTCACGTGGAGCATGAAAACAACTCGTGTACCAAACGTTTATTCATTTTATGTTATTTTGTAAACATTTAGGTCACACGGTGGTGTCGTGGTTAGTACCGCCGCCTCACAGGAGGAAGGTCCTGGGTTTGATTCCCAGCTTGGGCGTTTCTGTGTGTTCCTGCATGTTCTCCCTGTGCTCGCGTGGGTTTACTCCGGGTACTCCGGTTTCCTCCCACAGACCAAAAACATTCACAACACATTCATTGGCTCTATAATTAACCATCGGTGTAGGTGTGAGTATGAATGGTTGTATGAATTTTAGCCCTGAAATGACATAGGCGAGCTGTACAGGATGTACCTCACCATCATCCAGAGTCGGCTGAGATGGGCACCGGCCTTCCTGTGGCCCTAATTATGATTAAATATCTTCGAAAATGAATGAACGTAAATTTTTAACAAATCAAAATCAGAGTCAAAATTTTCCGAGACAGAAATATAAAAAATTTTCTGTTTAAATGCATGTCCGTAACTGGGACAAGTTCAGGTGAGCTCAAGGCACAACTCGAGTTCACTGAGAGGCACATCTGAGTCTACATGAAAGCAAAATAAATAAATAAATAAATAAAAGAGATATGTTGAAGAACTTGGGCCAGTGGCTTAAAATTTAGTGTGGAGTGGTTGTGAGTTCCTGTCAGGACACAGCCCCCCCAACAACACACACACACACACACACACACACACACACCACCGCCGCCACCACCATGGTAACACCCCTGGGCCAGGTCTTAAACACAAGTGCGTCTGTCCACCCAGCACTATGAATAGGTCACAGGAAGTACTGGGCAGATAACCAGCAGTGGACTAGTGCTTCATCTAGGAGGAGATGAAATCCTAGTTGCTTCATGCTCCATAAACTGGGATGCACTTCGGCCTGATGAGCCAATAAGATCAGGTGTTACCCCGACAAACCCAACTGTTACCTGGGTGCAAAAACAAAATTACATCAAAGTGCTACTTTGACTGAACATTCCGGCTAGAGATTATGTAGCGGGTGGGGTGGGGTGGGGGTGGGGGGTGGGGCTAACATCAGACATGCTGACGAGAGGATAAGCAGCATGGAGCCAATACCATATAGGCTGGCTGGAGATGACGTAGCATAGCGCTAACACACGCTAATCACAACTCGTAAACACTGAACGAGCCCTCCAACGGCTCAGCAGCATGAAGTGAGGTAGACTGGTCAGCAAGCCTGGA